>CM077470.1:0-1200000 GCA_039654755.1 Calcarius lapponicus | reverse complement strand
AAACTTTAGGTGAGAAATTAATTGTCTGGCCGGAGCAGGCAGCCGGGGCCGTGCAGAGCTGGGAGCGGATGAAGCTTAGCGGCGGCGGCGGCACCCTCAGGAAAGGCTGCCCGCGGTACGTGCGGGACCTGTACGCACTTTGCAAACGCTGGGCTGTCCCGGGACAAGGCGGGTTCATGGCACGTATTGGGACGCGAGTGTGTTTTTCTGCTCCTCGCTGACGGGCTAGGCTGGACTGTCAGGAGGTGCAGGGATGAAACCCGTCTTTGCGTTGCTTCGGCATGGAGACAGGAGTGGGGCTGGCTGACGCTGGGCCCTATGCTCCCCGGCCACTGGGTTTGAATCTCGCTAGTGGGGGCAACAGGGTCCCTATCTGGAGTAGTCTCTGGAGGAAAAGGATTTGCCGTCCAGCGCTCTCTCGGGGCTCCTTCTGTGCTCAGGAGCTGCCTGGCAGAACGGTAGTGCCAAGCCAGCAGCTGCTGAGCTGTGGCTTTGCCTTCCCGTTAGTCGGGGCCTCGGGACATGGCTCAGGGCCCTGAGCTGCGGTCTGACCCGAGCAGCGTTAGATGATGGCAGAGTGCATTCTCCCTTCTCCTGCCCCAGAGCTGCGTGGCCACCCAGCTTCCCCTTGAAGAGGGGAAGTGAGAGAGTCTCTGATGCCTGAGAAAATCCCTCTCTTTTGCAGCGCGAAGCACAGACATTGCCGATAAACATTCAGCTGCTGGTTGGCATCACCTCCTTCCTTACGGTTATAAAGGAAAAAAAAAATCCCATCTTTTGTTCAAGCAGGAAAGCGAATAGCCACTTGATGGGATGAAGAGAAAGGGCAGTGTCCTGGGAGGCCCTTGCTGCGTGCAACAGTCTTTTCAGACGAACCCCGTTGCAGAAGCAGTGTCTGATCTCCTGGAGCAGCTTTTCTGCTGTGGTAGATCGGGCTGTAACCTGAGGCTGGCTCCTGAGGGTGCACGCACTGGCCAGTCTGGTTGTCAGTCCCTGTGGCCACTGAGCCCGAGTGTGTGCCTGTGTCCATGTGTTCACCTCCTTCTATCCTGGAGTGAGCTCAGCATTAGGACTGTTAACTAGGAAGAGGTTTGAGCAAACCGTGTCTCTCAGGCCATTCAGGCGCTGTAAGCGGTGTTTATTTGAATGCGGGGTTTTCCCGGCTAAGCAGAGCATCACATGGTGTTGGAACCAGCAAGGAAGTTGTCTCTCTGTGGCCGACACCAGCGGTGGTTTGCCGAGATGATGATGTGTGGCTGCAAGTCCGGTCAAATGACTTTATTGCCAGTACAGTGAGCAAAGGTACGGGGTAATGGGATGCGAACCTCGATCAGGCTACACTCAGCTTCAGTAAATTAGCCAGCCTAGTAAGGGAAACATGCCAGAGGTAGATGGATTTATGTTTCAGTCTGGTGTATTTGAAAGCCTTCCCCCATTATGGAAGTCCCTCTTTAGGTTCCCTAAGGGAGGCTAGTAGAGAGGGGAGACGTTTTTAATAGACAATAATATGATAATCCACATGGAAAAAAACCTCATGCAATATTTCTACAGTAAGAGATAAACAGTGCAGCTGCCAATTTGTATGTAGCCAAGCAAACCCTGAGATAACCATGGAGGAGAGTGGGTGGGAGACCCGTGAAGATAAATCTGAAGGTTGGATGGCTGTGTGTTTTTCATTTTCCTGTAAAAAGCAATGAAGTAAGAAAGTAACAGATTTGAGTGACCCAAGTACTGAGCCGTTCAGATGATGTTTGTGCAGCTCTGAGCAAAGCTCACTCTGATGCCTTCAAAATAGTTTACTTAAAAGCTATTATTTTTAGTAGTGACTTAGGAGATGTAGCAAGGTGGGGAGGGGGACCAAAACAAACTGCTGCCAAGCAAGCGCACGGCCACACATACAAACATGCACACACACACCCACACAACACTGAGTGTAGTGCCTTATGCCTGTGTGCTGTTAACTCGGCTCTTACTGGAAACAAAAGCTTTTTTAGACTAGGAATCAGATAGTTGTCGGAGCATCACGGAAAACCACTGATACAAGCTCAGTGGGGGGCTCTGACCCCGGTTAGGATGCTGCATTTTGTGTTCCTAGATTTATTGCTACAGAAAATCATGGTGTGTGGTGTCTGGAGTGACAGGCATGCATATTGGTCCCAGAAGGCTCTATGGAGGTGCTTCCCATCTCCCTGCCTTGCTCCTTCTGCCTCCCCCTCCTCGCCCCATCCTCCTTCCCAGTATCCTCTCTGTGTTTGGTACCTTGTGTGTGGCTTTAGAAGGCAAAAAAAGAGAAAGCACCCCACTTTGCTGGGCTGGAGCAGGCAGCACTTCCCGTCCCGGCAGGCGGGTGGGTTGGTTTCCTAGCAGAAACCTCCAGTGCTGCCAGGCACCAGGACATGGTGGCCTTGTACTGCAGATAGCTTGAGAGGAGAAAGCATCCTTCATGGGGTTTAGGAAGCTGTCAGGTTCAGATAAGGCTGGGATCCTATCCTGTGGGACCCCCAGTTGTATTAATAAGGAAAAATTAATTTTTAAGCACTGGGATTGCTGCCAAATTATATGACCTCTGACAGACCAGCTGTGCTAGGAAAATAAATTGTCTACATCTGAGACCCGTGATCCTATCTGAAATCGAAATAGAAAAAAGTTGTCATTTAGCCACGGTGGTGGGGGCAGATTGCAGCAACCTGAGAGCAAACTGGAAGCTGTTAAACTTGTTCTGCATTGTGTAGTGAAGTCACCACCACCGTGCCCCCATGGAGCCTTGGGAATACAGTTGTCTAATCCGGGAAGTGCGGAGAGCTGATGTGCCTGCACACACCCAAGCTGGGGCTGATGGTGTCAGCACAGGGGTGGGGGCAGAAGTGGGGTGTGAACGTTTCCAGCTCCATCCTCACTCTGTAACAGCCCTTTGACACATTTCTAATTATAATACACACACACAGACAAAGAGGTAGCTGGGCTATTTTCGAAATCCCTGTCTACACCCTGGTGGAAACCGCAATACTAGCAACAACATAAATCAGGGCTGTTGCTAACAGTGTTGCACACGGCTTAGTGCTACAGTAGCATGGGTTTAATCACACTCCGAATCAAAGGGTCAGCCTGCTCCCTGCCTGAGCCAAAGCGCAAGCTCGGTAGGCCGGATCCTGAGCCAGGCTTGATGCCTGTGCAGTGAAGACACAAACTCAGATACGGAGGAGAGGTTTGTCAGCACGAGGTCAGCAGGCACGGGGCCAAACACTCGAAATCACAACTTGGATCTGTAACCCTTTCTATGTTCAAGTGGTGCCTGTGAATCACGGAGGACAGCTAAAGTAATGCTGGGAGTCTGGGCTCCAGATGCAGCATTGGTGAGGTGACTTCTTCCCAAGCAGTTTGGGAAAAGGGGTACAAGCAACAGGTTGGCATGCAAAATAGCCTGAAGTATAACTTGCAGGGGTGGATAGCTGTAAAGACTTTGTCTGACTGTGTCTTCCCCTGTCTTCATACTTGATGAATCAAAGAAAATGGGCTCCAGAGATAAAGTACTGGGCTCCAGGTCTTTGAAACCTACCCTCATTTCTCCCTGTGCATTTGAGACAAAGGCAAGACATCTGCCCAGCTGTTCTGATGGGTCACCCGGTCGCTGTGAAATGCTGTCTGTGTAGGGCTTGAATGCTTGCCCTTTTCTATGTCCCTTCTAGGAAGATGGTGAAGCCAAAAGGATGCTCTCCTTTTATTCTGCTTATGTTTTATTGAAAGGCTTCTTTGAACCCCCTTTTTTTAAAGGAACACATGCAGAAAGAGGAAGGAGGAAAACCCTTTCTGCATGTAGACACATACACTTATAATCTCCCTGATTCCTCCTCTCTCTTCACAGGCACACAGATCTGTACCTTTCCTCTTACACACAGAGCTACACCAGCCTTGCTGCTGCCACACACCACACTTCTGCATCCATCCCTTCTCTGTGCTGTCCCTCACAAACCCAGAGCCCCTTAACAACTTTCACCTTCATGCACACCCCAAGCTCGCTGCAGCTTTCTTCCCTCCTCTTTGACTGCTCAGCAGGTAACAATGTGTTTAAGACACTCACCAGAATGTGCAATAACTTTGACAGCATGCTCAAATCCAGCTGCTGCTGAGCCTCACCATCAGCACCAAAGGCTGAAGCCACTGCTGCTCGACAGCGTGCATGGGGGGACCCATGGCAGGGCTCTCTGAGTGGCTCAGGAGGGGCTGCTTCCCTCCTCTCCCATCCGTGGGGCTCTTTGCAGCCAAGGCTCTGCATTGTGCTCTGAGGCTCCAGCAGGGCCTCTGGGAGGGAGGGCCAAGCCAGGGGTGTTGTGAGATTGAGAGGCTCTGCCAGCTGCTGTGGGAAAGAGTCAGGGGTAAACTGCCACTGCCTGATGGGGAAAAAAGGATTCAGTTTCAGAATAGACCCTGACAGATGAGTTCAAAAGGTGTGAGGAAGCTGGGAGGGTGTGGGAGAGATGAGAGATGAGATAAGCTTTTTTTTCTTGTTGGAATTTTTGTAATAATAATACTAATTAGTATTTCAGAGGCATTGAACACCTTTCATCAAGCCTGAAGCTCTTTAGAGAGGGATCCTAGGGGAATCTTTTTTCCATGTGTACAACTAGAAATGTCTCTTGTCTCCATGGCCCTTGAACAAGTTTGTTATTGACAGCACTTCAATAGGGGGTGGCTCAGCAAATTTTCACCATCATATTTTTTCCTCATGTAGCCTATAGATAGGGTGGCAGGCTGCCATGCAGGAAGGTTCAAGCTTCTGTTTCCCTGCCTGCAGTACTGGGGAGTTTTACTCAGAAACTGCCTTACCTGCAGCTTGAGGGTCTCCTAAAGCTGCTACCTATTCCTGGGAGATGGCAGTGTGTTTCCATGAGATTTCAAGCCCCTGGGAGCCTAACAGAGAGGCAAGCATGATTTCTCAAAGTTCAAAATGCAGTTATTTGCCCCTCTTGCATGTGTACACACACACTGGCATGCTCCCCAGGATGATTACTGGAGCAGCCAGGAGTTGTAATTCCAGACCCACAGATTACATTCGCAGGCAAACTGGGAGAATTGTGTGTACATGTCTCTATAGGGAGACTATCGCTATTAAGTTGGTTACCCTATTGGAATTGCATTTGCCTCTGTTATAAGATGAAAAATAATAGTTAGTGAAGGTGGATAAACAGGATATAAAATCTCATCAAAGATATAAGAGAGGGGTTGGACAGGATGGACATTTAAAGGACAGGGTTGTCACTGGCTCAAGTGGTAGAGAGCGATGTCAGCCCCTGGAAGGCGGCTATTCAGAACCCCAGGGGTAGAAATCAGCTGAACTCCAGTGATTTCAAAGCAAATTACCTGGATTTGCATGCAGGATTTGGCCCTCTAATTTTCCATGGTGAAGCTTGAGTAGGGCTCTATTTCAAGGTTTCTACTTAATTCTTTTGTGGATTAGCATGGGGGGGAAAAAGTGCAATTATCAGAAGTCTCCAAATCTTCTCCTCTCTCTTCCTCCCTCCAACATTCCCTTCCTATTTAAAAATCATTTGAAATTATCTCTTTTTTTGCAAAGGCTCAGAGCTAAAATCTTCCATTTGCTGAGCTTTCTAGTGTTCCCCTTTCACTGCTGTCCAGTGCTATAAAATGAATATATTGCATCTCTTCCCTGTTGCCTTAGGAAGCAGTCAAATGGCTGCATTCCTCAACTGATGGATTGGCGCGTTCCTTTCTTGCTTAAGCCCAGACAGTGTTTTATGAGCTTGTCTCATGACAGGCTTGAGACACTTTGAATTGAACACAATCCTAGTTCAAATCACAAAAGCAGTCTTTAAATTCTACTTCGCTGTGTCTTTACTTTTAAGTGAAATTTTACTTAAACTGGTAAAATTCCTCAATTAAATGTTCTGCGGACTCTCCCTCATTTTGTGAAGTCTGAAGATGTGGATGTGGGTAGTGCTCCGGAATGAAATGTGCATGTAAGAGCCTTGTGTTGTTTGGGTGTGTTTGTCCATTAATTTGTTCAGGAAGCCTTTGAAGATTTATCTTGCAATCCAAAGCAAACACACTTCTGCTAAAATGATCTATGCTACTGGGGATAAAACATCTAATCTTATTAGCTTCCTCTGCACTTTGTCTCTCTCCGTGGCCAATGGTTAAACTGTATGATTTAAGTCTGAGAGTTCATATGTTGTGTTTCTGCCTCCTGCAAAAGTTGTGCTCTGTGGTTTGGGGTGAGATCCCCTGTCACGTTAGCTGTGCCCAGCCAGGGTCAGAGCTCAGGAAAGGAGGCAGGATGAGCATTACTGGTAATGAATCCTTGGCAGAAGAGATCTGTTTGTCTCCTCCATACCAGGGTTTGGCAAAGTGCTTGGACACGCATGGACCTTGAAAAACTCTGCAGAGCTGTGTGATGAACAGAAATGAAACATGGGTTTCCTGCACAAAGGCTTGAGCCAAGTTCAGCAGCTCTGAGAGAAGGGAGTCATGTATGCCAGCACCTGTATTTTGCTGTGCCATCAGAGGGTTGACAGGGCAAATCTCTGCTCAGTGCTGAATCCTGGGACATGGAAATCTGCTGCAGTGGTTGAACGAGAGTGTGAAGTTGGGCTGGAGGGCCTCATGCCAAGAAGAGAAATGACAAGGCTAGGCAGTGCATCTGCCTGCTGTGGAACGCCCACGTCTTTCTCCCTTGTTCCTTTGCTGTCCTCAAAGGCTGCTCTTTTCAAGCAGCACAGTCAGTGATGCTGCTGCTCCTTGTAAGGTATCCAGAACACCCTAATTTTTGTGCGCAGCCCTGAAAGCTATCCCAAAAGTAAACTGACCTCAGCAGGTCAAAACACATGGTAGTGTTGTGCTGGACACTACAAGCTCCGAGAGGCTGTAGTATGTATGTTTGTTGTGAAATGGGCCTCTCTGGTGATGATTATTTTTGTTACAGACAGAGTTGGCTTTAGTTTCTGTGTGGAAGGTCCAACAATAACAGTGAGCCCCGCTCTCCTGGGGTGAGGGAAATCCAGAGGGGTTTAATCGGCAGGAAATTCAAATAGGAGAATGCCCTGCTCCTGGCCTAAGGTTTCAACATGTGCCTGATGAGCTGCAGAGCTGAAAAACCCCAAGTATAGGTGAAGGTTCTTGGGGCCTGGCTGTTATTTTTGAGTCCTCTGAGTGATGATTTCTTGTTGTGGTCTGGGGGAGGCAGGAGGAGACTTCATCAGGCTGGGTGTCTCCAGCAGGTCAGGGCACAGAAAGAGGTGTCTGCCTTGTAAAGGGTGAGGAGCTCAGCTGCTGACACCCATCTCCATAGGAAACTTTGGAGCTGCGCAATGTACAGTGCAGCATTTGCAGAATTTTGCATCTCATGACCTTCTCCAGGTCTTCTTTTCCCATCCCTGTAGCTTGGTTGTCATCCTCTGGTGTAGTTCCCCTGTTGGGGTGGCCCTGCATGGAGGAGGTTGCAGGGATAATTTGTGTTATGGCGAGCCTTAATGAAAAGAGGGGTCTGCAGATTTCCCAACCTGACCATAGTCTACTCCAACACTGCCAAGGAGTATTGACTTCTCCAGCCTCCCTTGAGGAGCCCTGCTGCTCTCCTGCGGCCTTGTTGTTGGCACAGCACTCCACTGGCCCCTCTACTATGAGGACTGGCAGGGGCCCCAGCAGTTTGCTTTGAATGCCTGCATTTTGCTTACTGAGCAACGGGATGTCCCATGCACCTGGCAGACTTGGCTTGTACTTCAGAATTTAATTTTAATTTTATTAAGTGAATTCAGGGCTGGCAAAAGCTGCTGAAGCTCATTAGCAATGGAACACGTCTTGCTTCCAACGCATACAGACTGAGCAGTGGCCCTGCCCCTAACCTCTTCTTTTTTTTTTTTTTTTTTTTGCATGGATGCAATGCATCAGTTTGTAAGAATCCATTTACATAGAAGTTTGAGCCTCTACTGTATACAAAGCAGGCCATATTTTATATAGAAAGACAGTGGCTGGCATGACTGCTGAGTCAAACCCTGTGCCCATCAGTGGGCATGGTGACAGATTTTTTTTGTTCTCATTGCAGGTACCTGCTAGATACCTGTGAGTCAAAAGAGAGGAAGCCCAACAGAACAATTACATAGATATTGAAGTAATTTTGCCTCTTCAGATAACTCTAAGAAGCCTTGAGTTCCTGGTATTCTATTGCCCACTATGTGGGCAAGGCAGTGCTGTACTGAAGTAGCCCCCTTCATTTCTGTGGACTTCTTGGGTAGGAATGAATGAGACGACAAAATGTTTCTCTGAGAGACATAGATAAGCTTTCCTGCAGGTGGGAGACTTTCACTGCTCCAGGAAGATGGTGACATTTTCCTGGTGAAATCTGAACACCTGAGGGATGTGGCTGGTGCTCATGTTTACTTGGGAGGTTCACCTGCTTGTCCTGTTTTGCTGGAGAGGTCTCAGCAGCAGGGAGCTGGGCTCCAGCCCTTCTCACTCAAGCTGTCCTCACTGGCACCAACAGTCTAATTTGGGCTCCAAGCTGACCTGAAATTAGGATCAAGACTAGGATTTTCTTTATCTCAGCCCCACTGAACTGTGATGGCCTTGCAGGGCAAAGAAGTTGTTTCAAGGTCAGAGTAGAACTGTGTTTCTGCTCCTGAGTTCATTAGTTGGGGAAGAGCTGACATCTCTGTTCACATGACAGCTCCCCTCCAAGTGGTTGAGCTGCAAGGGCTCACAGGGTGTTCACGGTATCTGGCATGAGTAAGGGGCTAGCAGCTTCTGAGTGGTGGGTGATGTTGGTGGTATCAGCCTAGCGGGTAGCATGTGTGTGAAAGCTGGAGAGACGGGAGGGAATCACGAGGTGTGGAAGGATTGACTGTATTTTCATTGTTTGGAGACTTTGCCCTTTCCAAGAAAAATAATCTGCAGCTTGAATATTTTTCTTTGCTGGAGGGGGTGGACATGTGTGCAAACGAGGTGTGAATTTTTATGAGAAGGTGTGAAAGTGCGTACATGAGTGAAGTGTGAATTACACGTCTATTTGTACATTGATGTCAACAAGTCCATGAATTTCTTCTTTCCACGTGAATGTCTCTTTCTCTCCCTCCCTCCAAACCCACATAAACACATGTGTGGGCAAATATGCCTTCCTGAGAGAAGATATTTGTGCAAGAATGTAGGTTTGTAAATGTTTGTGTGTTGAGCAATCTCTCCTGTGGAACAAAACCAGATGTTTTTTGGTATTCTCAGCTCTTCATGGCAGTGCTGCATTTTTTCCCCTCGTATTTTTCAGGATACTTACAGGATTATTTTAAGAAAAAGGGAAGGCTGCAAATCTGCCTTTGGGTGTGTGCGAAGAAAGTTATTTTGAAGAATGAACGTGTTAGAGGGCATGAAAAACATGGGGGAACTGAGTGTTTTTTCACGGCAAAGGAAGCCTCGCTGGCCCATGAAGGGCCCTCCTGTTGCCCTTGTTTTTGCACAGGACACGTGCATTTTCTGCAGGCAGCGTGCAGCAGCAGGTTGTTTATTCCAAGTGCTTTTTTTCCAGGAAGCATTTCTGCTGAGGGTCCTGCCTGACTCCTGCTGCTCACCTTAGCTCTGGCAAGAGGGCAGTTTGAGCACAGACTAAGATGTCCCTACCTAGAGCTGGTAGACTTGTGACAGCCGGGCAGGGGACACCCCTGGGACCTGGCAGACCCTATGGCAGAGGAACAGAGCCAGACCCACAGCAAGGGGCTGAGGCCACACAATCTGCACTGCTTTGCTTCTCCTGGGTGGTCCTGGGGCTTTGCAGTGAGTGCTGCTGTGGAGGGAGAGGAACATCCCTCAGGACCAAGGCAGTGGGGAACATGGTGGAACACACCCTTTGCTCATGGAGCTGCTGGGATGTGTGGTTACCCTCCTGCCCTCATATCAAGGGTGATGCTTCTCTGTGCCTTGGCTCTCTTGGGGGTGTGGGTTGTGCTGCAGCCTCCATCTCAGGACGTGCAAATGTGGGTCTTGGGAAAAACCAGTTCCACTCTCCTGCATGTCCAGGGTCCTCTGGGGCTATGGAGCTAAGCTGACAGTGGGAACATCCCATAGGGGTTTGCATCCCACACTGTACCCCACTGCTTATTGTCAGGGAGGAGAACTTTCTACAATGTGGGACCAGGGTAACCCCATATGCCTGCCAGCCTGCCCTATGGAGGGACTTAGGGTTTTGTTGGGTTTTGCCATTTTGGTGGGGTTTGTGTGTTTTGCTGGGTATAAAGAGGCAATACTGTCTTCTGGGGGAAGCTGTTGCAGCTTGTGGGCCTGGGTGTTAATACAAGGGGGTGGCAGGGGAGTGGGGAAAGCAGGACACACAATGGGGGCCCATGGAGAAAGGGACTTTGGGATTTGTAGTGCATTATCAAGTGACCCCATGACGCAGATTTTCCTCCCAGCAAGTAATGCAATAATAAATTTGATTTGCAGCATTCATGCGATTAAATGGGGTTTTTTTGATTACAAAATCACCCTCTAGGGCCTGTTCTAGCCCAAAGCTGAGAGAGCTTCCTCTGCTTACCACGCAGCCATTGCCAGCCATTTGTGGGCTAGTCCCACAAAACCACTGCTGCTGATTATCTGTGTCTGCAGCTCCAGTGCATGGGTTAGCTTGCAAGTCTGCTGAGATATGTTTGCTGGGGCAGGCAGGTTGGGGAAGGAGAGCACAGCAAACAGAGAGGGGCTTTCACGGGGTTGCAGGCTGGGGCCAGGAAGGACAGGTACTGTCCTTAGCTCTGCCACATAGTGTGGCTGGGTCTGGGCTCACCAGCATCACTGACATGCCTCAGTTTCCTTGCCTGGAAACAGCACAGCTTTTTGCCCTCCTGCAGCTGGATTGAATTTGTAGTGTCTAAATTCTGGTGTCTCCTGAGGCAGCTGTGGGAGACTGACACAGAACAGCTTGCAAAGGAGGCAAAAGAAGGGATAAAATGAGGCAGCTACAGATGATCTGATATCAATCTGTCTCTTACTTTATGGCTCTGTAATTGCCTTGGCAAGAGCATTCATTTCTCTTTTCTGGTCTGTGTGAAATGTGGTATGTAAGTGTGGCAGGAGGTGGAGGGGAAAGGAAGATGTTTGTTCTGCAGAATAATTCTCCTTGCCCAGAGATTAATATCAATATTAGAGTACCAAAGGGATGTCAATGGGCTGGAGAATGGTCTTTATGAGACCACTCCTATCAGTGGCCCAGGGAGGCCTGCTGTGCACACCTGATGCCCAGAACATCTCTCAATGCCTTGTTCCCTTCTGTGTCTCTGCAGCTCAGCCATGCGGGGGTCGCCTGAACTCCAAGGATGCTGGGTACATCACCTCGCCAGGGTACCCCAATGACTACCCCTCCCACCAAAACTGTGAATGGGTCATCTACACCCCTGAATCCAGCCAGAAGATTATCCTCAACTTCAACCCTCACTTCGAAATCGAAAAACATGACTGCAAGTAAGAGCTTTCCTCTACATCTCTAGTACATAGTTACCTCCTCTTCCTGCTATTGGTATGGGTCTTGTACTTCCTTCCACTTGAAATCAAGCATCACTCTGAACCCCCACAGTGCTGCATCTCTTTGCCTTTCCAGAGCAAGGGTTGCCTGTGAGGTTGTAAGATGCTGCTTTGGACACATAGGATGAGCCTACTCTGCAATGAACCTGTAGTTCTTAACTTGGCCTGATACCACCTGAAAGTAAGATCCAACTGGTTAAAAGGTTAAAAGGCCACTGTTTTTTCTGTGTTGAAGTAGCCTCACTCTTCTTTTAAACCATGCTGGGAGAGCAGAGCAATTTCCTGCTGTGTAACTAGGCAGAGGTATGGCAGAGTGCCCTGTGGCTAGAGAACCAGATTCGGGCCATGTGAGGCTGGAGGCATGGTGGTCTGAGCTGTTTGGGCTGGATCTGACTTCCCATAGTGCTTTTTCTGCTATGTTTGGTAAAGTGGGGAGATGGGGTTTTTTGCCTTTTATTCCCTTTTTTCTTCTAAGAAAGGACCCAGAAACTAGATGTCTGGGAAAAACAATTAACAACTAGTAAAGTATAATTAAAGGCATCAAAGGGCACCATAAAAGGCTGAGTTAATAACATGGTCTCAGCAGACATAGAAACCTGTGGGTTTCATCTGGAATCCACAGCCAGCTACAGGGATGCCTGAGTGTGAAGGAGCTTGGGGTCTCCTAAAACAGGCCTGACATAGCAGTCCTGCTCGATACACTGGTCCTGTTGATTAAAAGGGGGTTGCATATGGAGAGGGAAATTCTGTTTGTAAAAAAGGACAAAGGAACAGGGAAAGCATTTATGGGGCTGCAGAATCATTCCTGCAGAGAACAAAGAATTCAGCATGGGTTTGATGATGTACTGAAGGTTATGAAGTGCAGAGCTGGATTCTCAGCTATCATAAATCAGCATAGCTCCTCTAACTCTAATGAAGGTGTGCTGATTGATGTCATTGGGGATCTTGTCACCCCCTACAGATAAAGTCTGGGCTAATAAGGCTTTGAACACCATGAACTCTCCCTGAAGTCACTGTGTGTGCAAGGTGTTTAGCGCTTTGCAGGATCAGGCCTGTGTATAAAGAAGGGAGAAGGTACAGAAAGGCTTAAAGTGGGCATAGATGAACACAACAAGGCCTTGCAGTGGAGGTGAGAGTGATAGTTGCTATCAGATTTTACTGCTGCTTGCATAGGCTGAACTGCACAGCCTCTTCATAGCTAACACACAGTAATAAAAGCTGTATAGGCCCATATTTGCAGTCTGAAGAGTGCCATATATACTGGCCAGGACAGTGTTGTGCACAGGGCAGGGATCAAACTGGGCCAGAGGGACTCCAGCTTCTGCCTCTTCAAGGCCTCAGGCAAGCAAAAACAGGTTGGTCAGAGAGCTGGAAATCCCCATGGGAACCAGGCTTTTCTTCCACCTGTAGGAAGGTGCCAGTTTTAGCTCTGAGCATCTTGTGCAATTTTTGCCATGCTTTGCTGCCTGTGAGAGAGCATTGTCTGGTCCCAAGCTGCAGGTGGTGTGTTCAGTAGTGTGCTCAGGACTGCCTGAGCTCTGGGGGTGTTGGTTATGCCTTTGCTGCTTTTTGCTTTACTGTGGCAATCTTCTGAGTGGCTGCTGTGTGGTCTCACTGTTTCCCTTTTTGTGTGTACCTACACAAGGAAGCTTTTCTTAAAGGGAAATAGGATTTATCCACTTGCACTTGAGCTTCTGCTGGCCACAGCTGTGAGCTGAGAGCCAAGCTGACTTAGGGTGCCTGCTCTCTCAAGCCAGCACTGAAGAGGAGTGGGTTTGAAAGAGCTTCATGGACAGTGCTTGATAGGAAGCATAACAGAACAATGAAAACAGTTCATGATAAACATGGCCTGAAAGAAATGGATAGGAGCGAGATTATTTTAAGTGACCAACCAGGAGGAAGCAAATATGGACACTGTGTAAAGCTTGGGCATTAAAATACATTACATTAATAATAGGTCACCATCTAGTGATAAATCTCATCTGAGTGTCAGAGGGTTTTTAATGAAGAAGCAAAGACCTGATTGCAGCTGCAGGTGTGAACCTTAACAGGAACAGGAGATCAGCATCAAAGACATAGTCTCAGGGCAGAGCCCTCCTTTAGACATCTCATCATTAATATAGAGCACATTCACATCAAGGTGCCAGGCAGATGGACTCCATGGAGGCACTCACTCTCTGGGCACACAAGGTCCTCTGCTCTGGTGTAACTACCTGGCAGCTATTGAAGCAACAATGGGGCTAGTCTGTGCTTCCAGCTGCCAGAGGTAAACACCATAACCCCTTCCTCTGTTGCTTCTTCTTTCAACATTTCATTTTACCTTATTAGGCTAAAGTTTCTCCCTCATAAAGCATAACATTTACATTCCTAAAACCCATTTGAAAGCTCACAAAAATGTCTCCAAAAGTCTTTTTAGTTTTGCTGTGTCCCTTCTGGCCTTCCTTGTATCTGCTTTGGATTTCCCTTTGGGACAGGAGGTGTTTCCTCCTGTGTTTTGTACTGTGCCTGACACCCTGGGGACCTCTGAGGAAAGGTCAGTGATTTCCCCTCAGCCAGCAGCTGGCTGGAAGGGGCCTGTGAAAGTGGTGCTGCCTAGATGCCAGAGCAAGAGCTGGCTGCAGAGAACAGCTTTGGCAGCCTGGAGGGTGGAAGCATCAGCCAGGGATGGATGCCCAAGGTGGCAGACAGAGGTGGCTGCTCAGTGCTGCTTGTTGCTATTGTTTTCTGGAGGCACATCTGGGCTTTTATTTTTCAGCTGTGTCCAGCTGCATTAAGTAACTGCACTCTATCACCACCATCATGAAAGGAGTAATTTGGTGTAATTGAAGCCCCAGAACATCTCTCTCTGAGTGCTGTGTCTGTGCTCTGAGGAAGTGTCTTGCTTTGGGAGCATGCTAGATTAAGAAAATTGGCCTCCTCCTGCTGTTGTGGCTGTTGTGCACCAGCAGGGATCCCTGTGGCAGGGAGGGTGGGCATGCTGTGACAGGGAGTAGGGGCCAGGGCCATTGTTTGTGCTGTCCTGCAGCTGTGGGGCCACAGCAGTAATGCCAAAAGGGAAGTTTGATGCTCTGATAAAAGATCTGCCGAGCTATTCGGAAATGATCATTCTAGTGCCTGGCTGTTTGTTCCCCTCTGTGCTGCGAGTGCAGCTGGAGCTCAGGTACTGCACCCCACCTCATTGGTATCTGTTCAATGAACAGGGAAGTGGCATCCAGTGGAAAAGAGCAGGCTGCTGCTGTGGTGAAATGTTTCCACTTCTGTGTAATATAGGGGTTGCTGGGCACTCTTGTGCATGCTGGGGTTTATTTGGGATCCCAGGAGTGACCTGAACCATTTGCAATAGGTGGGCAACAGGGACAGCTTTTGCAGTCGTGTAGCAAAGCTGTCCACTCCTTAATTGCCATTGTGCTGGTCTGTCTGCTCTGCTTGCTTGGAAAATCCAAGTCCAAAACCTCAGCTATGCATGAGTCATTGTGTTTATGACCAACCACCTTTTCTGTTCGTGCCACCCTCCCGCTGCTGGTCTTCTCCTTGGACCACTAAAAGCTCCCTCCTGTGCTGGGCTACTGACTCTGCCACTTCCAGCCACACTCAGCTGACCCTACCAGAGAGTTGGGCTGGGCCATGCACATGCAGCAGAGGCACACTCCCTCCAGGCTGCAGTGGTCGTGCTCGTGCTTTCTCTGCCAGCAGACCTTCCAGCTGAGTCATAACATCTGCTCCAGAGGAGCAGTGTTTTAAAAAACCCGACTGGTAGTCAGACCACGGCCAGTGGATTTTTCTGCAGCCATTTCCAGCACATGCTGCAACTGGGTTGCAGTCGGTGGGATCCCTGCCTGGGAAGGAGTTAGGGGACCGCTGCCGTGGCTCGCAGCCCCCTCTGGTGGCACATGGCAAACGCTGGCTAAAGTTTCTGGCGACGGGCTGGGGACTCCCAAATAGGCTGGACATGGCAAACTGGAAATTGACCTGCAGTCAGGCTCTTTCTCCTGACTTTGGGTCCCACTGGCAAGCGCAGAAGGTTTCAAGAAACAGGAATTGAGGCCACTATCATGAGGAAATTTATGCAGTGGTCACTGTGACCTCCTAAGTGCCCTAATGGTACCAAGAGAGTTGAATCATCCTGATCTGTGCTGGGTACAGGGCAGGCGTGGCAGGAAGAGACACGTCTGCTCCCAGGTTGAAGGCCAGAGTGAGCCAAGGTTTGGCTGGGGAGACTGCCCATTCGTAGCACCCATCTCACAGAGCACTGCTGGCCAGGGGACACAGGCCACAACACAAAGGGTGACATGCGCAGCTTGGACAGCCACTGAAGGCCTCTTGTAGCAGCATGGTCATCTCCTGAGCAGCCAGAAAGCTGGGCACTGGAACAAAACAGCTCTGCATTCTTCCTAGAGAGCCACAGATACACTGGCTCAAATTCCTTTGAGCTGATGTGGCAGGCAGAGCTGCATCCAGACCCAGCAGCCACAGCCAGGCAGGCAGCTGGGGGATGCTGCATTCAGCCTGCCTCTCTTGCCATCTCCTTCAAACAAGAGTGTAATATTGGGAGAAGCCATCCTCCCATCAGTGAGGGTTAAGAGTAGACAAGGCAGCAATCATGGACAGCTAATTAGTAAATGCTTTGAAAAGTATGCATAAGTAGCTTATTAGCAAACATTTTAGAAACAATGCAGTTCATCTAGTGATTGGCAAAATGCTTAGAAAAGAGAAATACATTTGGAGCACTGGAGAATGCCAGGGGTTGGAGGGGTTCTTTGCTAGGATGCAAGGGGAAGTGACTGCGTCTCCTGAAGTACTGGGGGAGTCGAGCTTTAACTTTGCAGTGAGGGGAAGTCAAAGATGAGATGTTAAGGAAGGCATTTGCTTGCTCATACATTTGTGGCATGGGTAGCCAGAAGCAACATTTCTAACGTACAGGAAATTATTCAGCCTGGGTAACATGACACTGCAGCTCAACTTGTCTTCAAATGAGTTTCTACTGGTTTTTAACTCCATCCAGCATCCGCTGTATGGTTCATAATTCCCATCAAGCCCGGGTCATTTTCCAAAATGGAACATCAGTGAAGGGGTTAGCTGTGATGATGAGACCAGACACATGAGTTAACAGCTCAAGGTTGTTCACATCCCTCTTCTCTGTTTCCCATCTCTGCTTTCTCTGTGGCTGTGCTCCTCTATGCCCCAGAGCCTTTTCCTGAAGGGACAGGCCCAGTCCAGGCTCTGCAGAAGGTGGTGGCCCCAAATACACTCTCATGAGGTCTCCTATGACCCGCCAGCTCACTAACATCCGGCGCATAGGAGTCAAATCTTGTTTTGCACCTTGCTTCCTGTTGGCAGGGTGACAAATTGAGGGCCAGCTGGTGACACTGGGAACAATAGGATTAGAGACAGAGACCTCTCCCCCTCCTTCCTGCTGTTGAGGAGGAACTGGTAGTCGTGGTGGTGTACTCGCTTCTTAGTCAGCCTCTCTGTCCAACAAGGGAAGGAACAGGACCTCACAGCATCTGGAGAGGGAGCCAGCACAGGGCTGGCTGTGGTGACTCCTGATTAAGTGGGTTCAGAATTCAGCTAAAAGTGTCAGAAACATGTGCCTTTTTTGAGCAAGCTCCAGCTCTATATCCTTTGCATCTTTGCAGACCCTGCTCAGCGCAGAGGCTGTAGGATAGGAGTAGAGCAATCCCACTGGAATGCCTGATAACCACAGTATTGAGGTGCTCCTGCTGTTTCAGCAGAGCCTGAGGCCCTTGACTATCTTTGCAACAGTGCTGCAGCCCACACCAGGTGACACCCTTCACAGAGGCTCATCCCAAACAGGTCTCAAAGCCTAAATAAATGTCTGTGGGACTGAGTCTTGGTCACTTTTTTTGTGTTGTGCAGAGGGCTTAGCAATGCTCTTCTACATCATGGGTTTGTTGTCTGGATGCAGGAGTTTGAAGGTTTATTGAATGTAAGGGGAGTTCTAGACTGATATTAAAGAAATGTCCATTTTTTGTTAAGGACTAGATGCAAAGCTCAGTAAAGGAAATGTGAGATTTTACCTTGACTTACATAGGAGCTAGTTTAGCCTTTTAATGAGCAACTGTTTGACTTAGCTACTTGCAGCTTTTTAATGGATATAATCCCTGTTGTCAGGCTGTAACAAGGGACTGGCAGACTCCCCAGCAAATATCAGTTCTGGGAGTTGGGAGATTTGGGTTCTTCCCCTTCCCTGCTATTGATTTATTGTTCCTGCCTTGGTGATTCACTTAAAATTCCCTGTGTTATAAAGAAAAGAAGATCTGGGCATCTGCAGGCATAAAACCCAGTCTAGATAGCAACAGTGCAAAGCACGCTCCCTTCCAAAGGCTGCTGAGCAGCAGCATCACACAGGAGTAGGTCAGAGTGCAGAAGAAGACGACCAGTTTATTCTCAGTCTTTTCTGGCTGGGTGTGAATTCTGCAATTAAATATGAATGCAAAATAAAAAGAACAGACTGCAAAGAGCAGACTGAAAAACACAAGAAATTTGTGGTTGCTTTTGGCCAGAACTCGGCATAGAACATATTTGAAGAAATTGGGGGAGGTTAGGTTTTAGTCTGAGGCAAGTTCTCTGTTTCCTTTAAATCAAGCGGCTGCACACCACCATTGAATGGCGTGGTAATAATATGTTGCAAACCACAGTCTGGTGATCCTGGAATTCCTTATAAGTTAATAGCAGTCATGGTCCACTAATCACAGCTAGGATGTTTTAAGCAATTGTCTTTGATACATTAGTTCAAATACACCATAGAAAGCCTTCCTTATGCTGGCTTAGTGAGTAGATCAGTAGGTCATTAGAAAGAGTGAATAACCTAGGGATTTTCTGTTGGTTTCTCACCCCACCCCACTGCTAATCCCAAGGAATTCTTGAGATCTACATGCAGCCTTAGTGAGCAACCACAGTACAGTGGTATGGTGTGGTTTTAAAGTAACACTGGGTCAGACATGGAGATATTATTGTTTAATGAATTCCTAGAAGCAGAGCCTGAAGCAGTGGGGTCTGACAGCAGAAATCCTCTGCCAAAGACTTCATTCTGTTACAAATGGCACAGAAACTAGCAGGGTGGCTGCTCGTGTTATGTGACTGCCCCCACCTTCTTGCAGCAGTACAGAAGATAGTGTGTGAGGAATCTTTTGAGGCGGAGTTGTGCTTTCCTGAGACAGGCAGTACTCATCCACTGGCAATGGGAGAGCCCCTGTTCTCAGCCCTGTGCCTGCTGAGGCCATGCTGTATGCAGGGTGTTTGCATGGGAAGTGCTCCACGTGTTAGAAACCTCCAGGGAAACCTCAGAGCTGGGGTTGTTGATGGATGTCCAACAAGGAGAAGTGCCCCCCCCTCCACCGGCAGCACGAGAGTTTGAGGCATGTGCTCAGCTTCCTTCCTCTTCTGTGAGTGTTGGTGTGAGGTTTCATTTACATTGTTATTTTGCAGTGAGAAGGAAGGTGTAATGACAGTCTCTTTGGTAATACCAATGTTTGGCTGTTAATCATGGGTGGGAAGAAGGTCTGGGATCTCCATCAGCAGAGGGGACTGACTCACCATTGATCTATGCTCACTGCATCTTGTTGTAGTTTTTTGACCCATTTGATTTCTTAGGTTTTCTTTTGTGAAAACCCTCTGATTTTTCTGCCATTCCGGAGCAAAACATCTCTCTGTCTTTAAATATGGCAGATGGGGATTTCTTCAGATGTCCAACAACTCAATTGAAGGAGACCTCAGGAGACCTCTCCCCTTCCCTGTCCCCCTTCTCAGCCTGTCTTTTCATCTGCAATCTGGAGATGTAAGGGCTATAGTAATAGAGTGTCAGAGGAAGTAATTGATTCATCACACGCCAAGAGAGGAGTCTGTTGCCTTCAGTGTCAATGGAGCTGAACCAGAGCCTGGAAGGGTGAGGGGGGCTTGTAAACACTCCATGGCTGAGCTGGCAGGACAAAGCAGACACACTGCCACGGCTGAACAGGAGGGTGACACAAGGGTTGCTTGAAAGAAAATCTTTCTGAACAAAGCAGTATCAGGGTCCTTGTTTGTGGGAGAAACAGGGACAGCCCCATCCCCCTGCTCCCAGAGCACCTTAAGGAAAAAAGGTACCTACCAGCCTCATGCAGCATCCCATTCCCTTGCATCTGTCTCCCTCTTCTATCTTGATGTGGCTGCCTCTCTGACCTCCTGTCCTGGGCTGGGCTGAACTCACCTCAGGGGTACCAACCAGCCCCTGCCAGCAGCTAATTCCTCCCACACCCCCAGACAGTCACTGCTGTCAAAGAGAGCCATGTGGGAGGTCACCGCTGCTGCCAATGCCCAGCAAGGTGTGGCACGTGTGTGGCACAGCCCTCGCCCTCACTCAGGCATTGATGCGCTCAGACTTGGCACCCTTTGGTTCAGCTGGCTATTGAGCTGCAATGCCCATATTGTGAGGAGAGAATGATCCCTCCTTGCTTACTGTGCTATGCAGTAGGCAAGGAGGGATCAAGCAGGTTTGGTGCACTGTTTGCCTGAGAAACAGCTCTTACTACAAGCTGGCACAGCCAAATTGTGGCAATGCCCAAATAGTGAAGGCTGCAGGCCAGTCTTGGCAGCAAAGCTTTACTCACTTGTGCATCAGCTAAGGCAGGATCTGGGCTGTGAACAGGCTGTGTCTGAGAAAATGTGGGGTCAGAAAGTCATGCTATGGTGGGCCAGTCCCAGGGTGACCATCCATCATTAATGAGGGATGTAGACAGCCAGGAGGGTGAGGGTGGGCTGGTCAGGGCTCTGTTCTTACAACCTCCTTTATACAATTGGTGCTTAACGAGGTGTTTATTTCAGTTTTGTGCTGAAAAAAAGCCAGTGCAAATGAGTGATAGTGGAAAGTCCAGCTACCAAGTTCTGATCCCCATCTGATCCCAGTTTTTACTCTTTCCTTTTGCTTTTCACTGCATGTTGTGTCTAAGGCCATGACTACACTGCACCAGCAAGGTGTGATGGGACATCACTCCCTCCTCTGGGACTAGGGCTGGCACAGCAGGCCATGTGAGTGTTCCCTAATCCTCATTAGCACCCCAGAACTTGGACAGCCTGACCTAAGCTCGTCCCCACCTATTGCTTGGGCTGTCAGGCACTGGATCCCATCAGAAAAGGGAAATCTGTACCCCACTGCAAAGAGATCAAAGTGAGCATTTGCCCTTGCCTTCTGCCTGCTCTGCTGCTTTTCAGCAATAAATTTTCCTTTTGTGGTTGTTATCTTTTATTATATTTATTTTTTTCTTTCTGCTAGCGATCAAGTGCCTGTGAGTGGTGACAGTAAAATGACATAGAAACCAAAGTCTAATTTTTTCCACAGATGGATTGTAGCAGAAGGAGAAAAGTGCAAATGCATTTTCTCAAGTGTCCTGCGTTTTGGGGTATGAAAGGGTTGTGAGTTGCTTCAGTTCCCTTAGAGCAGCAACAGAAGGCAGAATGCCATGGAAAGGGGGCTTATTCTGAGCATGCTTTATGTATTTTATTCCTGATTTCACCATGATTCTCCCCTCACCAATGAGCACCAAAGACATCTTGCAACAAAGGACCCCTGTAGCTAAAAATAGAAGAGTGAGGAATTTATAGAGATGGTTTTGGAGACAGAAATAAAATTAAACAACCATGTGTAACTCCTGAACAACAGCCTGCAGAAAACCCCCTAAGTGCACATTAGCACATCTCTTTTCTTATATAACGGTCGGTTTTCCAGACATGCCCCAGATGAGAGCAGCTCTCCGCTCCAAGGCGCCTTTCCGCAGCGATCCGGCAGCACAGCTTGAGGGAGGCAGCCTGGGACGAGCGGCGCAGCGCGGGGGAGCCTTTGCTCTCCTGTCTCAAGGGAGGGCAGCAGCATGCTAGGAGCTGAAATTCCCTCCTGAATCAGAACTTGCCTCAGGAGCACTTTGCTGTTAGGTTTTATTCCTCCCTTTGCACGAAATATTTTGGCTGCCTTCCCCCCCGGCCCCCCCGCATAAGTTAGCAGTAACTGCTGAAAGCCTATTCCCATCCACAGCGCTTAGAGGGGGTGAAAACAACCCTAAGGGTAAAAAATACAGGCTCTTTATAGTTTCCATTTTTTGTCTTCAAGGGATTTTTGAAGACGTTTTCCAATCTAATAGGGTATTTTTCTCTCCTCTATTTTTCTTTTTCTCTCCTTCTTTCCTTTTTTAATTTTTTTTCTTTGTCTTTAACTGGATAACTGGATTTTTTTTTTTTTGTTTCATTTCTCAGAAATTCTGGTCAGATTTTTTGAGGAGATAAGAAAATAATCCAAAGCACAGTAGAATGATTACAAACCCCCACACACTACTGTGATTACACACGATGTAATTGGATACAACAAATTCAAAACAAACTTCTGAGAAATCCTAAGCAGTTTTGCCTGTGTCATCACCCTCCCACTCCCCCCACACCAGCCTAGCTCTCCCCCTACTGCCATTGGATTTTTGTCATTTTAGTCACTGAAATCCAGTGAAATCCCTTTAAATTCAAAGCAATTATAGCCCATTTCTCTCTGTTGTTGCCAGAGTCAGTTATTTCCATAAGGGCAAAACAAGGACAAGCTCTGTGAGCGTCTTTTGCCTCAGCATAGGCAAAAGTGGCCCCAAAAGGTTCAGACTGAGATCAGATTCATCTCTGCATTGTTCAGACACCCAAAGCCCAGGTCTAGTCAGTAAGAGTGATATAAAGTACTTTGGTTGTTAGTGCAGAAGAACAATTAATCCCAATCCAAACTGGGTGTGAGAAATCTGCTTCCAGTGAGAGTAGAGGACATTTCGTTGGCTAAACCTAGATGTGGTACAGGCTTTTTAGTTCTGTGCAAAAATCCGTATCAGAGCCTGGGTCTATGAGGACTGATTCTCTTCTCACACCAGGATAAATTAGGAGAGATTACCCTTAAAATGATGAGTTACACATGTGTAAAACTAGTTCAAGTCAAAGGAGAATCCAATTCATCTGCTGTATTTATAATTAATTACTCTGATTAAGGGCTGGCAGCTAAGATCAAACTTCATTGCTCTTGTTTCATCAGACAACAGTGGTGCTTGCTCTGCTATCATGGCTGTAAAAAAAATCATTTAAAAGTCCTCAGTAGCTTCTGGAACAATTTAACCTTTGAAGGGCATGTCCTGCAGTTGCTCAAGATTGTGTAAACATCACAGAAAAGTTTTTTTTGTCTTTCGCAATGTAACCACCCATGAAATAAGGATTTGGTTGGAAGGTGGCGTACAAAAGAGCATGAAGATGGGTGGTGACACAGAAAAATCTACTAAGCCAGCTAGCACATAATGGACATTAATTCTAGCCACCTCTTGATTGCACAACAAGCACAGAGATGCTGGTTCACCATTTCTTAACTATCTCTATACTACTACCACTATTTAGTTTCTAAGAAACTGTTCTTAGAGAATGTTCAAAAAACCTCATGCTTTTTATAAGAATTTCTGAGAAATAAACCTCCCACCACCTTTTCAAAGAGGGAACAATTGTATTTACTAGCTGCCATTGTGGCTAAGCACAGGCCCTGCCCAGCTACCTGCAGAATATTAACACCTGCTGAATTTCACTATAATTGCAGTTTCTCTTCCTCTCCTCAGCAGATGCATTCAAGACACAATGACACTTGGTTCAAGCAGATCAGAGGTCTTGAAGGCTCAAGTCAGCCCTGGGCATTCCCAAATTTAGGGTTGTTGGCATGCTGTCTGTACCTATTTGTCTCCCTGTCTATCTGGGCCAGATTTCTCCAATAGAATATAATCTCTCCAGTCAAGACTGGCTTCTATTCTTGGCCGTGCTGCAAACTTCCTGTGTGACCTTGGGGCAGAAGGCTCCTCTCTGCCTTCCTACCTCCCAGGGTCTCGTGAGAATCCCATCGTTACTGTTTGCCAGCTGCAGTCATGAGCCCCATGGAAACGCCTATAAATATTAGCTCCAAATTAAACATTGGGGAGGTTCAGGTTAGAGCCTTGCCTCTCTCCAGTCCTGGCAAGCACTGGAAACAGGGCTTTGCTGAGTGCAAGTCCTCACCTACTTAAAATCATAGCTCTAGAGAGAGACAGAAAGCTGCCAGCTAGGTCAGAGCTTGGCCAGTCCTCCTTAGGCTTTGAAGCAAGGCTTGCACAAGTTTATGTATTCAGAGGACTAGTGATATGGCTGTGAACGTATGAATAATCTGTTATTCATGTTTCTCCCTATGCTAAGCTGATGTCCCTCTAATGCCCTTGAAGCATGTTTCGGGGGGGAAGGAGTCAGCATCTCTTGGGACCTGGGGATGAAGGTCAGTGGGGCTGTTGATTTTGTGTTCAGCAGTATGGGTCACTAAACTGTTTGTGTTGAGTGTCCCTCTGGAGAGGAGCACCCAGAGGAATGTCACAGCCTTTCTTGTGCTGCTCCCCACATGGGTTGTAGCATTTCTGGAGCTCAGCAGTGCCTGGGTGGGCACCTGGGAGGTCTGCCCTGGCTTAGGGGATCATGGAGCACAGCTCAGTGATTGAGCAGATTGCCTATTTTGCAGCAGAAAAGGATGGAAAAGCTGGAGGTCTTCTCATAATCACTACAGCTGGGGCTTGTTTGCCTTTGTTGCACCTCATTTGGGAAGCCAGCAGCAAAGTGACTTGGGAAAAAGAGAAAGGAAAGCCTGGGAAGCAGAGAGGTTGACTGGAGGAAAAAGCAAGCAAACAAGCATGAATAATACAGGCTGTAGAAGTGCTTTACAATTAGTTTATAAAAGCTCTCTTAACATCAGCAAAGCACTTTCTACTAAAAATCTGTAATAAAAATGCAGCAATATTTGTAAGCATTGTACATTTTTCATTTAATTCTGTTAAACAACTTCAAGAAGACCATCTAAGCCTTGTATTTCCTTTTTCCCAGCCTCCATTGTCTGGGCAGTTAAAAGCATTTCAGCATTGCCTCCCAGCCTCAAAACTCCCTGGTGAAAAGCAGTTTGAGGTGGTTTCAAACCAACTCACTGGCATTCTCACTCAAGTGGCAGCTCAGAATATCTTGCCATTATGCCATTGGAGGAGCAGCCAACTGTGGTCACCTTCCCTGCGAAAGAAGAGTTGGTTAATCAATCCGTTATACTCGTGGGTTACAGAGGTTGCACCCTGCCCTCACATGTTTATGCTTGGCTCATTGGAGCGATGCCTAGGTGTGGAGAGGTGGCCATGAAATGTGCTTGGAGATGGCAGCTTTCCCAGTGGAGGTGATGCCAGAGAGGTCAGCCCACAAGAATGTTGGTGCATGTTGACTGAAACAACAGATTTGGTTATATGAGTGAAATGCAAATTGCTGGGCACTGTATGAGACAGTTTGAACACCACTGCAGCATAAATGTGTCCCACCCAGCTGTGCCCTAGGCCATAGTTATCTAAAAATGAAATGGTTAGAGTAGGAAGCATGGTTGAGTTTTCTTCCAATTTTTCTTCTTGTTTTTCACAAGGGAAGAAGAAAGTCTAGAAACCATATTTAAGCTTAACAGGAGCGAAGGTTTGGCCAAACTGGATTGTAACTTGACCCAGAATGAGGAAAATGGGGTTTATCTGTTTGATGGAGGGCCAAGGCATGGACATGACTAAAGTTCATGGTTCCAAAAGAATCTGTGGTGGGGATTAGCTGGCTGAAGTTTGGAAGTTTAACAATTTTGATTGGCTGTCTTTGGTGTTTCATTTTGAAAGGCTAAAGCTTAGTTGCTGTGATGGAGAGGAAGTAGGGGCTCCTGCTCATCTGGGCTGGTGCTTTCTCCCAAGTGTACTACTTCCCCAATTCACACTGTTTATATGACCCAAAGAAAAGGTTTTGCCTCATGCAGAGCAGAGGACTTGGGCCAAGATTTTTTGACTAGGGAAGAAAATTCTTATACATTTCTAATAATTTTACATTTGGCAAAAAAAATATTTCCTGACCTTCTCTTAAAGGCTTTTTTCAGTTGTTTTTAACATTTGATTTATTCAGGATTAGCTCCAGTGTGAGAAAGCTGAGTTAGATGCTTGAATGAAGCCAAATAGGGCTTAATTTAAAGAGGCAAATATTTCCTGATGATTTACTTACTAGATTCATTCTTTTAATTTTCCATTTGCAGATTGCCCATGAGCAGATCGCAATATTCCCTAATTGCATGTATTACTGGAAGCCTGTCACCCATACAATAAGCAAAAATTTCTTGGTCCAGAACTTGCTTCTGAAATTCCAGGGCTCCTACAGAACTGGGTGGCTTGAGGAGCCATGTGGACAGCACTAGGATATTTGTTGTGCTGGCCACAGCAGAAGCTGTGATCATTGCAGTCAAGCAGCTGAAGCCATGTACTGCATTGGCGAGGTACAACTCCATGAGGGCACAAACAGATGTGATTCCCTGGGATGCAGCTAACCTCTGCCTGTGCATGAAAATGGCAGCTTTTACAGTCCACTCCATTCATTAACTGTGTTTTGCCAACACTCATGTTTTTGCCAAATTAATTTTTTGCCACATACTCACAATTTCACTAGTAGCCAGTAGTTCTGCAGCACAGATGTGCACTTCAGATGTGGAAGGGCTGCAGGCACGCTGAAAGCAAGTAGTTATTTAGAGAACAAAATGTCCCCGCTGTTTGCTCAGTACTACTTTAAACAAATAGACAAACAAGGAGGAAAAAATTCTACTTAGAAGAAGCACTAACACTGCCTTCTATGTTCCTCCTCCCTGGAGAGATGGTAGGATGAAGCTACACACGATGGACGTTAGTGGGGTCACGCAGGGTGCTGCTCCCTGGTGTCGGGGTAATAAGGGGTCACAAGGTGATAGGGGCTAGGCTGAGCTGAGGAGAGAGCAGGGGGAGCAGATCTTCATTTGCATTGCTATGTGTCCACACACCAGCTAAGCCAAATGCTCTTCCTCTTCGAGTGCCACTTCTCAAGACCGCTTGGATTTCACCTTGGCCAAGCCAATTGAGTCTGTAATGAAGTTAAAGGCTGGGCAATTGCAGCTAGTTGAGTGCTCAGTCCAGCGTAGACAGGATTTTATCTGCAGGCATTTTGCTTCTGGCTCTCAGCCTGATTTAATCCCAGAAAGGAGTGAAACCAAAGCTGTCTGGGCCATCTTTCTTTGTGGAGGAGCACACTAAGTCCCTGTAAGTTTGTTTTGAGGCTGCTGCTCGCCGATATGTGCTTTGCAGAACGGGAATGAGTCACATGAGGATCATTCTGTATCCAGCAAGCTACTTCTCCTTTCAACTCTCCATTCTCAAACAGAAGATCTTGTGACAAAGAAGAAAGGCAGATTCCTGGCAGCCTGGAAATGCTTTTTTCCTCCCTGGCCCCTTAAGAAGAGCTGTAGCATGTTGTTCAAACAGGTTGATACAAAGCAAATAAACAGTCCTAGAGAGATGGTCAGTTTCTGTAAATAGCAGTGTGCTGGCCACAGAGGAGAGGGGCGGGGGGAACGTGGGTGTTAGAAAGCAGCTGAAGAACAAGATGTACACGTAAAAGCTGTTTGTTTCTTCACAGCACACAGAGCCCGATACTACTACCTTGCCTACTCATGGCCCAGAAAATATGGAGGGATCTGTGGCAGTTTTACCTTCCAGCCAAGCTTTGCAACAAGCTTTTGTCTCTGCACCAGGAGGCAATTCTTCTAACCCTACACATTCCTCCCCCAGACCAGTCAGATACCCAGGCCAGATACCCGCCCCTGCTGTGGGAAGGGGCGGCAGACAGGAACCCTGTCAGTAGGAACATCTTCAAGTAGGGTTTAGCAAAGGCAGGTTGCAGTTACAGGGTGTACAGGATCAGCAATAATGAGAGTGGGTGCCCAGCTCTTACACAAAACTTCTCATCCACGCAAAATCATCATTAGCACTTAATAGAAGAGGATAAATATTAATGTCCAAGCACTAAGTGAGTTTACTTGCCATGCTTGCTAAAGGACCAATGTGGTATCAGTGCACAAAAGAGCTACCTGCTCATGTGGATTGAACATGTCAGTTTCACTTGGTACGTACTTGCCCAAATCCCACATGGATACTGGAATAAAGTGAGCTCTGCCAAACAGCACAATGGCACTTCAGAAGAGAGCTCGGGGGAGGAGAGCAGCCCCAGGAGAGTTGTGTCTGAGCTTCTCCCATGCCAAAGGAGTTTTGTGGAAATGGAGGTAAAGCGTGTTCTAAATTTTGTATGTTGGCTATGAAAGCGAGCGGATGTATGTACAACAAATTAATGACGTGAATGACAGCAGAGGAAAGGACCTAAATGTAGTCAGACAAAAGAGAAAAAGTGTTTTGGGGTCTGTAGTGTGGTGTGCTGTGAATAAGAGTCCTAGGTACCTGTCTGGAAGACATTCTGTGAAATATGCAGATACCAAGAGTGGTTTTTGTTTGTGCCTGGCATCCCGAAGCATGTCCCTGACAGATGGTGTCCCTGCCATTTCACCTGCCTCCGCAGGTATGACTACATTGAGATCCGCGATGGGGACAGTGAAGCGGCAGACCTGCTGGGCAAGCACTGTGGGAACATTGCACCTCCTACCATCATCTCTTCTGGCCCCTCTCTCTATATCAAGTTCACCTCAGACTACGCACGGCAAGGTGCCGGCTTCTCTCTGCGCTATGAGATCTACAAGACAGGTGAGTGTCTGAGTCAGTGCCTGTCTCCCAGACTGTTTGACACAATTATCTTTGTCTGGAGATGCCTTTGGCCACCTTTTCAATGTGATTTCTAGCATATATTTTCCAGAGATAAAGGACTTTTTTTAAAAAATTGAAGCAAGTCTGTGTGTCACATTTCCAAGAAGGTAAAGATGTTAGTGGCACATGACAGTGAATTTTTGGATCACAGGGTGCAATTAAAGCAGGGTTCCTCCTTAAATGTTCTCTTGTATTCGAGGACTAGAAACATATATCTCTACTCTCTGGCATGTGTGGAACTTGTTAGGGCTAAAAGGGAATTGTCCCTCTGTTAGAAGTGCATGGAGCTCCCCCTCCTGTGGAGTTGTGATTCAGGGCTGATCAGTGAAGCTGGGTTTTCTCTCCACGGATCTGGGGTTTGTAACTGGGGAGCTCTAGTCTTCAAGTGAGTGCTGTCAAAGTGATGCTGTCAAAGTCTGAGGCAGCACCCTTCCAGGCTGATATAAGAGGAAGTGTTCATAATTCTATTTAATACTTAATTACTATAGAGGAAAGAAAAATCTGCTCAAAGCCCTTTTAATAGTGTTTTTGTCTAAATATTTGCCAGAATTTTGTGCCTGGGAAGAAAGGCTTGAAAAAATAGCCTCTGCTCTGTATGCATGTGAGAGAGATGTGCCTGCATGCTGAGGGATCAGGAGAGTGTTGTGTGTGGGCACACGGGCACCTGACCTGTGCCCACATTCCTTTGGTGATGTGTTGGAAGACAACACATGGCTTTCAGTCATTGCATTTAGCACCAAAAAAAAATGTCTGTGCCATGGGAAGAACTAAAAAGGAGCACAAGAGGGTTGCTTTTCCAGCATCACAAAGAAAAGATGGGGAGCACAGGCAGCAGTGCCCAGGGGCCCTGGGCCAGCTGGCCCCACAGTCAGAGGTGCACAGACAGACCACAACCTGGCTGGAGGTAGAAGTGAATGTGGAGACTTTGCTGCAAGAGAATGAGACTCCCTAAATTCCTTGTGAATCAGTGAGGACAGGACATGTGTGAAGGTTCAGATGGATGAGGAAAGTGCTGTTGCTGGTGGTTGCCTGGACTGCATAACTGGCCATTAAGCTGCTGAGCAGCCAGCTCACCACCACTGTTAGTTTATGGTTAGGATGCAGATTAGTCCTGAAAGTTTAGTGATTCAGCCAGATATTGGGGTTTGCTAAGGCCAGGTGCCATCAGTAAAGATGGCAAAGAATACAGGTGAGAAGACCCACCTCAGCCCCCCTTGCCTCTCTCACCCTGCTCACACATCCTGTGAGCCCAGCAGGCTGTGCTGGGTTGTGCCTGACCTCACACTGCATCCATGCCCTGACTCAGGGCATGAGGCACTGTAGGCTGGTCCAGCTGGCTGAGGTGGCCTGGCCATGCTGTGGGAAGGGGCAGCAGACAGGAACCCTGTCAGTCTGGCTGGGAGCCAGTAAGGGACCAAATCTATGAGGAAAGAAGCAGTTGTTACTCGGAGGGAGGGAGGGAGAGGAATCAAGAGCTGATCTGGAGGAAAGCAGGTATTGGATGGAGGCTGGAGCTGAAGTGGTGCTGGGACTCCTTTTGCTGCCCTCACTCCTGCAGGCAGCCGTCCTCTCCAGATACAGCCAACTTTCTTACAGCCACAGCCCACGAAATCAAACCTGGCAAGGCAGGTTCTGGCACAGGAGTGTGGATGAGCCCATGATCGGGGAGCACTCCCAGCCCACATCTGCCCGACCCCAGTCCTTGCCAGGGCTCCAGAGAGGCCGGTGGGCAGTGCTGGCTGCAGGGCTCCTGCAGTGCAAGCAAACCCTGCCTTTTGTTGGCAGGCAGGCAGGCAGGGGCCAAGTTTCCATCTGAGCTGTCAGGGTAACCCGCAAGGGTGTCACCAGCTTTAAAGGTCATCGGATTTTCATTGTCCACATCAGTAAAAGCAGCAGTGGCTGCGGATTCCTTCTGTCTTAAAGGTGATCTAAACAAACAACTCTTTTCAATGGAGCATTTATTTTCCCACCTTGTGCTAAATTTCCCTTATCACAGTGTGAGAGAGAAGCAATCTGCATACAAACAACCACATACCAGTCTTTGAATCCCCTGATGGGTATCAGCCAGCAGCCTGTGGGCTGACAAGAGCCTGCCCTGGCTGGTCCAGCCTCCCTGCTGCTCCCTTTGTGAGTCAGTTTCGAAGGGCCGGCCTCAGCTCTCCAACACTGGGCATTAAAGTCTCCTCTCAGGCTGGCCTGTGCTGCAGAAGTCAGCATGACTCCCGTTGATTATCTGCAGCTTCCTTATAAAAAGCTGGTCATTGTGTTTGCTGCTATTAGCCAAAATGTAGACAAAGATGCCAAATGTGATAAGAACGCCACGTGAGGAAACTGTTGTCTAATGTGGTCTTGCCTGTTGCTAGAGGACAGTCCCTGACTCTGAGTTTAGCCTTTCATTTTCTCCCTAGCTCAGAGCTTGTGTTATTTTCACTATTTATCTGTTACTCTTTCAGGTTGTTTGGAATTAAGTACACCCATTCCCTGCTCATGGCATTAGGCAGTGATTTGTGTTTGGCTTTTTTTTTTTTGCTTTTTTGTTTTGCTTTTTTTTTTTTGCATTTTACCCCACAGGTTCACACCAAAAAAGCTGGCTGGTTCATTAGGTAGTCAATTAAGAGCCTCTCCTGAGTAGCTCTCCAGCCAGGCACTGCATAATGCCGTGCAAGATCCTGCTATTACTGCAGGCTGCTGGCCCGACTCAGTAGGTTAATGCTGAATCGAATAACAAGTCTACCGTTAGTCCTGGGAAGGCTGGTGCTGCCTGGAACAGCCAGAGCAAGAGGGTTTGTAAAGGAGAAGGAGAGTGTCCCAGTGAAAGTGAAGCAGAAACCTTGGTGAGTGCTAGTGCCAGGTTGCAGCAGTGGCCAGCAGCCTCTCTAACACCCCCTTTCTCCTCTGATAGCTCCAGGGTGCAGATTTCTGTTGCCTATTGTCCTGGCAAGGCTTTCAAAGTCACCGTGGTATGAATATGACACAAATTCCCCTTTCCCCAAGCACCCCGAGGCACCTTGGCTGTATGAGAGGGGGCACCAGGCTGGCCTGGCTGCAGCCGAGGCCAGTGCTGAGGTCAGCAATAAATAAGAGGCAACATTGTCTGTCCTCCCCACCACGCAAAGGTCTTCCTTAAGGATAGAAATAACTTGCATTTCTGGTGTGGATGGCTCATTCTGTGAAAAAGAGGGCTCTGTTCCTGCTCTCAGCAGAGACCCCCCGCCTGCCATGGCCTCTGTTATCCCCACTCTTAATGTGGCCACGTTGTGGAGACGTATGCTGGAGCTGGCCCCTGTCCCTTGTGTGGGTCTTTGGGGCAGGAGTGGGGGCTGCAGGCTAACTGTGCACTTCCCAAGGGTTTGCAGCAAACAGTGGAGACATTGGCACCCTCCCACAGGCCCTTACACTGTGTAAATATTTGTGCTTACAGATTTTCTCAAGAGGAAACTGAGGCACAGATATCTGTGCTGGAAGGCTGGAGTTTGCAGGAAACTGGCCCATGCGAACAGCCTTTCCAAAATGAATGCATCCCAAAACTCCTCTCTGCCCCATCCCAGGCAGCTCCTTCCCCAAATGGGGCTGGCTCCTCCACCAGACCTGGGGTCGCTGTGGCACCTTTGCCCACATGGCTGCAGGTAGCAGCCGTGTCATGACTGCTGGGGATGAAGGCTCCCTGTGTGCCAGCTGGCCTCTTTGTAGGCTCTGGAGCAGCACACAGGTCTGCCAGGTCAGTCTAGGTGATGGGTTAGAGTAGAAAGTGCCAGCTGGGGAAACAGACCAATTTGGTGTAGCCCCACTGTCCACCACCACCAGTGTGAGGGACATGGCACAGTGCTGGCCTGCCAAATCACAGCAATGGCTTTGGATAGGATCCCTCTTTTAGTCCTGGTTTTGAAGTAATTGTCAGGAGGATCAGCAGTGGTGTACAGATTATGTCTGCAAAGCTGTCTAAGGGATTTTGAACTGTGTTGTCCACCACAGTAGCTCATGGACCTTGTCTTTCCACCTGTGGAAAGCTTTGAAAATCACCTTCTCACTTCTTGCAGTAATTCCCACAGCTCTTGAGCTGCAGGACATTTCCAGAAGTGAATACACAACCCTACTAAACTCAGAATGGGGTTTTCACAGTGCCAAGTTGTTGGCATTAAGCTTCGTTGTTGCTAAGGCTCTGGGTTTTTCCTGCTGCTACAGGCTCCGAGGACTGCTCCAGAAACTTCACTGCCTCCAACGGCACTATTGAGTCTCCAGGTTTCCCTGACAAGTATCCACACAACCTGGACTGCATCTTCACCATCATAGCCAAGCCAAAGACAGAAATCCTCCTCCACTTTCTGCTTTTTGACCTCGAGCATGACCCACTGCAGTCAGGGGAAGGAGACTGCAAGTATGACTGGCTAGACATCTGGGATGGCATCCCTCAGGGTAAGCCACAGGGTGCTGCACTGCTTTCCTTGGCCCTTCCTGGGGTCTCACAAAGCTCCAAAACTGTGCAGTCTCTGTCTGAACACCAAGGGTGCCTAACCTCAAAGGTGGCTGCAGCCTGCAACCTGCCTTTAGGGCACACCATGGCCAGCTTGGGGACAGTGTGCCTGCTGAAGGCTGCATTCATTAAACCACAAACTACTGCTCTGTTGTAACCACTGATCTGAAAAGCCCCATGGGACATTCCAAACACCAGCAGTTCTCCCTCAGGGAAGGGCAGTGGGTTCATGCAATGATGGGAGGACCTCCCTACCTTATAACAAAACTGAGAAACAGAGCATTTTGGAGCATTTCCCAGCAATTGCAGAGCAATGCCTGCTGCAGTGGATATTTCTGCACTGCATGGCACCAGGCCAATGGATATAAAAAAGAGCCCATCCCCAAAGCCTATCTTTTTTATCCTGATCAGCAATGAGCTGGTGACCCAGAAGGCCTATGGAAAAGCAGGCATTACCTTTGCTGCTCTTTCTTTTGCAGTTGGCCCCTTGATAGGCAGGTACTGTGGCGTTAATATGCCGTCGGACATCCGCTCGACCACCGGCGTCCTCTCTCTCACCTTCCACACGGACCTGGCAGTGGCTAAGGATGGCTTCTCTGCTCAGTACTACTTGATCCACCAGGAAGTCCCAGAAAGTAAGTTGGAAATGTGTGTGTATGACTTAGTTGTGTCCCCTGTGTTTCCCATCTTTCATTTGGTATATGTGAGAATAAAGCAAGCAGAAGTGTGTCCAGGGACCAGTTCTCCACCAGCGGTGCAGACAGCAGTTTCACTTAGGTCTCTTCTCTATTTTGATAGAAGTAAGATTTCAAGTAAGAATTTAACTTTCTGACCTTTTCTTGACTTTTCACTTGCTTGTGAAGTCTTCTCAATACCTTTTGGGTTAGCACCCTTCATGTATGTACTGAGCCCAAAGGATTTAGGGGAAGACTTCAGCCCAGCATGTGCAGCAGATTCATTAAAGCATGGGGAAAAATATGCATTCTCTCTCTCTCTCTCTCTCTCTCTCTCTCTAGTTTTCCAGAAATTCACAGTCCCAAACCACAAATTGGAATTTCTTGGCTGTCTAATTAAAGATTGCTTAAAGCTCTAAGAATTTCAAGCCAAATTTTGTTTTATAACCCTTAATAAGGGAGGTAAATTGATATGGAGTGAGGAAATAAGTTGTGTGTTTTGAGAATGAGCAGCATTTTGATTTTTTATGATAACACTTGCAGGCAAGGAAAGGTTCCATTTGTTTTCCCATGATATTTTTGCCTCAGAGCTACTGTTCTTGACCTCTGTTCACAGTGAACCTCTGATACAACAGAAGAAGCCTTGAGGACAACCCTCAGTCCCAGAGAAAGACAGGGAGTCCCTGACCTGCCACTGAAAGCCTGTGACAGAGAGCAGGGTAGAGTAGGGGTTGTGCAGCACCAGGGCAGCAGGGTTACAATCTCTTACTCTGTGATTGAGTAAGGATTGTTCTGCTGAGGCTGCGAGAGTTACACACAAGCATGAGCTCTTCACCATTACCTATTGCCACGCTCAGTTGCTCTGCTTTTTAATCCCTTTTCTGTTCTGGATTTGCAAATAAGATGTTGAACACAAAGCTTGAGAAATCAAGCACCAGAGCCTTTGTGAAAATGCCAGGCCTGTTTTCCCTTGTGATGGTGTAAAATGAGAGTTTAATAATAGCACTGGCATCCTAACTCGGCCCATCATTTCCATCCACGGTTGACTTGACCACATTAAAAAACACAGGCAGTTTGGTGGGGTCCCCATTGGTTTACAGCAGAAGCACACTTGGACCCATGCAGTATTTTCTATCACTGTTTTCTCTGGTATTGTTTTTACAAGACATTTGCTATAAAACAGATGAGATGTGCCATAAAAATGAGCTAATTGTGACTTCTAAAGCCTTAGAAGTGAGGAGATCCAAACAAAAGCATAGCAGTGTCTTTCATAATACTGTCTGGTTAATCCCTATGGGTCTGAGACCACATACAGTGCATGCAGATAGACACAGACACATACACACATGCATCCCCGTTCTCACATGCTCACAAAACCTTCAGAGCTGCCCATTCCAATCTTGATGTTCCTGCTGGCAACAGTAAGCACCCTCCTAATGTGTCTGTCTGTATTCCTTGCCTTGTCAGTGCTTAGATTTCACTTACAGCCTTCAAAATAGGAGCTTTGTGGCAAGGGTACTTGGAACATCTTGGTGGAGGTGGAGGGAGGCAAGGGACAGAATTGTGTCAAAACTTAACAAAGGTGAAGAAGATAAAGGGACAAAGATCCAGACAGTATTAGTGTTCAGAGGGCCATGCAAACACAAAGTTGCCCTATCTATAATTTTTCAGTGCCATCTGTGAACACACACATGCAAGATGGTGCAGATCTGTTCATCTTTCCAGACAGGCAGTTTTGCTCAGGGTTAGCTGGAGAGATTAGTTTGGGGCTGCCTTTCACTAGGAAGTGAAGTACTGCGAGTGTAAACCAATCTCTGTGTATGTGTGTTTCTGCTCTAGACTTTCAGTGCAATGTGCCTCTGGGGATGGAGTCTGGCAGGATCTCCAACATGCAGATCAGTGCCTCCTCCACCTACTCGGATGGGCGATGGACTCCGCAGCAGAGCCGGCTCAACAGTGATGACAACGGCTGGACCCCCAATGTAGACAGCAACAAAGAGTACCTCCAGGTACCTTTCCAGCCCCCTCGCCTCTTCCCCCACCAAATAGAGTGTCACGCTCTTAAAGTGACCCTTGACCATAAGGGCTGTTGAATTTTTTATTGCCTCTGTGGCTCACGGGGAGCAAGCAGCAGGGGAGCTGCAGTGCCTCGGTGAAATGCAGCAGGCTGGCTCTCCCATTAGCTTGCCCGCACAAGGACTGACTCCATCCGCTGTCTCTCTCCCAGCCCCTCCTTTCTGCCCAAACCTTGATGGACTTTCCATCAGACTGACAGAGACTGAGAGACCTCTGCCACTTACAAGGGCCACTGACTCCGCCACTGGCCTGAGGACCAAAGTCTCCAGGGGGTGCATGGAAAAACAACTAGAATAATATTTATCTCATCAGCGATGCAGGGAGCGTGAGCGGGCTGATGTCAGGCGGGGGGCTGACAGAGCAAAGGCTTTCCCTGGGAGCTGGTTAGAGCCACAGTGTGTCCACACACAGCTTCTGGCTGTGTCACATCGCCGGGAGACACTGCTTGCTAAAGGGCACTACGAGCAGGAGGTGCTGAATGTCATTGCCTCTAGCAGACGTCTCATTCTTCATTCATGGCAGGGCTACTAAGCCAGCTCTGCTGACCTTTCTCAACCCATGTTGTAAAACAAACAGGAAAAAAACCCAGCAAGGCAAAACCAAGAGCTGCAGCACTTGCTAATTGGATATTATGCTTTTATTTTACATGGAAAAAGTCAGTCTCTGTCCTGCTTTAATGGATGTGCCCCTCTCTGCAGATCCTATTGCTTGGTCTAAGGCAGGAAGAAGGCTTTGTGATGGTCCCATATAAACAGACATCAAGATCCTTAGCTACGCTTGTCCCAGGGTTCTATCCTGCTGAAGTCAGCCCTGGGAAGGGTTGTGGATGTTGAACTGTGCACCCACAGAGAGTGAGACAGGCTGAATTGGCACCTTTTAATTTTTCAGAGAGAGAGAGAGACATTAACTAATTAGCCACTCTGGACTCTCAGGTGGTCACCAGTCTCTTTCTTGTCCCTTTTTCCCCTGCCAAGGTGGACCTCCAATTCCTGACTGTGCTCACAGCCATTGCCACACAGGGTGCCATCTCAAGAGAAACCCAGAAGGGCTACTATGTGCGTACCTACAAGCTGGAGGTCAGCACCAATGGGGAGGACTGGATGATGTACAGACACGGGAAAAACCACAAGGTAATGTCCTTTATGTCTCTTCTGCCTGCACCTTGGTGAGTCTTGCAGCCAACAAGAGGGAAAAGAACAGGGAGATTTTGCAGCCCTAGAGGGTTTAATCTGTGAGGGCCCTTTTTTCTGATGATGGCTAAAAGACTGATGATGCTCTGAGCAGAAATAGTCCTTTCTCCTCTGCACAGCAATGAGGAAACACTATTCCTTGGAAAGCCTGGCTGCTGCTGCATCTTTCGTGGTGGTGAGAGTATGTTCTTTGACTGCAAATGAAGGAGAAAATGTTTTCACAGCCTGTGTTTTGCCATATAAGATTCATTGAACTTTTGTGGTCGTAGACCCGTCTGCATGCTGGGTTAACAATCACAAAACCACATGAAACTGTAGTTCAGGAGTTACTGAGGCCTGGAAATGAAAGGGCACAAATCCTAAGAGGCAATTGCACCATCCCAGAGAACAAAATGAGCAATAAATAATGAGAAACAATTCAGCCTGCCAGAGCTGTGAGATCTGCGCTAAGCAGGCATGGTCAGAATGGGTGCATTGAGCCCTGGGAGCTGTGCGTGCTCTTGCTGTGTTTCTGAGACACCCACAGAGGTGGGAGCAGGGAGGAAGGAGGGTAAATATGGGTGTTCATCTGTTTCACACCATATGGATGCTGGTGTGTGGCCAGGAAAGATAAACTTGGAGTGGTCTGCATGGGAAGTGTATGGAGAGGAGGGTTAAGGTAGCCATGGTGCCAGGCTGGTTTTTCTGTCTATTGCTCTGGTCATATGGTTGTTCCCTAGTTAAGGGTGCATCAAGAAAGTGCTTCCCTGCTCTTCTGTGGCACCGTCCAGCACTGCTGCTGTGTTCAGGTGCTCCCTGCTGATGTGCTGTAGTGTGTCTGTGTGAACTCTGGCTGGGGTCCCACACACCTCCCCCCACACACATGTCCCAGTCATTTTTGATTGCTCAGCACTTCTATTAAATTAGCTGTCCCTTCCCTTTGCTGGCACGAAATGCAGTAGCCTGCCTTGTCCAGGATTCATCCAGACATTTCCTTCCCTTCCGGGCTGTGTGATTTCCCCTTCCCCACAAGTGTGTCTTAGGCTCAAATTCCCTCTGCTTCCCAGAATGAGTCCTCACTGTGCAGAGGTACCTATCAGGGTCTCATACCTGCAATATTTGGAGTATTTAAGCTCCTCATGTGCCAGTGAGGGAGTGTAAGTCCTATTTTAGAAGTAGGGAAATGGAAGCACAGGGCAGTCCAGCACCACACAGGGGAGTCCTCAGCTGGGCTCCCCCAGATCTCAGGTGTGCTGGCTCCAGGACAGTAGCTCATGGCAGAGCTCATGTATAGCTCTGACACAGTGCCCATGCAGTGGTGTGGAGCCTCTGTGCTCTCCCAGGACCCACTGGTCACAGCAGACCTTTCTGTGAACCAGGGCCATCTCTCCTCACCCCAGGTGAGTTTGGGGTCTCATTGGGACCTTTCCTGTAAGCTGAGTCAGGCAGAATATACTCATCATGCTGGACAGAGAGATGAGCTATATACACAGCTCAGTGTTCCAAATAACCACTGCAATAAATTTACCTTTTCAAGTCTTAGCTGGAGCAGAAATCTGGCCTGGAGGGTGGTTTTAGCTGCAGAGGAGAATAAATATCCCACCCTTGCAGTCCTGGGCATTGGACACTGCATTCTCAGCCAGGGTGGAGCAGGACAGCATGACTGGTGTCAGTGCTGCTAAGCCAATTTACATTGCTTCGGCAGGACCCTAAATCGTGGCTGGTGTCAGCCAAAACAATCCTACAATCTGATTTGTCACCATTTCAGGACTTGGCCCTTGATTTCTGTCAGCTTTTTTGTACTCTGTTTCCTCTTTTTATTTAAAAAGTGGAAAAAATCAAACCTCTTCTTTTTTACTCCTCTATTCCAGTATCTATTCATTCCCACATTCTGGCCTTAATGTAGCAGACACCTCCCAAGGCTGGAGGATAAGTAATTGCTCTTTGGTGGCTCGCCTACCCCTGGCATCCGGGTGACGGCTTTCCTGCCCCGCCAAACAACTGGCTGCCAGCTGCTGAGCTACAGCGGAGCCAGGCCAAGGCCACTTGCTCACAGACCTGGTGCCGGGGGGCGCTGGTCCTACATTCCATGCCCACACTAATCCTGCTGGTCCTGTGCTAAGCAAGCTCCCAGACTCTGTGCTCAAGGTGCAGCTCCCTCCTTGCATCAGTGCAGGGCTCGGCGCAGCCCGGGCTGCAGCACTGGAGCAAACCATGCCAAAGGGATTCATCAAGTCTGCCGCAGCTTGATTTGGTGCCATGAGGTGCAGGGAGGGAGGGGAAGGTGTGGACAGACAGGGACTCTATATACATGCAGATAGATACATATACATACATACATATATATATATATATATATATAGACACATACATATATGCACATGCGTATTTCTGCACATACACATGTATATATGCACATGCACACAAAGGCATATGGGGTGTACCAAGCACTGCTCAGAATTTCTGCCAGCTCTGTGGGCCAAAAGCAGTGCTCTGCCACGTGTAGGCAGGTCAGCTAACATTCACGTCTTCATTGGGGAGCTAATGCAAGAGAAAATCAGCAAGTGCAGGGGGGTGGGGAGGGGATGATGCTCCCTGCAGAGGATAGGAAGCTCTCACTGCCTCTCTTTTGCCCCCTGCTTCCCCTCCCTCCAGTGTTTCAGATGACAGCGGGGCCAGGGTGTTTCCCTGCAAATGTGATGGCTCACCTTTGTGTCCCCAGCTGCTGGCACTCAGCAGCAAGGGAAACGGGAAAGGCAGGATGGAGCAGCGGAAAATGTGATTAATATGTGCTCACAGCAGACAGGGCTGGCTGGGCTGTTTCCGTGCTGAGCACAGCTATGTTTCTGGGATGGGGAGGCAGTGGGAGGGCAGCCGGCAGGAGTGGAGCTCCACACTCCCTCCCCTTCCCACCCCATCCCTGCCAGGTTTTCCTCCTTCCTGGCAGCTCAGTCCCCACAAAGCCTGGCCCAGACAGCCCCCTGTCCAGGGGCTGGTGCTCTGTCTTTCCCTCAGGCGTTGGGCCAGAGTGGGAGGCTAACCCAGCAACCTGGCCAGATGTGCTGTGCTGTCTTCCTGCGTGTCCCTGAGAGGGGAGACAGGGAGGAGAATGGCCACCACAATGTGCCATCCTCACCAGCATGCCCCTACCAGGGGACAGGACCAAACCAACCCTGCTGCAGAAAAGCTGGTCTGGCTCTTGCCCTCCCTGTTTCATCCACCCCCTGTGACCTGGGGCCAGTCTGATGGCCTCTGAGGTTTGAGGTTATCTTCCAGGCATCAGCGCTGGTGTTCGTGCCGAGATCTTATCTAATGGTTTGCAAATGTCTTTAGAAAACAACAACTCTTCTTGAACCCAAGGAAGGAAAAAGCACCTGGCAGGATTTGACCTTTTGTTTTTGGCCATTTTCTTCACCTGGCAGGATTTGACCTTTTATTTTTGTCCATTTTCTTTGGACAGGCTCAACTACGAGGATTTTATCAGAAAACCAAGCTCTCATCCATTTTGATCCTCTTCCTTCTTTGTAGCATCTTGGGTTCCAGCTCCCGTGTGGTGTGAGCCGCTCCATCTTAGTAACTGTGGAGATGAGCTCACAGGAATCGTCTAGTGTGGCAAGGGGCTGGGGATGGGATGGATTTCAGGATTTGGAGTGGGTTTGGGCCATGATGAGTGCTGCTCTCACTGCCTCCATTGCTCTGTGTGTAAAACGCAACTGAAACATTTGTTTTCAGAAGTCAATGGATGAGAAATGGCAGCAACATCCAGCTGATGTGTATTTTTAATTTCTTACTCATTTTGATGGTTTTGTGCTTGTTATTAGTTAACTTTCCTGAGTGGCATTTCAGGTGGTAGCTGCACTGCAAGGAGCAGTATCTCAGCTGTGCATTGGAGCTGGGAACATCAGAGGTTTTTGGTGCTGGCAGTGAATATTGAGGATGACTCTTTGGAGACCCTTGTGCCTTCCCTTAGGAATGTTCCTCTGTCTTTTCAGTTCTTAGGTCTCCTGTATTTACTCACCTGAGGAAGAACAGAAAAGCTTTCTGTCCTGTGGCTTTTTTATCTGGAAAACTCAGGAAAAGCTGGCATAATGGGCCAGAGGGCCACAAGTGTTTCTGCTCAGAGACATCATGGTGCAGAGGATTTGCCCAGAAACATCCAGGTCCCAGCCTGCTTCTGCTGCTTTCGCAGGCAGGACAAAGACATCAGGCTTTGCCAAAGGCAGACTTGTGCATTCACCCTTGGTGCAGTACCTGGGGAGAATTACAGCCCTGGATTTCCTAGCAAGGCTGCAGCTTTGTATTTCTGGGCCCGATATCTCCTTTGCAGGCTAACATAGCACCACTCTTATGGTCCCTGATGACTCCCAAATCTGAGTGGGGCCTCTCAAAGACACGAAGCTGGCAAGCCCAGCCCAGCACAGTGTGCCTTGCCCAGACACAGTGCTTTGTTAAGTGCTGCCAAGTATCATTTTTCTTTTAACTCCTTGTTCCTGGATTTAATAAATCCAGAACTATCCACCCTCCACTTGAGCCAGAATCCTCCCACCATCAAACATGCCCCATTTTATGCCTTCCCTATCTGACAAGGAAAATAATCTCCCCTACTTTTCTCCTTCATGCTTCTCTGTCTAAATCCTGAAGCCCTAATCCTGTTAGCATGCTCTGTTCCAGAGCTCTGTCTCCACAGGAGTAACATAATCCTGCAGTAAATCTAGTGGGTCCAAAGAGACACATACGTATGAATGAAGGCAGGGCTGCTGCTGTCCCTGGCCTTCTCCCTCTTCCTCCCTCAGCCACTTTCTTCAGCACCCCAAGAAATTGCACAGTGGCCAAGCAGCATAAAAAAGAAAGCAGGAGAGAGGTTACCTCTTACCCCTCCCTGACTCACTGCCTTTTCAACTTCATGGCACTTTTTGTCTCCCTGTCCTTAATCTCTTTCACTCCAAGCTGCCAATGGCACAATTCCCATATCCACTGGAACTAATGTAGCTTCAGCAATCCCCCCCATCACCCTATGATGGTTCCAACACGTCAGAAATGCAACTTGTAGATGCTGCTGTGGAGCTTGCATGTGTATGCACATGGAAAACTTTTGCAGTCCTCCTCTAGCCTAGACATCATGTCCCCTACTTTTACATCCTCTCTCTAACCACTTGCTTTCTGCAGCAAATTAATTAAGCAGGTCAGTTCTCATTGATTATCAATTTAATTTCACATGCAGACCTGCTGTTTGGACTAAAACGCAAGTAAACATACAGTGTATGAGGAGAAGACGGGCAGCTCTTTGATGCAGCAGTGAGAGAGAGCTCCCTTGACTGTTTCTTGGAAGGTGCTTTTAATTTGTTAATGGTTTTCCCATTTGTCTTCTGGCTCCATCACCCTTCAGTGTGTGTTCATGTGCATAGGCATGTGTGCTCTCCACTGAGTGTATATCTATTTATCTATCGATCTCCCTAGATCACAGCCAGGTATTTTTTTTTTTCTGCTGGTGTAAATTACTGTGACTTCTTATACTTCGATGGTGATATGTTGATTTACACCATTTGAAGACTTGGCTCAAAATATGTGCTGAGTGGGATGGGAAGCAGATAGGACGGGAGGAATAGCAATGTTCTATTTTGGTAGAGAGGGAAGAAATCTTTGCTTTCTTGGCACTCCCAATTTCACACATTTTCTTGCTAGTTCTTCCTATGCTGTGAGTGCTAATTTGAGGCAGGATGTGGAGCCTGTTGAAGTCAATGGGCCTCTCTCCACAGTGTGCTGGGGCTCTGGGGTCAGGATTTTCAGTACAGGGAAACCAGACGGTCAGGGTCAGACCCTGGTCAGCAGCATCAGGACCTGCAGGCTCACAATACATTTCCCCTTGGGAAGGAGGCTGAAAGAGCAGGCATGTGGGAATACCTCAGGTCTCTAGCAGCACCAAGCACATGCCCTCTGAAAGTGGCCCCTCTGTGTTATGATGAACAGGGTGCGAAGCGATGACTTGCCGTGATCAGTTGGGGCTGTTCGGAAGCGAGGTTCAATGGAATCCTACCAGTGCAACTGATAGCACAGCTGGAAGTCAGGTGTCAGTTCTGCCCTCACAAGCTGGCAGTCTGGAGTGTCATGGCCTGGATTCAGAGTTCATAGCTTGTTGAATGTGATCTAGCCTGAGTAAGTTGCTGTTTTCTTAATCTAAAGCAGAATCGAAATTGCTCTTCTTGGAAGCAAGTAATTGAGACCAAGGTCGTCTAAGAGATGTTTTCAGCGATGCCAATAGCAGTGATAAAGTTTTTGGGCTCAGTCCTGCTTCTGCTTTCTGTCAAGCTTGACTGTGCAGAAGTCAGCAACAAATTATGCTGGTGTAAATTTGGATTCTGGCCCCTGATGCTTGTATGTGTGAAGTGAGCTAAAAAAGAACAAAACTTGAAACATGTTAAATCGAAAAGAGCAGCAAACCTCGTCAGTGACTGTCAAACATGCTGGTCCATATGCAACCTTTGGCTCATGGAGTCTTCACACTGTTGACAGTGGGAAGCAAATAGAGGTTGCCAGAGAAGACTGGACTTGCTGCCCTTGGACATCTGCTAGGGCCACCATTAGGAGCCATCCTCTGGGACAGAGAGACCTTTGGTCTGACCTGACATGCTGCTCCTTATGCTAAAATAGTTGCACTGGCTCAGATAACATTTCCTGTCCTCCGGTGTTAGGTTCAGAGATAAGGTGTTGTGTGTCAGCTTCTGTGTTGGCATAAAGCTGAAGGCTCTGCTGTGGTGTGGAAATATATCCTTTAAAATTGTTTGTGTGTGTGTCTGTGCCCGTGGGTTTACAAGACACATGCACACATGCACACACACACACACACATATGCCTGGAGAGTGTTTCACAGTGTTTCACAGAGCGTTCCACTCTTCTTATAGCCCTCCTGCTGGAAAAAGGGGTATTTGGTGTCTGCTGAGCAAGGAAAAAGATGGGAAGTGAGGTCAGACAGGATAAAATAGGATATTAAAAACACATAAACCATGCTGTGTTGTTAAACGGTAGCAGCATGATATATATTCTCTAGATTAGCATTTCTGCTCAAGTTCACATCAACCCCTCATCCCAATTATCAGCCAGATTTGCAAGTGATTCCCTCTGTGGAGTGGCTGCTCCATCCACTGCTGAAGGAATGGATGGCGATGTGCAGGGGCAGCCCAGAGCTAGCTGGGGTGCCATGAACATCCCTGTAAACATCCTCTGCACACCCTGCCATGCTGGATCCTGGGAGAAGAGAAGTAACATGTGCCATCTGCAAACCTAGAGCCACAGGAGGCTCACAAAATGCTTCCTAGCTGCTATTCAAGGCAAGGGGCCAGGATACTGCCTCACCCCTTCTTCTGTCCTCCCCTTGTTTGAGTCTTGCCTCCCACAGGAGACTGGTGCCAGAGATTACACTCTCCTGCTTTCCTGAGATAAACTTACTGGGAACTCTTGTGCTTAGTACACATACACATGGTGGGAGCTTGCAGAAGAACCCAGCCAGCATCTCAGTGTGGATGTGGTTCCTAGCTGAGATGGGAGGATAGTCTAGCCCTGTCCTGAAGTGCTTGGAGTGAAAGCAGGCAATGCCTGCAGCCTTGGTCAGTGAGCTCTGGTGCTTTGTGGTGGGGCAGAGAAAGGGTTGAAAGTTATCCTCCCCTTGGGTATTTCCTCTTTCCCTCCCTTTTCTTTCCCACTATGGCTTTGCAGCCTAAAATAGAAACACATGTATCCAGTCCTTGTCCAGCCTATTAAAAAAAATGGGCAGAAGAGGTGGATCTAACATCCATCTGGTAGTTATTGATTAAGGCCATCTGGTAAGGCAGCAGCCTTTTCATACCATGTGGGATCATAAACTCCTGAAAAGCTGTCTCCATGTGGCAGGCTGCATGTGCACAGGAGAGGCAAAGGCAAGGGGCTGGCTGAGGTAGCAGCTTGTCCCCCCAGGCAGAGGTGCACCCTTCCTGCTCACATCACTGCTTGCACGTGATGTTTCCAGGTGGAGCTCAGTGTAAGGGTGCATCAGGGTGTCAGCTTGTTTGGGAGCATCTTGTCACTTGTGCTGGAGCAGATCTAGGTCTGGGGGCAAGCTTGAAGCAGCTGGGGCCTGATAGTCTGAGGTGCTCATGGTTCTTGAAGCGCTGTGAGAGGCAGTCAGGCAGAAAGCTCCTGGCCCTCCTGCCTGGTAGGTGAGTCCATCCACCATGCTGTTCTGACAGTGGCTCACATGTCCCTGCTGGCCTCTGGTGCTTGCCCTGGTTGGAGACTGGCCCTGACCAGAAAGCCGTTCCTTGGTTTTCCCTGCTGAGATGATTTTGACTGCGTATCTGGTGAGGATGTAACAGTGTGTGCAAATGTACATTTATGCCTCCCTTCCCTTGCAGACATTTCAGGCCAATGAGGATGCCACAGAGGTGGTTCTCAACAAGATCCACAGCCCAGTGCTCACACGCTTCGTGCGCATCCGTCCCCAGACCTGGCACAACGGCATCGCCCTGAGGCTGGAGCTGTATGGATGCCGCATCACTGGTGAGGGTCCTCTCCTCGCCCTGGCTTCAGTGCTCCTCTCTGTCCCTCCAACAGCCTGTCCCAGGGGGTTGTCCCTTGCCACATCATGGCTGCTTGCAGTGGGAATGGTGACACTGTGACTAGCACGGAGGCATCCGTCACAAGGGATGCGCTTGGAGGGACAGGACTCCAGCTCCTGGAGGGAGGGGGAAACACCCTTTGGTGTTGGTTTAGTGTCCAGAGCTTAATGCTGTGAGGAGAACCATGAGCATTTCCATTCAATTACCCTGACTGTTCATGGCCTTTCCTTCCCTGCAGATTCACCCTGCTCCAACTTGCTGGGAATGCTTTCTGGCCTCATTCCTGACTCACAGATCTCTGCCTCTTCCATCAGAGGCTATGACTGGTCTCCCAGCATGGCCCGCCTGGTGAGCAGCCGCTCGGGCTGGTTTCCCCGTGTGCCCCAAGCCCAGCCTGGGGAGGAGTGGCTGCAGGTGGACCTTGGTGTCCCGAAGAACATCAAAGGTGTCATTATTCAGGGGGCTCGTGGAGGGGACAGTGTGACCACCACTGAGTCCCGTTCTTTTGTGAAGAAGTTTAAGGTGGCCTACAGCATGAATGGAAAGGACTGGGACTTCATCCAGGACCCCAAAACAATGCAAGCCAAGGTAGGCACTGCCTGGAGCAGCTGTGAAACAGGATGTTTTTCTGACTAGCTTCAGTCTGCCTGATGGGGTCTTAGGAAGTTGGCTGTCCACTCCCACAGAGACCTTGGGAACTTGGGATTGTCACCATGAAATCCCAGGTTGTGTCTCTTAGTGCTGCTCCAAATCTGTACTAGTGGCCATAAGTTCCACCTTTCCCCAGGGATGGCAATTTCTTTTCATTTTCTATTGTGGACCAGGCATGGGGATGTGGACATCACCTGCTGCTTCTCTCAGCTCCTGCAGGTCAGAGTCCAAAAGATGGTGTGTTTTATTATGTTTTGTGTAAAACAATTATGTTTTACATTAACTAATTACATATTTTAAGGGGAAATGTGTTGCTGTTGTGGTGTGCACCTCTGAAAGAGGAAGATTAATCACAACTTCTCTTTAGGAAATTTTCTATATCTGAAGTCCCTTTACCACACTGGTGTGACCCTGAAATTCCCCATATTTTTTCTTTGTCATTGGAGCTCCCCATAATCTTTCTGCTTAGTGCTACGGGAGTGGCAGGGGGCTTAAGGAGCAATAAATAAATTCTCTGCTACTGCCTGTTCTGTTTTCGTGCATACTCCTCTGCCTAAAATTTGGGTAAGTTTTAATTTTTCCTGATCCTTCAAATGAGGGCTGATGCTATCTATAGCCCTCTGTTTATTCCCCACAGACTTTAGTTTGTTAATGTAAGCTGAAAAACAGCAGTACTTGGACTGTGAGGAAAACCAACCATTTACACCATCTTAGAACATGCAGTAGCTTCTTTATTTACCAAGGACAAATCTGATCTCATTTATATGTGAATTTAGTGGATATTCCCTGGGCTTCCCCTGCATGGCTTGGATCAGAATCTAACTCCTGGTTTCTGAGTAGAGGCCAGGAGAGATTGTGCAAGTTCCTCAGAAATAGCCTGGCTGGTCCTCTTGAAACTAAGAAGGAGCAGCCCAATTTCTGCTCAGCTGGGCTCAATGGCCTGGGGTCAGTCAGACTGTGGCCACATTCTGCCAGACCCAAAATATCAAGTCTGGTTGAGAGCATGTGAAATGCTCACAATGCACACGTCTCTTGCCTCTTCTCTCTCTCTCTCTCTCTCTGTAGCTTTTTGAAGGCAACATCCACTATGACATCCCCGAAGTCCGGAGGTTTGACCCTGTTCCTGCCCAGTACGTCCGAGTGCACCCGGAGAGGTGGTCCCCAGCGGGAATAGGAATGCGCCTGGAGGTGCTGGGCTGTGACTGGACAGGTAGGAACCCTTACACCTCTGCCCACTGCCTGCTCTGGGTCCAGGCACTACACCAGCAAGGTGCAAACTTCAGGTTATTTCCTGCTCTCCTACCTTGGCCATGCTGTGGCAGGGAGACTGCAGCCGTGAAGGCAGCACCTGTATGGTGACATGGCCTCACCTTTTTATTTCCACCTTGAAAAGAACTGGCCTTGGTGCAGAATGTAGCAGCAATGTTTGGACTCCAAGCTTTCACACAGAGCCCCATGCAGAATTTGTCCTCAACTCCCTTCACGCTCCTTTCAGGTCTTTTACCTGGACATTGTGCAGTCTTTCACAGCCTCTTATGTTAGAGGACATTTGGGCTTTTTAGTCCAAATAATAAGACAAAAAGTAGGAGGAGAAGCAGAGTTGCAGTGACCAATACTTCATATCCTGAGCTGCCACAACAAGGCTTTGCTGTAAAAACAGTCCTTCTCTCACTGAACCCAATGTGGAAACCTTGTTGCAGACAAGGTTGGGAAGTTAACTCTATGACATCTCTACAAACATCCCTAGGACCCAGGAAACTTGATCACTTTTACTCATCTGTATTTCACACATGTTATGCCTTTCAGCCACCATTTTTAAACAGAGATGAAAACTGACTTTCACACACTTACTGGGATCAGTAGACGTTGTGTCTCTGACCCTCTGAGGTTCAGTGGTGATTGATTTCTCCACAGTTTCATCCCCAAAAGCAAAAAACATACCCAAAGGGTCATTTGGTCTGATGCTAACTTTGCAGTGCCAGCAGCTAGTTATCCTCTTTTTTAATCTTTTATTTTCAATAATCTGCTTACATATGAATCTGGAGTCCAGATGTCAGTGATAAGGAGGTATGATTTCCATTTTATAAACACATCTGTAGAAGGCATTTTCTTGTAAGAATTCCCATTCTAGGAAGCTTGAAAGACACAGAGCTTTTTTACCTTCTTGTGCAGTCTTTACTAGCATTTCGTCCTGTGACATGCTGCAAGATACATTGCAAACACTTAACAGCAAATCACACAACACATGTACACACTATTAATAATGATAATTTTTCACTTTTGAAGTCAATGGTAAATATCCCCCTGGACTGGCAATCCATTGTAAATTATCTAAACTTTAAATCGGATTAGATCTTAATGTAAATTTTATGACATCTTAGGACGCTGTGGGAGAAACAGGTGCAAGAAGCAGGAGCTGAGGGCTTTGTGCAGACATGGTCAGGCAGCTCCCACATTGCTGCTTCCTGCAGCTCCCAGGAGTCTCCAGCTGCCAGACCTCTGCAGACCGTTGCTGGATGGTACATCACATCACTGCCATAAAGGGAGTCAGTAACACAGGACCTCCAGCCATGTGCATGCCAGCCCTTCCACTGCACTCCTCCAGCTTAGAGAATGAGTGGTTTGTCATCTTTAATGCCTTGTGCTATTTTTGGCCCAAATTTTCTTTTACATTAGTGTCCATGCTCATTTTCAATATCAGTAGCAACAGCACATGTTTTTTCCAGGCAAGGTGCTTTATGGTCATTTTCCAGTCTGGGTAATAATTTGCACATTGTAATGTCTAAAACTCAACTGCCAGGTCATAAATATCCCTAGCTTTATTAATCTACAGGCATTCAGCTTTGTAATCAGAGCAGGGCTTGTAATCTTGTGGATTCACCATGTTATAAAAAGCATTTATATCCCTGATGCAACCTGGGGAGCAGAGATAGCCCATGGCATTATCTGCATGCATAATCCAGGCTGGCTACACACAGCAAGTTTGACAATCCCCAGAAAAGGCCCTCCTTTGCTGGGAGGACCCAGGCATGTTATAAAAGTGGCTGTGAAAACCCAGGCAATTGCACTTGCTAGGGAACAAGATTAAGAAATGGATTAAAACAAGATGATTAAAAATATTTTCAAGAGAAGGGTCTAAGCCCATGTTCATCCTGCCCAGGTGTTTCTATTTCTTATCAGCAGCAAGCATCTTAATTACTGAGTTAAACGGGTAACAGCCGCAACTGGGCTCACAAACTAGCTGGCTACTCGCTCAAAAATTGGGAAGCAGGCAGTCAGCAATTGGCTTCTTTCAAAGACCTGCCAAAATTTTTCCTCTGAAGAGTGGAGAATGATGAATGTTCACTAGCAGCTGGGTTTCTATCCTTTGAAGTTCCAAACATGTGGTTTCAATTGCTCAGTGACTTTGCATTTTGATTAGCAGTTACCACCAGTTGAAGAGACACTTGCAGGGGCAGGGAGGAGTGAGAAAGCGAGCAAGCAAGACCTCTCTTTTTCACTTTCCATTTCACACATGACGCTGTCCTGCCTGTTATTTTCATTATCTCTTGTAACCATCGTGTTGCGGCTCTACCATGGTAACTGATTTTTCAAGATATATTTCTGCGGCTAGTCCAGGGCAATGCAACACTGTTGATTTACATCCGCTCAGCATCTGTGTCCCATATGGGACTTGCTTTCAAGGTCCTTCCACACTGTCACATTTCAGCTATAAATCTTGATATACAGGAACAACAACCTAAAAAATGTACCCGCTCTAAATAAGTTCCAGCTTTCGATATGTTGCTTTCACCTGCTGCTTTTTTTTTTTCCTTTTTTATGACATTTTTCTGTGCCTGGCTGCTTGCAATTTGCTTCTTGGTTGCATTTGGAGTTTTATGGGGTTGTAACAAATTTGAACTTACAAATTAAAAGACTTTGAGACTATTTGGTATTTTATCCTGAACAAAAGACAGCCATTGGGGAAAAAAAAAAAAAAAAACAAAAAAAAAAACCCAGAGAGTTTATGTACAAAACGTTTAATAACAGGAAAATAAAAGGGTATAAAGGAGCCTATGGAAAATATTCAATGTATTTAGCCATTTCCTCCTGCTTCTGGCTTTATTAAATGATATCCTGAAGGGTGCCGACAAAGAAACACAATCGCACATAACTGAGCAAAGCTGCCTCTTTCTAAAAGTGGAAAGAATCAAGTCTGCTGTACTCCACTTAATGCACCCATAAAAGGAGAGTTTGCTGGAACCTAATGTCATTTACTGTTGATCTTAATATCCTTCCCTTTCTTGCTTAAATTTCCCCTGACACCTGCTTAGAGGTTGTTACACATGGGCCACGTTAGAGAAAGGGAAATTGGACAGAGACCCTTTGAAAGCATAGTCAGGAGCCTGGAGTGTGAAACCAGATGCTTTCTGCAGTGAGCCAGAGCTCACTAGGGGATCCTCTGGGTCCGTTTGCGGTTACATCATTTGTGGGTTTGAGTGACTTGTTTTATAAATTGGCACAATTGGTGGGAATGTTGTGTGTGTTTTTTCAACGTGTCATATGGCTTTATGAAAGAAAAAGATGTTCTGCCTGTGATCTCACTTATCCAGTAATGACAGCTAAGTGGATTTCCAACTACCCATGTAGATTGTAGATTAAAAAATTAAGAGAAAAAGTAGTGTGCCTGTCTAGAGAAGAGGCTTGTTCAGTGGGAAATCCAAATCCATAGAACTCCCATATGGAAAGACAGTTCACTTGAAGTTCAAACCATGCTGACATTTGTAGCATGTGGAAATCTCATGGCATACTTGTTCTACCTCTTCCTGCCATTATAAGAACATGAAGAAAAATATTTTTGCCTTGTTTCTACTACCTGGTCTTCTTGTTCTGTCTTTTGCAAACAGCTTCTCTACTCCATTTTTTTCAGATGTCAGGCCCACTGCAGAGACGCTGGTGCCCACTTTGAAGAGTGAAGAGACCACCACTCCCTACCCAACTGATGCAGAAGCAACCGACTGCGGTGACAGCTGTGGAGAAGAGGAGGGTATGTATCAGAGCAGCACATCTTTATCTCAATAACTGATGGGTTAAGAGCTTGGAAAATACTCTTATCTTCCCATTAGCGCCAATACATGGGGCTGATTCCTGGAAAGCTTAGAGTAATATTATTAGTGATGGGCCGGGATTTAAAAAAAAAACAAAAAACCAAAAACCAAAAAAAACCCCGACCCATAAACAAATCTGCCAAAATCTGATAAGTTCTATCAAGGAAGGATGGAAGAGCAAGAGATAGCAACTAATTTGGTCCCTGGTGTACAAGAAATGAAGAGCTGGTCTCCCAGCTTCCTTACATGACCTGAAGAAACTCATTTAGTGCCCTATTTGGAACCATATCCATTCCAGATCACCTCTTGGCTGGAAATCATAAACTCAGAAGGTGATTCAGACTGCCTGGTATGCAGGGCTTCTTTTGCAGAAGTCACAACTGTGGAAGTAAATCACAACAGACTGATGTCCTGAACACTTATCTCCTTAAGGATCATCTTCCCTGATATCAGCAGCTTAAAATTTAGGACAGTCTGGGCTCCTGGTGTGGGCAGTAGAGAGAGGGGAACACTAACTCCCCGCAGAATTTCATCCACCCAGTCTTAGATGGCTTTCAGATGTACATGAAATAGCTTGGTAACAGTAGCACTTGACTACTTCTTCTGAGGATGGAAGAAGCTGGTGTTAGTTTAGACTCCATGCTGTGCTTGTTAAGGGCCAGTGCTGGGGGAGGGCTAATCTTCCCTGCCTCAAATCCCTGTCCGTAAATGCAGACATCAAATTCTTCTGCTTGTTGCAAGGGGGATGTGAGCATCTAAAGGCTGTGAAATGTCCAGATGAGGAGGAGAGGGCTTGACAGAGCTGTGCAAGGTTAGTTGTACAGTGCGACGTTCAGGAAATGCATTCCCCTGGGTGCAACAGCAGAGCCTGGGCCTCAGCACTGGAGCATGTGCACACAAGGACTTCAACAAGAATCTCACAAGGAAAAACTATCCTCTGAGAAATCTCCTAGGACGTCTGTCACTTCAGCTTTCAGTCCCAGATAAAAGAAATTAATGGGTTTTAAAATAAATAAATTTATAAAAGAACATTAATTGGCTTTTTCACACCTCCCATGGGGATTCTGCTGTACTTTAGTTTTAGAAATGTAAGTTGCAGAAGGAGTTCAAAGGGCCTGATTCTCATTGCTTTGCCTTAGTGGTAAGCCTGTGCAACCCTTCAACCATAGAGGCACTTGGGAAAGTGCTGAGAGGAAATTTAGGCCAGTAACAGTCTCTGCAAGAACACAATTCCTGGGTGCAATCCAGGGCAAGAGAGCAAGCAGAGTATGCTGTGGAGCGTGGAACCAGCCTCCTTGTCAGCTTCCCTCAGATTTAGCAACAATTTTCATTCTCATACTCCATAAAACAATGAGTGTGTTTCTCTAGACAATCAGATTTATGACAGCCAAACAGAAACAATGCTGCTCTCCAGGGTATGAGATTAGATTGGAATAAAAGGATCCATGATCTACATTGTTTTATTTTGGAGTGGGAGCATGTAAAAAAAGCCCGCTGCCCCTTGCAGTGAAGTTCTGCTGATGCCTATCACTTGAGTCACTCACCTCCTTCTGGCTATGGCTCACTTTGTGGGCACTGTGATTTAAAACTTCCTCTTTGCTCAGGAAAATCCTGGTCTATAATTAGGCTCAGACATGCATGTCCGCTGAGGGCCTGGTATGGACTCAGCCCATTTCTGCAGCCTCCATGGCACGTGACTGATTCCCTCAGCCGAAGGAGCCAGCAGCTGCCTCAGTGCCACACGCAGCCCCTGGCATGTGCCCGCCTGCCCACAGCCTGCAGAAAAGCTCTCCAGAGCTTTCAAAGCTGTTGTCACAGGGGAATTAACTCTGCTCCTGTTTCAAGATGGAAAGTTAAAGGACTCGCCCAACGACCATGTGGTGAATCCATAGCAGAGCTAGAAATAGAGGCTGGCTTCTTTCACTCAGAATCCAAAAGCTTGAGCTCATGGTGGCCCCACATTTTCCCTGGTAACATTTCCACGAGAAGGTAGGATGCAGTGAGTGACAGCTCTCCAGGATGACAGACAGCTCCCGTCTGGTGCAAGTGGCTAGGTCTGTCACTCAGGAGCTGGGTTTCTGGAGCACTTGAGATTCTCCTTTTGGAGCCAGGCAGGAACTTCTGAGCATGGGGCACTCAGGAAGGACTCTTCCCTGACATTTAAAAAGGCATTTAATTTTGACCACTCTAGGGGAGGAAGAGAAGGTACTGATTAGAGTCTGGAAGCATTTGGTTCTTGCTTTTATATTTGCTTAGTTTGGTGGATTAGCCACAGGACGTGGTGTGAACATTTTTATGATGCAGAACTTAAGGCTGATCCTTGGAGCTGAGGAAATGTGAGATAGGTTAAAAGCATCAGTGTGAGTGAGATTTCATGCTTTCTTCAGTTTTGATGGCTTGCCAGCTATTTTAGTTTTGGGTTGTTTTTTAATAGCAACCCTTCATGGGTAGATCAGTTTTTAATCTGACTTTATTTTGCTTCTGTTTCTTTTTGTAAGATTTCCAACTCCCTGCGAACTTCAACTGCAACTTTGATCTTCCTGAAGACCTTTGTGGTTGGTCACACGACTTGGCAACTGGCTACACATGGTCTTTTCAGCCTTCAGGCACCTGGATTGGCAACTCTGAACCAAGCCCTGACACTGTGCCTGGTAAGATGATTAATACCAACCAAAGCAGGGAAGAGAGAGCTGATGGGTCTTTGTCCATGTGAACAGTATGAATGATGATTGCACAGCTATCATGAGTTGCAGGGGCTGTGCAGAGCTGAACTTCTTTTATGGAAACTTTCAGATGCTTTACTGTATGGTTCATGACTTATTTATAGGACTGTGGCCACTGCCACTGAATTATACTAACTGTCCTCTTGAGATGGGCTTGGATCAGACACTGAGCTTTGAATCCTGTGGGACCGTGAAGGCTAGCCCAGGCTTTGTTCCACATCCTGATCCAAATGTCCTCTGTAGGATCCAGTGCTTTTTCCCCAGAGTGCATTTCTTCCTCTCCCATATGTTACTCAGATTGCCTATAGTCTTCAGCTACTCTGCACTCTGGGCTTGCAGAGGCTGGATTTCAGTCTCCTCCAAGTGAAGAATGAGCTAAGCCCTAAGAGTGCTGGAAATGCCAGCTTCTTGCTGTTTGACTTTTGCTCTTTTTCTCTTCGTGCTTTGGAAGCAGATTTGCATGAGTGTGACAGAGCCTAATTTATGGAGGACCACACTGAGATGTGCTGGCATGGCTTGCAAGGGAGCCTGCCTCTGGCAATGTGGTTGATAGATCAAGTTCTTCAGCTTCACATCTTGGAACTCACGCCAGGACTAGTGTGCTTTCCTTATCCCTCATTGACTTTGTGGCATGGCTGGCACGAAGAACATTTGCCAATTTCCTTATAACAGTAGGCTGTGTCACTGTAGCGCCGCTCACTCTCAGTCATTGCTTGTGAAAGTCAAGGCTCCTGCAGGCGAGCTGGCTGATCTTACCTGTCCTGGGCTCTGCCCTGATGCCTGGTGATTCCAGTGTCTGTGAGTCTCATCCCCGTGAGTGTCTGTGAGTCCCTCCTCGCCCTCCCCTGGGTAAGGTTGAGTCTCAGAATGCAAACATGGAGGCGAACCTGTTAGCCACCTGGCAGAGTCGCTGGCCAGATTGGCAGTGCCGCCAGCCAGTTGGAAAGCCGTGCAGCCAACACCTGGTAGGCAGTGCTAAAGAGGAAAATATGTATTCCAGAAACATATGGGAAGAGGAGAATCTGCTACATCTCCACACACAAATCACCCCCACACAAATGCACACATCATTTCTCTCTTCAGCTCCTGAGGTTCTTAGCTTTTTTCTAAGAGACACGGTAATGCTATAAGTGCAACCCATATGGACATCTGAAAAATTCTTTGGCGTGACATAGGGATACAGTGTCTGCTAGGGAGAAAAATATTTTCATATTTCAAGTGTTTATCTCTTCAGCATTTGAGTGCTTCAGAAGATTAATATCTGGAGCTCAGTGGAGCTTCAGGCAACAGGAGAGAACACTTACAGCCAGCCTCAGACTTAATAACCCTCCCCATCTCATTCACTGTAATAATGTTTAATTAATATAAGTCTCCTGCAAGTAGGATAAAAATTACTTATTTTTATAACTCAGACTCAATTTTTCATTTCATTTCCTCTCCCCCGAGTCTCTCTACAATTAGTTGGCCATAGTTTCTTAGAAGATCCTGTTGTAGCCCAGGAGAGGCTTGTGCTGCCTTAGACAGAAGCATGCAGTCCTTGTTTTTACCCTTCTGCTCTTTCTCCTTTTTCTCAGTTATGAATTGCACAGTTTCACAGTTGGGGCTGGGGAATGTCGTCCTACTGAGTTCAGTGGTCTGTTTTTGTGCCAGTGTGGAGAGCTCTCCCTTAGGGTGCTGTGCAGTCAGGCACTGAAGCCCTGAGGGGGTGCAGGCAGGAACTCCAGCCCTGCCCTGCAAGTCATGGGCTGTGTGGGCAGAAGGAGGAGGGGGTGGCTCCAGGGGGCTGGAGTGACTTACCCATAGCAGTGGGGGAAGCCAGCAGCAAACACCAGCACTGGCTGAGGGGTCAGCATTGGCACTGCCATGGATCTGCCTCCTGGCTAGTTCAGGCAAGGGTGTGCCATCCCGGCACCTGAGGGCATCCGCTGCCTCGCCCCCACAGCGCAGGGCTGCAGAGGAGCTGGCATTCAAAGGCATCGCTGCTATGCCTCACTTTGGTCCTGCTCTTAGAAATTAAGAAGACATGACACAAAAAGAAGTAACTATTTGCTTTTTTCCTCCCCAAGGAGCTTTTAAAGGCAACTGGAGAAACATGAAAAAGAGGCAATGCCAGCTCCTTGGTGGGGACAGAATCAAAGCATTGTTTGGTTCACACTCCCCCATTCTTCCCCTGCCCTTCCCTCGTGCTCCCTCCAGCACTTTGTTTCTAGTTAGAAAATTCACGCTCAGACTCCAGGGAGCAAGGAATGAAAAGCCGTTGTTCAGGGTGGTCTTTGCTTGTGAATTCCCCACCCTGGGGTGAGCAGTTGGGTGAAGGAGAGCAGCTGTGCTTGGTTAGAGGCAGGGCAAAAGTTAAGGAGAACTCAAGGCTTCTGGAGGCCAATTTGCTCTGATTTAAAGGTGCTGGCCCAGGCTTGAGGCCATGGCTGCTCCACAGTAGCAGGAAAGTGTGCTGTGCCTTTAAGAGCTATGTGGAATGTGGTTTTACTTCTTTTGAAAATGGCAAAACAAAAATTAAAATTAAAAAGGAAAAAATAATAATGAAAGGAAGAGCCCTGGCTCAGTCTGCATAAGAGAGAGGAAAGGAAATGACCATGGTGAAATATCCTCTGTGAGGCACTTGATTAGAAAAGTCTGCTGAGAGACAGGCCTGAATTCCTCAGATATCTCCCAATTTCATTTTATGCGCTGCATGCAATACCTCCTTGTCTTTGGCACGGAGAACTTCTCAAGACTGACAAGACACCCACTGCTCTCATTCCACTATTTTTATTTCCAAGATACTCTTTCAGGCAGCTCTGCATTTCTTTTTTTAGCCCTGTGTTCCTTGGGCTCTTCGCACCATGGATTAACTCCACGTCCTCTCCTGCAGGCTCCCATTACATGTCTGGGGACCTCATTGGTGAAAGTGGACCCAAAGTGCCCAGCTCAGCAGAAGCCCAGCATGGTTCCAACTACTACCTGCCCTTTGCAAGCCTAAAAAATACCATTGGCTCCCTTTTCCATGCCCCCATAAGAGATTGTCAGGATTTTTCCCTCTGTGGACTTTCAGATGCTTCCCATCTGTAGAAAGATTCCCCTTAGCTGCACCTAGCAAGCTTCACAGAGCAACAAGTTCAGGTTTCAATGAGATTTCATCCCTCCTCCTGCTGCACGCAATGGCAACATGCCATTGGTGTCAAGATAAAGGTCTTAAGACCTGAAAATAAATCTGGGCTAATAACTTGGGCACCTCAACTTTTCACCATCTTTGAATTTCACTGGAGTCTTGATCCTGAAGGGTCTAAAGATCCTGGGTTGTATCCTTAGCCGGTCAGTGTGATTGTATTGCTCTCAGTGATAATACACTAATAAGCCAGTACTGAAGAGATGGAATCTCCGTGTTTTGCTCATTTTTTCCCCCTTCCCTTTTCTTGCAGTGCTTAAGCAAATACCTTGTTGTTCTAGAAGAGAGCTGTGGGATTTGCAGCTTTACCATGCATTGCTTCTCCTTCGGGTGAGCACAGCATCAGGGTCAGAGCCCTGGCAGCATCATGAACCCCGTGTTGTTCGGATGTTGGCAGCTGTACGCGCGCACAGAAAAGGAAGCACTTTTAACCTTGCAGTTCTCCTGACCACACAGCTCTTGGGCTGGGCTGCAAAAACCCACTGAGAGCTTCTCTTGTGGGCCACGGCCTTGCTGGCTTGGAGGGTCAGGAAAGCTGCTCACTTGGGTTGCAGGCACTGCAGGGAAAGGTTTATTTGTTTCAAAGTGTTTTCAGCAGAGGAGTGTTTATACTGCTCTGAAGTTTCGTAAGAGCTTATTTTTTAAGAGAAACAAATGTTAAGCTGTTTTCAAGCTGATGGTGACCCCTTACCATTCCTGTGTTTTTCCCATGGGATCTTTAAAAGGGAAAGCTTCATATTTTTCCTGCAATCCATGAGAACTGCTGTCGGAAGGCCTTGATTCTACTGTGTCCAAACTAGCAGAAAGGTTTTCCTGGTGTTAACAGGGCAGGGCTGAACTGAAGTGGGTCTGCACTTACTCTCATGAGAGTCTCAGGGCTTGTGCCTTGGGGACACAGTTTGACCTCAAGGGTCAATCCTGTGTCCTTTGAAGTAGGAAGGAGTTTTACATGTGGGGTGGTATGAAAGTCAAGCATTTCTGTGCAATGAGTGAGCAGCTGCACACTGTGGGAAGGAGACCACATATCCATCTCTGTCTCTCTTCGCTCCCCTCATGTGTGGTGCAGATTGCCTCTCAGCAAAGCTGTACGTGTCTCTCCTGACTCTCATTTGCACAGCGAGGACAGCAAATGCTAGAAAGTCCTTCGTGCCCTGGCTGCCCACAGCATGGCAGAGCTGGGACACCCCAGCACCCCAATCACAAGAGGTTTGCTGAGCATCAGCTGCCCTCCGTGAGTTCCCTGGCTGCAGGCTAGGGCCAGGCTCTGGCTGTCCATGTGCACATACTGCCTTTCATGAGAGAAGGAGGTATGGCCATGGTCTGTTCCAGCAAAGCTCCTGCTTGCTTGGGCTGGGCTGGAGGCAGAGGAGAACAAACCATTTCTCTGGGGCACGCTGCTTGCCTCAGTCGCTTTTTGGACCCAAACACCACTGCATTCCTGCTTAAAAAAGCAGGCTGGAATGCCCTCTGCAAAGCAAGACACCATCTCGCAAACCTTAGCTGTGCACCACCCCATGGGTTTGCAGCAGCGAGTCACAGAGCAGGGCTGGGGAAAGCGAGCGTGCACAGCCTGTGCAGTGCAGCACCAGCCTGCTCAGCTCTATAGTTATGCAGCTCCAGCCTGTTCAGCTCTGCAGCTGTGCAGGCACAGACGCTGGGCTAGTGGGGCTGTGCAGGGTGCCCACCATGCTGCCAAAGGTTTTGGTGGCTGGCAGCTCACGTAGCATGAATGTCGGGCTCTAATTGGTATTTGATTTGTCAGGGACACCGTGCCCTCCCTGCACTCCCTGGGGAAGGTAACAGGACTCACAGCTGCACTGTGCTGTTGAGGGTGTGAGGCTTAATTGAAAGGATATAATGGTGGGTCCATTAGAAGGGCTCCGGAGAGCAGGCTGAGAGCCTGGTTCTGGCTAAGTGTGGGATTTTATGCCTTTTGATGGGCTGATTTAGAGACTGAAATGGCAAGGACTTGGCAGGCTAATTAACACATAATCAAAATTGAGGGGATTTTCCAGTAGATGCAGTGATCTAGTTAATATAAATATTAGTTTTATGGAGGATTGACTTCCCATCCTAAATGAAAGTCTGTCATTGAGGAGAGGCCTGTCATGAAATTATAGTGGCAGCCTTTTGAGGTGAATTTGCATGATTTGCCAAAAAATTTAAAAATGTGATAACTATCCAATTTCAATTTGCATATTCATGCAGCTGCCATTCCCTTGCTACCAGACCACCCTGCAGTCATGAGAGCATCCGAGCTGATCTGCTCCCCAGGAATGGCAAGAGCTGATGCAGCTTCCACCTCACATGCCCCAGAAGAACAGCAGGATCCTGCCTCACTGGGGTGTCCGCTTGGCCACGACATAGTGTGGTTGGGGTGGCATTTGGGGCTGTGCAAGCAGCAGACAGTGCCCACAGCAGTGTGGTCACCTCTGGGATTTGACAGACAAGAGGTGGCTGCCACTGGGCTGCCGTGCTGCCAGCTAAAGCACACCATGCAGCAAAGGAGAGTGCAGTGACCTTTGGAGGGATGTAAGTGAGGGCAATTCATGTGGTTCCTCCACAGGAGCAGCAGCTGTAACTCAACAGTATCCAGTGAGGGGGAAATGCAGAGGGAGTCTGAAATCTCAATAATTGCTTGGGTACATGCTGCCCAACATGTTTTGCTGGAACACCTCCAGATGTGCTGCTGATATCCGTGAGGGAAGGTGCTTTCCTTGAGACAGGGTGTGAGATGTGCAGGACCCAAGCACAAGGCAGCCTGACCTTGCAGAGGGGGCGGCTGCTGTGGCTTATGGTTGCAGTCTGACCCAAACTGTGAGGCTTCATCCCCCATTGCCCCTAATGTTCTCTCAGATGGCTTCCTAGCAGGAGGGGGCAGGTGTGCCAAGAGAAAACCACATTGCCCAGATGGTTGGTTTGCAGAGCCCAGCTGGTGATTTATCCAGGACTCACTTCCATGCACACAGGAGGGGCTCTGCCATCATCTGGCTGGGGTAGTTCCATGTTCACATTACTGGCTCCCTTACATCCAGATGATCCCATAAATTGTCCATGAGATTTATTTCATAGCATCAGTTGCAAAACAGAGGTGAAATGCCTGAGTGGGTTTTCCTGCCTTTTTTGAGCCGGTGCTTTGAACTAGCAGTGCCAGTTCTGTGGAGGATGCAGCTATCATGTTAGGAACAGAGGCTGCAAAGCAAAGTTCTGGGAAAGAGATTAAAATGCATTTCTGATCCTGGAAGAATTGATCAGCTCATCATTGCAAAGCTCCCTTCAAGTGTTTTAACAGGGGAAATCAGCCTTTCAGATGCTTTCAGTGCCAAAGGCTTCCATTTACTGTATCAAACAGAGTGACTACTGGAACCACCAGGCTTACACATGCTGTTCCAACAATTACCTCCACAGTGCCCTTTTTCAGTCAGTCTCAGCAAATTTGTAGGGCTTTTCCAAAGGTCCAACTAGCCATTAGAGTGATCCAGTCATTTCAACTTCAAATGACATAGAAAGTCATGTCTGCCTGCACTTGGCTTTCCACCCAGAAACTGGTACTGGTACCAGGAGCAAGAATGCACAATGCCCAAACCCACTGCTATTTGCAGGGGAGCAACTGGAATCACCACCCAGGGACTGAGCCTCCTTGCAGCCCTTGGGTCTGACAGTAGGTCCTGGAGAGATCTCTGGGCCCCAGCAAGAAATGGGCAGAGAGCACCGGAGATGGAGGGTTCCCAAGTCTCTGAAAGATCCTGTGTTGCTGAAGGGAGCATTAGTTTTGGCTGCAGTTTAAGAGTTTCTTTGATTTCACTGTTTGATAGGAATGGGAACAAACAGAAGGTCAGTGTCAATCCTGGCAGGAGAGATGTTGCTCAGAGGCACACAGGCTCTTCTGCTGAAGTGGCAAGGCAGCCACACTGGATACCACTGGCTTTTGGGGTGAGGATCATGGGAGGTGTCCAGCTGCACAATTAGAATAGTCAGTCCCCTCTAGTCAGCTGTGGGCTATGGGTAGATCCAAGGATGGCTCAGCCCTGCAGTCAGTCAGACTGCTTAGGTACTGGCACCAAAGGTTGGTCCTGAACTTGGAGGATCTGGATTTGATCATTCTTGAACCCGGCTATTGCTTTTATTTAAGATTTGCCTGTGAGACCATTTCAGCTGTGAGATAAGTGTATGACTGCAGTCTGATTTGCTCCCTTGTTTGTTGCTGCTGTTCTTTTCTTGCTGCTGCTTTTTTTATTTGAAGAGGGCTTGTAGTGAATTACAAAAAGAGGATTTTAATTCAGGAGACCTTGATGACTTATTATGCCTTATCACTCCTTAGGCATGGAGTACAGCTTGTTCTTTTTTTTAATTCCTCCACTTGTTTATCTCCCACATCTCCTCCTCCACTACTACCACTCTGAGATAAATCACAAGAACACTCCTCCATTAGAAAACGGCATGGTACTTTTTCAAGTGATTCACTCAAGCAGGAGTGGGCAAACACACTTTCATCCTTTTTTTCTGCTACTGTTTGTTGGCATAAAGTGCCAAGTGGCACAGGGACATTTCACAGGTGCTGGAAAATTTTGCTAAAATGTTGCTGTTTCTTTATGTGGCCAGTTGGGAACAGATTTGTCCTTCATACAGCAAAATCAGTGAAAGTTCATAGGAGTGGATATGCTTTTGAAGTACTTTGATCACACATGGTAGGAGAAGAACGATGGCAAATATTCCTGTTATCTTGTCCTAAATTTATTTTAGAAGGCTGCGTAGCTCACAGTGGTTGGTTTCCGCTCTCTGGCACTGACAATCTTGCAGCAGGGCCAGCACTGCTGATAGATCTCCCTTGGGCTGTGATGTCATTTGACTGCTGAGCAGCAGTGATGTCAGCTGCTGTTTTCTGTTGGGACCTGTCTTTCCATGGATTCCAAGTTAGGTCTCTCTGGTTTAAGTTTTGGAGGTGTTTTGAGCACACTCTGCAATCATTCTGAGTACAGACACTGCTCTTGCCACTGCTGCGGGCATTGAAGCCACAGGGGGAGCAGGGCAGGCAGGGCCAAGCTGTTGCTCAGAGCTTGGCCCATCAGGCATAGCAGGCTAAGATGTGGGGGAAGGAGCTAACAAACCCTTCAGTGTAGTTCTGGGGCAGAGACAATCCTCCTGTGCCTGGGCTGGCACATGCTGGCATGAAGCACCAGTGGCACTTGCCCACTGTGTAGCAAAAGCAAGCGCGCACATCCCTCTGTTGAGCAAAGTGCGAAATCTAGCAATATTTGTAGCTGGCCTGTCTGGGTCACCTTGCTCTGCAGCTGGAGCAACCCAAGGGACTCTGTCCTGACATTGGTCATGATGGAGGGACAGGTAAAGATCACTTCAGCTACACACTGGGCTTTCAGTCTGTGCTAAGGGACTTCAGACATCCAAGCTGCAAATGGAAAACTCCTTGAGAAGGCTTTTTCATCAGAGAGGGCTGGAAACCACTGATTCCAGATTAAGTCAGGTGTGCCTCAGGATTTGTATCCATGTGCTTTTGCTGCTATTGGTATTCAGATCAAATCTCTCCAGTTCCAGCCTCAGCCTTGAACTTCTCCTGGGATATCAAGTGTATCAAATCTCTCCTCCCTGAGGACTGACAAAAAATGTGGCACAATTTAAATGTAATATTAGAGCAAGTGAATCCTCTGTTGTATGTATTTCAGCTACCTTCATGTTTGCAACCAGCCAGTTGTCACCTATGCATGCTTCACACATTGGGTCCATGTCCTTCCTCTGTGCTGTGCTTTAGAGGCTGTTTTGCTGCATTACAGAAAAACTGAGAGCCGGAGTTTCATTTTGTTGTGCTTATCCTCAAAACAAGATGAGTTTTCAGCACTGGCATTTAGAAAAACCCACCTCGGGCTTGTTCACTGAGGAAGCTCCCAGTAGAATAAACACACATACCCCCTGCCAATGCAATTATCATGGCATCACTTCCTCTGACAATAACTTGCTCCAGCTTTTTAACTTCTTCTAATTATGTCAGTCTTTTTCTTAAGCACTTTCTGGTGTTGGTCTCCTACCCAGGGAGAGGGTGGTGGCTGGTGAGGGAGTGTGCAACTCGATGCCCTGCCTGGGCTGCACAGGGTACAGCAGTGGCACAGCTGGATGAGCACACAAAGGGTGCTGATGTGAGACCCCGCTTTTGCAGGCATGGGGCTGCACTGCCATGCAGCACTGCCAAAGCCACTTGGCAGCAGGTGAGACACTTGTTGCCAGTGGCTGCATAAAACAATAGAATGGTGTTTTTCTCTCTGGACAGATGTCAAGAGTTACCTGCAACTGCAAAGCAGTGGAAGGCGGGAAGGCCAGCGAGCCCGGCTCATCAGCCCCACCATCTATTTGCCCCAGAGTGCTGTCTGCATGGTTTTCCAGTACCAGGCATGGGGCAGCAATGGGGTGATGCTGCGGGTCTGGCGGGAAGCCAGCCAGGAGCACAAGGCACTGTGGGTCATCACAGAGGACCAAGGGGAGGAGTGGAGGGAAGGCCGCATCATTTTGCCAAGCTACGACATGGAGTACCGGGTAAGATGCTTGCAGAAGCTGTGCTGGACCAGGTAGACTTCTCCAGCATCTTGATCTCAGTGTTTCAGAGCCCAGGCCCATTCATCATTGGGAAATGTGGCTGTTTTCATTGTGTTTCTCAAGTTACCATAGTAACTAAGCTACACTGTTTGTTATTCTGAGAGTGCCTGTCTTCTGCACAGACTTGGGCCTTTGTTCAGCCTGTTGCCTTTCATATTCCTCAGATTTCCCATTTTGCAAATATTCCCCCTTTTTCTTTTTTTCTTTTTTTCCCTTCATTTTGTTTTGTGCCTTTCTTCCCCCTCCAAGTGAAGGTCATCAGATAGTCTGACCAGAGGCAGATGTGCAGCTTCAGGGAGCAAACCCAGCAGCCAGGAGAAATGGGAAGCTGAGAGGGAGCACAGCCAGCTCCTAAGGGTGGGCAGCAAACAGCCATTCTCCAGCCTCAGCTGCAAGTGTTGACTTAGGAGAAGGAAGAGGGAATGGAGGCTCGTTTGTGAATCCTCTTCTCTGATGCTTTAGCCTAGGTCAGAGGGCTCAGTGCCGGGCTGTAGGATCATGGCCCTGTCCCACTCTCAGAGATCAGTGGAAGAGAAGTGATGAGCTGGAGGGGGGAAGGGAACTGTGCTGCCTTGCCACAGCCACCTGAGCCCCTCTGGCAAAGCTGTACCAGCATCCCATGGAGAGGCCGCTGCTTCCAGGAGTGTCTTTGGCACGGTTGTCCCTTCCGGGCAGCGTGCCATTTGCCAGGGAGACAGCGCTACTGTTGTCACTTGTTAATGAGCATCAGCACAGCGTCCAACACCCTCCAAGGCAGAAGGAAATATGGACTCCCAGGCTTGAGGCAGCAATTCAGTGACCACCCTGGTGGGGAGCCTTGCTCCAGCCAGCTCCCAGCCCTGACCCTGAGCCAGGGAGCTGCTGCTGTCAGGCCACTGACCCCTCCAAACTGCTGCCTCCCATATGGGTTGATGGCCCGAGCTTGGGACCCACAGCCAAGACATTCCATTGCCTATGCAGTCAGATGCCCAGCCCTTCAGGGAGGTGTTCTTGCAGGCAGGCATGGATCCCAGGCACCTTAGGTGAAAGGGGGCACCTAATATGGGGAGAGGAGCTTTGTGAAGTACATAGCCCTAGGAAATTATTTGGACCCCTAGAATCCTAGTATCACTAGGGTTGGAAAAGGCCACCAGGATCATCAAGTCCAGTCATTAAACCCAGCATCATCATGTGCAGCACTAAACTATATCCACAAGTGCTACATCCACGCCTTCTGAACACTTCCAGGGATGGTGGTTCCAGCACTTCACTTGGCAGCTTGTTCCAATGCCTTCAGAGTAGGCAGGGGGATATAAAGCAAAAGCTTTGCACTGGAGCTGCCTGACTAGTTTGTTTGTATGGGTTTGGCTTTTTAATAAAATACCAGAAAACACAATATGCTTACAGATAAGAATGATGGGCACTGGCTGACTACTTTGTGTGCTAAACGTGAATATACCAGCATCTGAATAATGGCGTCATTATGTAAATTTTGCAAGTGTCTCCACTCAGCAGTTCTTAGAGCTAACGACTCTACTTATTTTTGTAAATATATTTTGCCTGTGATTAAGTAGGAATAAGCTGACCCTTCTCCTCTGACATTTCAATACTTCTTATGTAATGTTGATGGGAACAGCACTTTACAGTTAATGTAGCTGTGCATTTTGTGTCCTTCCCTTCCTTTTTGTGATCATAGCTCAGTTATTACCATGGGCCAAAGCTGCTGCTGCAGTAACTCAGAGTTTTGCCACTTGCACCATCTGTGCAAGGGCTAGGGGGGGTTTCACTGAATCTTTATTCCTTATGAGAGGCATTTAACTGACAAAATTGCAAGCCAAGAGCTGCCAGGCCAAGCAAAGATGTCTCTTTGAGCCTGTCCACGCACAGCAGCTTTCCCTGGGAAAGGGCTGGCAGAGGCAGGGCAAGGAAGCACCTTGTGTCAGGTGATCCACAGGTCTGTAGGGAAAGCCTGGAGCAATTTCCCACCTTTTCCTCTGGGAGCAGCAGCCACTCTCTGCAGGTGGTTCTAAGCTGGAAAGCACCCAGCTCAGCACTGACATTTCTGTCCCGATTTCCCACAGATCGTGTTTGAGGGATTTATCCGCAGTGGCCACTCGGGAGAGCTGGCCCTGGATGACATCCGGCTGGGCACCGACATCCCTCTGGAGAACTGCATGGGTACGTGCTGCATCCCAGCTGGGGGCAGGGAGGCAGGGGGCAGCTCAGGCTGCAGAGCCTTGGCTTGCGAGGTGTCAGTGGCCACACCTCCCCTGGCTGAGGGAGCGGGAGCTTCTGGATCTCAGCTGGGACTTTGATTGCCCATGAAAGAAACGAGGGCGACTCAGCCTCTGGGGGACAGGGCTCTGCCTGCGTTGGTGTGAGGAGAAGGAAGCACATGTCTCTGCCACGCAAAGCTGAAAGAGCAGCTGAGGGTTACTGAGGACTATTCTGTGTGATAAGGACGTACACCAAATTTAAAAGGAAAGTGCTGAACAAAAGAAGCCAGCTGTCAGTCAGTATTACACACTTAGAGGGGCCAACGAGTTCAAAAGGAGTCTTCTCTAATAAGAAAAAAAAAAAAACTGCAGAGAGGTTTTACAGGAATGTTAACAGAACAACAAAAGAAATTTTTGCCCTAGAATTCACCATTTCCCAAACCAGGCCAAAAGCCAGGTAAAAACAGAAAGGACTTGAGGGGAAAAAAAAGGAGCAAAAAAATGTGTTTCAGCAGTTTGCAGGTGGAGCCATTGCCTGCACTTTTTCCTCTAACTGGCATATCCATGCAATCATACTAATGCCTCTGGTTGCTGTCTTGCTTGGGTGCGTATTTAGAGGCATCCAGTTGAGCATGGGACCAGCAGTATTTAATTAGTGGGATCTGTGCTGAGAGCTGCCCAGCGCAGTGAGGTCCTGCTCTTGTGCATGACCTGGGAGAAGCATGTTTCACTAGGAAGTGTCTGACCCATCCTGAAGCCAATGGAAAAAGCGGGGGAAGAACCTCTCTCCCTTTTGGGTTTGAAAGGCCCCATTCAGTGAGGCTGCTCTTCTCAGGCCACCAAGGGATGATCCTAGTGCCTCCTAACCCAAGCAGGACAAACACTCTGTCCCAAGGGGTGTTTCTCAGGGGAAGAAGCACTAGACAAATCGTGCTTGGGAAGAGCTGCTTACATTGCCTGCCCCCCTATGTGGGCAGGTGAGGGTAAAGATGGTGCAGAAACCAGCACTGATAATAAAACAGAGGACTTGGAGTGCCCCAGAGAGGCTCTTAAGCACCGTCAGTCCCCGTTTCTTTGATGCTTTGAACTCTGCTGGTCTCCCATCTGTCAAAGGAGCTAATACTTCAGATGTCAAATTCCCGGTATTTAAGGCTTGACAGTGGTGTTTTTATCTCTTGCCTTCTATGGCATTAAAGAGAAGCAAGACCCATAATTAACACTAATAGTATTTCCTATCTAACTTCTTTGGAGCTCAGCAATTCACCTAGCTCCAGTCTTATTGTATCTTGGGCCTCATGAACATAAAGCTTAATATTTCAAAAACAAATGCATTAATAAATTACAAAGTTTCAAGCATTTTCAGCCCAAAAAACACACCTAACTGCTACACAAAATTATTTTACCCTGTCTAGAAAGTTGAATGTGGATCTTAAAACCCATAAGGATTGTTTGTTTCAGATCATTTCCAGCAAAGGGTTCCCACTGCAAACTTTAACATAACTTAGGGATCACCAAAATAATAATGAAATGGTAGCAATACCATGCTGCTCTCTTTCTTTCAGAGCCATGAGAACAGCTGACTCCAGCAGAGGCTACTGTTTTTTCAAATATAATCCTTGGAAGTAATCTGGTTCCTTTTTAGCATGAAAGAATGCTAATAAGTCACAATAATTTTTTCCTTTGACAATTGTGTCGTTCGCATTTTGAACCCAAATGATGATTTCATAGCACTCAGTAGAGCCAGAGTCTGCTTCTGTGACTCACAGGCATAATGCAGAAGTAATCTAAAAATAATCAGAAGTCTATTACTTCTGCAGGAAAGTAATCAGTAGTAAGTACCGATTATTGCTTTTCAGATCCAGTAATTTGTAATAGATTACATCTTCAAAGTATCTTGAAAGAAGGAAAACTATCACTTGCCTTTGTTTCTTGTCACTGTGAGATAGAGAGGAGCAGGGCATCACTGCCCAGAATTAACACAGCTTCTGTGTGAGAAACAGTGCCAGAGTTGAGCCAGAAACCAAAACCACTTTTGGAAATTTAGGGGGTTTCAGGGTTTCATCACTGGGCCAGGTGAGGCTTTGTCATTGGATGACTCAGGCCAGCCAGGCTGAATACAAATGACCCTCAACCTCAGACATCTTTTTCCCTGAAGCGTGTTTGAGTCAAAGCTTTTTGTGTCTGTTTGGTCCCCAGCTGGGGCCAGGTTTCTCACGGTCCTGGCTGAGGTTGGCTGGCTCCCTGTGCTGTTCCCAGCGAGTGGCTCCTGTGGGAGCCTGCTTCGCTCAGCCACTGCAAATCAACAGGGATGTGAACTGGGGGCTTGGTGTGTAATACTCCCCTCTCTAACATGAGCTTTTGTTTTTCCTCTGCAGAACCCATCACAGCTTTCCCAGGTGAGAACTCCTACTTTCCAGGTAAAACTGCACTTCTCTCGGTGGTTTTGTTCTGCTGGCATGGGCTTTTACATCGAAGGAAAGCAATGTGTGTGCTTGTACAAACAGCAAATGTTCTGAGCACTGAAATGGCAAGTGTGTACTAAACCTCCCCCACCACAGCAGCAGGAGATGGCATCCTCTGACTTCTGCTAGGTGACAGAAAACAGGCAAGCAGGCAAGTCCCTTGTCTTGGGACTGAATAGCGTTAGGAAACCTGCCATCATGAGAAGCACTTAGCTCCTGAAGAGCAGCTAAGCCTGGAAGGCTGAAGAGTAAAGAGTAGTTTTCAACTGACTTAAATGGGAAAAAAAAAGAGTAGCCAGTTAAAATTGAAATCTGGTGGCAGTAATTCACATTGTTGTGAGGGAAGGTGGTTCTCTAGTTCACAGATGCTCTGGCAGTGGCATGTTCAGTGCTGGCAAAGGAGGGTGGGGTGAGTCTGCTTGGAAGGGGAAGGGAGTTGGGAGACATAAGTGAGAGAGCAAACTGCCATCAGAAGCTCTGAAGGTGACAGTGAATAAAAAGAAAACAAGGTGAAAATGGTACATTTAACAGCTTAATACTAGCCTGGAGAATAGAAGCCAAGACTTCTCTGATCAAACCTGCAGAGTAAGAGAAAAGGTGAGGAACTCCAAGGAACTGCCTCTCTCCTTTCAGGGAGGATGCTGTTCTGGGGGAGGGGAACTATCTACTTTTGCAGACATCAGTTTAGTCTGAGGGGTTTATGTTGTTTTTTAAATCTGGAATTTGTTTTCCTGCCTGCCTCTTCAGGAATGTGTCTGGGGGTTGTGTTATGATGAAGAGCAAACTTGGAGCTCCCCTTAATTTTGAGAGTTGTTTTGTCAATTGAATCAACATTCCCTTTGCTTTCACTGGGACATGATGTCTGTACTGTGCTGGTGAACTGTAAGATATGGCTGGACTCTGCCCTAGAAGCAGCTGCATTTCCATGTGGGCAGAGCTGTCTCTCCTGGGTGTGTGCATTGGGAGCTGTGGCAGCAATGGCCAAGTAGGCGCCGAGACTGAAGGGACATGCACAACTCTGTCCCTGGGGATTCAGGCTGTGGAGTGTTACCAATGTGAGGGACAAGTGCAGGCTCTAACACCATGTTTTACAGTCACACCCATACTGTAACAACTAGGAATTCAGTTCTGCTTGTTTATAGGCTTATTTATCTGATATTCAGGCTTGTGGTGTTACTGAAAAGCTGCTGTGATATTCTCAGGTGGCAGTTAAAGCCTCACAACCATTCATGACTTCCACCATTGCTCCACGTTCTCCTAGGCCTGGTCTGGTATCTATTTTGCAAACATCATCCTTGTCTTTTGAGACTTGTTACAATTTGAACCCCTCTCTGGGTCCTCACATTCTATTCTAAAGTCTGTCCTAAAGTTCTGCTAATTCATATTGCTTGTCTTCCCCTTTGCCCCTGCCCTGCTGCCCGAGTGCCTCCACTTCCCCATCGTATTCCCCAGGTCACACTGGCTGGGGAGAAGCAGTGAGGTCCCTGAGCACCACAGGCAGATGCTGTTACAGACACACCTCCCCTTCCCCCTGGAACTTGCCAGCTTGTTCCAACAGCTCCTGCCCATTCCTGGCGCCCTCAAGGACATCCTAGCATTGGTCGTAACAGGGGAGCAATTGCAATTGCAGCAAAAGGTTGAAAAGGTTCCCCTGGATGACAGGCAGGAATAGATGGCACAGAGGGATGGAGTGACCTGGGAAAAAGTGAAGTGCAGAGGGAAAAGATGGAGAAGTGAAGATGAAGACTGGAGGCAATTACATGATAATTAAAATGAAGGAGAGACAGACATGCCCAACTGAAGGGGAGGGTAAAATGAGGGAAAGAAGTCCCTGGTTGGAGAAAAAAATGGAACTGGAAAGAAAAAACTATGCATGAATTACTGAGATGTTCTATAGCCCCCACTCCTGCAATTACATGATGAGCTGAAAAAGTCAGATACCATTAAAAATAATAGCAAATCCTTCCTCTCCTGGCTTGGGAGCAAAGCTGAAAATATGCACCTTACAGGCTCCAGGATCACAAAGCAAACAATAAGAAGAGAATTTGTGTAGGTGGAGTATGTTTCACCTGATAGGTCGGGACCTTACAGGACCAGGAAAGTGTGCTTCAACTGTACTGCATTTGAGCATTGATGCATTCCACCCTTAAAGAAAGGGTACAACAAGTGTCTGGAAGCAAGGAATTAGATAAATACCAGGTGAAAAATAAGAGACATATTCCAAATAATGCATGGAGAAAAACCATGGAGAAAAACCATGGGAAGAATTTGCCCTTGGGACTGGTGGATTCTCTCCCTGCCGGTATCCTAAAGTCAAGATAGAGATATCTCCCTGGAGCAATGACAGGTAGCAGTTACGGGGTTGAGACTGACACTGGTTTTGTGGCATTCAGATTAGATGAGTGTAATACTTGCTTTCATCTGTGTCACCTATGAAAAGTCCAGCTGTGTTGCTTGTCCACAGCAGTTAATGTCAGTGATTTCGGGAAGGAATATGAGCTGTGACACGGCAGTGGCAGAGCAAGGCAGGCAACCCTCCAGGCAGCTTTCTGGAAAGGATTTTCTCCTTTTTTTTTCTCCCAGATGACTATTGCTTTTCCTCCTTTGGGTTTTGATTCTTAGTGCAAAACTCCAAAACTAGTCCCTATAGAGTGTTCCCTACTGGAAAGAGAATGGGGCAGTACCTGGCCAGGTTGGAGGTGTGAGGACCAGCAGCACAACCACATAAAATATCCACCCTCTAGGGATTAAATCAGGTTTCCATTGACTGGTGTTCCAAGCTGTGCCATAAACACAGCAGCCACAAACTTGACAGCAACAGCAGGAGGCAGTTCTTTATTAAGACGAGAGCACTAGTGAATAAATGAGGAAGGGCAAGTGTGTGTGTGGCAGAAGGCAAAGGGGAGTGGAAAAATTATTAAGTTAAGAAGATGGATTTTTTTTTTCCATCTCCCTGAGCAGTGAACTTTTCCACTAATATAACAGAAAACTTCCAGAGAGCAGCAGAGCCAGTAAAAACAGAGCAGATAACATCAGCTCTGTGTGTTGAGTGGATGGGCAGCTATATTTAGTGTCTGGCAATGTAAGGAAGAACAATCATTAATGTTGGGAATTGGCTTCATTAGGGCTTAGAGACAACTGAGTGTGATTCCTTAATGACTTCAGTTGCTAAATGAACTCTCCAGACTTCTGCTATCTCCTCAGCAGGACCATGCAGTGCGGAAACGGGAGTTGAGGAAGGGCTCTGCGCCACCCTCATGCTCGAAGCCCTGGCTGGGACATCTGGAGTGGGTCAGGGCCAAGCAGGGGCTGTCCTGAAGCTGCAGCCAGCTTGAGTTCCCCAAGGGATCTTTCCCACAAGCAGGATCATCTGCAGTACATCATACTGCTTCCCTCCATCCCCAGGCAGGCAGAGATGCACAGGGAAGGGGCAAGGGCTGCAGGCTGGGCACTATGGCACGTGCTCCTCTCTGACCCACCCTTTGTACATTCAGCCTGCCACTGGGCAATGTACAGCCATCAGGAGGAAGCCTTCCTCCTGCTGTCTTCTTGTCACCTCTGACACCTGCCCCTCTCCCCATCCCAGCTCCCACCATGGGACCTGGTGCCTATCAGTGGTGTGAGAGGCTGTTTGTTTGTAAATCTCTCACTGAACAAGGTGCTATGTAAGCAGAGACTGTCACCAAGTGTAAACACAAGTGGCCTCTATACAGCAAGCAGCCCCTGGGGGTATCCCTGGGGGTCAGCCCAGCACCCCCATGCTGTCAGGCACAGGAGAGGTGTTGCTGACGCGTTGGGGATGGTGCTGGGTCACATTCAGGTCTGGGCCAGCTCAGCCAGCTGGATCTGTGGAGAGCGACAGAGGGGGGTTATCAGGGAGGCTCAAGGCAGCATTGAACATGCTCAGCCTCCCAGGGAGCTGGCAGCAGTCCCCGTGGGATGTCCCACACTGCCACCCCCATGCAGACAGGTGAGGGGCAGCAGCTGCTGGGGAGGCACAGGGATGTGCTGCTTTCATTCCCCAAACCAGCAAGGCCAGTGGAGTTAGGGAAGGAGGTCAGAGGGCTGCCTGCTCCCTACCTTTGCCATCTCAACACACAGCCCAGCCTGTATGCCCCTTCTGCAGGCACTGTTGGGGGGCAGGAGGAACAGGGCCACCTCCACTCCTGATGGTGAGGGGCAGCTGGGGTGAGACAGGTTGAGAGCAGCATATCTGCAGCTAGGCTTCTCCTGAGACATCAGAGTCCCTTGCCTACAATGACAAATATGTGGGTGGTTCCCAACCTCCTGCTCTATAAAAGCAGGATTTGTTTTGCTTGTGTGTTTTTTTCCTAGCTTTTGATGTGTTTTTTTTTTCTTGTTGTTGTAGCTATTCATCTGGGTGCACTCTTCATTCTTGGGTTTAGTCCCTGTGCCCAGTTTTTGAGGAATGGGGATGGGAGAAAAGCCTTGTGAGTGGCAGAGGAACCATCATTTTGCCCCATCTCCTGTGCCACTAGCAGCAAAGCCGTCGCCATCCCAAATTTCCAGCCAGCACCTCTGCTGTTAGGCAGTGTTTGTAGGGGAGGGCAGAGGCTGTGCTGCAAGATGCCCTTGCTGCTGGCAAAGCTGAGTGCATCCTGCACTGTTTTGTATTTTCCCCTTGGCATCCTCCAAGCCTGCTCAGGAAACCAAGCTGGAGTTTGGTTAGCACAGAGCTCAACAATGTGCTGACACTGAACCCAGGAGCCCCCTGAGTTCTGCAGGCCAGCACCGAGTGAGGGGGCTGCCCCCCACTAGCCAGCCAGGGGCTGGAGGAGAGGGTGAGCACAGCAAGGGGGTCAATGTGTCCAGCAGCAGAGCAAACCCTCCTGAGAATTCCCCTGGGGACTGCAGCCCCCTTGAAGTAACCAGTAAATAAACGAGGTGCAAAAATACATCCCTCCCGAGCTATTTGCAGCTCGCCCCCGGGAGCGCTGCCGGGGAGGTGGGAGCAGCGTGAGCAGGAGCGGCAGCGGCTCGGAGCGCTCCTGCCGTGGGCGCTGTGCGGGCCCCTGAGCCACGGGCTTGTGCGGGATGTCCCCGAGTGACCCGGCCAGGGACAGCGGCCCGGCAGCCCTGCCCTGCAGCACGCCACAGCTGCAAGAGCAGGAAGGGCTGGCCGTGGCTGGGCTGAGTGTGGGCACTGCCTGCCCGGGACTTCAAGGCAGCCCGGTGCTTCTCCGAGGTGTGTTGCTTTACCAGCATGAATCCATAGTCCTGGCTTGCTGAAGCTGCAGAGAGCGTGAGTTTCTTGTCTGAATATTGGGTTGAATTTTGCAGCCCATGCCCTGCAAATAATTATTACCATCCCTTCTTGCTTCATAAAATAGTAAGGAAATCTGTGTAGGTCTGTGAATGGGGCACCTAGTGAGACTAGACCTGTGTGCAGAGCACTTTCAGACAGAGAATTTCTTCTCTGTCTTTTCAGTAAAAATGACAAATGCTTCTCACTGTAATCTCTTTCCCAGTCTCCTGTGGTAACTTCCTCGGCCATCTGAGATTATGCTTTACTTCCAGTTACGAACGTGATGTGTTTTGTCACTGCTTGACAACATCTGCCACGTGGAGACTAAACCAGGTGGCTGATCTGGAGATGGCCAAAATAAAGAAGGGAAAAAAACATTAATTGATGCCAAAAATAACAGTAATAATAGTGCATATGGAATTTGTATTGCGTTCCAGGCGGCCTGATTAATTAAAAGGGAAGGGAAAGGCCCTTGGAAATGTGGGCTCAGCAAATGCCAGGCTGTGCCCGCCCCTAGGAGCACGCCCTGTATCTGGAGGCGGCTGTGGGACCTCGTGTTTCTCCGTGCTGTACTCTTGAAAGCATGTGTGTTTCTTTTTGTGCGTCTGCATGCCTCCCACCTAGCAACCCTGTTCTGTGTCTCCTCCCCAGGGGCAACCCTCCTGCCAGGGACCGAGCCCACAGTGGACACGGTGTCAGTGCAGCCCATCCCAGCCTACTGGTATTACGTTATTGCCGCCGGAGGTGCTGTTGTGGTGCTGGTCTCCGTCGCGCTGGCCCTTGTGCTCCACTACCACCGGTTCCGCTATGCGGCCAAGAAGAGTGATCACTCCATCACCTACAAAACCTCCCACTATGCCAACGGGGCCCCTGTGGCCGTGGAGCCCACCCTAACCATAAAACTAGAGCAAGACCCCAGCTTGCGCTGCTGAGAGCCGAACAGGAACGAGAAAGCAAACAAAACACAAAACAGACAGACAGACAGAAACTAAGACTTCAAATACGTTGCCTCAGTTTTGCACTTTTTTCCTTACCTAGCATACGTGTGAACTCTTAGATATCTCCATCCCTTCTCCGTCCCCCAGCCCTCCCCAAATCTTTTACAAACTCTAAACTAATGCTGCATCTTGGATCGCCAGAAGAGACACACCACCCCTTCACTTCAAAAGTGAACACTCCCTTTCTATTACTTTTCAAGGATACTTGGGGTGTCAGGTGGGGGTTTATTTTGTTTTGTTGTGTTTGTTTGGGGAGTTGTTTGTGGTTTTGTTTTTTTTTTGTTGTTGTTGGTCAGCTTCTTTGGGTTTTGGGGTTTTTTTTCTCCTCCCAGTAGGCAACCTGCAAGGGAACCTGATGGTGAGCCTGGAAGCTTGCGAGTGAGGCTCGTGTGCATGTGCTAAACCTGCGTGTGTGAGTGTGCATGGGACTGTGTGTGTCTGACTGACCGAATGTATATTTAGAAACAGCCCCTTTTTAATTTGCTTGTTGTTGCTTCTACTTGCACAGGGAATGCTTTTATTTTTGTTTTTGTTGTTGTTAATTTTCCCTCCTTCCCACCTCCTCTCTGGAAGGTCTGGGACGTGTTTATGGTGAATGCCCTGATTTGTTTACCTGGGGAAGAGAGCAATGCTTTTTTGTTGCCTTATCTAGCTTTGGCTGGGTTTCTTGTTTGATAGTGTTAATGTCTTGGGTGCAAATTGAGAAAAGGCCAGGCTGGACAGTAGGAATGTCCGCCTCAGGTGGCTAGAAGAATCCAGAGAGGTCTGTAGACATTCAAAAAGCAAGATCTCTCCATTTTATTCTTTCTGCAGCCAACATGATAACACAGCCATTGTTTGGAAGAGGGAGGGGAAGTCCTCCTCTTCCCCCACCTGCAAGTGAATCTATTTAAAGTTGCCTTATATCAGAGAAGCTCATAATGAATGTTTTGTTTGTATCTGTTAAAGCCAGCCTTAGGGTAACACGTAGACTTCAGCAGGTCTTAGTGTATGCTAAATACTGTAGTTTCTTGAGAATTGAAGGTTTATTTATTTAATAAGTATCCTCACTCTGGGTGCTGATGGTTTTGCTTTTACACAGGGAAGGGGAGAGGGCTCCTCCTTGTCTTTCTGCTAGAAATGTTCAAGGGAGAAGATAGTTCCCCTTTCTGGGTTTGATTTTTTTCCTTCTGCCCAATCCATAGCTGCTGAATCATGAAAATTGCCCATTGACTTTCTAGAATGTCACTTTTGCGTTTGCTAATGTTCTGCTTCCTAGAGCACCAGTAACATCTAGCAAGCCAAGCCCAGCCAGTGCACCTGGGGGGCCCAGCTATTGCTGCTGCTTTAACTGGGGAGGCAAGGAGGAGCCTCCACATGCCTCTGACTGTTGAATGGCCCAGTGTATTGTAGTGGAAATGCCTTATATAAATTACTGAATGATGACATGCAAAAGTGGTTTGAATTTTTAACCCTAATCTGTTTGCAGGCAAAAAAAAGTACCTCCAGTGAGCAAGGTTCTCCATCTTGTTTGTGTCCATCTGTGATGACTGATCAGATTCCCTCCCCCCTTCTAAACTTGCTAGTGCCCATCCCTCCTTTGCCCATTAATATTGCATCAAATGAATCAAGATGAGCAGCTCTGTTAGCTTCCCTGCAGTCTTGAGCTGCCTTTTGGTCTGGGGAAAAAAGTAAAAATACAAACTGTGCTGAAGTGAAATTGGCCCCTGTTGCAGCATAGCCCTATCCCAAAGGGATCTCTGTCAATGGGGGTGTCACTCTATCCCCATCCTTGCCTTAATTTGTGCAGCCAGTTTCAGTTCCCCATGCTGGTTTCACAGCAGATTTCAGTGGGATCCTCTCAGCTGCAGCAGCAAGTGGCTGAAACAAGCAAGGAGTGCAGAAAAGCCCAGGGTGATGTGCCATGGTGAGCACATTAGGGTGGTGGGTGCTCATGGCACTGCTGCACCTGGGCCTGGCTCCTACAAGGTTTTGGAGAGCAGCAGGGACATGCCCGTCCCACAGGGCCAGAACAGACCCAGGGAGCTCCTGCCACCTGGAAGGCAGTGCCATTGAAAGGTCCCTGGAGAAAAGTTTCCAGGGTAAGGGTGCCTTCAGTGTGAGCCTCCTCATCACACAGCACTGGTATTGCGGTGCATCTGGTTTAGGATGTGGATTCCTATCCCACTCAGTCAGCTGCAAATTAAAACAGATGTGAAATACTGGCATGTGCTTACTTTCAGGTCAGCCCAAGCCATGTCAGCAGATGATATTGTCCCGTTTCCAAAGTCAGCTCAGTCTCCCTAGTTCAGACGATTTCACTTTGACCAGGTTCACCCCCACAGACTTAGCAAGTGTGCATTGGTGTGTCAGAGAGGAGAATGTGGCACCCTGTCTTTTAAACCAAAATCACCAAAGACAAAACAGAAGGTCACTTCAAGATTTTTACTCCCAGTTCTCCCCTGCTCCTTGAGCCCTGACATCCCCAGCATTGCCCAGTTGCCTGTGTGTGAAAAATATCTTGTGGAAATTTGAAATTCTTTGAAGATGTATTGTGTGGAATGTAATAAAATGATGATATTTTTATACAAATATCTGGGGGTTTTCTTTCTTCTTTCTTTGCTAATGAGAATGCTTTGGTTGAAGCAAAGCAGAGTTCCCAAACTCTTTGGAGCATCAGGGCTATTCCTTTTAGCCAAGTGGAGCTCCAGTTCCTGCTGCATGCAGACCCAGCTCCCAGCAGCCCAGATGCTGTGGGCTCCCTGCCTCACTGCACTCAGGATCGGGCCATTAATAGCAGCTTTTAGATCCATTACATTTGTACCAGGCCTTATGGGAGTTTTGGGAGGCTGGACTGACTCTTGGGATTGTTTGGGGATTTCACCAGCGTTGCCTAAGTGCTAAATTGCTCACTGTGATTACACAGAATTTCTCCAGCTGGGGCCCCTGGAGACAGGACATCCGACTTTCCAGGGCCCCTGGGGCTGGCCTGGCTGCCAGCTCAGCTGAGCCACATGCTCTGTCCCTGAGCTCAGCAAAAAATGGGTAAGCCATTAGCAAAATTAATAATGAAAGCAGCAATGCTTTCCTTTCCTCTTCTGTGCAGTCCCTGTTTCTGCGCGTCAGACTGTGCAGGGGACCTGTACACGAGTGTTTGGACAGGTTTAGGTCCCTGCTTTCCCTCCACCTGAGTCCTCCCAACTTTTACAGGGACCTCTGCTGCAGCAGTTCTGCTTCCCATCTTCCCTAAGTGTACCCTTCACCCCTTCAGCAGACTCAGCAGCATCACATTTCATGTGAAAAATATTTTGCTGCAAGTTTGAGAGGTTTTTCCTTCCTCTTTATTTTCCTTCTCTCATATTCTTTACCCTGGCATAAAGCTCAGCTTTGCAATGAAACTTCCTGACTTTACTAGGAATTCAGGCCATCAACAAAAAAATAATTCAAATGTGATCCCTCACACTGGCGATTCAAACACAAGCAAAGCTGAGTACCCATGCTGCTTTTTTGGGAGAGGGCTTTTTTCTCCTGTAATTGTACAGCAAAGCAAATTACGCTTGTAATTTGCATTTTGTACACTTCAGCGACTGTTCAAGCAAAATTCAAAACAAATATGCACATGTGAAAAACAGGGAGGGAGAGACTGACTGATGGCTTCCCAACAAGGAAGAAAAAAATTCTGTTAAGTAAACAGACGAAAAGGGAGAAATCATTCAGGATTAATTATTCCGTACGTGCGCCACAGACAGATTGACCGGAGAGTTGGGTGCTGCTCAGGCTGCAGCACATCCTAGGGAAGAAAGCAGCTAAAATTAGCATGCTTTGTTTAAGGAAATAAATACAGCATAGCGTGAGTTTGATGCAAACTCTTCTCCCAGTAACTTCAGGCATTTAAGTGTCTACTTAAAAAAAAAAAAAAGAGGAAAACTTTTTGGGGGAGCAGTGGGGGCTGTATTTTTCAGGGAACAGCATTGTGTCCTGTGTGTCATGGGGAGGCTTTGGGCGTGGCTCCCTAGTGGTATGTGCTGCCATGGTGTGAATCTGTTTATCTTATCTCTGCAGTTGGTGTTGTGCTGAAGGAGCAGAAGGGGGTCCGTGGGCACTCTCTGTAAGCACTGGGGCAAAGCCAGTGCCTTACGGGGATGTGAGAGAGGGAGCACGGACCTGGCAGAGCAAAGGGCGCCGTGGGAAAGGCGGCACTGTGCCTTGGCAATGTCAGCGTGCCTGAGATGGCTGATCGGGCAGGAGCAGGCTGCAGAGCTCAGTCACCAGCCACACAGTTGGGTCAGCCTCCTGCCAGGGTAGGCACCTGCAGGATGGCACTTGGCACAGAGTCCCCAAAGCTGCTTGTCCCCGGGCTGTGGGGGCGAGGTTGGCTTTTCCTGGCCTGGTGGAAACGCCTCTGCTGCCACGTGCAAGGGAACAAGGTAGAAACCAGGCTGTGTGTGGGGCTGTTTGGATTTTTGTCCCTCTGGAAACCCTGTGAAAACCTGCTGACTTTACCGGGGCCAGCCCCCACTTAGCCCATGTCAGGGGCAGAGTGAGGCGTGCAGACAGCAGGCGAGGCCCCAGGCGAGCTCGGACAGCCGCTTGGCTTTCCGCCACAGCTCCTCCATCAGAGGCTTCGGCGGCTCTGAGCAGAGACTGCAGGCGTGACTGCCAGTTTGAGGCATCGTGTCGTTAGCCACTGCACTGTAAAAACAAACAGCAACAACGGGTGGGGTGATAAACATACCAGGATGCCACAGAGCTGGCAGCTTCTCCTCCAGCTCCGAGCCCTCGCATGGCAGCGGCCGTGGGGCCAGTGCCACCCTTCGCCGAGGAGCCGCTCAGTTTGGGGTAGGTGAGCTCAGCACAGAGCGCAGAACCTGCGTGGCAGCTCCTTACCTGGGTTCTCCAGAGCTGAGAGGGGGGGAGGGAGAGGATTACGCTGTGTAATGCCACAGTCACACCGTACACACACATGCCACCACCACTGTTTCCTTGGCCTGGTGCCACTGCTGAGGGGAGGCGCAAAAGCAGGGCTGGAGAAGGGGTCAGGCTGCAATGGGGGACGTGTCTGCTGCAGGGAGGGTTGGCAGGGTACTCATTTTGGGTGCGTGCAGCAGGGCCAGGTGCCACATGTTGGAGGGCAGCACCAGGGCTGGAAATAGCTGCCTGCTCATGGCCACCTCCACACCAAAGGCCCAGCCTGGCTTCATGCCTCCAAGTGCTTTTGGTAGGGGTTCTTCAGCTGCCCAGCCATACTTTCCCACCTTATCTTCATATGGGAAGCCCAAGGATTGCAAGAGATCATCCATGCCCCCTAGTTTGACGATGGTTTTGTGGCGGTCTGAGGTGTGCACAGGGCAGCCCCAAGGCAATCTGAGAATAAGGTCCAGCAGTTCCTGCACTGTAGAGGGAGGCCAGGCCAGGGAGTGGCAGCTTGTTTGCTTTCTTTAACGCTCAACTGTAGCCAAAGCACTGTTTTAATTTGAAATTTGGCAGGGATTTATCCCTTCTGTAAACTAAAGTAGTCCTGTGTTTCTGAAGGAGTGGGAAAGAGAGAAGTGAGGTGGATTTTCAGCTGGAAATAGAGCAATGGGGGATTCAGAGGGAGTGTTTCTGCTGGGAGCCCGTGCTGCTGCTGTGAGCAGTGCCTCTCCGTTTGCCGCGGGTGGGAGGTGCCGCCCCCAGCCCCGGGGCTCCCCGCCAGAGGAGCAGCGCTGCGCCGCCGCCACGCAGAGCGGTGTCAAGGCGAGGCCACGGCGGCTGCTCCGCCGTGTCAAAACAAAGTGATGTGTGTTGGAGTCGCGCTATTGCTGCGGAGAGAAAAGGACTGGGAATGAGCAAAGAGAGAAAAGCAGGGATGAGAGCAGAGCCGGGGCTCTGTCTTGTTATGCCAAAACTGGGAAATGTCAATTTCTGACCCTGTTTTCCTAGCTTTGGCTGTATTTAATGTTCCAGACCCTCACGGGCACTTGTTTGGCAGCAGAGCAGCGGTGTACCTCCTAATCTCCCTTCACTGGGCAGGATAGCACTGGCCAAGAGGGATGTTGTAGCAGCAGGAGAGAGGGGTGAGCGTGTAGCTGGCTGCCCTCGAGTCCTTTCCACAGTGGGGAGACAAGCATGAGCTGCTTATTTCCCCAAAACCAGCAATTTGTTTTCTTCCTCCTACACACTCTGCTTTTTCTGTCCCAGCAGGCACAGCCACAGTTATTATTGGGAATGAAAGACTGGAAGGAGCAGAGCTCACAAAGCATCACCTGGCGCGTGGCTTTCAGCCCCAGAGCTTGTGGACCCTGCAGAAAGTGGGGAGCAGGAGCACAGGGATGGTGGGAGTGCATCCTGGGTGCTCTCCAGGCCAGGCTATCCTGTGCCAGAGTGGCTCTAGGCAGGCAATAGTAAGAGCTGGAAATTACTGCAAGTTTGATATATTGTTTGGGAAAGGCACGTCCTGCTGAGAGGCTCATTTTGTTCAGCCAGAAAGACTCCAAGAGACACCACAGATAATCTGCAAATGCCTGTGTGTAGAGAGAGATGCCACGTGATAGAGCTCTGCCCCTGGGTGATTGAGCTCCCCTCAGCGACCTGGCAGGAGGCAGCACCTGGTGCCTGGACATAAACCAGACAAAGTCAGGCTGGAAAGAAACAGCAATTTTTTTCTTGACAGTTGTCATTTGCCTTGGAAGAATGTGTCCAGGTTCCAGCAATCAGGGCTGGGTGTTCTCTCCAAAGCAATAGTTCTTGGCTTGGTGTGGAGGTCTGTGCCAGAGGTGGTGCTGCTGCTGGTGAGCCCGTGCAGGAGGGCTGGCATTGAGCACCTGTGGTGGTGGGAAGCACGTGCCAGGCCGTGAGACATGCTGAGCTCAGCTTTGGAGAGGCGAGCTGCCTCGGGCAGGTTTGGAGAGCTTTCCTGCAAGGGGCATGTGTGTGTCTGTGTGGGACACCAGAGAACCTTGTCCGCTCTCCCGCCCCCTCTCGTCCACCCTGGCACAATCCCTCCCACCCCTGCTACTATTTTAAAACAGATGTACACTGAAACTCTTTAATCTCTGGAAATTCTAATTCTCTCCTGCTCTCCCTCCATGTGAGTTCATACAAACATGGTATTAAATCAGCCCTTGTCTGATTAGAATTTTATCTTTCGTTTTCCAGGTCCCATAAATTAGTCTTTTAGCTGGCAGTGCTCTCAGATCCAACAGATAACAGCCTTTCTTGGCATCTGGCTGTTTCCAAAATCATTGCTAATATCATTTTTTGGCCAGGACTGGCTAGGTGCTCACAGCTATCATTTGGCACATGGGCTTTAAAAATGGCCTTTCACTCAGGAGAAATCATTCCTCATATTTAATTACAGTTTCCCCCTAACTTTCTTGACTACCTTTCTCCAGAATACTTTTTCCCTTTTAAAATGCAAGGTAAGTTGTGCTTGAAATCTGCCCTTTAAGGAAGCAGGTTTCCACAACACAGAGCAATGTATGTTTCTCCAATTCTGCCCACCAGCTTGCAGGGCTTTTCTGGGCACCACTTTCTAAGGGAGTTGCTTTCTGTGGCTTGCTCCACTTGTCACTGTATTGCTGAGACTTGTCCCAAAGGAGCCTAACTGATGACAAACAGCAGGCTAGATTCTGTGACAGGCTGGATTCTAAATCATCTCCACTAGGAACTGAACTGAGACCACCAGCTTCAATTCCCACAGACACCCACACAGCCTGAGCTGATTCAGTTAATGACTCGAGACGCCCCAGTACGGAAAAAGAAACGTCGAATTACATTTTTCTAAAGCTTTCCGGAGGGTGTAGAGCCCTGCATGATAACATACAATCAAGTAGCAATGAAATGGCATGTGGGGAACAGAAGAATGAGGGCCTAAGGAGGAAGGAAAATAGGCAAGTAGGAAGATATCATTTAAGCAGGACTTAAGAGTTGTATTAGCATGGGGAATTGAGAAAATCACTAGAAGAGTAAACAGATTCTAGGCTGGGCTTTTTGTATAAATGTTCTCTCTTTTCAAGTTTTCCCAGTGCTCCTTCCTTTCAGGCTGGAAGAACTGGTGTTCTTTTGAAAGTGTTGATTAACCAATACTTTTTTATTTCTGGCTTTTCCCTCAAGGCTACCCTGGGAAATTACAAAAGGATCAAATTGCTAGCTTGTTCTCACACAAAATTTAGAGCAGCTACAATATGGAATGTCAAATGACTTCCAAGAGCCTTTTTCCACACATGGACTCCTTGGGCAGACTGTCATCTAATTTTGACCTCTGCTCGTACAGTTTTGAGCAACGTACAGTTTCTGTAGGGTTGTGTGGGTGACACGGATGGCAAATCTCGCTGCTTGTCTTCCAAGGGGTGACTAGCAGCTCAGACATCTCCACGTGTGAAATGCTTTGCAAGTTATTTTTCCACATGTTTGGATCTAAATGTTTGCAAGAGGCCCTCAGGCAGTTCTCCCAGCCCTAAGATGTTGCCATCTGGGCCTGTCAGTTCGAGAACTGTTGAGAAATCATGTGAACTCACCGCTAAGTGAGGATTTACAGAAGGCAGTGTGCACCTGTGTTTCTTCGACAAGGTACCAGCAGCCTTGAGTCAGCTTAACTGACTCACTCGATGCAGAACTCATCAGTAGGAGGGGCAGGTGTTGGGCTGGGAGCCTTCCTGTTGCCAGGTTCACTTGCAAATTCAAAGAAATCCCTTCATTCTGTGGGTGCAGATACGATTCTTCTTGAGGAATGCAAAGGTGTCATTAATTCCAGCAGAGGCTGGATGGTGTTGGGGCACCATGGCTTTCAGCAGAGACCCCCTCTGGAAGTGAACCTTGAAATGTCCCTGGTATGCATTGCCTGACACAGTTGTCTGGGATAGCACAAAAGTGTATTTGACAATTCAGGAGGCCTTTTCAAGTCCTAAATGTCCATGCAAATATGCAGAAATGTTCTTTTATAAGGTTTTGAATAATTTCTTTGCATGTGGCTTTTTAGGTACAAGTTACAGTCTTTAGTTTTGATTGTTTGTAAGTAACCTCTTTAAACTCTTCTTGCCATTTTGGCACAAGGCATAAAGTAATCTTGGTTCCAATCACAACTACTTCCAAGGTGTGACTTCTATCGCTTTCTAGTCCCTGATTTTTTTGCATTCCTGATCATTTCAAGACACCTTCTCAGTTGAGTACCCCAAGTTACAGTCAGCTTTGAAAACTCTTCACAGATTGAAATGAAAAGACATTTTCTTTTAGAAAAGTGGAAAAGAGCCATGGTAACTGTACGCAGAGAAAATGATAGGAAGACTGCACAGGAAAATAACTTACTTTGCTCAGATTATAATATGTGCATTTGGTTGCTAGTCCTTGGTCTGTGCTGAACAACAGAAAGAGATGTCACCATTAAAAGGAATTTGGATCAGGGAAATGTTAACAGAAGGGCCTAGATATGGCCATTTGCCTCTCTCACCATTTCAACCAGCTTTTGTATTAAAACATATAATGAAGACACATAAATTCCTCAAATTACTGTGAATTTATCTGAAACCCAAAGAGGAACTGGGTCATTGAAGGTCTATATCCAGTCAGACATATGGGAAAATATGAAAAGTAGAGTGTGTGCTAAATGGATCCAGCATTAGTGGCAAGTAATGACAGGCACTAAGATCCTACTCAGAGGTGTAAGGGTAATACCCATGAGCATGTTAATAGTGAATTATGGCCATTGTGGAGGCACCAATGACAATATTTTAGTGCTATTCAAGGTGTCTGATTTCTTTGCGTTTTGCTCACTCTCTTCTTAAAAGCTGGTGATCTGGTGGTTATGAAATATGACATAGTGTGAAGATCCTCTTCTCTCAAGTGTGCAAGAGTCTTCATTGACTTTGGCCAAGGGAAGAAGATAATGAGTTCCTCCTCCTTCCACAAGGAAGAGCCTTGTAGTAGTTTAACAATTACTTTCTTCTGGCTGGTTTCACAGTCCAGTGACCAGTGACAATGATGCTGCCAGAAGGCCTCTTTTAACAAACAGTGCTTCCCATTTTGTTGTTCTAGTGAACTTCCCAAGAATGGAGGATGACTTCCCAAGCTCTGAACAAGACTTTGAAGACGACGACGATCCAGGTTGGTAGGGAAAAGGACATGGACATTGTCCATATGCACGTGGACAATTCAGCCGCGGCAGCTTGTGTTTCAGTACCAGATGCTCAGATTACTCACAAACTTCAGCTTTAGTGGTGTTAGGAGCTAGAACACACTTGAGAACATACATTGAGGTGATGGCTTAGCATTCAAAGGTGTTGGTTTTCTTTTCCTTTTTTCTAACAGCCAGCAACCTTGCAAAGTCAATGTATTGTATTTGTGTTAGGACAAGTGAAACTGATCTTTTAAGTATTAATTGCTGCTTGCATGGCATTTTGGCTTGTAAATGAAGAAAGTTAAGTCTGAGACCTGTGACAGATTGATTCCATAGTTTTGACCCTAGTGGCACTGGAAGGGCCAGAGTTTCGGTGGGTTAGAATGCTTGCACGCTATGTCAATAGTCTGATGTTTAAAAGTGAATCAGGGTGCCAAACTTTCTTGGCAGTTTGGTGCTTCACATGATTTCTAGACCTGGATTAGTGAATCCTGCTGAGATAGTCCCCTATATAAACTTTAACTCTTGTTAAGCCATCACAACTCCAAGAAATGTAAAAAGGTGAGGGGGGAATAAAAAGTGATCCCTGGATAATAAGTGCCCGTTCCACTGCAGATTACTTTGGATCGGATAGGAACGACACACTGTTCTCTACTAACTCTCCAGGAACCCCAAAGCTGGACAAAGAGAAAAGCTGGCTATACACCCTGGATCCCATCCTGGTGACCATCATAGCAATGAGCTCCCTGGGTGTCCTCCTTGGGGCCATCTGCGCGGGTCTGCTCCTCTACTGCACGTGCTCGTATGCCGGGCTGTCCTCGCGGAGCTCCACCACGCTGGAGAACTACAACTTCGAACTGTACGACGGCATCAAGCACAAGGTGAAGATGAACCACCAGAAGTGCTGCTCGGAGGCCTGATGGGTGCCTGGGGATCACCCTTGGCATTGTGCCTGGTGAGGTGGGCTGGCAGGGGGTACTTTTTTGCTGTTTTCTATGGGAACTGAATGCCATAACAGGGAATGAGGGGAGCAGGAGTGAGGAGAGGCACTGCTCCTGCCACCAGGCCTTGCTGCCGGGTCACACTCCACCAGGACCAAGTGGCTTTCCTGCAAACCAGACTGTGCCGGGCGAGTGGGGACTGAGCCCCTTGTTTGTTGGTTCATCTTCATTTTCTGCTGATGTGAGTGGCTGGGATGTGGTAAGGGAGCCTGGTTTACCTTTTGGATGTGAGAAACTAAATGTTGATTGTTATTCCCCACCTCCTTTCTCTGTAAGTTGCTGAGAAGGCTGAGGGATTTCTTTAGAAATAACACACACACACATGGAGCCCCTGTCCATTTTAGACTCCATCCAGATATCATTGTAGGGATTTGTGCACTTCACACAAACAGGAAGCTGTGGTTTGCAGTCCTGAAAATGGAAGCATGTTGTTACCTTCAACTTTCCTTCTCCTGGTGGCAGGGGAAAGGTGGGATACTGGCTTTACTGTCAACAGTAACAACAGTGCTTTCTGAAATCAGTAAGAAAGAAAATAGAAGGGAAACCCTATGTGTAGAAGCACCTCTTTGAGAAAAGCTGAAGAGCCTTAAAGTGATTTGTGAATAAGAGCCATTTATTAAATCCATATCTTTGATTGCAACAGCAGAGGCCTTCATCAGGAAGGCCTTTATTTGAATCTCCCACCCCTCTTGAACCTGCCATTTTTCCTTTTGCTATAATGAGAAAATTGCAGCAAACGAAAGATAGAGCCTGTCGGGTTGGTGGCGCTTAGGCAATGGCTTTGGGAAGGGGCCTTCACTTGGGGTTTGACTTGAGGTACAGTGCTGAGGCCTCTCCAAAGTGCTAGGAAGGGAAAATGAACAGGGAAGGAGGCTGGAGCCATGCCCACAGCCCTGGGGAGCCTGGCCATGGTGCCCACTGGCACCCCTCACCTTCCTGATGCTCCCCTTGTCCCTGGAGCTGGGGGTGTGAGCTGGTGCCATCAGCACTGCTGGACCAAACAGCTGCCCCCACATCCCCTTTGGAGCAAAGCTGGGCTGCTCCTGATCAGTAGCAAAACCCCCAAGTTCTATCTGTGAGCTGTTTGGTTTTTTTTTTACTTTGAACAAGTGCCTTAGAAGTATTTTTTCTCCAGCTGATGATCAGTGCTGTAGCAAATAGCAAGTGAGGCCTTCATCCTTCCCCACAAAATGCTCTTCTTCACCACCCTCTGCTGGTTAGAGCCCAGCAGAAATCTGGTCCTTCTACTTTCAAATGGTCTGGCTACGTTGTGTGGCAGCTGGTACCTCTCCACTTACCACTGTGCTGTGGGACAGGAGTGTTAATGAAAATAACTGAATGGAGAAAAAGAGTTGAAATGCTGAACCCCAAAGCAATGCCTTCATTTCCAGGTCAGTACAGGTGGATCACCTCTATCAGCTTGCACACAGATAAATCAGAAACCTTTCTGTCACACTGGGTTTGCTTTTCCAGGGGCTCTTTGGTAATACCTGGCATGTCCTGATTTTTACATTTTACCTCTCAAGTAGGTAAAATGTAGGGGTGGGGATGGCATCATTTTCCTCACCAACTGCTAGTGACAAAAATGTGATGTGTGGTGAAGCTCAGTTTGCCCAGCCCCACAAACACATCGTGCAGGAGTCCAGGTGTTCGGGGACACAAGCAACATCTGGAGAGGAGATGAGCATGGACACATGAGCAGTGCCACAGCTGCTCCTTGCCACTGTGGGAATAGGAACATTTGACTACTGTTTCATTAGGAGCTCCCTCAGACAATAAGATTTTAGGGAAAAAATCCCCTCTCTGCTGTGAGGAAGGTGCACATGTGCTGGGGGAGCAGACAGAGCAGCTGCGTCATCAGCACCTCCGCGGTTGGCGTACACACGCAGAGATGCGCACACAAAGCCTCCATTTCTCTAATTCACACTGTGCACCCGACAAAAACAGCAGTAAATGTGTCTCTGATTCTCCTTTCGAATCACCTTATTTCCTTTGGCGTTTTTCACAGAAAAATTCCACAGGGGTGTTATTTTACTGTACAAAAGAAACAGAGGCAGTGAGAGGAAATGTACCAGACCATTTCAAAGCTGGATTGCTGCTGCTCAATGATTTCATTCCCTTCAAATCACCAGAGAGGGGAAGGATGAATGGAAAAGGACCATACAGTAGAAAAGCCAACTTAGGCAAACAATAGGTGAAAATATATAATTAAAAAGGTGATGTTATGGTGTCTAGTAGGCGTACAGAGAGAAGAGTTCATATATAGATATATTCAGAAATAGTGTGTCTGCACACGCACGTGAATTCTCTGTATGTATCGTGTATGTGACTTATTCCGTGGGACTGACTCGTGTTAATGTATCTCTTGATCTGGGGCAGGGGAGTACTGCTGACCTTGGCACTAAGGTGGCACGGGCCCAGCCTGTGTGTCCCACTGGCCCCTGGCAGCTGGGGCAGGGCCCACGTGTGAGCTCGCCAGGCGAGAGAAGGCCGATCATGCTGCACAGCCAATACCTCACTTACCTCTGCCGGGTGCTTTACTGTTCTATGGAAAACTGTGTTTGATTGTAACTTCAACAGGGAGGGGGGGAAAGGTCATTGGTGCATTCAATTCATTGCATCCTCCTCTGCAAATAGATTAGGTTTGCTGATTGCAATTCCCTCTGTGAAATTCAGAAAAGAAAAAAAAAACGGCCTTAATGCCTTCGCTTAAATGGGCTGTTGCCTCCACGCGCTTCCCATGGCGGGACATGTTGCTAATGGGAGGCTGTAGTTCTGGGTGACTTCATTTTGTGGGAAGGTGCCCGAGGTGAGCATGGGAATTAAACCATTAAGAAATTATATGCAGAAATGGAAATTCTCCAAGGTTTGCAGTTCAAGGTATTTGACCATTTACTGGCTGAGCCAGGACTTACGGACTTAAAGAGCTTTTACTGTGATTCTTCGGTGTAACAAACAAACAAAACAAAACAAAAAATAAAACTGTGTTTATATGATTTGTATAAAAACCTTTTAAAATTACTATTTAATAAACATTATGGTAGAGATTATGTTTCAGTGGTTTTCTTATTCATGAAAGAGCAGCAACGAGGAAACCGACTTGAAGAGGGCTGTGGGTAGCAGAAGCCCCAGCAAAATGAGGTGCAACTTGAGGCACGCAGGGCCATGCCCACTGCTCTCCTTTGCTGCACACAGCTTGTCCCTTTGGATTACCCCAGGCTGTGTGGCACATCAAGGTGACATGGGGTTTTAACACAGATCCAGTGCACACACACAGCGTCTCCTGTCAGAGCTGGGGATGGCTGGAAGCTGCTCTGGCCCAAAAGCAGCATCTGAGAGCAAACCCCAAAGTGGATGCAGATCCTTTCCTGTCACCCTGTGCCACGGCCTAATGCTGCCAGTGATCCCAGAGAGGATCACTCTGATCAATGCAGTTTTAGGCTAAAAGTCATTTAGAAAAATTACTTAGGACTAAAGTGCACTGGTGGGGGACAGCCTGTCACAGTTTGTCCACCTCAGGGTACAGGCGCTGGTATCCCAGCGTGTCCCTGTCCTGATGCTATGAACCTGCCAAAGTGGGCAGTGACTGGGATGGGGTGGTGTTCTGCAGTTCAGCTTCAGCCCTGTTCATCACAAAGACAGTGGGGACTCCTGGCAAACCCCAGTGCCAAGCCTGGCTCCACATACTTGTCTTCTCCACCCTCCCTCTGCTCTGTCACACTGCTCTGGTGGCAGCACAGGCCCAGGGGAGCCTCATGTGTCACAGGGGCTCCCTGTGAGAGGCAGGCAGGCAGGAGCCACTGCAAGACTGCAGAAAGGAGAAGCTGTGGGGCTGAACCTACAGCTTGGAAACTCTTGTTTATTTATGGGCACCCTGACAAATGAGAGCCAGTCCATCAAGCTCTGAGCACCTTGAGAGCAAATGAAATTTTGCTGCCATCTCCAACACGGTGACCCCCTCCCAAAGCGTTTGTGTTAAAGAGGGTCTTTAAGCGATGAAGGGTGGCTGGCAGCTTAGATGAAGATGACAGTGTAGCTGCAACCTTGACAGCTCTCCTCTCACCTAGGAATAAAGAACTGATGTGCAGATTGATACCTGGGGGAGAGGCTGTCAGGGAGCAGGACGGAGACGGCAGATAAGCGACTCAATCAGTGTCAGAGCTGTCCTGCCGTAACACCGCCTGTAAATCACTGCAGTGAGAGGGAGCCAACGCAGGCAGCAGAGAGCAGGTAATAGAAACACGGCCGGCAAAGCAGATCTGTGCTCTGGCTGAGGTGTGAGCTGGGCTGAAGCTGTTGCCTGGGCACCAAGGGGAGCCAGGTGCCCACTTCAGGAAATTTAAATCTTCAGGCGTTTTTTTTTCTGCACCAGCTGGGATTGCACATGGATGGGGCTGCTGTGGAGCTGGCAGGATGGGGTGGGACCTGGAGTGCCCTGGTGCATGTGCCATGCACACAAAGGTAACCACTGCAAGCAGAGGCCAGACTGTGGGGTGCCATGGGGGGTGTTTCACATGGCACAAGAGTAATCAGGGGCTGAGCAGGTTAATGAAATCAATTTCATCATTCTTGGGCTGCTCCAAGATGGGGATCCAGCCACTCCTGCACATCCTCTAGAGCTGATTGCAATCGTGTGTGCACCCTTGCTGTTTCTCTTGCCCCTTCTTCTTTCAAATATTCCTTTTCTTTTGGATTTAATGGGAAATCTTTTCAAATAATGACTTGCTCTCTGGACAGCTGGGGGCTTGGCAGTAAGGGGAGCCATGGGGCTGAGCTAATGAGTGGATTCGTAATTAATTAATTGCAGGCAGGTGCAAGTAGAGCCTCCCGTTGCCTCACTCTCTTCTGTGTCTCTCTGAAGAACGCCTCTGTCTCCTGGAGCCTGGCACCAGCACCAGCCATCCAACAGGATTGAGCAAAACAGGTGCCAGCTTTGCTGTGGACAATGACTTTGACAGGCTGACTCAGGGAGGCTGGTGCTCCACCTCCTCCCTGAAGGGACCACAGGGAGCCTGTCCATTGCCTCCATAATTACCAGGCCCCCTGGACCCTAATGACAAACACCCATAAAGGTACATTCTCTCCAGTGGGAAGCTCCCAATGGCCCCTTCCCATGAAAGTTGGATGGCTCTGTTCGATAGGTGCACTGAAATAGTTCACATCTTCCCCCTTTACACCCCAAATGGACAAACCCACCTGGCCATGAGAGGTATTGGTGAACCCCCAGGTGCTGACTCCTGGTGAGCTGAGCACTGGGAACCTGACTGCAGCCGGTGCCACCACTGCTATGTCCCTGCTGTGTCCTTTCAGCCTTACTGTGGCTGCTCAGCAGAGCCCTGTGGTGTAAATACAGAGGGTGACACTGAGTTTTGTTCTGTATGCATCTGTAGCAAAATTTGCATTGAATTCAATAGGTCCGTGTTGTCACTCACACTGATCAGGTAGGACCAGGCTTTCCTATCAACTCCTGTTACATGCAGTGACCCATTTGAGGCAACAAACTCACCGTGTCTAAAGCAGTTTAATGGGAAAATAACTAATCCTGAATGTGTTGAGAAGGAATGGCTCCTCTCTCAGCTCCTGTGTCATAACTCAGCTGCACTACTAATATCCAAAATGGAAAGCACTGCATTAAACACTCAGCAGCTCTGCCCCTGCCTCGGCCTGGGTGCCAAAAATCAAGGGAAGAAATACAGCTCTGCTTCCCTGTGCTGCAGCAGTGGCTGGAGGGCTGCAGGGTGAGCCAGCCCCTGCTAGTGGCTCTCGACTGTTTGCTGCGATAGATTTTGCTAACGTTTCCTTGGTTAAATGTTTACAAACCTAGAGGAAATAGCTGTCCTAGATGTTGCTGATAATTTCCCATCAGGTCCCTCCTGGTGCAGTGCAGGGTTGCTTTATCACCCTTTGGATCAGCTGCCAATCTCATGCTTAATAACAGACTTGATTTCTCTACAAAAACTGTCCAAATTTCTAGTAGTGTTTTTGCCCTCCTGGTCTCTGGGGTTTGTACAGAGTAGCTCTGCCCTGGCCCGCAGCCCAGCTCTCTGTGCAGCCCTCCCGAGCAGAGTGGCTTCAGCAGAGGCACAGGACACCTCGGTGATGGGCTGTGTTGAGCAACGCAGCCGTTGCCAAATGCATTTCAACCTCATATTTTAAGAAGACGTTCAATGTGCTTACCAAGGCTGGGGAGCCTTTTACACCACAGCAATAATCCAGCACTCGGCCATGAAATCCTCAGCACAGTGTCACATCCATCCCTTTCAGCAGAGGAGTTTTATTAACTTAGGGTGTGAAAAGTTTTGGAGAGCAAAAGTCTCTCTTCCCTCTGAGAGAAATAAGGATGATTTAAGCAGTCTGGGTGCATTTGAGATGGAGAGTGAGTCCCCCAGCTGACACATCAGAGGGAAAAACTGTAAGCCGAGGCTGCATTTATTAAAGAAGGAAGCTGAGGCTGTGCAAAGCCAACCTTTCTAAGCACTCCACGAGAGCATTTTAATAAAAAGCACAACAAGCCCACAACAAATCATGTCTTGAAAGAAAAAAAAAAAAAAAAGTCAATTCCTGTCAAGGTTTGAAGAATCGTTTGAGCTTAAGGAAAAGCGAATTCCTGCTCGGCTCCCCTCCCCTGCCCTCCTCTCCCGTGCGTGGAGCAAAGCCCTGGCAAGCGCCGCTTGTGACACACCGCAAATCACGGCCGGGAGCGGGGGGGCGCCCCGAACCTCCGCGGGAAGGCCCGCAGAAGGATTGGAGCTTAGAGAAAATGGAATTTATAGTCAAAGCATTAAAATATTAAAGGGCCTTAAAGAACAGCCATGAATCTGATTTCGGAGGGGGGTGGGACACAAGTCTGTCATCAGGCAGAGACAAACGGCTGCTGGACTTGACAACTCACATAAATCTGGTGGAGGAGGAGAAGAAATAAAGCCCAATCAGACCCAAAAAAAAAAAAAAAAAAAAAAAAAAAAAGTGATGAAAAGATTTTAGGGCATGAAGTGTGAAAAGGAGAGGGAAAGCTAAAGAAGATAAGGAGTTGAAAGCAGAAGAGTGATTACAAAAATAGCAGCAGAAGTACTGATGGAGGTAGAGGAGAGAAATTATTTAAAATGGCCAGAAGTGCCCTGGTGGCAAAGGTATTTTTGACAATCTTTTTGACAATCTTGCCCAATACTGCATGATTTTTTTGCACAGCAAGAATTTCTTGGGATGGCTTCAACAGCTCAGGTCCAACAGCACGGACAAGAGGAGGAGGAGCCCCCAGCACTCAGAACAGCAGCTCTGAGCCCCCCGGCAAAGAGAGGTGGGCACAGACAGCCCCACATGGCCCCAGTGTCTCTGGGAGTGAGCCTCTCCATTTCCAGAGGCAGAGCAGCACTCACCAGGCCAATCCCCACACCCTGCCCCCCACAAGCAGCAAACCCCATTCCTGAACTGGAGATTATTTCCCCTGGGATGTGTCTCCAGGCTGATCTCAAGGGCCAAGGCCATTGCATGAGGCCAGGCTGTGGATGGTCTATTGTGCAAGAAGTCAGCGGGATGAGCCTGCCCAGCCCCACGCCCTTCACCACACCTCACTGGGGACCCCTCCAGGGGGGTCTCCCCCCGAGGCAGCTGTGCCCCACTGAGAGTGGGAGAGCTGGGAATCAGCCCCTCAGCGCCTCAGGGGCTGCTGCCACACTGTGTGAGGAGAGACCGCGAATCCAGCCAGGAGCCGCAGCCAGGACCCGCTGTAAGTTGGGAAACAGTGTGCAGTGAGGACTGGATTTATGAAATGCTGTCTGCAAGCCAGCCCTCCCTCCGAAACACTAAACAAAAAACAACATTCAGATACATTTTGGAGGAAAACACAAAGCATCTGGTTCCCTTCGCTGGTGTACATAGCAAGAGAAAAGTTGGCAGTACATTTGCTTACCATAAAAGAGAGAGCTATGCAAAAAAAAAAGCCACATTAGAGTAGCGTTGCCCAAAACAGAGTTAAATGTCTGCCTTGTTTTGAACGTGCTCATGGTGGAAATGTGAGCAAAGGTCAGTCCAAATTAACAAGAACTGAAAATGAATTGGCTGTGCTGGGACTGGCACCCTGCCACCACATCTCGCCCGGCAATTCTTATTTATCCATTTATTTATTTTGTTGGATGAGGAGACATTCTGCAAACATAGAAAACCAGGCCTGGCGCTCCCTATGGGTGACACACACCATTTCAGCCAAGGAGATGTGGCACCCATCCCTGTGCTCCCCACATCCCTCCCGGCACCCACACAGGGGGCAATGGGAGCCTGGCCTGGAGCCTTCTGGGGGTGCTTTCCCAGATGGTGCTGACCCTGCCTGAGCACCCTGTGCCAAAAGCACACCTGAGGCCTCCCAGCCTGGGCAGGGATGAGGATGGGGAGAGCAGGGAAGCTGTGCCACTTCCTGCCCCAGGCTGACAAATGTGCCACCTCAGTTTTATGAAGCAAAGGGAGTTTTCCATGGCTCTTTCTGACACACAAGCAGTGATTACCTGCTGAAGCAGCTAAAAACTTCTGTTTGTTTTGGTTTAGAGGAAAGAAGGAGGAAGAAAAAGCCAGTTCCAGTTCTGGCTTTCTTCCTGGAAAGGGAAAGCCATCTCAGTAACTCTTGCTTTGCTGAACTTCAGATACACAAGTACTCAGTACCATTCAAGCAGTTCCTTCCATCTGCAGCAGCAGCACACTCCAAAGGGCTGGGACAAACGTGGAGGAAACATGCTGAAGTGGCCAAAGGCAAAGGCAGCAGCACAGTTAACCCTTCCCCATGGAGCTCTGTGCCTTGGGGATTCAGGAAAGGGGATGGTGCAAAGCACATTAGCCCACTTCCCTGGGATGAGGAGCCCCACCCTTGTCCCCACCAGCTCTGTGGAGGCCAGGTATAGACATGGGTATCAGAAAGGACAATCCTAGTCTGGGCCTGGTAGCATTATGGAGTAAGTCACAGAGTCCCACTTGGAATTGTTTTTCAAAAATAGTCTTTTTTTCTTTTTTTCCAAAGGAAGAAGTAGGACTCTGAGCTTAGAAACAATGTTAGCCTCAATTGCAGAGGAAGAGATGGGTAAGAGGCCCCTTTAAGGCAGATTCACATCTCAGCCACAGCCCATCCATGCTGCTGGCATTGCCCCAGCCAGGGCCACAGGCAGGCGCGGGGCTCTGGGCACACACTGGATTAATTATCCCCAGTGGCCATCATCAAACAGCCAGGGCTCTGCTGACAGTGCCATGTCCAAAGCTCATTAAAACAGAGCAGTGCCACGCCTGGGAACTAGCAGTGTTCGGCTCTGGGATAAAACCATTCCAAGACTGATCTGCAGTCCCTGCCATGCAACCATGCCAGACCTCAGCACATGAGCAGGGAGCAGTAATGGGACCTGCAGCTGAGCACCTCTAAATCAGGATCTATTTCAAGGGCTGAGGAGGACAGTGAAGCTGGCTGGAATGGTGGAGGGTTTGGTGGGTGATTTGGGAGGATGGGAAGGGCTGCTGTATCTTGTATTTCTGGATATCCAGTATCGCAAACAGGACATTGCTCAATGACTTAAAAAATTAGCACCTCTGCCTGAGGTTATCAGCCTCAGGATGATGACAAGGTTGTGAACACAGCAATGTTGCTGGAATTGAAGGGATTCAGCATTCTGACTCGGGAATAAGATTTGATGCTTTCCTCAGATACTGGAGATGAAGTAAAGATAATGCTGATGAAGTGCAGGGAGCCACACACAGCCACAGTGACTCATCACAGCTGCCCAGGTGACTTTGCAGGCTGGGGAAATATTAGCACAAGTTTTAACAAATGTTCCTCCTGATGCCAAGGGATGCCCTGATGAATTAGGATGGCAGTAGTAGGGTACTGGCTCCTCTGACCAGGCAAGGGCACAGGGTTCTCCTCTGGGCATACAGGGATATTCACATCCTGAAAACCTCTGGTTAGGAGACCCAATGTGCACTGTAACACTGTCCTGACAGAAACAAACACTTCTTCAAACAAGCTGCTAATTATAAACTAATTATAAACCACCTCCAGCTGGCATCCTCATTTACCCAGGCAGGACACACTTTGTCTTGGCCTGCAAACATGGACAATGCTGCCAGTCCTTTGCCTGTACCCAGCCCAGGATCCTGCACCTCTTCCCTAAGCACAGGGAACTACAGGATTTGGCCAAGTGCAGGACAAGGGTGGGGAGACCTGTGCCTCCTGGCTGTCCCCCTGCCCCACAGTCCCCACATGGAGGGGCTTCACAGACACAGCCCAGGATACCCACCTGCATCCACACAGAGAAGTCACAACCTGCAGGTGAATATCCTGACATGGAGAAGGAGGCTTCCAGCAGCTGCTGCATCATTCATGGTGAATGAGTGGTGAGGCTGGAGCTCACAGCTCTGGACACGCTGCCTAATATCTGAGTCAGAAACGTTAGCTACGGTGTTAAAAGTAAACTTTTGTTTGCACTTTCAGAGGAAGAAGATACAACCAGAAACTATATCTTAAAAAAAAAAAAAAAAAGAAAGAAAAAAAAAAAAGAAAGAAAAATACAATCCATTAGCAAATTAAATAAAATCAAGGCTGGGATTGTGTTTTGGTGGTACTCATTTTTGCAAGAGCCCCACGCTCCAGCCTCAGAGGTCACTGGCGAGGCAGGATGCTGCCTTTGTACTGCTCCTTTGGTGCTCTGCTTTACAGTGGAGATTAATTTAGAAAAAAGAAAAAAAGGATAATTTAAAAAAAAGCTCACCCCTCTCTCTCCTCCACTGCCCTCCCCAAGCAGTGATGGGGGATAATGAACTGCTGGGACTGTCATCCAAAGAGTGCTTAATGACAGTATTCACTCTGTGTGTGTAGCATTGGCTGTTCTCAGAGCTCTCATTATGAATAGTTTTCAAGCTGTTTTGACTATTTTCTGTTACAAAGAGGAACTCACTGCTGGCTGCCTATTTTCATCACTGAAGCTAGCCAATGTAATCCACACGGAGCTGTGACACCATGGCCAACGACCAATGCTCCCATTCTCTCTCCTCTAATTTATGGCAGCAGAGAAGGGCCAGGCTCTCCTTCCCTGTCCCTTGCCTTCTCTTCACTGCTTCTTTTTTGGGCTCACGCTCTGGTTTTGCAGGTGATGGTTCTCTAAACTCTCTGGCTACGGTGTCCCGAGTCGCATCCCCCTGTGGTGCTGGAGCCATGGGTGTTCATGGCACTGCGGAGCCTGTACCTCCCAACGTCCACTTTTGGGGGCCGTGAGTCCCCACTGCAGGCTTGGCAAGGGGAAGGGGACCCAGCCTGAGCTTCATCTGTGCCGCAGAGACACCATGAAGATGCGCTAAAGCAATCTGTTCTCCCATCTTTTCGCAGACCCTTTGCCGTGAGACACAATATTTCGGAGGGGCAGCTGAAATCTTGCTGGTGATAATTTAGTTTCGGTCTGCTCACTGTTAACTTTGGGCTCGTTGCGCTTTTTGTGGCTCCTTTTCTTTAAAGAAAGCTTATTTCTCTTCAAACAGGGCGAGAAGCAGCTTGGCAACACAGACACTTTAAAGATGTTTGAACATTTGCAAGAGGAAGCAAACACATTTTTTAAATATTATGAAAAGCACCTTGAACAACAACTTCTCAGCAAGATCCTCTCTTGGGCTCCATCCTTTGCTGCAGGAGCCCATCACTCAGCCTGGGAGCAGCTGAGACTCAGTGCATCCCTCCACACTTTTGTGCTGCATCTCAGAATCCTGCTCTGGACAGGCCATCCCCAGGGCCAGGACAGGGACTCAGGGCACAGAGTGGGAGATAAGCTCTTCTGAATCCCAGTATTATTAAAAATGATGAGGGACACCCCACAGCAGCTCCTCTCTGCATTCATACTCAACTGCCAGCCCTGAGGAGTGGCTCATAAAAATAAAAAGAAAAATTAATTCACAACATATTCCAGCATGCCAAGTGAGCAGTGGTTCCTGAGCCACTCCTGGGCCTCTCTGAGGTTTTCAGGTATCGTCTCACTGTACATCATTTCACGTACTTACATAAAATTGGGATATGACTTGTCTTTGTCTTTCCCCAAATGAGGCTTTCATATCAAATTCTTGATTTCCTGGTCAACATAAAACTTAAGGGGTGGTTTTATTTTGAATGAATTGTGAGGAAAATTAGGGGTAGCTAAGCACAAAAAATTTATATGTCTGCTACTGTCCAGAAATAATATGGGTTTTTTTCATGAAAAGCCTTTTTCTGGCTACAAGCCTTTCCTTTCTAGTATTCTAACTCTGCACATACACATCAGTCTTCACTTGTCTTCTTGTCCCTTCTGACACGGTGCCTCGTTCCTCGTGTTTCTCCTCCGATTTTTCTTGGTAGAGCTGTGTCCCTGCCAGCTGCCTGGACACAAGCACACAAATCACAGCCTGCAGGCATGGGAGCGCTGATGGCCAGCAGAGACCATTAGATCATCTCACCCGACCTTCCCTGATGCAGGGCTGGGTCTGGCATTCAATTACTCTGTATCAAGCCCAGTAACTCTTGCTTGGCTCAAGTGTACAGGGCAGAAACGTGTCCTGTCTGCATCCAAATATATCAAAGGCAGAGGAATGCACAGCTCTCCTGGGTAGTTTAATCTTTATTAACATTCCCTTTTTAAAAGGTCTGTTTGATTCACAATTTGAATTTGTCTGGCTTCAGCTTCCAGGCGCGGGCTCGTGCGATGCCTTTCTCCTCTAGATTAAACAGCCTTTTAATACCTGCCTTTCTCTCCCCATGAAGGTACCTCACACAGCACAATTAAGTCACCTCTTAATCTTCTTTTTAATAAGCTAAACAAGCTGAGCTCCTCCAGTTTCACACTGTAAGACATTCCCCCTGCCCTTCCCAAGGATCAAATCTCTAATTCTGCCTGATCCCATGCTGGGGGGGATGTGTGGTGAAGCAGCCCTGTGCAGCTGATGAAATTGAGCAGCTTGCAGGAGATGGCAGCTTGTCTCTGCTGCCTGCTCCCCCAGCCAGCCTATATTTTTTGGGGAGAGTGCTTAGGGGTGTCCAGTGACATCTCCCACCAAGTTCCCCAGCTGAGCAATGGGAAGGCAGTACCACAGCTGGCCCCACATGTACATAGTAGATGCCAGACAATGAACAAAATTTAAGGCTGTTTCCTAGCGTGAGGAATTTGGGATGTTCCTAGAGCCACTACCACACCAGGCCATCCCCAGCAACGTTAGCCATGGCTAAAATTCCGCAACTCTCCATGGTTTTAAGTGGCTTCCTCAAGTTTTAAGCCTTTCCTCATTCAACATTTACCTGGAGGAACACTAAAACAGCATAGGCAAAAAATGGAAGCCAAGGCACACGCAATGCTGCACACACATTATTGGCAAGAGTCATAACTTTTGATCCATTTTTTAATATGTTTCCTTCTGAACTGGAGCCCAAGCGCCCCAGCCAGTGCGTGCAGGGACGGGGATATTTTGGATGATGCAGCTTTACAGCCAGCCAGCCCACAAGATGGATTTTAGCCACAGGCTTCAGCAATACGATTTCACACAGCGTTATAACATTTTAGCTGGGAGAGTAGGCAGGGCCCCTCACGCTCTCCACCGGGTATTTGTCCTGCCTGCGAATCAATTACAGCAGCCACGGCGTGCATTAGGATTGCTGCTTGGCACCTATTTCAGCCCTGATATATGTTGCTGTGCTCCGCAACAAACGACTCAGATAAACCTCCAGGAGGTCATGTCTGTCAGCAAGGTTTTTATGAGGTGAGTCGTGCCCGTTCTCACAACAGTAGGGCTACCTGGCAGAAAATTGTAAGCTGTTTCCCTTGGAGGGGGCGAGCCCTAAATGAGCTTCCTGGTCTCACTTTGGGAACACACTCAGATATTAAAGGGACCAGAGAGTATCATTACTGCCAGGTGATAAAAACAACCACTATTTGGGAAGACTGATGGCCTTTGTAAAAGCTCCCAACAGAAGCTTCATTCTGCACAGTGGATAATAACAGCCGTCTTGGGCTGAAATCCCAAAGCAGCTGCATTTTCCAAGGCTACAAAAGTGACTTCAGGATTCCTGGCGCCACATTGCTCAAGCATCACTTTTTGGCAGTCAGAAAGCCCAAGAGCAGTTAATATTCTTCAATGATCACAGCTTAAAGATGTCATCTGCTCTCTCCCCACTTGCAGCTCTGCTTTCGGGATTGCTTTCCTGTCTCATCAAGAGTGCAGGAGCAGAGGCTACCTGGGGCAAGAAAACCGGCAAACACATCTTGCCCCTTGCAATAGGAAGAGGAGGGTTTAAGTCTAACTCTCTGCTACAAAAATAGCTGCCAGCTTGCATTATGACATCATGAGGACATCATTGCATCACACTACAGACATGACCTTGCACAACAGCTTGTGCTCTGGGAGCAGGCTGCACCATCTGGTACCATCTCCAGCCCATTCTCACTATTTGCAGTCCCCTGCCTGGCAATCACAGCTCCCTGACCACTGGTCCTGGGGCAAGGCACAGGCTGGGACATCTCATTTTCCTTGCACTCTCTTGGTCACGGCCACACTGAGCAAGCTGTCCCAGCTGAGAAATAGCCACCCTGCATAGGAGCTACTGGAATCTTTCCAGGGTTTGCCAGTCCTCAGACCAGGGCTCCTCAACAATACAGAGCTGCCCCCTGCTCTCCTGGGTGCTGATCAGATCCCCATTGATTACCGACCAGCTTAACATGCAGTTAATGGCTGTGGCCATTTCCTGCACCCCTTTCCCTTCCCACATCCCTGGCCCCACAGGTGACCCTGCGAGAGCCCAGAGGGACGGTGGAGCAGCACTGGGATGTGGTGAGGCCATGGTGTGCCATCACCCCACCCATGGGCTGTCCACTGTGGCAGGCCCAGCAGCCTGGAGAAGGGTCTAAGTGACAGGGATGCCTCTCATCAGTGTCTCAGAGCAGAGGCTGAAATGGGGGCAACATTCACCAGAGCACAAATAAAAAAGCCACAGCACATTTCCTCTCTGCCCCACTCATGCCCCCCTTGTCAGCACAGGGGTGTCAGGTGTGAGGGTAGGGGTGCTGGCCAGCCCCTTGCTGGGCTGGGGGCTGTGCACAGCAGCCACAGGCTGGCTCCTGAACCAGAGCTGCCCACATGGGGGACTAGCTTCAGTTTGCTTTCACAACAAGGTGCCCCATTGCCAGTGTCACTTGCATTCATCCCTGACACCTATTCATCCAGTTCAAGTGCTTTCCTCTACATGGATTTTCTTGGCTGTTTTCTCTAGATGAAGATTTTCTGAAGACTGCTGGTTCCCTTTGTAACCTTTCAAGAGTCCTCTCTGTATGAAGTTCTCTTCATATCATCTCCAACAGATGCAGGCAATAAAGTCGCAGCAGATTTAAGAGTTTGAGAATCTCATTATATCTACCTACCCATCAGGAAAAGGAGATGTCTTTAAAAGAGGCAGGGGATGGATTTTGCTGTTACCTATTGTTTAAAAAGATTAAGAAACCCTCTTCAATCCTTCCCAACCACCACTGTGTAAAAACATCCTCTGAATTCACCAAGCATAATGCCAGCCTATGCCAACATCAGGACACAGTGCCACAGCTCCTTGGAAAGGCAAGAGCACCCAGCTCCACATCTGTGCGTCTCAGCCAAGTGCCTCAGCTGGCTCCGACTTCAGGCCCAGCCACAATGCTGCTGTGGATGACAATCATTCCAGGCAAACTGTGCTCTTGGAGCCCTGCTAGAGACAAGTTAGAACAGCTTGTGAAGGATAATGGCAGCTCACTGTCTGCCTATGTAGGTAAACATGCTGAGCAAAATTCAGGGTGGGACAGGGAGCTCCTCACATGGTGCCCATGCCCTTAAGGGTCCCCAAAAGCATGACATCATGCCCGTAAAGCTATGCTTTATGGTTTGGCTATGAAGCCCAAATAGGACTACCATCCTACCTCCATCCATCCCATCACAGACCTGACACCACAGCCATCCACCCTGGCAGCAGCTTGCCATGAAGGACAAAGACTGTAAGCAAACCAGGCAGAAGAAAGAGAACCAGGGAGACTGACAGTTTTCAGAAGAAGTCAGGCATCAGGAAAGAGGTGACAATCCCCTGTCCCACCCTACACAGCACTGAAGCCACTGCCCTGATGAGCCCTCACAGCAAGCACTCACTCCCAGGCTCCGTGGGAGCAGTGCAGCCAGCTCCCTGCTTGTTCCCATGCTCTCCACTCTGCTTTCCCAGCAGCCAGGCCAGCTCTCCTCCAGGGAGCTCCCATCTGCGCCTGCGGGGATGGCGGCTTGCACCAGGAAGGGCTGACACTGGAAGCACTCAGAGGCAGAAGCTCCTGGGTAGTGCTGGAGAGGGTTAAACAAGCACATTAGCAGGATGCAGCCTGGCGGATCATGGTAATGGGTCATGTGTTTGCCATGTTCCTCGACCACATCAGTCAGGGATTTGTAATGGCTGAAGTCCCCACTTGGGAAATACATTTTCCAGGCATGGTTCCAGTCAAAAGGCAGCTCTGCAGCCCTATTGTGAGCATGATTTTGCAGCTTATTTGCAAACGGTCAGAGACCTGTTTAGCATTTCTCCCAGCCCAGATCATTCCTAAATTGCTCAGCAGCCTCTGCTGTGCTCAGTCTTGGAAATGGAGAAGCCCTAGGGCTCATCCCCAAGTCTGTGCTGAGTTACTTTGTTCAGAGCAGGTTGGGAGGGGGCAGCAGGATGTGACAGACATCTGATATGAAATCGTGGCAAGGTCAGCAGGGCTTTGGTCAGCAGCTTACAGCCGCATTTTCAGCTTGAAAATGCTGGCGTCTAAGGCCTTCAGACACTCCCTGCTCTGTTTCACAGATCTGGAGCCTCTTTCTCTGCAAACAAAACAAATCAGTTTTGATCTTTCCCATCAGCCTCTTTTGCAAACACACATCCCGTGCGACATCTCTGCTCATACATCAAAACACTTGGAGAAACAAAGCAGAAACCTGTCAACTAAAAAATTAATTAGGATAGAACCCTGATTCTGAACAAATAAGTAAAAACCCCACCTCCCTCCAGCTCTTTAAACAAAAATCTCCATGCAAGGATTAACTGCCAGTGAGCAGTAGCAGCCATTTCACTTGAAAGGTGACTAGTCCGTAGCTGAAATGTCAGAGTTTACTTTGCAAACACTTACCTGGTTTTTTGTTTGTTTGTTTTGTTTTTTTACAAAAGAAGAGGGGAAAAGCCCACCTGCCACAGCATATGTCACAGCTGAGACTGCCACAATACACAGAGTATCACCACACAATTTCAGAAGGCTTTAAACATTTGCCCATACAGAGTAACACCATACCTCATCAGAAGGCTTCCAGCATCTACCCATAGAGAGCAACACCATGACACTTCAGAAGGCTGCATCTGCCCTTCTTGTTCTTTAGCCCAGCCTTTTATACCCTCATGTTGATGCATTGCACCCATGTGCCCTCTGTTCCCTTTGGTAATTGGTCAGTGCCCCTGGGCACTCCATGGCTCATTGCTTTCAATGCTGCTCACCTGCTTTTCACAGCTGTACCCACTGGGGCTGAGGCCACAGCCCCACTCCCAATTATCACAAACTGTGTGCCTACACAGTAGGTACACCCTTGGCCATTGCAAATCCTCACTGTTGTATGAAGCAAAACACCATGTCCCCTCTGAAAATATTAGTTTGTGATGATATTTTGTCTCATGCTGATCTAATTTAATGTGAGCTGTGGTGAGGCACATCCTGTGTTCGAAGATTCACTGTAAGTGTAGGTCTAAATCCAGGCCCTGATGGAATGGGACTCTCCATCTACAGATCCCTGGCCTTGGTTGGACTCTGTGCTGGGGATGCAGCAATGCTTTAGAACCACCCAGACCTGCAGCTCAGAGCAGCCACCTCACTCTTGGGCTGAATTAGTGTGCAGCAGATGAGGGGCTAGCCATTCACAGTAACTTCCACCCCTGCAAACCTCTTGACAACAGCAGCTGAGGCCAGCAGCACTTCCACAAGCCATGCCAGAGGAGGAAGGCCTTGGAGGGGAGTGGCTCTGGGGCACTGGCTCAATGGTAGCTGGCAGCAGAGGTGCTGGAGCGCTGCAAGAGCAAGTGCTCTGCACAAACCCAACTGCACCCCAGCCCAGCTGCTCCCAGGCCACCATGCCAGCAAATGGCCCATTGTCACAGTGTGGCACTCCACAATGTCCCCGTGGTCCCAGTGATGGGACAGCAGCAGTGACATCGATGGAGCATCTCACTGGTTCTGAGCTGGAAGGAGACAGGGAGCTGTGGCCCACTGTAGGCTGGCAGTGACCACTACCAGCACACCAGCTTCTGCCTCTTCCCTTAGCACAGCATAAAATACAGCTGATAGAGGAGTTTTGGTGCAATCTACAGACAGATTTCAGTGCAAGAGTCAGCAAAAATGTCTTCTGCTTAAAAAAAAAAAAAAAAAGCCAATCAGGAGCAGAGACAAAGTCTGATTTAGAAGAGAGGGGGGGAAAACCAATCTACAAAGAAAAGAGACAACAGTTTTGGCCAACACACCATGGCATCCATTAAATAAAACAACCTGTCATTTGCATTCACTTGGCAAGTGACTAGACCTGAACTTGGCTGCACACTTGATGATCCACCATTACTTTCCAGGGAGAAGGTTGAAATATTCTTATTCCTATTCATTAGGCCAAAGTAATTCTCTTAATGCCACTGAACCAGCCATGGACAAGATGCTGCACATAATGTCATTGGCAGTGTTGCTAAATGAAATCCCTCTGCAAGCAGTCAGGGGAATCAATACTCACAGTAATTTGTCCTTCCAAGTTTTCCTCCCACGCCATCTTATTTGTGGTGTCAGCCTGTGCCAGCTCCATCTACCTCAGCCATGCGTGGGGCATGGAGGGTCCTGGGGCTGGGTGGGTGCCCCAGTTAGGTGCTCTGCCTCTGCTACTCTCCTCCAATTTAGGAGCTGCCTCGACTCATGGGCAGCACCTCTGTATAGCACAACATGTTGTTATGGGGCAGGCAGGCTTTGTTGTAGGACTGATCAGAGCCAAAAGAGAGATATGAGGTGCTCTCTCTGGCTCCTTCCAGTACGAAGAGCTGATTTTATAACACATATCAGAATAGAATCATGGCTTTTTCCAGTAATTGGAAAAAGCCTTCATTAAATTATTAGCCAGAAATTCAGCTTCTGTTAGACGATGCTGCCACACCACGGCAAGCATATCAGGCCATCAGTGAGTGCAGGGCCCAGGGACAACCCAGCCCTCACACATTAGCTGGAGTAAATCTTTATTGCTTCCTGAGCCCTTGCTTTGGAACACATTAAACATCAATATTGCAGCACTCAATGTCACCCAATATTATATCAAATCATTAGCAAAAGGTTAATCATTGCTAGAAGAAGAGGTCTCAGATGACACAACACTCATTTCCTATGTGAAAGCACTACCATTAGCACAGCAGCACAAAGGTTCGGGCTCGGTGGCACTGCTCCCTACCTGAATGTGCCACCATGACTGGTAGGTGTAGGTAGGAGGGCCCCTGTCTGTCCACAGCCAGAAGAAGGGACATGCCCAAGGGACAGACAAGTTCCATCCAAATCCCAATCTTCCCCCGCCAGCGTGGGAGCCAGCTCAGTGGCAGAAGCCTCCCCAGGGATTAGGCCTGAAATGGGATTCCAGTTGCAGCCGCTGTCACCCCGCAGTGCAGCCAGCCAGGAGCTCTGCAAACCCAGGGAGGTCTGCACAGCAGGAGGGCCCCTTTAGAGTTCTGTCCTGTCATAAAAAAATATATATTACCGAGTTCAAACCCTTGTGTTTCTTTTCTGCTGGCATAATAACTTTGAAATGTATTATTGCTGAGACACTCGCCTCTCTCTCTCTGCCAACAACTCCCTGGAGAAAAGCACTAGCAGAAGAAAAAAAACTTTTTACAGCTTCTTCATAAAAGAAGTCAGCAGTCCACTGGACCTAATCAACTTTTCCTAGAGATGATGGGAACAGAGCTTCAGCTGCAGCACACAAGTAGAACCTCATTGGTATGCCACAGAGAAGACTCCAAATGTGCTCTCTGTCTTAGCTGGTCTCTGCCATGGAAGCAAAAGTTTGTGTTGCTGCCTCCTCTGCCAGCTGTGCTAGGAAGGGGTGAAGGACCAATACTGCAGTCTATGAAAGAACTAATAGGAATAAAGAAGCATTTAACTAAATCCATTCACTAACACTATAGATCTCCTTACCAGGTCAGCCTGCCAATGCATCAGCACAGCTGGATGGTGTGTGTGAAGAGAACCCACAGATGATTAAGCATAGCAGCCTAAATCAGGTGGCTTTAGGCCGCTCTTTTCACTCAGCCACAAAACACTGGTGCCAGAAATCTCAGCAAGAGCCACATTAGTGACTGGGCTTTCCACTGCCAGGAGCTGTGTCGTCTGCAGGAGAAGACTTCCATTTCAGAAAGCACCTGATGGCCTCTGAGCTAATCTTCCCTGCTCCCAGAGATATAGACAGCCACAGATGTGGTTAGAACTTTGATTATTTTTTTTAAATCATTTGAGAAATCATCTTGCCAGAGAACAGTTGGAAATGATAGTCCTAAGCAGCTCAGAGGCAGCTCAGCTGGCAGACTTCAAAACAGGGCTATTGTATTAAGCATTTAAACTGGAAAAATTAATGGTTTGGCAGTGAGAGACTAGATCAAAAACTGACGCTGTCCTGGGGTTTTGCAAGTAGGTGAGGACCAAGGGCACGAGGTGGGGCTGAGCTGGCCCAGCACAGCTCAGCTCTGCAGAATGGGGGCTGAGCCAGGCAGGGTGTCCCTGCCATAGGCAGCTCGCACCCCAGCCAGCAGCACCCCGTGTCACTTGGCCTTGCTGAGTCCTGGTTCCCTTCACTGTCACCAGGGACACCAGCACTCTCTCACCTGGCAGCATGCTGAGGAGTGGGAGAGCATCCCAACATGGAGTGGGAGAGCATCCTGCCCAGCAGGTCAGGGATCTCAACCCATGCTGCAAAATGTGGATCCCAATGCCGTTGTTTCTGGGGTGTGTGCTGGCTGCAGCAGCAGCAGAGGGCAGCTACAGGCACCTGAGAAACCAAGCGTGCGAGGCGGTGGTTTGGGGCAGACCACAGGGGACTACTTCTTCCTTTCCTTCAATTCCTAGCGGAGAAATAGAAAGGCAAGTGTAATCAATTTGGCATGTAGCTATTTACTATGAGCACATACAAAAGACTCATAACAGATCTCCTCCCCCACCTTTGGCAGCCAGCCTACATGCTGGCAAGCAAAAGATGTTATCTTAAAGATTCACTGCAATACCCTGAGTCATGCTGGAAGTTTGAATCCACCAGGAAGCCTGCTGAAGTCAAGGTCCTAGTGCAGGGACGCTGCCTTCCTTTGTATTGCTCACAGCCCCGAGGGGGCTCACGGAGAGCAACACTGCACCCGCCTGTTCCAAAGAGTGGCAGAGAGGAGCGTCCAGCCCTGGCCCTGGGACCAAGATTACAACAGCACCGCTCCACCGAAATTCTGCCTCAGCCAACTGGGCTTTAACTGGGGCTCCAGCTAAACCTCACCTTCCTTTGCACGGCCCCTGGGGGCAAGTGAGGTTGCTGAGGTGGCTGCCTTGGGGCGCCAGGCTGTGGGAGACGCTGTAAGCTGGGGGATGTGACAGAGGAGCAAAAGCAGTGGAGCTAAACTGATTTACATCAGCCGAGGAACTACCGCACGGTTGGGCAACAGAGCATAGCCACTCAGGGAGCAATAGCAAATTCAAAGCCCAGCATTAACACAACGCTCAGCTGAGCAACTCAAGGACTCCGAGAAGAAATTCAAACCATGCAGCCAGCTGTCTTAAATCAGGTGGATTTGGAAACTGAGAGCTTTTTCATGTCCTCATCAGGCAAATTCAGACTTAAGCAGCAGGAACCTCAACTTTTCTGGGGGCAGAAGACTCCTTCTCCCAAACTGTAACATTTTCTGTAAAAGCAGGTATTTGTTCCCACTATTTCAGTGACAGTCACTTTTCGGAGTAGCCAGAGCTCAGCAGAAATAAAGTCATATGGCCTCTGCAGATGATGGGAACTGTATACCTCAGTATTCCTCAGTAGACAGCAGAGTCTGAACCACAAAACATGTTTTAACCAGACTGTGCAGCAACAAGTTTTCAGCCATCCCTGGACAGAAAACCAGCACGACAAAATGCTGCATCACTGAAATCCATTTGAGGGAAAGGGGGCTCACAGGGGGCTTTGCAGTCTGCAATGGCACAGGGGCCCTGGATATACATCAGAACCACATTTTGGGGAGAGGCAGACACAAAATATGTCACATTATGGTCATCTGCAAACAACCAGATGGAATAAGCACATTTGTGGCAGTGTTAGTTATTGCAGGGAGATGTATAGATCTGAAGGCTAAAGGATCAGATAAAATCATTTCATGTGAACTCCTGCAAGACACAGAAACACAAGCCCATAATTTCTGTCTGACCCCAGGTTTGTCTCTTAGAGAGATCTTCAGTCTGGATTTGAAGATACTGAAATATGGAAATTCTTCCATCCTTGCAAAATACATTAGTATAAAATCTTAAGCATTAACAAGGGAGACAGACACCCCGTTTTCATCAGTCTTCATCTTTCAGGCATTGTATATTGTTATGCTTTTGTCCTCCAAATTAAAGGCACTCTGCTCCCAGAAGGCTTATTTCTAAATAAGTACTTAGAGATGATGATCCAGTCACCTCTTAACCTTTCCTTTGTTATGCTAAATTAGTTTAAACTTCCTTCATGGCTCCCTTCAGAGAGAGCTTTCCAACCTCTGAACCTTCTTCTCTCCCAAGGCAACCCCTGGCAACCGCTCCATTCCCATTGCCCCACCAAAGGAGCTGCTTAATTGAGCAGGAAGCCAAAGCTGATTAAGCAAATCATTCTGGAAGGTAAGGAAATATGCTGATGGACACACCCTTGGTGTCCTGAGGCTTCCACAAAACCTCCTTGTCCCGGACTGGATACGCTGATACCATCATCCCTCCACGAGTGCCCTGCCAGTGGCACCCTGCCTGGTGCCCCTGCTGCTGCCATCACCCCAGCCACATGGCCCTGGCTTCCCAAGCTCCGGGAGATGCTGTGCACAGCCAAATCTGTTAAGCAATTAATTAACGGTGATAATTAACCTCTTCGATTACTTTTATGCCTTCCCAGCAAAACTCTGGGGTGCTTTTGTTTACTTGCTGTGTGGCAACTGCTTGATGGATTTGTATGAAGTAAATTAATAAAAAGGAAGTACCCATGGAAAGAAATAATTGGAAGGACTTAGTGTCACTGATTAAATTATCCATTCAAAAAGCAAGCGTTTCAGCAAAGCTTTTTTCTTCTCTCCTACATCTGCACATCAGGAGCTCAGTGCCTGCCAGGCCACCCTTCCCTGCGCCGACGCATCTCTCCTTAAAGCCCATCACTGCCACAGCGCTTCAAAGGCACGTGCCTGTGGCTGACAGCGAGCATGACATTTGTCACGCTGACCTTCAGCACCGCATCCTTCCCCCTGCTGTCCCAACACCCGTCTTCTGCCCACGCCTCCGTGGCCGCCTCCCCCGAGCCCCACACTGACATTTCCAGCTCGCCAGCGCAGGGCCTGGCCGGCTTCAGCCGGAGAGCGCAGGGCGCAGCCCCGGCTCCGGCCAGGCCGCGGGGCGGGCGGGGCACGGCGGGACCTGGGACCCGCACGGCCAGGCCCCGCGGGGCCCCTCGGGCTCTGGGGCCGGCACCGGCGGCGCCCCTCGGGCTCTGGGGCCGGCACGGCCGGGCACGGCGGGCCCAGCGCGGGGCCCGCTCGGTGCGTGAGCCCCGAGCTCCATCTAGCGGGGCCGGCAGGGCCGGGCCGGGCCCGTCTGTAGAGCCCCGCGCTGCCGGGACACCGCTGCCTCCGGGACACCGCCGCCTCCGGGACACCGCTGCCTCCGGGGACGGCCAGCCCTCGCCCAGAGCCCCCGCCGCCGCTCGGCTGCCCACAGGGCCCGTGTCCGTGCAGAGAAAACCGGAGCCAGCAGATGTTTCGGGGGGTTACTCTCTAAGAGGAGCCCGTAATGACAGGAGAAGAGAGCCCGTGCTGCCGAAAGGAGCTGGGGAGAGGGGTTTGCGGTGGCAAGGGGCTGTCCCCGCTCCCAGCGGGGAGCTGGCTGGGGAGAGGGGTTTGCGGTGGCAAGGGGCTGTCCCCGCACAGGCGGCCCCAGAAGGAATGGCTTCTAAAGGACCATCTTCGCATATCACCCCGGGCACACGCACATGGTGGAACGCTGCATCCCCTGGGCCTTCCGGGCAGAGCTGGCACGGGGGCTGCTGTTGCAAAGTATGATAACATCAACCCAGATGGCTGCAGCAGAGCAAGCACATCCCAGGGTCACAGTTTAGCCAAGGAGTTCGGTGGGGTGAGGAATGTTTGCATCTTCTCCTCCTTTCTAAACCCCAGTGCTTTAGTGACATAAAGCCAGCACTGATACCAGCTGCAGGCTTTCTAAATCTCTCTTTGCATGTCTTCTCTCTGGCTCTTCCTCTCAAAGATTTCTCACTAAAACACTCATGGAAAAGTTCACGTGTTGCTTTTATGAGTAAATTATTTAAAATCTGCTGGCTGTTCATGTATAGTCCCCTAGACTTTTTAGATTTTATTTTCTCTGTAAACTTAGAGAAGGGATGCAGACAGATTCAAGGCCTAGGTGACATTTTCAGACGCTGCTCTGCTCCAGAAGTCACAAGGTCTGAGCTTTTGCATCCCATTCTCCATGAGGAGAATGGGATTCAAAAGTCCCTCCCACCAAAGAAAGAAGGTTAGATAGTCACTTAGAAGGTTAGATAGTCACTTCTAGCTTTACTTTTGCCCAAAGGTTGCAGCATTTGGTGTTCCTGTGGAGTCCTGAGAGCACGCTTGGCATGGGCTGAGAGGAGCTGCTGCCCAAACCTTGTGTCCAGGCGACATGAAGCTCATACTCCAGATGAGAAGGTGGTGGATCAGCCCTCCTTCTGCCTGGGTCTCCTTCTCCCACCATTTACCAGTGCATAAAGAAAACAAGGTTGCAGCACAGAACATCATGACATTTGCCCTAAAAAAAAATTAAAGAAAGCAACAGAAGTTAACTTACCCTCTTTATTTAAGTCAATGGGGCAAGAGTTCATTTTTTTCTCTGCAGCATTGAGAGCAGCCACCTTTCCCTTTTGTAAGGAAGAGCAGAGTTGGTCACTGAGGCTTTAGGGAAAGTTCAGCTCCTAGAGGGACTGGTAACAGAGGGGCCCTGCTTCGTACAGGATGGAGAAGAGCTGCAACCACCCTCTGTGTTTCTCCAGTTTTGGGTTGACATTTTTATTTTGTGTTGCTCCTTATCAGCTCAGGGCCAGCCTGGCCCACAGGCAGCTGATGACATTTCCAGTCATCGGCATTTTTCCAGTTGAGCTGAGATTAAGCCAGTGTCTTCTCATAAGGACTTGGACGTTAAAGGACTGAAAGAGTGCTAACAGCCTCATCAACGACCCAGGCTTTCCGTGGTCTCACACTGCCCCTGCCATCATGCCTGCTGTGTTTCAGAGCTGGTGCCACCTGCACCTGGAAAGGTTCAGGGAGGGCCAATGGCCAAGCCAGCAGGGTGCTGTGCTGTGCTGTGCTGTGCTGTGCTGTGCTGTGCTGGCACACGGACCTCAGGCACTGCCGACACCGTGGCTGGCTCCTTCCACCTGGCCAACCAAATGAGTCCAGACATCACCCACCTCTTCTGCCAGAAAAAACAGAATAAATTGTAAATCAGGGGCTGTGAAAGCTTTGCCAGCAACGCTCCTGCTTGTGCCCTGGCTGCCCACCTGTTGCAGCAGAGTTGGCTCTGACTCTCTCTAGGAATAGTGTTGGGCACCCAATTCCCAAATTGCATTCAGCGCTCCAGGGCAGAGGTCCATACAGAGGACGCCAAATGGTCTTAGTCAGCTTTTCTGCACCTGAAAACATCACCATTTTAAAGTCTTTTTGTTCTGGCTTTCCCAGGATGTGTCAAGAGTTTGACTCAAAAGAACATAGCCTGCAGCCCAGTGAGACACCAAGGCTTGGGCATATAAAAGTGTATGGAGAAACACATTTCTCCATGTATTGAAACTTAATTTTATGTGATCTGGACATTGTCTTGTGGAGGAAAGGGCAAGACAGGTAAAAAATGACAGTCTGTTTTATGGATGTGCACACAGACACCCCACAACACACCTGGCTCCGTTCATTCTGAGAAATCCCCTCTGAAGGCCCCACTCTGGCACTCTGGAAGGGGAAGCTGTGGCTTGCTTAAATATATGCCCACAGATTCACAGCTAACAAGCTAGGTACTGGTTTAGGAAGGCAGAAAAAATGGCATGTGTGTCTTGGCAGGTGTCTGTAATAACAAATAACAGTAATCATAATAACAAAAATTACAATAATCATAAGAAACAGTAATAAAGAACCCTGCATGCTGCCAGCTGGACTGAATTGTCTGTGCAGAGCAGTCCATGAGCACTCCTCACTCAGAAAGCAGAGATGCCACATTATCAAACAATTCCTTATCTGGAGAGAGCCAATGAGCGTGGGCTGCTTCCTCTGGTCTCTTTACCCCCAACAAAATCTTCCACCAGCAATGAACAAATCACTTACATCGTAGGCATTCACCAGAAATCAAAGCCCTGGCAAGTTACCCTGACATTCTTCCCAAGAGGAGGTTAATGCTGAGTTCTTTATCACTTCTGTATTCCTGCTTTCCCTGGCAGCCTTGATTTTTTTTTTTTTTTTTGCATTTGCAGGCAGTTCTGCTCTATTTAACACAAATCACCTGCCTGTCTAATGTCTTCACATCGTCTGTCTGTCCTGCGGAGCAACTGCCCCCTCGGCAGCTCTGCCTGTCCCACCTGCCCGCTCAGCCTGGTGTTTCCTCAGCAGCTCAGCTTTGGAAACACATTTCCTTCTCATCCAGTGCAAGGGACGAGCTTAAGCTGTGCATGCCAGCTTGCACAGCAGTGCCCACAGCTGGACTATGAGGAGGTGGCAGCCTCAGCCCTTTCTGGGAGGTGAGGAGGTGAGGAGGTGAGGAGGGGCAAAGGAGGGCAGCTGGCATCCCCTGGCCAGGCACAGGGCTGATCTGCTCAGGGGCCAGCCAGCCTCCGATGCAGGAGGAACTGCAGGCACTTCTTCAGCTGTACCCCTGTGGGATGGAGGGCAGAGGAGCTTGGGGATCAGGCAGCTGCTCCTGCAATTGGATGTTAGAATTAAAATTAGGATTTGCCATGTGTTGTACTCCATGTGTCCCTGGGGCTTCTGGCTCCTGGCTGGGCAGCAGAGAGCCCAAGAGATAGGCCAGTACCATGAGCCTTGCCACCCACCCACAAAGCAACCTGGCAGCTGAAGTGCCTACAGTATTATTTTGTTTCCTAAGAACAACGTTTCTATTTCCCCAGGAAGGCTCCCTGGGCCTCAGCCCCGCAGCTCCATGGGCAATATATCGGGGATGCCGTGGGCAAAGCTTCAGGAATCAGCTGCCTTGGCCAGCCATGCACCCCTGCCCCAGCCCCCTGCTGAAGCTCCTGCTGTCACTGCCTGTCTCTGAGGGGCACAAAGGTCCAGGGAGCAAACTCTACCCATATTCCCCCAGTGTGACATCCCACTGGGTGGGCTGTGAGGCTGTTGGGGTTGCCTGAGCTCCTGCCCGCCTGGGAGCATTCTAGGAGAGCTCTGCCTGCTGACCCGAGCCCCAGGACACGACAGAAAGCCGTGTGTGCTGGCAGAGAGCACAGCAATGGCCTTCCTGTGTGCTGTCATGATGAGGGCTTGGAGCTGTTATGTTTTCTATATACACTGAGATCAAAATATGAGCTTTCAAAATTACTTGAGATCAGCTGGAGGGAAACAACAGAGAGGGAGTGCCAAGCGCATCCCTGCTTGATTTAACTGCTTGCACACCACACACTCACTGCCCTTCTGCAAATCCCAGCCCTGGTGGGCTCTGGAAAACTGCATCCTTGGCTGAGGGCACATGGGTCCTCTTCATAAGTGACCAAGGCTGTTCTGGGCTCAGTGAGGGCCAGGCAGGTCCCCTGGGCTTAAAACTCCCCTTCTGGCTCTGGTACAGGATCTGAACAGGGCGAGGATACGCTGGAGCAAGGTTCAAGGTGATTCTGAGTCCTCAGCTATAATAAGGCGTGCTGAAGAGAACCATAGAGAGCTGTTCCCAAAGCCACTGGAGGACAGCGGGACAGCAGGGGCTGCTGTTTTGGCAGGGATCACCAATATCAGATGCACGCTGCTGGACATGCTGAGGAGCTGTCCCCACCACGCTGTGCACAGCCACACCAGCCTGCCTGCCTGCCAGCCCAGCAGGTCTGCAGAGCACATTCCAGCTGTTTACGTGCTTAAGATATGCAGATACATGAGGCACAGGCCTCAGACACCAAAATACCTCATTGTACTTGCAAATGAAGCATCTCAGTATTTAAGTGCACAGAATCTGCAGGTGCCATTAATTTTCCCCACAGTTTGGTGTCTGGTGTTAACTGGAGACAAGAGAGTTGTCAACAGGAGAGCGCACCTGCAGTTTTGAGGCTGCCTTAAAATCAGTGACAAAACAGCCACAAAACCCAGACTCAAACTCAGGCAAGCTGATGAAGCCTGCAGAAGAGCCATCCCAGCAGGACAAGGCAGCTGTTGTCACCTGTGGAGCCAGACAGGCACAGTTACTGAGTCCCTAAAAGGACCATGAGACCCGCTTACCTGACAGCCAGTTAGTGCTGAAGCTGCTGCTAGCCAGTCTGTTCTCTTTCCTGAAGAAGAGACGAGGTGATAAATTCCCAACAGGTGCTTTTTCATCACAAAAGAGGAAAAAAATAATCAGCAAGCGATACACTTTTTTAGTAAAGCTTCTTTCCCGTCAGACTGTCATGGGTAACTGCCAAAAAATGTTCAGACTGGAAGATGAGACAAGGAAAAGCTTAGAGAGGTTCATTACACCTGAAAATGAGATACATGTTCAGAGCAGTGGTTAGGAAAGGAGTAGCATCAACATTGTCTGCAAGTTTCCAGCAAATTAATGCATCTTACCCAGTGTCACCAGCAAAGGGCTAGTGCTTCCTTTAAGATGCTATTCCAGACAATGCAAGTGATGACTCCTTTTATAAAACTTGGCCATAGAAGTTACATTAGCACAGGACAGGTAGTACAAGCTCACCTGTGGAGATTGCCATGAGCCTGCAAAGCCACACATTACCTTTCAGAAAGGGGCCTGTAAACCAGGTGTATTTTAAAGCCTCACAATCAGTGTTGTAAATTGTGTGCTGACACCCAGCCTCCAGTGGCAGAGAAAAGTCCCAAATAAAAGTTCCTCCCTAGGAAGGACTTGACAGATGATAGAGACGTCTCAAGGAAAAAAGGTGCAGAGATGCAGGAGCTTCACTCAGTGAGTCTGGAGCTGTCAAAATCCAGGTTGTCAGGATAATTGAAGAAAAACAATTTCTTAAAGAGTAATGAGCTAAAATGAAGGAGATGTATTTCCTCAGCTCTGGCAAGGGGATATACTGTTCCACATAGCGGAAGAGCCTAGTGAGACATTTTGACACACATACTCAGGCACTGAGGAGCTGCAGCCTCTTTAGGAAATTAAGTAATGAGAGTGAATAGGAAGAAAGGAAAGTGCCTCTTTGGAGCAGATGAAAAGATTCCAGATGTGTACATGGCTGTGACTGCTTCATATTGTTTGGGACTTTCAGTCCTGAAAACAAGAGAGACAATCCCAACGAAATATGTGAGCCTTCACCTGAATGCTATAAAGACAGAATAAAATCTAATGTTAAAGCTCAAATACAGAAAGGAAATGCAAGAGGAAATGAAAAGTGAAAAAGAATCTCCCCTTGAAAAAATTAATAAAGATATTCCACTTCTCCATGCTCTCCCTTATCTCACATCACTTGGGGAGCATTGATTCTGCTCACATGTGAGCTTCTGCACACACTGTGCCACACACTGCAGGATGTAATTTCTTGGTTTGAAAACAACAATTGGAACTGAGAGCCCTGTCGTGCTTGTCAACATCCCCAGCTCTACAGGTCACACACACACTGTCACTGTCATTGCCACCAGGTGCTTCCTGACAGCTCTGTCATGGCTACTCTGGAATAAACCCAGCACAGGACAGGAACTACCTTGGGCTGATTATTAAAAACTCAGGCTATACTTATATTTATAAAAACCTCTTACAATGCTCCTTACAGAGTTTGGGCAATGAAATGAAATCAGGAATGTAAAACTAAAGATGATGGACCAAGCAGGTCGAGTCCCCCTCTGTGGCTAGCTGCAGCATCTTTGCCCAGCCCATGGCCATCCATCTGGGTTCTCATTATTTTATTTTTCCAGGACCCAGCACCATGTGCAGCACTACCCACACACTTGCTGGGACCATGCTTCTGAGGCTCCTTCAAACAGCCCTGTCAGGCTGGCACAGGTCTGGTCTGGAGAACACAGCTCCATTTGGGTGTAGCTCAGGGCATGGAAGGACTAAGCAGGAGAGCCCCTGGCAGCAAGGCTCATTCAGCCTGAATCTCAAACAAGAATATCCTACAGTCCTGCCTTAGCTGTACTGAGTCTGTGCTGACAGCACTCTGCACTCTTCCACCACTGCACCTTCTTTGTGGGCACAAGCAGGCTGCTCCCACCTGGAGAGCAGCTCAGCAGGCACTGATGCCCAGGCCCTGCCCTGAAGCTGGGGCAAACACACCTCTGCAGATAACACTGCTAACATCAGATTACATCCTTTGAGACACCAGGGCCCTGCTCCACCACACTGTGCTGGGGTGACTGCAGAGGAGAGCGCCACTGCCTTCATTCTGCACCTCCACCCTGAAGAACAGCATTTCTCTCCCGCACAGATCATGACAGTAGGATTATTAGAAGGATGCCATGCACTCAGATAGGCCATTAGCAAGGAACAATCCCTAGGTAAATAATTAGCAAATTACCTGTTTGAAAACAAATCAAGAAAACTTAATTCTTGATTGTTAACAGTCCTGCATCTTTCACATTAAAATTACAGCCAATAAGCAATTTCACACTGTGGGCCTTACACAGTAATATTTTCCTTTGCCAAGCCATTTTCCCAGAGTAAAAAAAAAACCTCTCAGAATGCTTATCTTAGTATAAAACCTTGCAAGAAAAATAAACAGAATTATGTCCAAAATGAAAAATAAAATGGCCTATGTTGGTTTTACAGCATTGGGAAAGCCATAAAACTTAATACTCCAAGTACAAGAGGTTGAAGCTGTTTGCTGCCATTAGTGTATCCCTTCTATTGAACACCATCTTCCACTGTAAATCAAGTCCCAAACAGCTGATGGAAAAACAAGAGGTAGAAGGAAAACAAGGCTGAATTGTGAAGTATATGGATGATTTTTCTTATGGCATTAGAGATGACCAAAGTAAAAAGAGGAGTTTCTTTTACAGTTCTGATGTATTTTTAAAATTTTGCACCACAGGCTCCATTTCAATCACAGGACCAGAGTGTAACAACAAATGGGACATGATGCTTAAAACCCATCAGTTTCCAGACAGGAAGTCTCACAACAGGATGGCCACCCATATAGGACCGGGTAAGTGATGTGGGCTGGGGGCCTGATAAGGCAGCAAGAGAATTAAAAATAACTGTCTGTCACAGCTGCATAGACTGCAAACTGGAGCTTTGAACAATAGAGATCTGTGTGCAAGGGCAGGATCCATTGGGATAGGTTGGGATCTAAGGCAGCAATATATGCAGTGTATCCACCAGAGACAGACACTGAGCAGCACAAAGACAGAACAAAGACAAGGAGGCAGATGTGGAGCAGAGAGTACACAAGGTGATGGTGAAGCCAGCTGTGCTGCCATGTGTCACAGGGATGCTGAGGTGCATGGGACAACAGGCAGCCTCTGAGATGGACTTCCAAAGTGCATGCAGACACCAGAATGGAAAGATAGCTGAAAGAGAGGCTTTTTGTGTCACTCACTGATTCTGAACAGATTGAGTTACACTGAGTCACTGGCTCTTTTCTGCTTATATCCTCCATCATTTTCTGTACAGTTTAGATTATATTTAGAGTCATGAGAACATCTATGCATTGTTTGTCTCTTTCATACTCAGCTTAGACCAGCCTGATGGGGATTTTGGCATTGGTTAAGAGCATAAAATCCAGCAAGAAGCAGGAAGAGACAGATAGAAAGCATGTGGATAAATATCCTGTGTTACTGGGGTGAAATAAAGGAAAAGAGTGCCTGCAAGTATTCAATTAATTGAGATTTAAGATGCCACCCAGCAGCCCTGTTCTCTGTCACCTGGCAAAGGCAGATGGCATCAGTGCTACCTGCGGGCAAAGTGTGCCCAAAGCCAGGGACATACTCAAAGATACACAGCATGACCTCGGTGAAACACTTTGCTTCCCATAGCAGAGGGCTGTGTGAAAGCAGCCAACATCAGAGCAAACATCACAGGATGAGCAGGACTGGTAGCCTTTAAAGCATTTCTAATGGGAAATGGTGTCTGATAAAGACATCATCTTTTTGGCATGTCATCACAGAAAATTTGCTACAGGCAGCCAGCTTACCAGGACAAGCAAAATATTACAGAAGCTTTACTGAATTTTTCCAAGATTGTTTGTAAACATCCTCATCCCCATCACCTTTGAAAGGGCCAGCTGAGACCTTGCCTGATTCTAATTTCATAATTAGGGATATTAGGAATAGCTCTGCCAAGCAAGGTCTCATACCTGGGCAGCGGTGGTAGAGATAAAAGAGAAGAGTGATGAGGATAAAGTTTGACAGGGAACAATTCTGAGTTCTAGGAATCTAATTTTCCTTACCAGAATCTCTTCAGCAACAATTTTAGTTGCAGTCTGAGGGGGAAGGAGATGGAGAGGACAAGACAGAAACATTGTATAGAATGAGCAAAACACTGGGAGAAAAAAGGAGGAGAAAAAAACAACCTAAAAGCTATATTAAACAGTAGGACCCAAGGGAGAACAGAAAAAAATGAGATTATTAATGGAGGAAACTGGCTGGCTCCACTGAGCAAACATTGGTAAACAGAAAAATTAAATTCTGCAGGATTAAACAAGGCATTAAACTGGTTGGGGAAAAAAAGAAAAAAACCCAACCAAACCCAACAAAAACCCAATAATCACACGCTCTCAGAAATAAGTCAAGTGGTTTTACTGACTTAAACACTCAACTGGACTAAAAAAGCTCTTTTACTAAAGCAACCATAGCAAATGTTTGCATATTGCTGAGAGCGCACATAATAGAAAAATGCACATTTAAGGAGGTATCCTCTGCTGATGCTAATACTTGTCTCTTGATTCAGGCAGCAGGTTTAAATGTCTGCAGCCACAGGCAACAGGAACATGCAGAGAAGAACCCTGTGTGTCTTGGATTTCACCCATCCATATCTTCTGGGCACTTGAAGAATCACCCCTTAAACTTCTCTAGCCGTCCAGCTGGGTTCTTCCTAATGAGGTGATGGCAAAGAACATTTTTCCCTAGCAAATGGAAAATAAAATCCAACAAAGGTTGTCTTTAAGACCTGCCCAAAATTGGTTGAATGAACTTTTAATGCCCCTGGAACTCAGGCAGCCCTCCTAACCCTGAAAGGGATTGGCACCACCATGGAGATACAGGGAAGCTGTAACCATGTACCACATGTCCCATGTGGAAATGGCAACAACAGTCACTTTGGGAAATTCTGTGAACAATTCCAGGGTCTGGTTCTGCACAAATTCCACTGGCACAAATGTGGGCCAGCTCTGCCAAAGTGGCAGTATTATAACTGAGACTCACAGCTTGAAATCAAACCTTGGCAGAGTACTGGCCCAGATCTGACATAAATCAGCTTCTCTGTTCTTGCTGATGCTTTGGCACAAGGTGGCTGAGGAAGAGTTCTTGCTACCCCTTCAGCTGGAGCTTGGACCCAATGCATTCCTTCCTGAGTGCTGCCACTCTCAGCACATGCAAAGTCTTGGTGCAAGAAAGCTGCAACTTGAGAAGAAAAGTTTAACACGCTTAAAACCCTAGAAAAACAGGATTTTTTCATCTGTGAAGTTCTTTTTAGCATAAATTGTATGCTGTTATGTTGTGGATGCTCTGACACAAGACTAGACAGACAGGAAGGTGTCCTATCAGATGCCAGCTGTGCTCCTGACATAAGCCTTTGCCCTCCCTGGGTCACAGCACAGACTCATGGCACTGGTCAGCAGCTGGGAAGACCCTTCCCTCCCTGTCACCAGAGTACTTTCTCTTCTGCTGCAAAGGGCCATCACCACATCAGCACAGTTGTGATGGGGAAGCTGGAAGTGTTTGAAGTCCATGACACCCTCCCAGGAAACATGGGCTGTCTGAACACACGGAGGTTCTGAGAGGCACTGCTGAATGTGGCAGCATTTAGGGCTGCACCAGCTGCCCAGCCAGCATCAGTGGCCTGGGAGGCACCACAGTAGGGCCCCACAAATCAGATTTGCAAGAGTGCCCTGGGGCTGGCTGATTACAAGGGGGTTTTTCCACCAGAGTTGCACAGTATGAAAGTAAACACTTTGAACAGGCAGGAACCTGAAACTGGTGCACAAGCTGAGCAGAAACAGAGCCAGACTGAGTTTACATTGCAGGACTCTCCTCTACACCATGAAGGAGATGTTTGCCATTAAAAATGAGATGTGGGCAGTGAACAAGGCCCGAGTCCCTTGGTCCTAACAACATCTGTCAAGGGAGGTATTGGATGTAGATACAGAACACTTCTGTGCCACTGTTCCCCCACAGAAATACAAGAATTCACTTGAATATCAAAGATACTTCACCTTCAGGGACATTTCTAGCCCAATACTTCAATTTTTCCCTAGATTCAGTCGTACCAAGACTCTTCATTGGCACCTTCCACAATTTATAAATTAGCAATAACAGTAAAACAAGGCAGCCATTCCTGGGCTAAATCTCATGCCAGCAAATATGATACTCACCTCTTAGCCCCTTAAAACAAGCATCCTGTATCTCTAGTTCAGACCTGAAAGCTGCAGAGTACTAACCCTGTGCTTGAGGTATAGGGTCCAGGGGATACTGTGGAAGATGGCCCCCATTCTTTCCTGCAGATGGGACAATTGTCTCTAACTATGGTGGGAGAGAGGTTGTCTTCACCTCTGCAGGAAGCCAGCTCCCAAATTTAATAAAGGTTTCTCCTTCCAATTGCTTCACTGAATACCAGAGCAACACTTGCTCTTGTAACAAAATGTCACTTGCTTTTCAAGTACAAACTAAATGAGCTTTCCTGAGAAAATAATTGCCAGCTATTAAAAAGCTACTGTTGGAGCTTGAGAGGACTATTAAAATACAAAGAGAAATGTACCACATTCTTCCTGAATTGATACTTCAAACAAAACCTATTTTTGTTTTGAAATGTGGCACTAGAACAATGACCAGTTGCTTTTGTATTTCAGACTGAGACTCATGCAATCATTTTCTAACAGCAGCATTTCTGTGTTGTTCATGAAAATAGTGGGGGGGAAAAGCCACAGGTCAGTCAGTCTCTGCCTTAGTCAGCAGAGGAGTCTCAATACATCTCTCATCACGCTGGGGAATGTCCTGCTCAGGACCAGAGTGGACACATTTGCTTCTGCCAGGGAGTCATCCCCAGGGAAGAGCCCCCATTTTCCTAACTTCCACCTTCTTAGTCCTCATTACAGCCTCAAATTTTACACCTGACTGCAACTTACTGTTGCTGTTTTCTTAAAAGCAGATTTTAAACAAGTATTTTCTCCATAGGAGTCAATTCCTCCTCTTGCCGTTTTGAGTGCTACTTGAGATGGAGCACTTTTGAAGGATCAGCTTTGTAATATCCATATTTACAGCCAGTATTGCATCAGTAACAGACCAGAACTGCCTCATCTCTCCTACCCCTAGAGTGTCCAATTGCCTCAGGCCCATAACCTTGAGAATTCTCTAGAAAGGACAAGGGGTAGATTTTGGGGTAGATTTTCTCGAGCCATATTGCACTGAACTTACACTGCTGTACTCTCCTTCAGTTGGCTTTAAGCATCTGTTTTTTTCTGTCATCACTCTGTCTTGATAAAGGTCTGGATGTAACACTTCCAGTGCACTCCCATCTCCCAGGAACACGAGGTATTGGAGCAGTTCCATCTTTGCCACAAAACCTTTGCAGCACCTGTTGGCATGAAAGACTACACTATTCACTGACACTACTTGCCCCTCAGCCTGCATTACAACCAGGTACCGTGAAATGCTGCCCTAATTACGCTGTCTAGAATAGCTGGGCCACTGTTCATTAAAAGAGAAGCCAAATTACTGAATCTCTCTCTCATCAATCTCTGTTGGTTGTTATTCTGATGACCAGGTCAGCACTGAGACTGCTAATGAAAAACAGAACCCGGGAGATGACCTCACCAAGGACACAGCTGCTCCCCCACAAGTCGCAACCTCAAACACACTGGAGATGGAGACAAGCAAAGCAAACACCACTGGAAGCACAAACCCTCACGTCAGAAAGCAGAGAAGAAAGACTTCACAAAACAAATGGTGACAGGGAGATGCAGCAGCCATCTACTTACTGTGAAGTGTCCAAAGGGTGGTTCTGCCTAAAGAGAGGACATCCTTCAAGCTACTGTGGAAAAGCCACTCTGGGAGCTCAGCCTTGGCACTGGAAGGGCAGTTCCAGCCAAGGCAGCCCTGCTGGCACCAGGGTGGCACAAACAGCAACTGTGTCTGAACAGGGTGGTGGCAATTCCCCATGTCTGACCAGTGCAGGTCATATCCATGCCTTGGCCTGGCAAGCCTGCCTGAGAGCTGAGCAGAGCCCCAAGCAACATCATTTCTCATCCAAATGCTAATTACCAAATAATGCCAAACTCCAAATTAACCAGTTTTGTTGATGAAGCAAGTATATATTTTTTAAATCTCAGAAAACATAACAACATACATGAGAAAATTCTATTCTATACCCCTTAAATTATACTTCCTCAAACTGGAAAACAGGATGAAGGGGATCTGGTCTCCAGACCAATGATCCAGAGCTAGAAAGCACTATAATTAGAACCAGGACTGAGACTGAAGACCCCAGGTTGTTAGCAAAACTAATTAGCTAATGTCATTAGAAAGCAACAGAGAATAAGCAAGAGCCGACTCAGACTCTACAGCAATCTAAGCAAAGGACAGTTTAATAACTGTACTTACGATATGTTTTAAAAGGAAAAAAAATCACTTCATGGAGTAGATTTCATCCTGGGCAATATCCATACATCTTGGACTTGGCAAAATGGCTTGGAGAAGAGGGTTTCATCATAGTAAACACAGCTACTTCACAGCAAGATTTATTAATACATCCAAAAGAAAGAAAGAAAATCATTTTGTCACACTATATACAGATAATACATACAGTGTTTTATACACATATTACATCAGTTTTTACACAAGAAAAATATACATAAAAATGTAAACTTTTGTATACAAAAACCCTTAAACAAATTAAACAAGGACCAGATAACAAAAGGAGACCAATCTATTATCATTTAATTGATTTTTTTTTAAATGGTAATACAGTACATTCATTGAGAAGTATGAGGAACATGTGAGCCAACCTTTCCTATTTAAAGGGAAAGTACAAACACAAGCTTTCCTCCCGCCCCTGGAATGCTGTCCGTGAGCCTCCAGCACTAGAGGTGGTGTGAGTTGCCATTGCTGCCAGGGCCCCTGAAGGAAGGAGCCCTTCTTCACCACACTGTCCCCAAGGGACACATGCACAGAAGCGAGCTGGGCTGGGCTGTTTGTGCGTATTAGCCAGGCTTCCAGCTAATACCATGAGACGGGACGCGGCAGTGCCCGTTTGTATGTTCCCTTTAAGCAGTCATTCAGCGGATTAGCCTTGCTGGAGGAAGTTGCTTATTTTTCCCAATGTATGGTATGCTGAACACATGTGTCAGATATGAGAGGGAAGAAGGAAGGGGTGTAAGAGACTGCTAATCCTTGCTACCATGCAGTTACTTCAAAATCAGGTACATTTGCAAGCTACAATTCACTGGTTCAAAATACACTGCCTCACCTTTGCTTTCCCACTGCAACTTGTTTACATTTTAAACTCTAGTGACCGAACAACTGTATGAGGCTCTTTGTTACAAGGCTGTTTCTGATATCAAAGCATGATCAAGCTACCTTTAAAATGACACCAAACACAAACTTCTCGGAGACAGCCTTAAAAAGAGAGAGCATTCCCTCTAAGCACTTCAGATTGTCCATTTGCCACCTTCTTTTATAAAGTTTAGGATAAATTTATTTACCCTGAACTGCAAAAAGGATATTGGTTGAGCTTCTGACATCTGTTTTGCTCCATTTGCAGATAAACATTTTTGGGAATTGGAGGGAAAAAAATCCCAAAAAACAAACCCAAATTTTAAAACCTCAGGCATAAAAGTAAGAAGGGAATTATTTAACATGTTGGTGAAAAAACAGTTGCAGAAACTTGAACTTGTTGGAAACAAACAGACGATAGATTCCAATGAAGGCTTCTCACATTAAATAAGTTAGACGGGTTACAGACTCTTCAATAAAAACATCCATCCTCCACAAAGTATGTTAAAATGAAACACAATAGTGATGCACTGGTATTTCTCCTAAAAAGGACAGAAGGACATGAAATCTCCTTAGTGATATCAGTACTATTGAATGTAGGAGGTGAACAATGATTTACAAAAGTAATGAGGGGAAAAGAAAATCATGAATCATTTATTATAATTGGACAAAAGGGGGATGGTGCAGAATGTAATTACTGTATGCCTCTGAAGGAAATAAATACTTGGAAACTTGTGTTTCCATTTCTTTCTAAACGAGGGTGGAAATAAGGGCTTGTCTGCTTGCTTTTGTTTTTTGTTTCCTTTTTTTTTTTTTCCTTTTTAAAATAACAACCCTTCTAGTAAAAATTCAAAAGACAATTACAAATGGCTTTAGATAATTAAAAGTCTCCTTTTTAAAATAAAACTTTGATAACACATTTCTCCATTTCTTCTATATAATGCAGCTTCAGTGAAAATAAGTAATAAGGGACAGCAATTTGCAAAAAAAAAAAAAAAAAAAAAAAAGAGAAAAAAAATGCCAACCAAGTTTTGTAACATATACACATGTATATGCAGGACATCTACACTCTATATACATATTTAATATAGGTATGCATGAGTATATATCAGGAGATAACCGACAGGTACATTCTCCACATACACAAACTGAAACAGTATAATAGGCGTGTGCGTATCAATCCACACTGTCCACACGCAGCACACAGACATCCGAGACACACGCCCCAACATATGTATCATAGAAGCCATGTGTGACTGCATGAAAGCTCAGATGGAACAGTACACCAGTTACCTTTTTCTAACAGAAATGCAAGGAAGACAAAATTCCATGGCTGAATTGTGGCCAAGAAAAATTGTGTCATAGCCATATTGAAAACATGGAATCCAGTATGGCTCGATGACAGAACTGGAGCAGCATTCTCCTCTGAAACTGAAGCCTAAGATACACAGCACTTCAATGTGACTGAGCAGGTTGCTGACAGCTGCTTTCTGCTAAAAGGATACAGAAGCTCCATTTAGCCAGAAAACAGAAAATAAAACACCTAAGCCCATAATTTACTTGCATAAGCAATATTACCCAATACACAACTAAATGCAAAGTGCTAGCATGTTAATGGTCAACTCCGCACTCCTTTTGAAATCTGTTCTATGGTAAAGTGTAACAAATTGTGTTTCTTTTGATATGTTTGATAACAACCCCGTTGCTCAGAACAGAGCACAGGGCTGCCTTCTGCTTACTTCCTGTGTTACGCGAGATACAAATCAAACTTCTTTTTTCTCCCTAGGGTTGAAAATTGGAAGGTAGTATTTGGTGGGAGCAGTTTTCTCATTTTGACCATTTAAATATAGTGCTGGGTTAACCTTTTAATATGCTAGGAAGCTCTGCATCAGGTTCCATGAAAAGTTTGTATTCATCTGCAAATCAATCACAGTCCTACTGAATCACAATTGAAGCTGGGGAAGTTGCATAAATTGAAGCAGATGCTCAGGGCCCAATTCAGCTACCACTCCAGTCACCAAGAGAATTTCCCTCATGCATAAGCAGAGCTGGATTGGGCCATTAAAGCTGATTGCTGCTAGCAAGAGAAACTGCAGAGATGCAGGGACAAGGAGGAGCTGGAATGGAGGCAATGGGGCAGAGAAGCAGAAGAAGTTGGCATTTTGCAAGAGGCCTCAACGAGACTAAATACAAAACAAAAGCAGAGACACAGAAAGGAAACTCCACTGTGAGGGCTGAGGTAACAGAAGCCAATGGTGGCCAAGCTCATATCAGTCTCTGAGTCATCCAGACCCCTCAGAAGAATTTAAAACAACTTGTCTGGCACAAGCGCTTACCTGTTACACATATGTTATGTGGATAGTCCCTCTCTTTAGCTCACACACTCACTGATGTTACAGCTGATGTACAGGTGTGTGACACAAGGTATATCCCACCCATCAATCTGTATACATGTATATATAGATTTAGATTGATTGCATTCATACATTTTTATTGTACATCACGAGGGCAAGTCCACATTCACCAAAATGCTACTGTTATCTCATATACAGATATACCTCTCTGTACACGAAAATGGGTCTATTCTCCTCCATAAAGGCATGAAGATTTATGCTCCTAATTCCCATTACCACCAAATAAGCAGAAGAAAAGGCCTCTGACAACTTCCACCTCCCTACCCTTTTGCCTATATGCATATGTGCCAGAAACAAATTGTGGAGAAAAGGAAAGGGAGAGAGATGCCTGGGGGAGCATCAACATCATGATATGGAGGGGAATAAAAGAAAACTTGCAAAAAATTTCAAATTGCCATTCAATACTAGAAGCTCTGTTTTTCTAAAAAGGTTTTTAAAGTCACCGGGATCATCACAAAAGTGATACTGTATGATAAATAACAATTAGGCTACTTTCTCCACCCTAAATAGAACAATATGAAGACTAAGCCAATCTGAAGAACATTTCTGACTTCTCACGATTTCAAGCAAGAGCTCCCATAAAGAAATCTTTCTTCTCCAATTATGAAAAAAAGGTAAGTGGTCAAAATCAAATTCAGGATTTCACAGCCAAAATGAAATTCCCTTGACTGAATGCATATTTTGTTCTGCAATACCACAACAGAAATTTTGGGGCAAAATTGATACACACAAATATCCTCAGAAGAGAAAAAAAATCTGCTTTGGAGACAAGATCCTTTTATGGAATGGAGACCACTGCACAAACAGCATCCTTTACAATCTAATTGGAAAACACAAGAACGCTGATTGACAACATTTTCCAAGTCAGACCGTAGGAGATTCAGGTATTAATTTGCAAAGATACAACAATTCTCATGCCTCTCCATCCCATTGAATGCAAACCTTCCCATTCAGTTTGTCCTGGAAAACTTCTTTCTTCCATCACTCCTCCTCCCCCATTTGTTTTATTTAAAGGCTGTCTTTGGGAGCTTGGTATTTTCATGGCATTTTAAACAGGGCTCAAAGCAACTCATTTGAAAAACAGTAAAATTGACATGATATCAGAGTTAGCCTTATAACAGAAGATTATATAGTAGAGAGTTTCAGTTATTTATATAACAGTGAGGACATAACAACCCCCTACTAAATAATCACATTTCTACAATACATTCCATCACCTCTCAACTACTTTTCTCTTTACAAAACTATGACCTACATACAATATACACATTCGTATCACACATACATCCCCCCCCAATGCATATTTTTGTGTGTATATATAATACATACATGCACACAAGCAGTCTAATTCTATTTATAAGTCACAGTGGGAATTCCTTTGTGAGGAAAGGAGGGGAAAATTCCTGAATAAGACACTGTAGATTCCTAATGTTCCAACTTTTCAAATTCCAACTCACAGAGCTAACTGGAAATAAATACATTTAAAAAAAGAAAAGGTCTTACAAACTTGGTTCACAACTCCCAGCTACAGTAGTTGGACTTTTAAATTTGATCTATTTACCCTGTAACTAAATTTCTAATCATAGGTACAAACCACGGATAAATTATTGCAGAATGTAACACTCAAAATTTAAAAAGAGTTATAGGAACAGTAATATAAGGGTTAAAAAGAGTTCTATACTTGTTGATACAGGATACCATTTTATTTTATTTATATATATATCTATATATAGATATAGATATCTGCAAGGTAGCAAAGAATAGCTGTACACCTTGACACGGCAAAGATCCAGTGTAAAAAGGTGCTTCACTAGTTTGTTTTTCCAAAAAAGCTTGTATATAATTTTATAGCTATTAAAAACACATATGCAACATAATTCATTACACTCAATACAGCTTTAGTATAAAACTTATAATTTATGAGGTGATGTTAATAGCATAAATTAATATACCATTTCTCTTAAAATCTACAATAAGTATTCTGAAAGCTCATTGGGGAAGGGTATCTTTAAATAAAAAGTTTAAAGCTGAGCGTGATGAAAAAGATTCTGTATGCTGAAGTTGAGATGAGAGCCCCGAGAAGAGAAAGAGTCCGTAAGCCAGACACTGTTGACTATAAAACTGAACAAAGATTTCTCCTTCTTGCGCTCTCACTTAGGTGACGCTCTACTTAAATTATTATTTACTTTTAAAACTATTAACTTTTTTCTTTTTTCTTTTTTTTTTCTTTTTTTTTTTTTTCTTTTTTTCTTTTTTTGTTAACTGCCCTTATTTCCACAAGGAATCCCTGAGACATACCCAAAACTGTACAGTGAAGGTCATCACTGTTCAGAGAAACTGGTTCAACCCCTTCTGGTAGGATGTAGCTATTTTGCATGAGAATCAAAATGTCCATCACTTCAGAATGAATCTACTTGCACCAGAACCAACTACACTGTTTAAGATGCAGGTTAGAGAGTCATTTCAGGGTAAATGAGTCCACTCCAAGGTAGAAGCCAATGCCATCGCAGTTAGCTACATCAGAGCAATCTGCACCAAAGTTAAAGTTTTCCAGAGGATATCTGGGAACGTTACCTATCCAGAGTTCATCTCCGTGGGCACCAGCTGACAAGGAGAAAGCAGGTTAAACATTAGCATCACTGGACCAAGTTCAACATGCCTATGTGGTCGACACATGGGAAACTCTGGACATCTCACTGTGTGTGTGTGTTTGGGGGACTAGTGAGAGGAAGAGGAGGAAGAATGCATTTTTCTACAGCAAGTACACTTTATGGTCAAAAGCCCAAGGTTCATCCTATTCACTTTCAGACCAAATTCTACAACCTAGAGCAGACTGAAAAGGTGCCAACACTTACTTCAAGGAGACAGATAAAGAAAGCCTTTTCCAACTATTGCTGTCAACTTACAGCCATGCTCACTTTGTCCTTTCATGCTTCCACTACATTACTTCATTCCACAGTAGCTACAAAAGGAGCAGAGTAAAACAGGGCAAAGCAAAGAACTCAACAACCATAAGAAGCACCAGACAGCAAAGGGAAAATAGTCAATACCATTTGGGATTTTTTTTTAAAAAGAGGCTGAAGACACAAGTGAGAGAATTGTTTTAAGATGCATCTTTTCTAACCCTTTCTTCTTCCCCAAACTTTTTTTCCCAACAGCTGTGCTTTTGTCTAGTTTTAAAGACAAGACTAAAACTTTAACTGATCAGAACTAAGGTCTCTTATGACCAGACCTCTCCTGAAGTCCAAGCTGAAGTTTAGTGAACACAAATACAGATTTTTGTCACCAACCCTCCTTACTTTTATTTGGGCTTGAGTGTATTAAGAGTAATTTAAATTTTAACTCGTGACTTTCTACTGATACACATACACATCTCAAATGAAGAGGAACTTCTCAGAAGGTAAAATCTTGCTAAAAATGCCTCAGTGTTCGCTGCTAGCATGTGCACTCCCATGATCAATGTTGTACCCTCAGCATCTAGTTCATGACATATTAGCATGCTGTGAAACATCTCCCTACTCACTGATCTGAAAAATACTTTGATCTATTGCACTGTCATTCTAGCATCCAAATATACGTTATGAATTGCAGAAATCTCTCCTCCTGTTCATCTTACAGTCAGATTTGCTCAGAACCACAGAAGACTTACCAGCTGGCATAACTTACATTAGGGAAGTGTCTGAGAATGGGAAAACAGATGCAAGAATGATGAAGAATGCGGAGTGGAAGGAAATAAAGGAGGTACGAGAAGAGCCCACAATTCCCCATCATTAAACATTACCCAGAAGATCAGAAAGATCTTGTGGTCAGAAGGTGAGAAAGGCCTAAAGATCTGGCCAGCACACTAGCCCCAAACTATTCCTTCAGTTACTATTTCTGCCACTACTGGACCTTGCAAGAGGTCTGCACAGGAGACTCCTTCACAGGTAGAAACACAAAAGGAAAAATACCCCAGTTGCACCAGGGAAGCTGCCTGGACAGCCACACTAATGTCTCACTGCTGAAGTCACTGCAGGTAACTTTTCTATTGTTTGTTGGCTGAAAGCACCTCCTACCACTGTCCTGCAAGTCTTGAAAGACTTCCCTTTTCTCTGCCCAAAGGCTCATACTGTTGGAGAATTCATGAGCGGATTTAGCTCACTGCAGCACAAAGACAGGGAGAAATACCCGTGGAGGCTTGACAATGCCAAGGGATATCCAGCACCAAGGAGGCTGCAGGAGCTCAGGGAGCACCTGAAGCTCAGAAGCAGCACAGGTAGCCACCGGGGCCAGCTTCTCAGGGAAGAAAACTGCCCACTGTCTATTGTGCACCTTTGCAGGACTCTCTTGGCAAGCAGATTCAAACCCAGATGCATTTACATGTGGTTACAGCAAGACGAAGCTCCAGACTGAATTTGGCTACTGGTTTGCTGGTTCGGTCCTAGGTCTTTTACCTTGGCCATGCCCCTAAAGCCAGTGACAGCTCACAACAGAATATCCTAATTTTTCAATACTCATCTTCCTTTTATAAAACAAAAAATAAAATAAAAGGCCACTTCCCTTGGCTTCTCTCTGCTATTAGGTACAATTCCTCATAGACAATTTCTTTTCTCTTATTTTTGCCTAGCAGGCAATAAGCTTCTCAGGGCTTTCAGTGCTTTCCAAACCAGAACTGCAAATCCCCATTTTCAGTTGGAAATCTAGCTGTTGCCATTTTCCCCACAGTGCCTGAGGCAGACCTGTAACTGTGCTACCTCTCAGCATTATCAATTTAGTGCCTTTATGCTCAGCCATACATAGAAGCATGCTACTAATGAGAAGGGATCTAAGCAAGAACCCAGAGGAACTGGAAGGCAGGAGGAGACAGAGTTCTTGTATTATAACTATGAAGCCAAAGACAAATCAACTTTGAGGTATCTAAGTGCATATGGTTCCCCTCAAAGCTGGTGTAAGGTCTTCCTAGGTGAAAGGAAACGTCAAAGCATGTCTTAGAGAATGCCTTATGCACCAGAAGAGCATGAAGCTATTCCTGATAAGCCTCTGTACATCGTCAAAATTCATCTTGTGTTAAGTACTTTTGTACAGAGACTAATTGAGGTGCTATTATTGCCAAAATTATGTAAATTATGTCTAATTTTTTCCTCCTTTAAAACTCAAATCTTATGTGAAGGAATTAACTTTTAGGTTCAACTAGCCTTATTCCATTTGTCAACACATAAAGGGCACAACAGGTATTGAGCATTTGAAATTGCTACACTGGCTCTTTGGTGAAGGGGTGACAAGAATGCTAATTGCTATAAGAGCTGATACTCAAAAACATTTGCGAGGGAGCACAGAATCTACTCGGGAACCACATAAATAACAGCCTCGAGGACCACCTTAACCAGGCCAGCAGGATTTCCCACAGAAGAGGTGTGCAATATCTCTGACTACACATACCTCTCAATTAGATCATCCCTTGCATCCAACAGTAAGACACTGATGCACTGAAGTCAACATGTTGTGTGGGTGTAGAAACCCACCTGGAATGATCCACCTTGTAAAGCTAAGATCAAGACCCGTAACTGCTCAGCAGCCATGTAACCATGAAATCGGTGGTAGTGAAAAAATGAGAGGTGAACCAGGAAAAGGCAAGAGTGGTGGCCCGTTTCAGAACACCGTGGCACACAGGACAGGGAGATTCCTATTTCAATTGTATACAAACTGAAGTTTATTTCTGAAAGTGCAGCTTTATTGCAAACTTAGTTTGCTCATGGAAAAATGTAACGCCGTCAGTTTTCAAGGAAGAGTCGTCAAGCGATACACAAAGATTGAAATCTAAGTGGGGAAGAGACTTGATGTCCCAAGCTACTTTAAAGAAACTCAGGCACATAAAGGCCATTGATTTCAAATGGTAATCATGGACCTCCATCACTCTGATGGAGCTCTGAAATTCCCTGTCTAATCAATGCACAGATTAGGAGCTGGGTTCTGTTCTGAGTTAGACCAGTACAAACTCACCGTGACCTTAGACTGGAAAGCTCCTCTGTAATTTAAACCAACACAACCAAGCAGAACTCGGCTCTCAGCTCCTATTATCCTCTTCCCCCCCAGCATTTGCTAAGAAAGACAAATATGGTGTGGGGCAAATATACTCTGCACTAGCTGCAGCTTCATTAGAAGTTTGATGGGCACAAGAACCATTTCAAGACCAAAGTCCTGAAACCAATACACAGAAATTAACACCCTCTAAAATTACATGAATTCACAAGCAGATTAAGGAATTAACCATTTGGTATACTAGTTCTCCATTTTTTTTCAGTCAGACATCCCAGCACATTGAAGAAGGTATATGAGCACAACAAAAATCATCTGCAAATCAAACAGTTGTCTCCTCAACAAAGTATGGGTAACGTAATATAAAAATAAATAAAAGCCTTGTCAGATTTGCCTCATTCACAATATCACTGGGCATTCCTCAATCAGCAGGACAATCACAAGCAGGATTTCATAGGCTTCAATTAAACTTTTTATGTGGTTTAAAAACATTTAAGTGTTACAAACATATTTAAATCACCACTTAAAATATTCGGCTTATATTATTAAGATCTATTTTACCAAATATGAAATAATGACTTCATAACAACAGAAGCATGAAAATAATTTTTGTTTCTTCCACCCACATACACCTGCAATTTCAGAAAAAGACATATGCATCATCCATACTCTTTTATATATAAAGAGGACAGATCGTTCAAGAAAAAAGGGATAATATGATTGCTACAATAGTAAGAAGACACAAGACCTATCCCATTTAAACTCTGTTCCTTAGGAAGATGGAAGGAGAGGTTTGGGTCAGATATTTTGGTGTGTGTCTGACTGCTAACAAAATGAATTTCTATAGCAACTAAACTTCATTCAGTGATCCTTTGCTCAGAAAATTTATTAAGCCTTCCTATTACATGTGCTTGGTTCTCTTAATTTCCTGAAATAGACTAGAATTCACACAGGTAGAATAAAATCTATCATCTACAGTACAAGACTGAAATGTAGAATTTTCTATTTTCTCTCATCTGCATCTCTGAAACAAACCAAGAAAACTAGAGACTTGTATTAAACAAGAGCTACTTTTTGAGTCAAAGTCTGGGTACAGTAGCAAGTACAGCCCTAGAGAGTCAAGAGCAAATTCCTTCTTGATAAGGAGATGCAACTGAACACCTCAGAATTTCTGCTGCAATTACCTCTTGGTTTAAAAAACAAAATTAAAAAATAATTATTATTTTAAGAAATCTAAAACCTAGCTGACTCTTTTCTTTAGGAATTGCAATTACTACCAAAGAGTGAATACTCTCATTAGCAGGTGATCAGCACAAACAAAACCATCCTGCAGACAGAAGGAATTGTTACCTATTTTGCATTAGTGATTTCTCTTTTGGTTTGCCATGACTGCTGATAGGTACCTGCTAGTTCCTTACATACATTCAGCTTCTCAAACAGAGCATCAAACCCTACAAGTGTTGGAAAAACTATATGGCTCTCAGGGGATTAAAAACTGTCCAAGAAAGTCTCACTAGTTAGACATATTGTGAGAAATGCATCCATTTGAAACTTACAATGGGCCTGACCTAGACTTGTGTGGATGGGCAGAAAACCAACCTAATTCTTCCTGTTTCAGCTGGGAAATTCCTGTCAGCCTGTCAGGCAAAGAGTTCTGGACAAAGACACACTTGAAAAGGCAAATCATCAATGCTACAAGGCCACAGTAATTCAGCAAGGAAGGAAATTTCTCACAGGAATCTTCTCTAATCCATGATCTATTTTTCAATCCTTCTGTTTCTTTTTCTTTTCCTGGGCTAACTTCGTAACAGCCTTCAAATTTATGGGCAACCAGTCAACTGATCTCTTTGTTACTCAATGAATTACAAATCGTGATAATAAAAAAACCCAAAAATCAGCATGCAGTAAGAACAGTGACCAGTTCTGGAAGGGGACAACTGCTTCTTCATCAAAAGAAGAAAAGGAATTGCTGCTCCCTGCACCCCAAACATACACACACACAGAGGAGATCAAGAGACTATTTCAAGAAACTGCCAAACTCATCCTTGAATTGTGATTTTGATTTAGAACTTCAGTGCACCACTCTCAAATCAATGTGTGCAGCCAAGTTTTCTACGCCAAATGCTACCTTTGGAAAAAGAGTAAATTAAAAAAAAAATCAAGAGACTTCTGCCCACTGGAAAACCTTCTACCAGATGCTAATGGGATGGCAAGCACTGATCCGAACCCTAGGGAACAGTAACATGCATCAGTGATCTGAGGTATCTTCCCATTTCTAGGTCTTACTGCAAAGATCATTTACATCCAGTAACTGTGCTGTATCCTTAAGGAATTATTGGGGAACAGTGAACCTGCCTGCAATAAATGAGCACCGGTGCCTAACGAGCACATGTGAATGCTACAGCAAGGTTCACAGAGGGCTAACCCTGGTCAGTACTGAAGCAGGGCTTTTCTTCTCAACCCCCTCTTAAAAAAAAGGGAAGAGAAGACAGACAAAATAAAGAGAAAGGAAAAAAGGAAAGATAGAAAACACAGGTCCCCCATCTACCTGCAGGGAGCCAGGCAGACAAGCTCAGTTGGAGGTGGTGAAGGGCGCAGATGCGTTATTGGTACTGGTAGCGGTGGCACCGGTCACTGCGAAGCCCGTGGGAGGAGCTATGGAGCTGTGGCTGGGCTGCAGGTCCTTGGGAATGCCACTGTGGGAGCTCAGCTGGTGCCCAAAGGCTGCGCTGAACTGAGGGAGCTGTTGTTTGGGGGAGGTGGAGCCCATGAGTTCAGCAGAGGCAGGACCCATGCCACTGAAACTGGTCTGCGGTAACCCCGGAAGCACACTGGAGCTGTTGGGGGTCACAGTGGCGAAGGCAGGCTGTGTGGTCTCTGAGTGCGAGGTGGTAGGTGGTGTGGACAGGGATGTGGACAGGAGGTGTCCATCTGCACCAAGAAGGTTGCTAAACGGAGAGGGGTCCCCAAGATTGACAGGAAGATTTCCCCAGTGAGTTCTGGGGTTGACCACCCCGCTAAGTGGCACATCCAGCTGCGTTGGGAGCAAGTGCTGTGCCATGATGGGCATCTCTGCTGAGAAGGTAGCTGCCAAGTTATCACCAGAAAAGGATGTGGTGTGAGGGGATGTGATATGGTCACTGTAGGGAGACGGCACATGCTCACTATCATAATGGCTTCCATGGGGTGAGGAGTGTGAATGGTCACTGCTGTATTGCTGTCGTGAGGTGATCAGGTCATCTGCCTTGCTCAGCAGCTGGGCAGGGTGGGGCCTCTGGGAGGCATGGCTGCCATCATGAAGTCCATGAAACTGTCCTGGGAAGGCTCTCTCCCCAAGGCCACTCTGGCTTATCAGAGTGGCAGAAGTAAGGCCAACGTTGGCTGGGGCTGAGAACTGCCCCTGGATCTGCCCTGCCAGGGGCGTAGGTGGGTTGGACAAGGTAGCAGAACGGAGCAAGTTCTCATCCAGCTCCAGAGCGGAGAAATTATCGTGTACTATACGCCCATTCAACAGCTCCCCCAGATCCGTGTTAACCTCTCGACTCAAGGACTGCATTCCTGGAGCTCCAGCACCTGCAGAGAACACCCCTATCGCTCTATCTGACAGGTCCTGAACTGGCACACCATCTGTCTGTGTAAGTACTCCAATGGTACTCAGGCACTCAAGAGAAGTTACAGCCTGCAGGGCCCGTTCCAGTTCTTCAGCCTCTTCTGTGGTTGGAAGAAGATCTCCATTTTTACCTGCAGAAACAGGGACACCACCAGTTAGTGCACTGCTCTCAGGTGAACCTGGCCCTGGCACTCAAAGGATGAAGATGTACAGACAGTTCAGTACAGAGTTGCATTGTATGATAACCTTCCAGCATGGCTTGCAGTACACAGAAAGTGTCATTCATCAGTGTTCACTAGCCAAGCAAGGTAAGAAAACCATGAAATTACACCTTCCTCTTCAATTGAAATCCCCCTCTTCCCCTTCTCTTCCACATCCTATAGTAAGAGATGCCTCTTAAACTTCCTAGACTTAAAAGTAAAAATGCTTAAGTAAGATCTTCAATGCTGTAATAACACACGGTCCTCTTTCTACTTACCATATTACAGCCTGGGCCTACAATTTACACAGACAGTATAATTCAGGTTAATTTCAATCCAAACACAGTCTGATGTCACGTTGTATCAGAAAATGACTGAAGAAATCACATACCCAACTCCAGGCCGTTCTAATTTCTTTGTTATAAGTTATAGGTACTGAGCTTTAGAATGCAGAAATTCAAGCACATTTCTCATCAAAAGCTAGTTTCAAAAGTGTATTTAAAGATTTTATTCTCACTCTCTTCTCTTTTTATCAAAGGCCAACATTGACTGTGATTCCAGCCCCACTCGATGGCAGAAAGATGTCATTACTGAGAACGCTCTTGATTAAACTGTAACACTGACAGGCAGTAAAAATGTAAAATGAATTATTAAAATACTAAACCAATTATGATTTTCAGAGCAGTAATTACATGAGCAAGCAGAGAACTATGCACACAGCCTTCTTAAAGTCTGCTTTACTTCGGAGCTCCCAAACAATAGAGCAAACGCACACTTCCTCCTCTAGAATTTATTACCTCTGTAGGAAAGCAAGCAACTCCTCAAAATGCAGTTTAGAAACACTCGCTTCTTCAGTTCACTGACTGTGTTCATGCTAGCATAAAATAAAATGGTACCTTCAAAGAAATCAAAATCTTGCAAGTCATCAGGCAGCCGTGGCAGGACATCAGAGAAGTCCTCCTGATTCAATTCCAAGTCATGTGGAATGTCTGTGATTTCATTGGCGATATCATCAGGCAGCTCATCGGCACTGAGCTCTGGAGTGGAGGGGCTCCTGAACAGAAAGGAACATTAGTCCCTGGTGTTCAACTCTGCTTGCTCCAAAGGACAACTACCAGTGCACATCCATCTACAACAGATGCTTCCCCACACATTTTTTCCTCCATTATCTAGGAAAAAAATGCTTTAAAGTAGTTTCTTTAGGAAGCTCACACTTAGCCTACTCATTAACTACATAAGAGGCAACATCAGGAGCAAGATATTTTACCCATCAAACCCAATCATTGCTCAAATCCAAAATGACCCACTCTCTAAAGGTTTTTTTTCAACATGGAGATGCAATTTTTAGGCCTGCTCCAGATGCTGCTTGGCAGCTTTGTACAGAGCTCACTGGCACTGCTCAGGCCAGCAGTGGGAAACTGGGCAGGAGCAGCACTGACCGTATGTGGGGTATCTCTACTGGCAGTGAGACAGTGGCAGGCATGGTGAGGTTCCCTTGGGGCACTGCAGGAGGAATGGGTTTCTGGGGCCGGCGTGGGCCTCGCCTTCTCTTCTTCTTGTGTTTTTTGGTAAGTGCAGGTGGCTTCGTTTTTTTCCTGGGTTTCCTCTGCTGCTGGTGCTGAACTTTACGGGAGCTGTCCCCTCTCAAGAAATTATCCTTTGGGAGCAAAACAATACCAATGGGAGCATATTAAGAACAAGTACTACTTTCCTAGCTTTTTTCACCCTGGTTGTTCCACAGACATGTGGAATGTAATGCAAGAGGGACTGTTAGCTTACACCCACACACAGTTTCAAAAACTGAGCTGTTTCGTTCCTCACTGACCCCAATGGCAAAAATAACATAGACCAAATTATGAGATATTGTAAGCTGGGGATTGTGCACTGTCACTTTAAATTATCATAGCAAACTCTAACTAAAAAGTGCAAAACCATAACCTTTAGCAGCACTCCTGTAAGTATTGAAGACAAAACGCTGTTGTGAGGTGGTGTTAATGTGGATCATGTGCAGCAGCTGAAGCCACAATCCTCAAGTGCCCACTGACATAACAGAGGGACAGCACTGAGGAGACAAAATTAATACTGCTGGACTAGGATAAGGATGTGGGTAAACAATTAGGGCCTCATTGCTCCTGAACAGCAATCACCGACACATTAAAAAATAAATCAAACCATCATCAATCTTCAGTTGCCATCATACTGTGTATGGCAGAGGATTATATTTGTTACAGAGGTTTACCTGGGACATACAGAAGATTGCCTAGAAAGTGGGAAACCCCATGCAGATCTGTGTAGCACAAACCCTCACATTTTAATCCAAAAAACTATAATTCACAATTATTTGAAAGGCTGGGCAAAAACAGTAAAAAAAAAACTTTTAATAACGCAACAAAATGAACAGAAATAAAAGCAGTTTTACACCTAATTGAAGGTAGGACAAGAAGCCTTGAAGGAGGGGGAGGACAGAAGTGGGTTTGTGAATTATCCTAAAGGTTTTGTTCTGGAAGATTAGTGTCATAAAAAGGAGAGCAGAGGACATCAACTTCATTTCTCCATTCTCTCAGCTTGAGGTAGGCCACTGCTTTTTCTCTGGGATCCATGGATCCCTGAAGGAAGTTAGAGATAAATTCTGATAGTTACTAAAAGGAAAATAAAGTAGCAAACTCATTATTTGCATCCTTGTAATTCCTCTACATTACCTCTAGAGAGTACTTTGGGGCATGTGTTCTGAGATTGTTTAAGATGCAGTGTTCTTAACACCACTCATATTACATTCAGATCCAAGGACCAGGAGTGACCCCAAATGAAATTACCACAGGACCTCTCACAATCATCTTCTATTTCTCAATTTAAGACAGCAATCAAATTTCCTCCAGCGAAGAATATTCCCATGTATATTTTATTATATCCCCAAAACTACATAAAAGATTTTCACAACATACTTTATACTAATTGGGAGTGCTTGTCAAGTTTTACCCTTTTAAGAAAAATAATAGCAAACAAGTTCCTAAGTTCATAAACTTGCTAGCGGTCAAGGAAGACTTCATAGGAAGACTGGGGTTAAAACTCCTGATCATCCCAATACACAAATAAATACAATGATGGCTTTGTACTTACCATTTTTTTGGCATGTTCTTCGCACAGAGGTGTCTGATGTGTAATGTCAAAAACTGGCACAGAGCACTGCTGACCATCTGCAAACTTGGCTGTGCAACTCGAGAAGAGCTGCTGAGAACGGTTCAATAAGATATCTGTGCATTTCTGCATCAGGAATAACACAAGACAGTGGTGGAGGAACGCCCTTTGATTCATCTATCTGATAAAGATCAGAGCCTTCAACTCTATCTGTCCATAGATACTACTTTTAATGAGTGCCTTAAATTTGCTATTCAAGTTCAAAGCTAGGTAAGGCTCAAACCCAACTTTTAAAGTGAAAAAGCTGCATTCATGCAGAATTTCTAATGATTTTATTATATACTGAGATAGTTTTATAAAAGCAGCCATTTCACTAATGAGTTCTTAGCAAAAAGATGCCTTTTCCTGGAGCCTTAATCAATAGATCAATAGTAGCAGTTGGAACAGTGTAGTCAACAGGACTATTTCCTTACAGACTAATGACAATCCATACTGAAACATTAAAGAAAGAGTATTTCTTAATTCAATCTTTTAAGGTACATTCTTGGCATTTATCTTTAGAGCACAGACAAAGAAGTTTCAAGATCCTTCCTGCTCCTCTGAAAAAAAAGATGTGCAAGCAGACAGAAAGGTCAAGTAAATCCAAACGTAAGCTTGCTGAGATTTCCTTCAGAAAATCCTTAGCAGGAGTAAAAATGTTTCCAGACTTAGAGCAAATCAAACAGATATTTCATTGTGTCTTTTTTCAAACAGCACTAGAAGCACTCCTTCCATCTTGAACAGTTCTCAGACCTCAACATCACTATGTATGTTTATAAAATGTTAAAAACAAAAAAAAAAAAGAAAAAGAAAAAGGACAAAGAAAATGAAAAACCTGCAGAACAATCCAGATAGCAGACTTGGATGGATGGGTCAGAACCAAGAACCTGTTCATTTTAGAGAAGAAAATGCAGAGAGAAAAAATGGGCATACATGCAAAATCACTCGACTATCCTGCTCTACACACAGCAACAAGCAAGACCACTTAAAATTAAAAACAACCCAAACAAAAAAATCCCATCAGAACCATGAGGCAAATCCCAAATACAGCTGTATGCCATGGTGCTCTCTCATAGACATTTGAACTGCTCTGCAAACTGCTTTTAAGCAGCCTGCAAAAAATCAAACAATAAAAACAAGGCATCTGCAAAACAAAAAGATTGGAAAGGTGCTGCAGTCTGACATCAGCACTAGTCACTTTTTAAAACAAAACCAAAAGTTCCAACAATAGGAGTCACCCCAACAAAAGCACCAACAATTCTTCAGCTAAAAACAAAGCAAAAAAAAAAACAAAAAAAACCCAAAGTCTGCAGTATTTTTAAGTATTACAGGTCATAAGTCTGCCTTTTTATAGTCTTCAGAACCAAAACTCACATCTATTGTGCTCTCTTCTTTCTGAGATCCTCAGCCATTGACTTTCAACATCCTTTCCAGGCTTTGTTTGAAATTCCAAGCACAGGGAACCCTTCCTCATCTGGACTAAGAGGTTCTGTGACTCCTTCTATTCTGTTTCTTTAAACAAGACAAAGTATGATTTCCATCTTTCTAGTCAGTGTAAGTCCTCTTTTTATACTATGTACAAAAACCATTTTCCACTAAACTGGCACAGGAAGGTGGTCTATTGGAACCTACCAAGAGCTGTATGAAAGCCAAGAGGCTGAAAGTCACATGTTTTGTACCAAGTCATTATGAAGGATGATCATTTTGTAAAGGTTTCTTGCCCACAATAAATACAGCTCACAAAATAAAATAGTGTTCCTATTACAAATACCAGTAGCAGACTACTTGTCGTCATTGTCTACGCACCCAAACCACACAGCCAAATTAAAAGCAAAGGAGTTGCTTTTGTTAGTATGATGACATACTAGCAAATAGGTATTTCTTTGTGAAAACTTAGTTACCATGCATAAATCTAACAAACAAAAAAAACCTCCTAAAACAGAACAGCTTCCATGCCTGAATGCCACTCCCAAACAGAGTTAAGAGGATACGCTGAAAACAGTGCCTGGTGAATGGAAGGGCCTTGTTAGTGCACTGCTCTCCCTTCGAAGTCCCACTGCAGGTTGTTGGTTCTGCATCTCTCTGCCTTGCCTGGCTTGTGCTGAAAAAAAAGCATAAAAGAGTTTACAGACAAACCCCCAGTCTTGTGGTTACTTAACACAATTATTATACTGAATGTAGCACAGTAGGATGAAAAATTGTAACACACGTGTGTGTGTCATGATCCAGATGGGTGCACACTACTACCAAGCTCTACACAGGGACACAAAATAGATGTCAATGACAGGTGAAGGTGTGACTGTAGTTAACAGGATTATTTCTTATTTCACAGGGCCTTAATTGTAATGAGAGGTGCTATGTGCTGCTACCATGTAAATATTACAACACTTTGCAACAGAAAGGGCAGCAACAGGTGAGTGTCAACACAGTGACCCTCAAAATGAGGTCAGTCTTTAGAATTCAATGTACTGGGTATGCCTAGATGGGAGTCAAGTGCACTTCCAAGCCTGTTCATAAATCCAAACATGCCGAGCATCCCCAGAGCTTACATGCAAGCATGTGCTCAGACAAACTTAGACTGAGCTCTGGAGTGGCAGAGCCTGAGCGTGCTCAACATGGATAAAAGCTCTCCTTCATCAACGTGCTACAGCCCAATCCACCAGCAGGTGCCCGGGACTCCCCCAGCACAGCCTGTGTGCTCTGAGCCTGAGCTGCAAGCAGGCGCCAGGCAGCGGTGTGGACGGGCACTGAAGCGTTACACAGCTCGCTCGCTCGGGTGAGCCTGCTCTCCAGGCACGTGTCACCTTCATGGAGATAAAGCTGGCGATTCCAGGGCTCACTTGCACCTCTGTACACGTTGTTTTCTAGGTTGACAAAAAGTTGTCTGTAGCCTGACTGCTTTCCTTCAGCCATTTCTGTCATCAACTGCACTTTGACTGAGCAAAGTTTTAGTTAGCAGTATTACTCCTGTGAAAAATTTTCTATCTGAAAAGACTCTGTGGTTACTTAAATTGACCAGAGCAGTGATGACAGGCATACCTGGCTTTGCTAGTCTATCCAAAACAATGTAAACTTTTTTTGCTTAATAAAAGGGAAAAATAATAGGGAAAAAAACCACCAAGAGCTTGTCAGTTCAGGTGAACTTTTGCTGTAGTGTTAAAGTTTGGAGAAATTTATACACAACTTTGTAAATTAGTAATGGACTTCTACATTACACCTCAGAGCAGTTCTTCAAAATCAGTCCACCTCCCCAACAATGAACCCTTCAATTGTCATGAACCACATCCCACTGAACCAGGAACAAAAGCATCCCATTAAACACAATATACTCACAATACCTAGCTCCAATCTGCATCTCATACTATACACTGCACCCCACAGTCACACATCCTGTAAAGCAAAACCCCAATAGCAAAACGATGCTTCTGATACCCCAAATGTAACACCAGGGTTCAGACTTAGTCTGTTCCTGCATGAATATGAATCAACCAACTCTCCATATGCTGAGAGCTAGAGGGATGTTGACATTAACTAGAAAGAATTCCCACAGAAGATAACCTTCAAAGTTGTTAGAAGTTATGTATTTTGTTGCCAAGTTTTATTTAATGTTAGATTGAGTTAAATCTAAGAAAAAGCACGAGCTTAAATTTGGTTTGTTGGGAGGATAATTAAGAGGAGGTACAGATTTTCAAAAAAAGCTGTCTGGAAAAACAAAATCTGAATTGGAACAGTGAGCTACAGACCAGACTGCACACCTTCTACTAGCACAGTATAGGACCAGATATTTGGGCACAGAAACTGCTGAACAAACCATCCCCATTTTACAACATAAATCTGGAGAAGACCTGTCTTCATGGAAAACTGTACGCCACGTTTATGTCACTCCACTGACAGGCATTTACGCGCCATGTTTTCCTGCCTTGTGCGTAACTCCCGGTTTCAGAGCTCATCATTTCAGCTGCGGGATGCTCAGCCCGTGTCCCCCTGCCCAGCCCCAGGCCCATGCAGTCGCAGCGCAGGTCTAACCTGGTGCAAGCACACGCAGCCCTCCGGAGCTCGTGCAGGAGCTGCCCCGCGCGCTCGGGCTCCCGGCTGGCCGCCTGCAGCAGCGCTTTCCGCAGCGTGTGCCGGCATTTCTTCTGCCGCGATTCTGCCCGCTCCAGGCGGCACAGGTGCTTGTATTTCTGCTGAAAGTAAGTGCAAAGTCTGGTCACCCTGGAACTCCTGTCATCTGCATTGTCATCATCGGACCTGAAGAAGGGAAAATAAAAACAAATATGCTTTAAGATACTACTTTTTTTCCCGCTAAGCTAATTTGTCATTCTAATAGAATTGTTAAATTGGCATCCATCTTCTAGCCACACAAACACCCAAATGCTGAAATCAGGCAGTGTTACAAGAGAAATAGCAAGAGCAGGATCCCTTTTAAATTCTAAAGGTATTTGCCCTTCTTAGTATGTCATTATTAGAGATTACATCAATTTATCATCAAGTCTGACACATTTAAATGTCTAGAGCCTGCTGTTCAAAAAGAAATCTATACTGTTAACCTTTATTTACTGTAGATGTCTCAGCAAATGAGACCAATCTTAAATCAAAGTGCAATTAATGGAGAAGACAAGGGTGGGGAATTGTGTAGTGGAAATTTATTGAGGAACAATCATGCTGGAGAAGATGGTCAAATTCTAACAAGTACCTAAGCTTCTGACTTCTTCCAGTTCCTTTTACTCTGCCAGGTGGTATATTCCTTTTTAAACCAAAATACACACTATTAACAGCTAACAGCTGATACTTATTTCCCCTTGCTGCAGAGTTGCAGTTGATTTACAGTACAAGAGAGAAGAAATGCGTATTTAACTCAAAGATACTGAGAGAAAGATCAAACCAGGGCTAAGCAACGACCAGAAGAAGGACTAATACAACTCTCTGTTGGCTTAAGAAAGCCCTTCTCCATTTATCTTGGCTCTCTGAATGTCCAGGCACATATCAACAAGACCATCAAACCATGTCAACACATTCAGTTAAATGAAGTAAAAGTCATGAAACAGAAAACCATCACTGGAACTGGCTAAAACAAGGTCCATGAAGCTACCCAGAAGTTCTCCACAGCAAGCACTAGTTTGCAGAATGAGGTTTTTTTTCAGGGAGCAACAAAATACATGTCCTGAATCTAAGCACACGCTGTTTTTCCTCTAATTTTTAAAAACTCGGAGTTTTTCCTCTAATTTTTTTCCTATGGAACAGAGAAACTTTTTGCCAACTTTCCTATCTGTAACACAAAAAAAAGGGCAGGGGAGAGAAGAGAAATCCAAACAAATGAAGCAAATCAAAAACTGGCAATGTTGAGAGCCCATGGGACTGCATGAGCTGACACCCAAACCTGCACACAGCAAAGGAGGCCACCATTGAGACACAAGAGATGTGAAATACCAGCCATGATATTTAGTAAAGTAAGATCCAGAAATGCAGACGGCAGATCTGTCCCTGAAAGGCAGTATGGTGAAGACCTACTTTCTTTTCTGCAAACTCTGACTCTATTTACACACAGGCCAAATGGAAGAGATTGCAGCCATCTCCACTGAGGCTTTCCACGAAAACTCTGCAGCAGCAAACACTGCCTTTGACACAAATGCATGTTTTTGTGAAGTTTCATGGAAAATCAACTGTACTATGTGTTTTGTTTGTTAAAACAATTTACAGCTTATTTTCTAGAAGCATAAAGTACAAGTACTTAACCTCTGCAATTACATGCTTAGCAGCAAATACAGTCTATGTTAAAAATATTTCACATATGCAATGTTTAGAGTATTTTTACATTGAAAATTAAAAGAAAATACACTTTTAAGAACTCTTAGGAAAGAAAGCTTACTGGGGAAGGCTACCTGTTTAGAAAAATTTGACTGTGGGCTATTTAATATAGATTTTCCTTTTCCACTGTATTACTAAAAGAGGAAAACATAGAGAGCATATATATTTATTGGTAGGTTTAATATCTTAGATATTTCATTACTGCTCTGGGCCAAGACTTTTAAACAAAGTTACTGATTTAATTTTAAATATGGTTAAAAATTAACTTTAAGAATACCAGAAGTATTCCTTAGGGGAAAGAAGTTTCTTTCATGTGGAAAGAGCGTTTTTTAATATATATTTCTCTATATTTGAGACTTTTTACTTCTTTTACTTTGAAAAAGCCAGAAAAAATGGCATTGTATGCTGAAATATTTTTGATCTTCAGTTTATGAGATCTTTTTAAAAAATAGATGAGGACATATATCAAAAGTATAGAAAGAAATCATGCCTGCAGTGGGCAAGGGCTTATTTTGAGCCAAAATTTCTAAAAGCCAGTTTCTAAAAGCCTGTTCAGAACTTTGTTCCCAGGCCAGTAAGATTAGCCAAAACATTTATATGTTCAAAGAAACCTAAAAATATCAAAATAAAACCTTTTTTCTTCAGTAGACATGAAAATGAAAGATACTTTTATTGTTGTTCTTTCATAAATAAGTTTGCCAAATTCTATTTAGTTTATTCTACTAAGCTGCATATAGAACTTCTGAAGTTCAACTTAACGTGTGGCATTTCATTTTTACAAAGAATTCTGAAAGTGCACACAAGCCATTTGATAATCCAAAATGCTTTCTCCCAACCCTTCCCTTTCAGACTGTCATGTGGAAACATCAGGGGGATTATTGCTGTGTGTTCCTGAAGAAAACAAAGACAGCACAAAGCAGCAGAAAGGAAGAGCAAAAGGGTGAGCAGCCAGGCACCACCAGAGAATGAGAACATGGTCTCTAGTCTGAGACAACCCAGCCACTATACTTCAAATCCCTCTTTACAGAGCGTTTAGAAGAATCTTCCCTTCTTTCTTTTAGTTATTCTACTTATTGGGAGTTATTAAATCCAACTTTTGACAACACAGTGTTGATATTTAATCCTTTGAGGGAGGTGGTATGAGGAGGGATTCACACTCCTTTTTCAAACTTGCTACTTGAAACGTTTGCTTTATCTATATTTCAGAGTATGAAGCGAAAAAATACTTTGTTACAAAGTCATTTGCTTTCTAGCACTTTCCAGGATACCAGACTCGGTAATCAAATAATCTAGGGGGAAGCTTCAGTAATCTGCAGCAGGGAACAGCCCCTGCTTGCTCTCCAAATTGCTGCTCCCACAAGGGATTCCTCCCTCCCCAGCAACCTTTTCTGCCAGCACCCAGCCTGCACTTTGCCCACTGCCAAGTGCTGCACTATTGGAACTCAAATATTTGTGCCTGCCTTGAAGCACTGTGTCCCGAACTCCTGGGACCACAGAAACACAATTTTTCAAAATTAAAGCCCAGAATAATAAAAGCAAACATTTGGCCTGCGTTTCCACAGATGATTGCAACAGTATGAATTTTACAGATTAAAAGGCCAGAAGGCAAGTGAACAAAAAAATGTACTATTGTTGTCATGGTTTAACCTCATCCAGGATCTAAGTACCACAGTGCTGCATGCTCCCACTCCCTGCATGCTCACTCTCCCTGCTCCCACCAGAGGGATGGGGAGGGGAATCAGGAAAAAACCACCTTGTGGGTTGAGCTAAGAATAGCTTACTAATGAAAACAAAGTACAATATACTACTACAATTTATTGTAATGAAAAAAAAAAAAAAAAAAGAAAACTAAACCCTGAGAAAAACAATGATGCCCTATACAGTTGCTCAGCACCCACTGACTGATCCTCACACCTACCTCAAGCAGTGATCAGCTCCCCCTAGTTTATGTCCTGGCTATGATGTTCCAGGCTGTGGAGTACCCCCTCGGCCAGCTGGGGTCAGCTGTCCCAGCTGTGTTCCCTCATGGCTTCAGGTGCACCCCCTCTCTGGCAGAGCACAGGGAAGTGAAGTGTCCTTGACTTAGGGCTAGCACTACTTAGCAACAGCCAAACCATCAGAGCATTATCAACGCTGTTCTCCTACCCAACCCAAAGCACAGCACTGTGCCAGCTGCTAAGGAGAAAACGAACACTATCCCAGCCAAAACCAGGACACTGTTAAGACATTAATATTAAACAAATCTGGTGAATTTTGGGGAGTTTAAGAGCAGCTAGAGTATCACACAACAAGTTCAACAGAGGTTTCTTCCACAATCACACAAGCAGAAATGCTGAGAACCAGCTGCCCAGTAAAGCAGAAATTAACTGTTCACTTTCTTTCAATAGTGTATTCTGAGAAGCATTCCTCTCACTGTCTTCCATGCAGTCAAAAGGAAAAAGACAGAATGCAATCAGCTGGTGGGGACCACAAGCTCAGACACAAATAAACAGAAAAAAGAGTTTAATTTCACCATGAAAACCAGCAAGTAAATACCCTAAGTTTAGGTATGTGATTTCAAAACCAAAAAGTTTTGGGTAATAATCTCCATTGGTTTTCTGGTAAAATAAGTCCCCAGAATTCAGAGCTGTAACAAGTCACTGGCTGACTTTAGGAGGCACCAGTCTGTACCACCAGATTAGCAAGACAGAGTCATTTTGACAAATCAAATCTCCCCAGAAGCAGCCTGAACTAATTCATCTTCAGTAGCAGGCAGACCACACTGCAGAAGTGTCAAAGTGAAACATTTCAGGTAATAAAAACCACTACAGAAGTTTGCACAATTGGAACCCAAGTTTTAGAAGGCTGACATCAAGTGACTGCTTATCCATGATCAAAATTAGTAAGGTTGTTGAAGAGCTAACACTGAGCAGGCTGATAGAAGTACAAAAGCAGCCAGTTGCATTCAAAAATTTATCCATCATGGATAGTTAAGACAGCATTTAACTGAGGTGCACAGAATGCTAGAATGGAAAAGAAAACGTCAAGATAAGGTATTATTATTTTCTCTCGGTATGTGAAAAGAGTAGGAAGAATCCAAAGGAAGTTAAGACACATAGAAGACAAAACACACAGAGATGACCTTTATAAGTTCACAAAAAAATAGGGATCTATGGAAGAATCAAATCAAATGTCAAAGAGAGAAGAGTGTAAGGGAAGCTATTTAATAGATACATCTGCTGTGAAAAATTATGTATGATTTAGAAGTCTGAAAGTCTGTCCACGATTTCCCAGAACATTTTATTTAAAAGTTGCCTTTTAAGTTAGAAGCAATGTTTGTGAAAGGTCACTCTAAAACTGCTGATGCCCTAAAAAATGGTGGTTGTTCATAATAAAAAAAAGACTCCTTTATTTTAAAAAAGTGAAGTCTACACTCTGCTTAATAGCTTTGATTCACTGAAGGCTCTTAATATTTAGCATCCTGGTGTGTGTCCTGATGAGAGAGATACAGATTTGTGGTTCATCTTGAGGACAATCTTCAGAGGTGGCAGGAAATTCTAGTAAGTTTCAGAATTTTCAGAATGTAACAACAGAATAAGGTTTCATAAACACCATTATTCTAAGTGTGATAGCTAAAAACTAAAAAAATAGGGAAGAGTTGTAGAATCAAAAAGTCCAGTTGCACATTGAATGAGAGTCATGTTACAGAAACTATAATCAAATTCTAGTGAGACCCCAATTTCTTTGTTAATAACATACAACAGTATTACAATATTACACGTGGGATGCTTTGTTTTAACTGTGCACCTTCAAATTTACATTAGTAGACCTCTATTATCATAGCCTGCTGTAAGTTTAGATTTGTGACTTAGAAGTATATAGAGAACATCATAAGCCTTTCTGCACCAGCAGTTAATTCCTGCTCTGTTTATCCTTTTGATCCCATGCTCACAAGTCCCATGCTTCCTTCCAATGCTCACAAGTACTGACAGAGGTTTATTCAAAACTTAATTATGAAAAGAAATACCATGGCCTTTAAAAATCCCCATTAAAACAATAGCCTGCATAATTATTACAAGAATTAATGAGTAAAATGTAGCAAGTTTACTGACAAAGTTATTAACAACCAGTAGGAAAGACAAGAAACCAATAGCAACCCCATTTGATTCTAATTCAGCACCTCCAATCATCAAAGCACACAAGTTCATGAATAAATCCTACTAAACTCAATTAAATTCAGGCAAACAAGCTTAAATCCTTTCCTGGTGCATCATTCTGATAGCAGACTGCACAAAGGTCTCTAAGTTAGCTGGAAACTGGGACAGAAGGCGACAAGCTGTTCCACAGCTCTTACAAACAAATGAGTTCAAACAATCCTTTGTTTCAGCAAAACACTTGAACAAGTGCTTAGGTTCCACTGATTCCACTTGAAGTGAAGCTCACATTTACATGATTTATTCCATCAAGGCCAGCATGAATACTAAAGAATCATACTCACTCAGGTCTCTCATAGCCGAGGCTTTCTCGGATAGACCATGCAACCTGGTAAGGGGAGGTTTGCTCTGAATCCTCCAACTCTTCTCCACTGTCTTCAGACCAATCCAGCCCTAAGGGAATTGAAAACATGGAAACTGGATGAAAAGAGCATCCACCTCATATAAGCCTCTGAGCAACCTTTGGCACAAAAGATGAATGTATAGTATAGTTGCAAGCATAATTATGTTTGATTAAATTATGCAGTATTCTCAATTATGCAGGAAAAGCTACAGTAACAGGTCTATTACAGTGTGCAAATAGCATGCACTGATTTTTACCATAACCGAGTTTTCCTTTTAAAATCCTTATTGGCTTCTTTACCCATAAATAGTGCAAGAAAAATCACCAACTATCTTACTCACAGAGAAATACTAGTTTTCATAACCAAGTACAAGGTAAGAGAGAAGTCCCTGTCATGAAGAACTGACTACTTGGTAAATTTTAATACTATATGATCTAAATAGGCCAATTTCATTTCTGTTTATATTCTGACCCCTTTTCTGTGCCAAAACATGGAAGAATATGAAAACTGTAAGACACAGGAGCAGGGACAGAGATAGATACACAGCTACTCAGGATGTTCCTCTGCTCAGTCTCTGTAATTGCCTACCAAATGCACATATTAGTGGGTAGAAAGAGCTAAAGGTAGGCATACAAACACTCCAGCACTTTCACCAAGCAGCATGTTTTCACTTAATGATGATGCACTATGATCAACTTACAGTGTGCTCCAGCAGCCTCAGTTTGGCCAGAAAGCAGCCACTAAGTTCTCAGGTGGAACATTTTATCTGGAACTTCATCTTTTGGTTTTTTCCCTATTATCTCTCTCACATACAGTGAAATTCTTGCCACTTTCTTGCAGCAGGTGAGATAAAATCCCATTCCTGCATTTGCAAGCTAGCATGCTTTGCTTTTTCATTTTCTTGTGTGCTCCTTGAAAATTGATAGAGTTAAGGAGCATTTCATTTTTGCTAAAATTAAACTAAACAACTATATCTGAGATTATTCTGAAATCAGATGCCTTGAATCTGGAAAATGCATCAGTACTTGGCCAAGGACTTTTAGAGTTAGAGACACACACACACATAAGCTTGGAATACAATCATCAGATAACCATCATATAGAACCAGCACTTTAACATAAACCACAGATATCAGAAACCCAAATTTTCAGGAACTTCAGCATCCTAAAAAAATTATTTTTATTTTTTATTTTTTAAGACATATATTTGAACTAAATTAAGATACCTTAAGACATTTCATAAAATGCCAGAATTATACTTTCAACTTGAATGTTTCTTTTTCCTGTTGTCTCTTCCACAAAAGAATGAAAAAACAACTTAATCATTCCATAAAGATGTCCACAATTGAAAACCGCATAACAAATTGTTTAAACCCTAAGTTTAAAAACAAAATCAGAAACTGAGTTGCTTTGCTTTTCCTGGGCACTGCAAAAAGGAAGGAATAAAATCTAATCCAGATTCAACTGTAGTGACACTGAAGACTGCAGTTACATTAATATGCAATTACATGGCTCTGATGTTGGTACACATAAAACTGGCTTAATCTTTTGAAATATTCTCTAGTGCTGCTCAAATATAGAAAAGAAATCCTGAAATTCTCTGATCTGGCAAACCTAGTCTTTAATATTAAGGCTTATAATGAATAAATAACAAATAAGTTTTTCATTTTCACATAATTAATATATAAATTCTTTTACTTTGCCAAATATGAACTGTTCTAAATGCATCCACATACTTATGCACCTGCCTAGCTGTACCTGTATAGGCCTAGCTATACATGTATAGGTCTAACTGGTTTTTAGTTTTACTATGCCTCTTTTTAAGGAGCACATATTCTCTTCACCAGTTGAGAATGTTGAACATTAAGCACAGAAAGGGATCTTTCTACAGTCTTTCTAAACACAGGTCACTTTCTAAGCTATTGAGGTCTGTGACACTCAGAAATGCCTCTAGAGTTGCCATTCCTCTAAAGACCTGCACTATATACAGGACCATCAAAGCTGTTTTCTGAAGAACAATTTCCTTTGGAGACATGCCACTGGATGCTAATTATCTCCTGAACAAATAGTCAAACTACTCCATGAGTGCCAAAGGGCAGATCTTAACAGCAAATTAAGAAAAAGTTAATTGAAATTGCAAAAATTACAGATGTTTGCAATCAAATAAGACATTATATAGGGAATGTCCAGGTTTATCTGAAGTCTTTTTTTGTTTTAAACATTATAAATGGTGTTCCTACTGATATCACACAGACTCACATTTCCTTTTCCCTGCCAGTATTTTACTTGCTAGAAATGTACAATCTAAAACTAAGCTGAAAAGTAACTTGGGAGGGTGAGGAAGATAAAAAGGACAGATAGGTGTGCCTAGGTGTATATTCACAATGAGACAAATCAGCCATAAGGTCAGGTGCCTTTTCAAAGCTTACAGAGCACTACTATCATAGCACCAATTTGGCTGTATTTGCTCATATTTTCATAAGCAGCTATTGATCATTATATGTAAGGGGAAGATTATTTCTGCATGGTATGCAGATAAGACTTCACCCTTACAACTATCTCCCATAACAATGCTGCTCTCCTGAAGGGGTCTTTTCCTTCTGTTCATCCATATTCTAGACATAAATAGGGCCCAGTCAAGAAAAATTCTCACGTGTTCCAATTTTCCAATTAAATCAGCTGGAATTTCAAATATGCAGAGATTGATGGGCCAAACTGCCAAACTTTCACTTATATTCTTTATGTCACGTGCACTTATCACACACCTAATGTTTCAATCTAACTTTGTCCACTCATGTAGCTGCTGCTAGTGACTTGAGTTGCAAACCTTCTGCATGAGGTCTCTACAACCCAAACAATGTTTTCTACACCTCATTTTGGTTTCTCAAATGGTTAACAGAACACTAAGAAGAATAAAAAACCAAAATGCCATAAACCATTTGCGATGGGTCCAGGCACTCCCTTCATAGACAATGGAGCTAAACAAAATACCAAGAGATTACCTAGCTCGGGGTTATTTTGTATGGACCACACAGGAATTCAGGACAGGGCTAGGAAGACATTCCCATCCAGTCTTTTGGTTCCAGGTAAAACATATGGCTGGAGTGCAGCTGTGACCTACTCACCTAAGTGAGGAAACAGATCAGTGTCCAGCTGCTGTTTTCGAGTGCACAGTTTCACCAGTCTCTGGAGCCGGCTCATGCAGGACGAGTGCGGAGGGAAGGCTGTGGCTTTCATGAGGACCCGGTCAGTCCTTGGCGGGTCCGTGCCAGGAGCCCTGGCGGGTGGCAGGAGAGGCAGAGGTCTCTTGTTGGACAACTGCCGCGCTTGTGCTATAGTGTGTGTGGTGGGTGCCACTCCCTGCATTGGTAGGCTGGTGTTCAGAGGTTGAGGTGACTTGCAGACTATGCCCTGCGGTAGCCCTGTCGGCTTTAACGAAGCTGATGAAGGTGGCAGATGGGAGTGCTGCTGCTGCTGCTGCAGAGGCTGCTGCTGCAAAGGTGCAGGAATGGGGCTAAAGTGCTCTTGGCGAACTTTTAAAATCTCTGTCTCTCTCTGGCGCTGCCGGTTGTGAGCCAACTTGCTCTGCAACTTTTTCTTCACTGTTGCCCCTTTCTTTAGGTCATCATCCTCCTCGTTGAAAGCAAAGGGGTCTTCTAATTCTGCCTCCAGGTAGTGGAGAGGAAGCCTTGCCCCTGGAGGGGAGAGGGACATCCCATCCAGTCCATTGGGCATCTTCAAGGCCAGGGTGGGCACTGTCAGACCGAAGGCCATAGCATCCATCTGATGCCTGACCTTCACCTCCTCTATGGGATCATTCTTTTTCTTCCTCTCCTTTTTCGGTATAAAGCCAAGTACCTGCAGGTGGCTGTTGCAGTACCTTGGAAAAGTAAGAGCAGTCAGTTATTAACTAAACTTCCCAAAGTAAAATTTGAAGACAAGACATAATTTAGGAGAAACTCACAACGAGCAAATACAAACTGAAGCAAAAGAGGTTTTATAAGAATTGTATACAACTTCTAATACAACAGATAACTGTGGTGCTCCCAAACCAACAGGAAAACAACTTACACAAGCAACTATTTCTAATCTTAAGATATAATATTCTCCATTCATTATTCATAGGAAAATCACGTACAGTCATTCAAAATCTTAACTCTCTAATAGAGTAAACAGTCAAAATCCAAAGTGAACAAAACAAATGAACAGTCAGAAAGTAGCAAGAACGCAAGCCATTAACTGATCACTTCAAAAGCTCCTAAGAAAAAGCACATTGAAGACTATTTCCTTTCATTTGCCCATTCTTTCAGTGGAAGTAGTTAACATTTTCATCAATGCACACATCATTATTATTATTATTATTATTATTATTATTATTATTATTATTAATTCCACTGTAGTAGGGAGCAGTTTCTTATAAGGACAATCTCAGTACATATCTATCTGCTATGAAAGATCACTATTTCCACTTACTGAACAAGTAGCATAAATACTTAAATTCTGTTTTAGTAGTTTAACATGATGAATTTTAAAGCCAGAGGATTAGCTGAATATTCTTCAATAAAAATCTATCTTAAAACAAACTCTCTGCTGCTAGAAAGCATTTACACAATGCCAGAAATATGTATATATACAATCCAAAAGCATGAATTTTAAGTTCTTGTAATATGAGAAACTTCAAAGTCATGCTATTAAAAAAAAAGAAAGTGAGAAGGTCTTTGATATCTGTCACGAAAGTAAAAATAATTACAATTTATGCCACAGATGACATACTAAAAAGTAAGCAATTAACTTTTGTTTGATTGGAATCAGTATGTGGCAGAAATTTAGGAACCATGATGTGATCCTTTCGCTGTACGCCACAAGCAGGCACTCCTGCCTCTGTAGAACCCACCAGCAATCAAAATTTGCCCTTTCAAAATCCCATCTATAACTTACAGCTTATAGATGACCAAAGATACAAGGAAAAAGTGATGTCTGCATCAAGGTAATTATGGACAAGATAATGAATAGAATACCATGAAGTTATTCTTTAAAATCAGATCAGTATGAAGCTGAGAACAGTAAGTTTTGTTGAAAAAATAGGTTAAAATTATATTATTTCAGGCCTTCATGGAGCGAAAAATGGCAGAAAAGCCCCAAAACAAACCCCCCAAAAAGGTTTAGCACTTCAGTTTAGTCACTTTCAACTTATCGACCCATTTCTAACGGAACAATGCATGAACAGCTCTAAAGGGTCCTTAAAAGGGAAAAAAGAGAAAGGAAATTCATATATGCTGTTTAATGGTCTCCATATATGTAGCTTCTTGCAAGACCCACACTCCTAAGGTTTCACAAATCAGAAAGTGCTGTAAATCACTGCTACTTATTATTGCCTAAATAATTTCTTCATTACATTATGTTGTAAGTAAAAAATAAACCTAGATGAGGCAAGCTAAAAGCAAACAACTTGTGCAGTCCTTATTAGAACACACTGGAATACTGTAAATTCATACTGAGAGATGCACTTCTAAAAATAAAATTATATAATGAGGGCTCAATAAAGCTTCCCTTAAAGTCAACAAGCACTGTTTCCACATTTAAAATTAAGCCCTTTTAAAATATGTTGTTTGAACAGTTACCACGGCACTTTTAGTACGGCAGAAGAAAAAAACCAATAAACAGACTAAACAAACACAAGGGAATTTTTTCCCCTCTTATGCCCATAAAATGAGTGCTCTGCTCAACACAAATGCTTCCCTTATATTGTCCAGAACTTAAATTACTGTCATCTTGCGCTTGTGCTGATGTGAGGAGGTAGAACTGCATAATCTGTTTTCATTACAAAAACAGTAAGAAAAGAAATAGAAAAGGTGAATAAGTCTGTGGAAAGGTAACAAGCTTGCTAAAATTCTCTGAGTTTTAGGCTAGTAAGGGTTTGTCTTGTTCATTTAACTCTAACAGAATCCTTTTTATATGGCAGAGAATGAAGCTTTGGCTCTTAGAGCTGACCATACTGCATCACTGAGAGCCAACTGGCTCCGCTGGACACAAACCCACGGATGCCAGGCTACAACATTCAGATTCCAGTACACACTGACTTGCCTCTGTGCTTTAGGCTCTGTCTACTCCCTGTCTTCCAGTATAAACAAGGCTGTTCCACCTTGGACTAAGAGGAGCAAGAAGAAACCAGGAAGAGCAGTTCAGTCTTCTCTGGGTAAAGCAGACTGCACACAAGCAGTTTTGGCTAGGCATAGCTCTCATTAGCACCACTTCAGCCTTGACCATGTCATGCTCTTGCTGGCCCTGCACACAGCTAGGGGGGCATGCACCCACATTTCCCCATCCTGCACATTCCAGGATGGCTTTTTAGTCAGCCCTGACCTAAAGTGGCTCTGACTTCCTGCGGTGCTGCAGTCTGCATTAGTAGTTCAAGCCCATGAAAGTCAGATTATTGGGAAGACAGGAATTGAACCTGCAAGTAGCACAGTGCTTTTCACATAGCTCTCAGCACAAAACCCATTAGGGTCAAGCTGGTCCTACAAGAGCCAATTCCAACAAGCCTGTCTTAGAGGCTCCATTTGTCACGTCTATAACTTGTCTGTGAGTTATGCTCAGCTGACAGTACCACAATAAGTATCTAATACAGGGGGTTTTCTCCTTCCTCAATCAGCACCAAAGGCACTTATTCTGTGCAGGTAATGTCAAATTAAGTCCACAAATATGGTGGGTTGATATCCATTAAAATTATTATAACATGAAGCACACAAAATGTGATGGACTCCAAAGACTTCATCTGGACCATTTCCTGCATCCACTGGGAAGACAAGAATCCAGACAGTGAGGTTTCCTACCTACACATGCATTCTGCTTCTTAGTACACCCCAGTTTGGTATCAACTTCCATCTCTTACTTAAAAAAAAGACACAAACAAACTGGGAAGCAGCTTGTATATTAACAAAGAATTTAAAGATTCTCTTAAGTTAGGAGAATTAAAGATAAAATAATGTTTAACTCAACTATATTGTAGTAAACCTATATTTAGAAATCAAGTTGCATTTCATTATCTTTGTGTGTATCTGGTTAAGAAAGAAGTAGGAGATGTCTTCAGAGAAAAGAAAGATAAAACCCATGTGTGTATCATCCCACATATATATATTTTCTAAAAAAATATATTGAATAGAAAAATCAGACTTCAAATAAGGCAATGAAATCACATATATTAATAGATTTAATTTGTAGAATGTTAATTGCTAATAAGAAATTTAATAATATGGCATCATATTAACCATCTTTGTGCCCGGTAGCATCTCATTTGTCTGGGGTCAAGTGATAATTCGTCTTAATTATCTGTGGACAGACTATGAAGCTTTTGGCATATAATGCATGCATCATCTTTAAATACTTTTTTTAAACAAGTTCTAAAAGTATAAAAGAAGATAGCTGTCAGAGCATCACACAGGCTGCTTCTGATCCTATACAGTTCCTTGTCTAAAACTGTGACAAAATGACCATCTGACAGTAATTCTGTACACAGAAAATGAAAAGCTATGAGTGAAGAACTCAGACACTACAAACATCTTTATATTGAACAGAGTGTGAAAAAAGTCTTCTAAGAAACAGATACAGGTTTGCCTGCCAAAAAGAAGTTTAGAACAGCCACAGTCTTATCACTAGCATTCATTAAATGTTATTGTTAAAATTAAACTCTGCCCCAAGAAACAGTCTTTTAAAATATTCTTTCAACTATCACATCCTCTCATTTGAAATTAAAAGTTTATTTTTTTTTCAGACACCTGCTGTCCTCTTCAAGTACTGTAATGTGACACTCGACACGCAACTGAATTATTCTAATATAACATACACCAGATGTCATGACCACACTTCACTTTAACTTGAGAAAAATCAAAAAGAACAAAGTGTGAACTCAATTCAAGGTGTAAAGAAAAATCACAAATTCCATGGGAACATATGAGACATTAAAAAGTGTCATTAAGTACTATTACTTCTATTGTTTTTCAGTATGACCCCTGGTAAACAGGAACTCTCTCAGTCAGCTCTTGCATCTGAAATTACAGCATACCATTTGTGCTACCAATTTCTCATTTCTGTGAGCTTATTTCCAAAGAGCCTCAATTGTACAGTAGCAAAGAAACACTCACTGACTGTCAAATTACAGCTTCAAGTTATTCATCTTGTGCCATTTGAGCATTTGCCCTACAGCTTTTGACAAACATTCATGTTTTTTTCTCACTTCATCAGTCTCCTCAGCTGAAATGGCAGGTGAAGTGCAAGTTAATTTAGAGCACAGTCCAACTGTTGTTTCAGACAAGAGAGGGAGCTGTGAGCTGAGAAGGAAGTTATATGTAGGGCACAGTGGGAACACCACTAATAATGCAAAAGGTTAGTGAATGGCAGCTAATAATGTGAAAGGTCAGTGAATAGTGGCTTGATTTTTTTGGCATATTTTATTCATATTTTAGGTTTAAAAAAGCATTTCTACAAGAACAAGCCTCAGATAGTTAAAACACACATTAATTAAACACTGCATTGCTGGCAAAACCTGCAATGACAGCTCTGAAAAATAAAGTCGTATATTGATGGCAGACCAGATTAGACAAATTCTGCTATTTCAGCCCAAGCAGCACCAACGAGACTGGTGTTCAGGAAGTCTTAAGGAGCAAGGAAGAATGCCCTTGTGGTTACAGTATGGGCTGCAATTCAGGAAATCTGCTTTTAATTCCCAGTTCTCAACAAGTTCAAGGACTATATTTTGCAAGGAATTTAATACCCAGGCACTCTGGGCATCTTCATTTGGGCAGGGAGGGGGAGAGAAATAAGGGAAGCAAAGAAGAAAAGGAGTATGTGGCAATTCCCCAGCTGGCTCATCTGTTATCAACTAATATTTATTTTATTCCAGTAAAACAATACTACAGATCAGTACCAAATCACCAATGCTGAATTTTAATTCTGGATTTGTCCCTGCGTGTCACTGCCCCTTGTGTCCAGAATATAACCATTTTCAACTACTTGTCCTGAAAAAGCAGATGGAAGTGTGCTTTTGGCACTGCTAGGTAAATAAGCAGGCCTTTCTGAGAGCATGTACTGTGACTGACAAAGCAAATGAGTTAGAACAGCTGATATTGTGCAGCAGGTTTGATCCACAGTTTATAGTGGATTTGTGAAAAGCAGTGAACTCTCCCATAAACTTCCTTGGGATTAAGTCACTGCCCTCTCGCTAAGTACTTGACTCCCACAGAAAATAAAATGAAGTTTACTGGTCTTAAAACAAAATTCTCAAAGGAACATCCTGGAATACAATTCACTCAGACCAGTCCCTCCCTCATCCTGAAGCCAGGCAGCAACTGAAATAAAACATCCCAGCCACTTCCCACTTTGCAGAGAGGAAAGCACAACTCACCTACGGTCCTCAGACTTGGGGATGGGGTTGGTGCAGCGCTGGCTGTTGTACTTGGCCACATATTCACATTGCTTGAAGGGGGCAGTCTTGTCCTCCAGAACGTGTCTGATACAGAAGGCGTAGCCGTTAAGTCGCCTCTGCTTGCACAGTTTGGGGCTATATGAGCACAAGGGCTTATTGTCAACCTCAGAGAAGTGTATGTGTTTGCCTTCATACATCACGTGACTCTATTCCTTGTGAACATCAGCTGAAAGAACCAAAATATTGAGACAAATCACATAAGGGAAGAAAAACTGCATTCAGTTCTAGGTTGTGTGTTTCAGTCAGGCCAGAAAGAAGGATCCAAAACAATACCTGATTTTAAATCTTCTGTACCATGTCAGTGTTAAGAGAGAGCCCCAAGGACACCACTATCTTGGAATGATGATGAACCAAGATGAAGCAGATTGTCTAAGGAAAATATCAAAAGGGTCACTGTCAGTCAGAATAAAAGAGATATTACTACAGTAAGTAAACAGGTACATGTAGTCACCAAGCCTATGGTTCAGCTAGCATCCAATAAAACAACAGCACAATAGTTTTCAATCAGTAGTCACAGATCTTTGGAAAACATTAAAGAAATTACTGGGGGAAAGAAAATTCTATAGCCACCACACTTAAATCACTTTAACAGAACTTCACTCATCTACCAGAAAGTAATTAGAAGGTACAAGTTGTAAAAGGTTAAGTGTCAGATTAGATCACTTGCTTTCATAAATCAAGCTGAAAGATGATTAACCCATTTGATTGCAGAGGGTTTACTTCAAGGTATCTTTGTTTACAAAACCACCACAGACTGTCTTTGCTCTGCAAAATTACTTTGCCAGTCAGTCAGTCAGTGCAACAAAGTTTTTTTTAAGAAAAGCTTTCTTTACCACACCTGATGACCGGTCTTTCGGATTTTGTAGCTGCTTACAATTTCTGCAAGCATCCATATGCAGTCCTTCCTGAGGTCACCATGGTTCTTCAAAGTTTATCCTACCTCACTGTACTTATTTTAGGGAAATGCAGGCATTATTACCAGTCAGTACTTCCATGAATGCCAGAAGGGCTGACATGTCAATTCAGCAAAAGGCTGGGGTCCTACAGTGGTTCCTACAGTTCCCAAAGCAGGTTCCTACAGTGCAAATCCATGCAGCCATAAGGTACTTTTTCAGTTCCCAACATTATGGAGGTCTTTGGCAATAATCTTTTCAAAAAAACAAACAAAACCCTGAAACCATCCCAAAGTAGTTTCAAAAAAATTAACAGTACATACATTCTGCATCTACTGTGATACACTAAGCTTAACCTGCAAAAGGTAGCTTTTATTCAGAAAGGTCATCCTGAAGCACTGGAATGAACTCTTTTGAGCACTGTGTATTCATTCAGTACTCAGTTCAGTTTCATATGTGTTATACACAAGGAAAGGAATATTCATAGAGACGATATTCAGGAAATAGATAACAAATTAGAGGCATGTGACAAATGTACAGATTACCACCTCAATGAAATCACTTGTTCCCGAGGCCCAAAATGCAAGAACAGAATTGCAAGGAGGAAACCTACACAGACTTTGCAGGAAAGATGTACTTTCCTCTTGTAAAGGTACGAGCCTCCACTTTCTGCTGTAAAAAAAGTACCACAAGAAAATGACAAAGCACTATGGCACTGGGGGATCTAGAAAACCAATTTTAAGTCACTAGGGCAAAACAAAACACCCTATACCAGAGAGTAAACAACATAAATCTGGCCTTCATTAGCATATATCTAGCTGTAGATGCAGAAAGACAGAAGAGTACTAAAAGACTTAAAAACACACTTAAAATTCTTGGAACAGCTGTACACGCACACATACAGCATACCAAGCATGTGAATGGAGACAGGTGCTACAGAATGTAACTACTGCAAGCAACCTGAACAATCATTCAACAGCAATGGTAACTTTGTATTTCCTCTTGATACACATTTTCCCTTTCCATGCACACAGGGAAGCAGCCAGCCCCCGAGGCAGGAGCCTCACGCTTTGCCTACATCAGAGAGCCGCAACATACGCACAGCCACCTAGACCAATTTCAATCACCTTTCTCAACTTTTCTCAAAGGCACTATATATATATGTACATATACTTGAAACCAAACAATGACTGAAGTATGACTTTCCACAACATGTCAGTCTTAAGAACAAGAAAGTTCACTGTTGACTGTGCCCTTCAAAAAGACAGAATGGGAAAAAGGAACAATCTCTTCAGCATGTTAAGGACCAAATATTCCTTTCAGTCAGCTTGGCTCAGGCAGATACTGACATACTCTTCAGTATTATGCAGCAACAACATGAAGGAAACACATAAATCTCATGGGAACACGACGACCCATACAGGAGTTGTGGTCAGTGTTTGTATCCCAAATGTTTGAGAGATGGACTCCTCTATTACTATGGCAGCAAAAGTAATCAAATGAGTCTCCACTACTTGCATCTCATTCACACAACACTGACAAGAAAGCCTTTTGCTGGAGAGTCTGCTTCTCTCAGTTTATCAAAGCTTGGATTATGTGGCATACTGGACTGGACATAAAACTTGAAAGACCAAGTACATCTTGCAGCTGGGGTGACCCACATATTGCTCTCTATTTTCTTCTGGGTTATTTACCACCTTTTTAAAAACTACTACTATGATGCTTTGCAGAGTTTCTGATGGATCACTAACTTTCTCCTCTTTTGTACAACCCAGCTGTATTTCTTTTCTGAAGGTTAGCAGGCAATAGACCAAAGAAAGAGTTCCTTAGGATGGTTCCAAAGTAAACAGTGAGAAATGCATACCTTGTGTGCCTCCATTAAGCTTCTGTAAGGAAACTGCTCCACAGTTCCCAGCCACTAATCCTAGATTTATTCTTGTGGCCACAGTCTTATTTTTGCATTTAACTTGACTGTGTCAAGGCAGGCATAGTATTTCACTTCTCACTTGTCTGAGAGATACAGGGCACAAGGACAATGCCATTTGAAACACTCACACAAAAATACTGACAATAATCCCCAGGGAAACCTACGAGCATGAACGTGAGTTTTTGGGTCTATATATACACTAAAAGAAACTCATGCAAACATAACCATGTTAAAAATCCTGACAGTAACCAATTACTGCAACTACAGTGCAAGGAACAAGAAAGCCAACAAACATGGTAGCCAACCAATGTTATATTAAAAAAACAACACAGCAATTTTCTCAAACTTGCAATTATATCTTTATTGGTAGATTCTTAAACAGACTCCCCAAAAGACATGTCACTATGTGGATACATTGCCAGGAACAGAGACAGAAGTTGGACTTAAACTAAAAAGAGCTTTTTCTTTTACTTCCATGGCATACCATATAAGAAAGAGAGAGTGTGTGTATAAATATATATATAAAATAATGAAGACACTTAAATCTCTTCATTCTGATTTCATCTGATGCAGTGTTTTATTTTTAACAGTTTACAGGAGTTCTTACCAGAGCTTTTTGCTGCTACGCAAAAAGTAGCACAAGCATGGAATAGGCACATGTCACTTAACTGAGGAGAACTGAAACTACACTTAGCTAAATAGTGGGTGGGGGAGAAATTATTTTTGTCCCACAGGATTCAGTAAGAGATGACGGAAACATGGACTTCCCCTGGAAAAAGCAAATGCTTAAGCAGCTGTACTTCACTATAAAAATATCAGAATACAAAACTTTCTGGAAGCTGTTTCGATTTTGCATTTATACTCTACATTGAAGATGTAGGAAGGTTCAACAGAAAAAAAAAATTATGCCTGCATGTGCTCAAACTAACTTTAGCCACAACCCGTGAATGAGAAACCAGAAGCTGCTTCTTGAGGAACCTAGATTTTCCTTAAATAATTGATTCTAAATAAAAGATTTTGAGGTACTAAGAAACAACAGGGCAAAGAACAGAAGGGAATCCAAAAATGTGTGCCTTTGCAAAATAAAAAATCGTGGTAGGGAATAAGGTAAAGACAGAGCAGCCATACCAGATCACAAAATATTGCAGCTAGGGGTACCTGATGAAGTTAGTAAGAAATTGACTCAAAACATATCAATGAAGTATTTCTTCATTTTTACTACTCACAGGCAGTGAACTGCTGGAGCTTGCAGTCTCATGAGACTATGGAAGCAGACAGTACCATCAGGTTCAAAAAGGCAATAGAGAAGTTCATGGACAATAGGGACATAAGTGATGCACTCTCTACCATGACCATTTTAACAAATATGGGTGGTGGAGGAGTAAGAAAAGAAAGAACAAAAAAAGTGTCTGGGCTTTAATGCCCTTCCTAAGTAGCATGACTTATTCCTACTGCCCTAGACAGAACATTAGGCTGGATCCAAGCGAATCTGACCCAGCAGGGTATTTTTCACATTCTTATAAGTTTATCACTAATATTTGTAACTTCATAACACATTCACTTCTCCCTTTGTCCCATTTTTTATTCTTGAGCAACCGACTGGAAGAAAATCTCCTCCCTCTGGCTGAAGTCCTATCTGGACGTGTGAAGAAGAGTAACAAACTTAGCACCTCAGCAAGGCTTTATAGCAAGGACATGCAGGACACAGAGCAAAGTCACACTCTGAGACATCAGCACTTAAGAGCAGAGCTATTTGTCCTGCTGAGTGCAGCCACTGGTTGTCCATAAGACAACGGAAGGTGGTTTGCACAGTGACTGCAAAAAGAGAAATGAAAGATTTCAATACACAGAAACACACCTGTCCAACTGCCAACACATACTATCACCCTTTGGAAGAAGCCAGCTTCCAATTTGCTTTTAGTACTGGCTTTTCAGTACAGGCATAATCAGCTCCCTTGCAGTGCACATCAGCTCCAAAGACAACGCGTTGTAGCTCTGCACTCCACATAACCTCTTCCAAGAGTTAAACACTCCTTCAGAGAGGCTGGAAAACAGTGTAGCAGCAAACTCTGGAGGATGATCTTTACTATAACCATACCCAAGTAGCAGCATTATGTCATACAGAAATCTGGTACCTGACATTGTGAGTAATCTAGAGGGAAGGCAATGGCTTACTCACTAACAGAAAACCCAAAGCACCAGAGCCTCAAAACTCAGATCAGTAATTTTGCACAAATGCTGTGCTGAAAATATTAGAGTATTTTAAATCATGTGGGTTGAAACATTCTTAAACATATGCTCAGAACTTGACATTCAATGTACGTAAGACCCTTTTAGGCAATGGAATCCCCAAATGCATTGTAAATTGCAAGGCAATTATATGCTGGTGGTTAAAAGATGTATAATTAAGAGGACTGAGCTCAGAGCTTCACACACTGCATCCAAACAAAATCCACAACTACAGAGGTCTTTACTGTGTTGTTTGCATTTGCTAATACTAGCCTAAATTTCAAGTTAAATTGCTTGGTGTGTTCATGACATCTCACAGACAAGGTACAATCATCTCCGTAGGTTCCCAAAACCATCAGCTTGGAGCCAGAAGTAGAACATGGATCTCAAAGAATCTCAGCTTCTCCACAAGCACAAATAACATAAATAGTAATTTTGTCATTTCCTCTTGACCAAGAAAGAACAAGTACCTGTCACTGTCAGACCCATTTCCTGAAACTGAGCAAACAGGCGGAGTGCAAGATGTTTGGAAACATGGAATTTCATCCACCCCAAGATGAACAGAAGCCACAAAGTTCATGACAAAAAAGACAGGCACTTAAAGCTATTTTATAGCAAAACTTTTCAATCAGTGTTAGTAAAAAAGTATACTTCTAAGTATGAATCTAAAACATTCATTTTCTCTATTTCACAGCAAGTAATACCTCTCTTTGAAATGTTTTGTTCTATCAAGAGAAGCTGTACCACATCTAATTGTGATCAACATCAACATCACAAAGCTGTAACTTCTGTCCCTATGCTGTGATCTAACCATAAGTTTGGCTTAGTTCTAGTCTTTTAACAGCTCCATTCTCTACTACACTCAGCTAGCAAACCAAGAATGCTGTAATTGTGGAAACAAGAGTCTTTTTGTCAGTAAAAGCACTCAAACTGAGATAGAGGACACTGGGAAGCAACCAACATCAGCTATAAGAGTTCCTGTACAGAACATTTTCATTAAGTAGAGTACAGTCCTTACTCAGGAAGGCCTCTAACGTGCAGGTACTGCAACACACATGCAGGTACCCTGACAGATCAAGGCATTCAACATGCTAAGATCTTACAAGATATTTTTAGTTACCACCTGGAATCTTATTTTGGACTACTTTTTTTCATATGTTAAGATCTACCTAGGAAGAAAGAAGCAATATTGCCCTCATTCTGCCTTTTTAGAAAGCTTATTACTTCAGTTCTGGCAAAAGGCAGTTTACATTGCATAAGGATGTCCAATATATTAACAGAAAGGCAGCAGAATGTTTTAGGCAACACTGGTAAAACAGATTATGTTTCAGAATATAACACAATAAATACAGAATTAAACTTAAGCATTATTCCTAATAATAGCAACAACTAGAAAACTTACAGACTTTTAAGTGGTTACAATCAAGAGTAGAAAACATAACTATGGAGGAAAATAAGAAGTCTTTGCTCACAAACTGAACAGGTTCTTTTTGTTTTCCTACACCACATGAACTTAAGCAGGAATTTTAATTTCAGCTGATTCACTCATCTGTACCTCATAGTATCTTAGAGAAAACCTGACAAAAGATAGCCCAAACATTAAAAAACAACAAACATTTAAGACTCTACGAATTTTATAAACTTCAGAGGATTTCTAAAGAAAAAAGAACTTACATAACTACTGCCAAGAGTACATTCCTACAGATTTCAAAAAAGTAATTTCCTAAACATGGCTATTCTTGACCTAAGGTTCAAGATGGGCTCTGTATCTTGAAAGTCTTTTGCACAAGGATTTCTCTATTTGAGCAGAAGGTCTCCAGGCCCCAGTCCTGCTATCACATCCTCACAGGGAGGTTGTCACGCATGGTTATTTCAATGTAGTTATAAACAGGCCTGGGTTTTGCCAGGATGAGCAGGGCTGCAAAGAGCAGCCTTCAGATACAGCAACAAATGGACCCTTTATGACATTGCAACATGGCAGAAATGTACTTTAGAAACATCTCAAAACACCAAAAGCAATATCCTGAGATAGAGATTAAACATACCGTAACACACCTTGCATCTGTACTTGGGGGAAAAAAAGTAAGTCCAAGTATTTTATTTATTCAAATAACACATAGCCTGCCTTTCCAGATGAGGTTAAACAAAATGCCTTTGTCTTATTTTTAGTCCCAATACTACAAAGACAAATAAAACTTATTTTCTCACAGTACAATATCATTCTTGCTTCAGTAGGAATACTCAATAAATAAACCAATAGAGCTCCTCACAGAGGAGCCTTTCAGCAGGTATAAGCTATTGGAGTTTCAGTGTGGTCCTAAAATAAATTTGTACCCCCTGATGATTTACCATACCACGAGAACACAGTACACACAGTTCTGTAGGCCCAGGTCCTACACACAAATTCAATCACTCATCACAAAAATACTGAACATCAAAATAACCCCCAGTACGTAAATTTAGCATTGCTTTCAGTAAATAATTTAGCTTTACAATTAATAAAACTTGTGTGATCTTTGTATGTATTACAAACAGTCATGCAAAAGGCTGAATGTCACCAGTTTGTAAGGGACAGCTTCATACAAAACACGAGCTCTCCAGCTCAGCCTTCAGCAGTGGTACCTGGTGGGTATGGCCTGAGCATGGAACACTGCCACTACAGGTGAGCCCATAGGGGAGGGCACCTGTCTACAGGGGAATGGTGCATTGCCCTAATTTTGTCAATTTTATTTTTAAGTCTCCCAACCCTCAAGAAACTAAAAGACCTTAAAATAAACCTGCATTGCACGTTGTTGAGTAACAAAGTTAGAACTAACTCTATGCATTTTAATCAGATGGTATAGTATAAGGCTTTAAGGTGAGTGTCACTGTCACTTCCAAAATTCACTTGAGGTTACTTGTACAAAGCCATTATAATTTTGACCTAAAAGGCACATTAAGGAATATTTGACCGAAACGGGCCACCTCCCGCATTAGAAACCGGAGCTATTTCACCTGTGCGGGGTGAAGTGCGATGGTGGGTCTTCCAGTGCACTCACTTCACAACTACCAGACGTTCTTTTCCCTGAAAAAAAGGATCCTTTCATTTTCAGTCCTGGGGGGTAGCAGCACCTCACAGAGACCCCCCCCAGCCCACAGGGACATGAGAGGGGGCCAAACACAGCCCTGGCCGTGTAGGGGCTACCGAGCGCTCCCCTCCCCGGGCTGCGGTGCCGGTGGCTGTGGCTCCCGTCCCGCTAACGGGTCCCGGGACAGCGGGGTGGCCGAGGGACCCCAGCCCGGCCCCGGCAGGGCTCAGGCAGCCGCCGGCCCCGGCATGTGCCCGGCACCGAAGGTGCTGCCCGGGCAGCCCCTCGCCCCTGCCCCTCGTTCCGTGCTCGGGGGCCGGCCCGGGGCCCCACGTGCCGGCAGCATGGGGGGCGGGGGGGGGGGGGGACACTCCGAGGGCTTCCCCGCACCCCCAAAACCGCCCCCGGCTACCTCCCAAAAAGTTGTGCGGCGAATCCACCCGCTGCCGGCCCGGCCGAAGGGGGTCATCGACGGGGGGGAAAGGGGGTACGGGACGGGCGGGGGGGAACCTGCGGCCGCATTCCGAGGTGCCCCCGCCCCGCCGGCACCGTCCCCACGGCCGCGGGCGGGGGGTGGCCGGCGGCGGCGGTGGGGGGGTAAAGCACCCCAAAAACGCTGCGAAACTTTCCAGGCCGCGGCCGGCGCAGCCCCGCGGGACCGGCACCGCCTCCGCCGCGGCGGCCCCGCACCGGGCCGGGAGAGGGGGTGCCCCCCCCCCCACCCCGGTACCGCTCATTAAAAGTCATTTCGGCAAATTGATGCCGCCCCCGTCCCCCCGTCCCGCGGCCCTCTCGCCCCACGCGGGGGGCGGGGGGGGTTGGGGGGGGAAGAGCGGCCCCAACCATGGCGCCCCCGCCGCTTCCCCCGAGCCGCCCGGCCCCGGCGGCGGCGGGGCTCGGCCCGCTCTGGGCCCGGGGCCCGGCGCGGGGGGCCCGGCGGGGCGGGGAGCGGAGCGGCCGGGCCGCGCCGCGCCGAGGCCTAGCGCCCCCCCCGCCCTCGTTCTCCCCCGCTGCCCTTCACCTCCCGGGCAAAGGCGCCGCGCCCCGACCCTCCCGCTGTGCCCCGGCGGCCGTCTCACCCCCCTCCGGCGCTCCTCCCGGCGCCTGAAAGCTTCAAAAACCCCCCTGGCTCCCCGCACCCCCTACTGCGGCCTACGCCGCTCCGACCGATCCCCGGCCTCGAGTAGCCCGCCTCCCCGCCCGCCCTGCACCCTCCGCACCGCCTGCCGCGCTACGCGAGCCCGGGGATGCAGGCCGGGCCTGGCTTACCTTTCCAGCTGCTTTTTTTTCCCTCCTCTCTCTCCTCTCCCCCCTTTCCCTCTGTTGGGCTGACAGATCAGAGTTTCCTCCCCAGCAGAGGGACTGGGAATGTGCTCGGGCTCTGTGCTGAGGAGCTGCTGCCCCCCTGTCTCTGAGAAGATCCTGCTTTTTGTGGGGAGGAAGCTTTGGGGGCTCTTTTATTATTTTAAAACTACAAAGTGCTCAGAGGGTAGGTGATTATTAAGGGGAATCCCTGAATATATTCTCCAGCAAAGAAGGCAGGGCTGCTGGGGCTGCTCAAGAAGAGAGCCAGCAGCCTCCTATAGCACCACTACAGGCACTGAGAGGACATAACATCAGAGAGCGGCTCCTCTGCCCTCCAAAACAACAACTTTCCTACCATCTTGGAGGTAGTAGAGAGGGAGAGAGGGAGGGGGAAAAAAAGTACAGAAGGTTTTTATAAAGTGTCAGTTTCGAGGAGGGAGACAAATAGCCAAAACAAAATATTTTTATCATTTGAGTGACTTTTTTTTTTTTTAATTAAAAAAATTACAAAGGCTCGTCGCTGAAGATTTTTTTTTTAAATAATCTGTAAAGATCAACTCTCTGGAAAAAAAAATTAAAGGAGGTACGGTAAAAAAATATTTTTAGTGAATTCGTTGTTCTTAAAGCTATGTAATTTTTTCTGTATTTTAATGTTGATAACTTTTTTGTTATTTTGTGATGGTTCTAAAAATTAGTGTGTAATTGTGAAAGTTTGTGTAACTTTTTTTTGGGTATTCTTAGTCTTAGTAAACAGTTGAGATTGATGTCGGATAGTTTGGTGTAACTGTACCATAATGTCTTTCTCTCTCTCAAGGCATTGTAAATAAAATTGGATATACAGGTAGGAAAAAAAACATATTTTTTAATATTTACTTTCTTATTTCTTTCTAGAGTAGGCTATGTAGAGAAACAATGAGGGATTTAATGTGAGAGGAACCTATGATAGATATCTGAGAAATTGTGCTGTCATAAATTTAGCATTGTCTGCCCTTCAGGATGGGATGTGAAAAAAACAGAACTCATAGCAAGAAATTTGGGGGCAACAGCTGAGTTTTGTTCTTAATATTTTCAAAGCATTTTGCAGCTTTCTAAAAATCTGTTTCGGTTCTTTTCAGGTTACTGATTTGATTTAGGGGCTTTGTTCTTTATATTTATGAATATTATTCCTAACTTATAGTTGAGAAATGCTATAAATTTATACTACAGTGTCTCGTAATATAAATTAATATTACTTTTCTTTGTTGCAGATTCTTTTATTAGATTGTAAAAAATATATTAAATGCTGTCAAAACAGTATGAGATGCTGTGGTGTATCTGTAGGTGAAGACACTGATCACTGTATTCAGCAGATATGTGATAATATTTCTTGAAGTAATATTATGCACAGCCCTATTCAGAGATGAACTGCAAAGATGCCTTTTTATTTGTCCCGAAGGAAGAGGAAATAATTAGGAAACTAATGAGCTATACATTATGTTTTTTTCCATTGTAAAAATTATTCAGGTGGTATAGACTAATTGAACTCCAGTCAGACTAAGGTCATAAAGATGAAGTACTGAATTACTTAGTATATTTTCACCCTCTTCCTCTCCCCTGCCAAATCTGAAATATATTGGTTTAGTTCAGTTCTTGTAATCTAAAAAAAAAAAAAAAAATCCCGTATTTTAGGTATATCCGCAATTCAAAACATACTTTGAGTTTGCCCAGCCTGTATGGTGAGTGTAGTTTGTGTGTTGATAGTGGGTTTTTGATTTAGATAAATAGGTTTCAATTAAAGTATAATTAAAAGTCAGCTGCTCTTTGTGTCACACTGTTTTTGTTTAGCAGAGTTTTTTTAGATTATGCTTAGTCTACCTAACTCATTTTTAATAATTTGGAGTGTTGCATTCAATGGAATTATTGCATGGGAGGTGTTCTTCTGTTATTTGATTTTTTTTTTCTGTTTTTCAGTTATTAATCTGTCAGATGGATAGTTCTGCTGATGTTAGAAAACAACAACAACAAAAAAACCCAAATATGTTGCTCCTATATTGTATTCCAAAAGAGTTTGTATTTTGTATAGAAGTAATGCAATAATTAGGGTCCTTCATAATTTTACCAGTCAATATTGTATGCCTTGGAGCATGAAGTATTATTATTCTCTTTGTAAGCTGTTGCAGCAAAAACTACTTTTATATCCTATACCTAGAATTCATTACAGGAATGACAGGGATTACAAACATTGGTCCGGTATAGGATGACTGAAAATCTGCAAACCCTTTGAAATATTGCAAATAAATTATCTTAATTAATTTAGGAATTCAACAAATGCAGCATAAACTAGTATTTCCTTTTCTTTTATTCTAAATAGATAAAGGGCCAAATTTTCAGACCCCAGTTTTGCAGATGCTTGCAGGCCTTACTAACACTTGCTAATTCAGAAGTGCTTGAAGGATCACTGCAGTTCTTTGCAAAAAACTCTTCCCAAGTCAGTAGGATTTTGCTCGAGTACCAAATTTAAGTTTCTGTACAAAGTGACTTCTTGTATTAACCATTGTGTTAAGCAAGAGAATTGCTACTTTCAACTTAATTCAGTAGTTCAGTATAATTCAACTACAGTTCAAGTTCTCTTAATTGGGCTATTTAGATGGTTTTTGTGTTTTAGGAAGAGAGGCACACCATGAACAACTAATCTATGCCACATCTCTCTGTGGTACTCTTAAGAATATCTGTACAGCACACTTAGTATCTTGGAACTGTATTTTTTAAATGGGATGCAGGTGATTCAACATTTTAGAGAAATGGCTATGAATGCACTTGAGAAGCTGAGCACAGAAACAGTATTAAACCTTTTCTCGGGCTTCTGTGTTTGACTTTGCAGATACTGACTTTAATCACATTACTTGCCTGCCTAAATTGAAACATGCGTCATGGTAGCATTACACATTTTGGTGACATCCTAAGATCTATTTGATGTGTTTAATTGTGAAGCCAGAAGCTTAATGCCAAACAAAATGAGAAACATTTTGAATCTGGAAGTTTGGAATAGGAAAACTTGAAATGGAATACTTCTGGTATCTTGTACAAAAAAAAATTAATTCAATCTTTTTAAGGAGGAGAAAGTAAAGAGGAAAAATTTGCCAGATCTTGGTTGTGTGGACTATTGTGTAATCATTCAACAGAGAAATTAAAAATTTGTACTTCATGGATAGATAAATTTATTTAACAAAACTTTTATTTACCTGAGAGTAATTTGCTTTTCACTAACTTACTAAGAGATGCAAATATTATTTTAATTGTGTTGCTGAAAATAAAATGTTTCATGGTAACAACCTAAGGGAGCAGTCTGCTAGCTTTAGTAATGTAGAATGAAATTATTTAAAAAAAAAAATTTGCTTATCTTTATGGACAAGATTCTTAGGCTGGGACATACATTATTTTGATGGGTAGAGCAGTGCTCCGAAATTGGAGAACAAATTGAACTCTGAAACTTCTGTACAAGGACAATGTGTAAACCCAAAGCACAAAAGGTCCCCTGTACAATATTCAGAATTGTATTCTGGAGCTTCCATTCTTCAGAATGGGTCTGTCTGCCTTGATTTAAATCAGCCTCATCCCTGGACCAACTGCTCCATCCAGTAAACTTATTGTACACTTGAGCACAGAGGGGTCAGAGAACATTAATGTTCTGTAAATCACACGTTCTGGCTAATGAGGCATTCTGTGCTGATGTGTCTCACTTGTGTTAGTAGTGAGACAGGGCAGTGATGCAGTGAATAAGCTTTGTGAGTCTAATAAAGCAATGAAATAGCAGCTTTAGGTTATACACCAGTTACTGGACGAGGCTGCATCAAGAATTGAACCTTGACTCTCTCCCAAGGTTGTATGCACCCTGAGTGCAGTCCTCAAGAATTTCTGGAGCATGCCTTAGATTCTGTGCATGTGATAAAGACTCTCAGGCTCTCCACAAATAGTGTTACAATGTCGGCATCTTGGTATTATTTCTTGAAAGACACATACTGAGGAAACAGTTCCAAGGTCTTCAAATGCTTGCTAAAGGGATTAGCAATTTATTTAAAATGCAAGTGAATGTTGTGAAGGGGAAAAACAACTCTAAGTGTATAGCTGTTAATTCAAGATTTTCTTATCTGAAGAGCCACGTTTGTATAGCAGATCTTGTCTTTCGGCATTTAAAGACTGAAAAGGGTGAGAAATTAAATAAAACCCAAAGTTATGATACATTCTTCTAAGCAATGTCTTGAGCAGCTGTGATGTGGTATCAGTTTGTGTAATAGTGGCAAGTTCTGGGGTCAAGCTAACCATTAAATCCCAGCATATTAACATTTTTGAAAAATGTTTATCCTTATTTTTCACCAGTTCTGTAACATGAAAATTTTATAGCAGTGGTTGTCTCTTGTGTATCTGGGTTTCAGTTACTCTGCTGCAGTTGTATGTATTTGATAACCAGCATATTTTTTGCCACTTTTCCATACCACAGAGTCCTTGTGTTAAAAACACTGCCCATGATCTGAGGATTTTTCTCTAGGAAATATATCCAAGTTGTGGCATAAATGGAGGTTTTTACACCAACTGCTAAACTCCTTCAAACCCGTGCTTTAGTGCACTCATGTGTGGCAGATAGCACATCTGAAACTATAGGACAAGCCCTATATACAACAGAGTAACTTTGCTTTACTTAGTTTAAAGCCCCAAATGCTAGCAAAGCAACATGATGTACACATGACTAACTTTGTTTTCCTGAGTGTTAGGGGCTTCATTAAAGCTTTTTTCAGCAATGGGAATTTTCCTGTGGGTTTCAGTAGGAGTATAGCTGAAGAAGTATTTAACCAATTGGGAACAGATGTATGCTAGCTATTACATGATAATATAATTAATTGATAGTGAACTGTACTGAAAATAGTAATTAACTAAGACTTCACTAATCTGTTCTTCATTATCAATGTGTATTTTAATCTGCATTAAATAAATGGTATTGTCTTCCTAAAGCTTAGCAAAGACAAAACAGTAAGACTGTTAATTGTGGGAAGGTTGTCCAGAGTATGTTGGGCATCTGTGGAGACCTCTTTAAATAGAGGACAAATTAATGGTATAAGCTGTCCCAGCAGAATGCTGTAATACCGTCCCATTTTACTGGGAAGCCCTTCGTCAATTCAAAGTATACTATCGTATTTTTACTATCTGCTTCTGTCTATTAATATTTCATTAACTGTAATTGTAGTGGTTAAGAAGCTCTACACTTTATCACCAGTCCTCTCTGCTATTAGACCAGTTACTCATTTACTTTCAGGTTGCAGAGGGTCTTGGTCACCACTGCAAGATGGAAAGATGAGAATTCCTGCTCTGGACCAAATCAACGGTCTCTTAAGTCTTCTGAGAGTAGCTTCCAACAAAGGTGTGGAATATCTTGTGATGGATAATTGAGAAGTAAAGGGCATGCAGGACAAGATTTTTCTAAAATAGTTGGAGCTGAGCTAACATCAAAGCAAAGGCTTAATTAGTGTCTAGGGTCATGGGATTCCAGTGGATTTTGAAAGTTTTTTGTTACACACACAGTTTTTTCCTCTTAGTATGTTTCTTTTTGATACATGGTTCTCATCTCTGATCCATTTCAAACATAAACACAGGTGTACAGATGATGACAAGAAGAAATAAAACTATTTCTTTGAAATATTAGTTAATTATATTCAAAATTCAGCATTGGCTGAGTGAGAAGATGTCTCTACTACCTCTTATGCCTCTAAATCTCAGTAGGCTTCTCAGCATTAGGCACTGTGAATAGATGTGTACACGTAGCTGGAGGAAAACATAATTATTAACAGTGTTTAGCATAGCAGGCTTTGCTGATTATGGAATCACTAATTTTGTTTGAATTACAAGGCTTTATGTATGTTATTTATGTCTCTCTGGGCCATTTTTCTGTGGTCCTGAGCTATGGAGATTTGGAGTAACCTGGATACTTTCGGACACTTCACTGACATCATTCCATCACTAATATGTGGTACTGTAAAGTGTCTTTTGGATAAAACCTTACACAACAGAAAGGACCATGACTTGTATAAGCCCACACACACAGTGAAGGATTTGGTGTTCATTTCTGAACTAAGTTTTCTTTGTGACTCTGTAAACTTCAGTATTTTGTTCGCAAAAGTACTTGTGCCCATTTGGCATTTTATGAAAAATAATAATAATCTATTAACATCTATTAATAAATTGAAAATTGTGTGTTGTGTTTGGCTTTGGTATTTTTTGTTGTTTTTAAATCGGAATTTTAAAACTTCTTAGGTAATTCTAGAGAACTTACACATTTTGACGTTTTGTGGGGTTCTTGTATTCCTTATAAAAAGCTTACTGCTGTTGTCAGGGAAGTCCTTAGCTTTTAGCACTCTCCAGAGTTCCCCATTTACTTATTACTTTTTTTCCATTCTGGTAGTCACCATGAAGTCCTCTTCTATTTGCTTCTGTTTCTTTCTCTGTCGGTCCTGTCAGTGCCTTGAGAGAGTCATCTTCCAACCCTTCAGCACTAAAGGAGATTTCATCCTACTGCTTATTTGAAGGACAACACAACAAATTATTAGGAGACTGTCTTGTTTTGGGAGAGGATGTTTTGGCTTAGCCATTGTTTGGAGTATTTTATGAGGAGCAGGGTCGTGGGGACAGAGATGAAGTTATATTACCTTTCCCCTTTGGATTAAGGCTGATGCCAGTCTGCCATACTGCTTTTCCTTTAGAGCTATGACCCTGAGCTACTTTTCTGTTGGTTTCAACATTAAAATACAGCATATCCCCCAATCAAGCATGTAGCAAACTGTCTTGCAAGAATCTCATCAGCCTCAGAAGAGGCACTGATCCAAAATCTTGTACCCATTTCTTGGGGAAATGCTACAGACACCTTCTTTTCTGCCTTGAGCTATGCTTCAAAATACATTAAAAAAAAGTCAGTTCCAGCTATTTTTACACTTTGACCTAATTTTGCTGGACATTTCAGAGTCTTGCTGAGGACATGCCTGTTTGACTTGAATTCTGTTATGTTTTTTTATTGAAGCAGCTCACTACACTGCCCAGCGTTGTAAGCACTCTCTCCTTGGAACTACAGGGATGCACCCATGGGATTCTGGTGCTTTCAGTGAGGTGGCTATTGAACAGGGTTTGGGTTTTTTGGGTTTTTTGTTTGGTTGGTTTTTGTTGTTTTTGTTTGGTTTGAAGTCACAACTTTAGACTTAGATGCTTAAATCTGTCTGCAGTTATAGTTTCTCTTTAATCTGAAGGCACCTGGCCTAAACTTGCTTGAAAGTAACTGCATAGTATGGTCTTAGCTTGAATTAACACACCCTTTGCCTTCTCTACTCCCCACATGCACCTGCTGAAGACACTACAGAAAGGCGAGGTTCAATCAAAGTCATGTTTGGGGTTAACAGTTTGCACACAAGAGCCTTGTTTACACCGGGCTGTGCTCAGAGAGGGGGATACTTAATGACCACCCCCATCCATCTCTTCCCCCGACACACTGCTGTTCCTTGGCAGGCTGTACAGGCAGGAGTGCACAGGAGCAGGGAGATAAGGCTACTGCACCTGAAGGTAACTGGCGATGTGCCCGCTGAGAAGTTCTGCCAGTTGGCCAGCAGGTGGAAGCAGGGCTGCGCTCGGGGAATTGCAGGAATTGCAGCTCCTGCGGGGCTGCGCTCAGCTCCAAAACAAAGCCTAACAAAGCCCCTGCCCACCCCAGCAGAGTCGGGATAAAGGCACCCACCGGCCTCGCATGTGGAGTGAGCTGCATCAGCACACTGACGGCTCAGGCAGTGTTATCACCTGGCTGGTCAGCCCTTACCAGAACACCAGGAACAATACTCAGAGAGTGGTTATCTCCCACCATCCCACTCTTCATCACCACTTTTTCATAATTCTCTAACCTGAGGTTGCAGCTTCAGGACCAGCAAGTAGCAGCACTGACTGTAAACTTTTAAATAAACAGAGGTAAGTTGTGTAAATAGCCCTGTTTCTGTAACTTTTGTTCAAATATTTTGCCCAGCCTGTGTCACTTCCCTGCCTTTGCAGACCCCTATTATGCTTTTGTCACTAGCTGGGTAAAAGTCCTCATGTGCATTCTAACTGTCCAGCCACCAGAGCAAACAGAAGGGATAAGGGGTGGGCTAAACTCAGTGGGTAACAATGCTAATATAGATTTTTCTTTCCTATCTAGTTTCCAACAGTCAAATTTATAAAGAAAGCCTTGTTGCTATTACCAAGTTTGGCTGAAAAATTCTGTAGTTGACTAGTTAGATGGGAGAGTAGAAACAGGACAGAGAGCAACACATGTACTTCTTCCCCTTCTTGCCTTTCTTGATAAAGGCTGGACAGTTTTTGAACGGAAACAAGAATCTACTATACATACTAATTGAAGGACATACAACTGTCAAAAAACCAAAAAGCATGCCAGAGTTCCCAAAGTAATGCTACAACATTTAAGGGGAAAATAATCTAAAGCTTTTGAACCTTTATAAATTCTGAAGTGATAACTGACTTGTTGCATAGCTGAAGTTACTGTGTTTGTACAACATGGGGGCGGGGGGGGTGAAAAAAGGGTTTTCCTCTTAGGAGCCTGAGAACCAAATGTTTTTCTGAATACAGGATTCAGCTACACCCTTTCTTCCTATTTTTGGCATACGTCACACACATTTTTCTTTTGCTATGTGCCAATAAACCCCTGCTCCTGTAAAGAAGTAACATTCCACAAGGACAGGAGGAAGGTTTCATGCTGTACTTGGGCCTGTGAACTGCCACATTAAAACCAGACTGCAGTCTCCCTCACTGCCTCGCTAACATGCAGAGCAGTACCTCAATAAAATGAACAGTTACCCTTTTCTGTACCACGAGAACTGACCCTGTCCCTGTTGGTAACTGGAGATGGCAGGCTGAGTAAAACCAAGTCCAACATTGAACACTTGTGTGAGGACACTGTCATATACCAGGATAACCAGGAAGAGTCTTCTTTCTGGGCAAAAGGAAAACAATGTTTTAAAAAGTTATGTGTTTGTTACTGAAAAATTTTAAGCATGGAAGAAAAAAGGAATTTTATAAAACTACGACTTCTACAGCAGCACTCCCATGCATTCAGTATTATTCTACACTGAAAAGGGTAGCTCTTCCTCATGCAAAATTAACACTTTTTTTCCCAAATAATACAGTTGGAAATGATGGCTTTATGATACTGTTCCCATTTTCACAATTCCTGGAAGAATTACACTGAACTTGAGTAGCCAGTTGAAAAGGAAGTTATCCTTCTTCCAAATTTACATTAACCAGCATAATACAGAGGAGAGAGTCACTGTCCTGAAGTTATGCTAGAGCATAAAAAACTCCCAACCACCCGACCAAAAAATACCACACACAACCCCTTCCCCCACTTTGCTATATAAAGATCAATAAACAGAGAAACTGTTCTGAGAATTTTTTTCTGTATTTGAGCTGGTATAAAGGCCTTCAGTCTTTCTGCTAATTTTTAAAGCAGTTCAGTATGAGGAAGCTGTGTGAAGGCTGCTTTTTGTTTTCCACAACATCAAAATGATTTGTACATCCTCCAAGAGTAGTCTCAACTGAAACTAAATGAAGAAACACACAAGTATCCAGAGCAGAGATAGGTCTGAACATTGGCATATACCAGGTATGAGGGACGACTTGCTTTAAAAGTGCATTACAAAAATAGCACGTTCACATTCTGACCAGGGTTTAATATTAACATACCTGGATACTCTGGAAGGAAGTGCCAATCTAGTATTTTTGCTAAGTAAACCCCTTCCTAGAAAATCAATATTTACTGAGTTGCTTACTGAATTCTTTTCATGGAAGAAGCATGAGCTACATGAATTACACAAGTAATGGGATGGCTTGGTATTTATAATTTATTTGTATACAATCATCATGTACCCTGCCTCCGGTACAGTAAGTTGAGTGCTGCGTGTTCCCTCAGACACAACAGTCCTACAGTATGATGGGGCTATTTGAAGCGATGAAAATGTGAGTGAAGGAAGGAAAAAAAATACAATGGCCTGTCAAATAGATTTTGGAAAAAATGGATCAGTCACAGCAGTTAACTGCAACAAAAACCCAGAAGAAGGTGGTGGAAGTCTGATTAGTCTCTAGCAGATGGATGGCTCCTCTACTGCATGGGCACCTTCAACAACAGCTTTCACACACTTGGCCATTGTCTGCGATGCTCTACTGATGGAATCTGTAAAAAAGAAAATCCAAGCATGTCAGTGCACAGACACACTACAAAATAAATTTGTTACAAGACTGGATTCAAAGAGGATAAAAAAAATCACTTAGTTGAAAATACAGTCTGTTCTTTATGTAAATTCCAAATAATTTTACTAAAAAATTTTGTTTCTTCAAAGACTCAAATCCTATGTTTCTTAGTGGAAAGCTTTAAACAAATCATAAGAACATTACTGTAAAGCTAAGTAAAACATTCTGATTTCAGAATGGCAAGACCACACTATACATACCTGTCATATAGAAGTCTTTTATTGTGAGCTGAGGTGGAACAAGAGGATCAGCAAGAAGCTGTTGCTTCGCTAACTGTGGTAAGAAAGGAAAAGAAAGTCACCTCTATGATAGGAGCTTGTTACCAAAGCATTTGTTTAGTGAATTCTGCATTCAGGGCATTCAGTGTAGGTCAAAAAATGTTCCTTGTATCACATATGAAAATTTTTCAAAAAGACATTATGCTATATAACAGCACTAAATCAAGCCAAGGTGCTTCAGTTTTGCTTACCTTTGCCAGCTCATTTGCCTGGTTGAAGTAGTTTGCTTCTTCCACGTCATCATATCGAACCAGATTGGGCGATACTTCTTCTAAACGCTTCCGTATTTCATCGAGGTTCTCGTAAGGCAAGGTCAGACCAGCCAACTGAGAGATTCACAGAAAGAAATGCCATCAACTCTAGGGATTTAACTCAGAGTGGTTTAGATTACCAATCCATTAACATCTCTAAAGTAAAATTTAAAAAGTCTAGACTCCTGAAAACACAGGCAGTTAGAACATACAAACTGAAGCAAAGCCAGTGTTCTGTTGGACCTCTGATGCCTACATAGCCAACACTTCCCCCCTGTTAAAAACCAGGATGTCCTGTTTGCTATAAAAACAAAAGGAAGTACTTGTCTCCTTCCATACTTCCATTTTCCTTAGCTTACCACCAAATGAGATAAAAGTTGATGCAATTATCAATGCATCTTGTTCCCTCTAAGTAGTGAGTGTATATTTGACCTCATCTAATGATACCAGATCCTGATCTATGCTGTTTTCTTTCTAAAAAGCAAGGAACTGCATGCTCCCACCAGCTTCCTCTAAAGCACTTCACAAAACCTGTAAAATTTGAAAAGCTTCACCCATTATGCATTCCAACAGTATACAGCAACTGCAGCATTAGAACTATCTTCAAAAGGGAAACAGTATGATTTAACTCACAGAATTAACCTAGGATTCAATTCATTACTTCTTAAAACTATGTGTCTTCCTGAAAATCTACCTTTTTTTACATGGGAAAATGTTTACAAAAAGGAACTTAACCTCTCAGTATACTTTTATTAGAAGCAACTTATGACAGCAACAGTACCTCAGAAACAGCTCTAATAATTTTCCAGTCTTCCCTTGCCATCCCAGGCGGTGTTACTGCTACTCTTGTCTGCTGCGCCCGACCTTCAGTATTCACATATGTGGCTGCTTTTTCTGTATATGCTGCTCCTGGGAGAATAATATCAGCCATGGGAGCTCCCACATCCCCATGATGCCCTAAATACATAGAAAGAGGAAACAGTACACAACAATGAGACAGAAGTAAGTCAAAATAAAAAGAAATGCTTTACTAAGACAGAATTTGTGTGTTACCAGAAAAAAAAGGATTTTCTAAGTTTTGCTCAGCCAGTAATCTGAAGCCCATGAGGCTGGCTGCTCTTGAGGTCTTACTTGGCTAATACTCTGGGGAGTAATGAATGGACTACAAGCAGGAGTAAACGGTACTTCAGTCACTACAGTCACTCAGATTTGGGAGGTTCTTGGAACAAGGATTCTTAGATTAATATAAGATCATGTTTTGGGATGACAGAACAGCTGGAAACTAATGCTGTTTTGTCTGCCAGGCCTGAAGCTATGTTTCAGAAGCCCTATACTGGTTTATATTCCCTTATTACTCATCAATAGTTTCCCATCTTTACCTAAGAAATAGATAACCAGTATCTCAGTTATGTGTTAGAAGTTCCCTTTCCTGGCAGAAAACAAAAATTCCTCAAAGGGATTTATGCCACTGTTTATGCTTTTTCTCCAACTATTAAGATAGCAACATTTCTTAATTTACATTTACTAATTACCTTGATAGATGATAAAACAGTACTCTGGCAAGTCTTGACGTGTTATAGCACCCGCATCTGCTCCCAAGAGATACAATACTTTGGGAGCACTTTTCCTAATTGCCTCCACTCCTGGTTTGAAACCCAGGTCCAAAGCAGCGACTTGGCTTGCAACCCTGTAGGAAAAAATACATCATGACTTTAAGTAATTCCAGAATTCTCCCTCTCCCATCAAAACAGACCTAACTTCTTTTTCTGACTAAATATTTTGAAGCGATGTAAGAGGTTCCTAATAGTAACAAGACAAACATGGCGCTCAAAGGCAGCTGAAATTTTTGACAGACTATCGAGTTAGTTTTGCATTTTGACAACCTGACGCTATTTAAAGTTTTCACAAGGAATCTCACCTATTTCAGATGGGATAGCAAAAGTCAAGGCAGATATTGAAAGTTGGGACCACAGTGGCAACAGCTCACTGGTGAAGCTTGATGTTCCAAATGACATTTCAGCTATTAATGGAACTCATCAGGCCTTTAATTTAGGGCACTCGTGCAACATGAAAGACTGGGGCCATCAGCTACTCAAAATCATCAAAGACTTAAGGCCACTATTTCATCACTATTCATTTATTCACACAAGACAAACATGTAAAAAAATACTTTGAAAAATACTTTTCAAAGAATGAATTAATAATTCCATTTTCTGGCAGTCTTCCTTCCTTCGCCAAAGCAATAGTTTTGCATAATACTCCATAATCAGGTGCCAGTCTTATTTAAAAGAAAAAAGATTCTCTTTAGAGTACAGACCTTCCAATGTAACTCATTTTGTCTGACACAGTCAGACAGAGATTTCAATAAGTTAGGTTGCTTTTACACTTAAGGTTGAACGGATGGTGCACCAGAAGTATGGAAGTCAATATGAAAGACTGCCAAACCATATTTATATCATGAGTGTTCTTTAACTCATCATTATTTTGGTACTAAATATTTCAGTTTCAGCAGCAGAATGTTATATTCAAGTTTCCTTCAGAGGCCCAACCCCTGCTCTAACTATACTATTTTTACATCAGTGAGGCTGCTTTTGGCAGAAGAAATTTTTTGAATCTCCAGAATTGAGAGCCATTACATTTGGTGAAATAATTTTTCCTTTACAGAGATGGTCAATTTGACAGAATTTTAGAAAGGGAGTGGTGAAGGACTGTTCAAAGAGAAGCTTGTCTATTAAAAGGAGTAATATCCTGACAAACTGAATAGCTAAGATTAAAAGCTCTCAAATGGAAATCTTTGAAGCATTTATCTTAACTATTAGTTGAGAAGTAAAAGGAGTATTAAAAGGAGTATTAAAAAACCCAAACAAAGAAACCATATTATTTAAATACTCTTGCCACTTTGTTTTTCTTCCTCTAGATAAAATGCAGTCATTTAGCAAGCAACACTGGTCTGCTGTGCATCCTACTGTGGTAGATGTTATTAAGCCCTCTTGTATTCCATGTCTAAATCTAGAAATTGAAATTCTATTAATTTATGATATTCAAACGTAGAATTTAAACATTCCATGTTTAAATTCTACATTTGAATATCATAAATTAATAAAAACTCATGGAAAGCCAGGTCAAGGAACCCATTTTTATTAAGAAGTTTTTGCTAGCTTGTATTTCTATTTCTGGTTTTTACACTCCCTGCAGGTTTTAACCCAAAAGGCTGCTTATGTACACAAAGCAATCTATACACATACGTTGTGGTAACCTGTGTAGCCCCATGTGCAAGCAAGCTGCTCCCAAAGAAGTTTTTAAGCAAACCTGTGTAGGATGTTCATGACTTTCCAATCAGCACCAGCACCGCTCGTGGCCCTGCTGTTCTGTGCAATGCTGGAGACAGCAGCGAGGATGGCAGCTCCGTCGCTGCGCTGCAGGGCTGTGCTGCCCACCACCACCATTGGCTTCTTGGCATTGTCAAGGACCTGTGCAAGCCAACAACCAGAAATTCACTCCACAGCTACAAAGACAATTCTTGGGACAGATAATGTCATAAATCCCTGATTTCTCCATAAGTCTTCCATGTAAACCTAAGGTTCCAAAATGGCCATTGTTTCATTTAGAGATAAAGCCAAGAGAAACCGCTGTAAGCAGGAAATTACCTTGTCAGTACACAACTGTACACTCAATAACCACACATTTAAGTGGAAACAGCAGCACCTGGAACAGCCTGTTTTACGTCAAGAAATATCCCAGGAGTTTCCTGCACTGCAAAGTTTTACAGACCTGAATATATTACATAGTTTATACACACTTGGTGCACACTAATCATTACTTCATCTCTGCATTTGATTAAAAGCAAATAACCCCATCTACAAGATGGTACTTTTCTTCAAATCTGTCTCTGGGGAATTCAGACCATTACTCAATACCTGCGGAATTTAACAGTCACACTCTTAAGTTCTGTGTACCTTGGAGAAGGAATGCTTGCCAGAAGCAATCTCCTGAAGTATCTGTGGGGACTCTCCCAGATGGTCATATCTGTAGGTCAAATCCACAGGAGAGCCGACAAGGGCCACTTGCAAGTCATTGTGAAGCCAGCTGAAAATACAATAGACATTTTATAAAAATTAAAGAAATACAAAGTTTTACCCAACCAAAGCCACTAATTACAACTTCAGCAGTAACTTAAAATAGGATTGCAAAGGAATTTAAATGGCATTCATTGTTTTGGTAAGATGCAGTTTAGCTTTATTCTGGCTGATAAGCAAGCCTCTAGGTTTTTTAGAAGGAATATTTCTCTAGGTATATTCCAGAAACAGTACAGCAATACACCTTACCTGACAGGTTCATAATTCAATTCCCTCCTCCCCCCAAGCTTCTGCCAATTCAGTTTTAGAAATACACTTATTTCTTAGATAAACAAAAAATGTAGCTGGTAAGAAATTTTTTCTTTTTGCAGCTTCTCATGGCACAGACTTATAAAAATAAATGAAAATACACATTCAAAAGTCTCACTGCGTTTTCTTCTTTCAAAATTTCAAAGCCATTACTGTTTAAAATCATGTATTTTCAAAGATCCCAGCATTAAGAAGGAGAGGGCTTTTATAGACCTCATTTGCCTCATACTGACATATCTTATTAAAATTGAATTAGCTATGTTCAAAAGTTTGGGAAAGCCACACTACTTGGCAAAGAAAATGTTAAACTGGAATGATGGCTTCTGAACTCAGCACATCTGATTTGTTACAGTACAAAAAGCAATAAACTGATGCTGATAGTAAATCTTTAAGGAATATGCTTTAACAGACTTCTATAAAACAGAAAATCTGAGGTGTCTGTGTAATGTAACAAAGGAACAAATGTCTGAGTAGATGAACTTAATGTAAAATGTCAAAGTGAGAATGAACTAGCTCTACACTACAGGGTACTACCCTTTTTCCACACATAAATCACCATTCCCGTTACTAAAAGGTGAACTAAATCCAATGATCCCATCTGAATGAATGCTCTCAAGTTACTGCCTGCAGCTCCAACCCAGCACCATATCAAATCCAGATGGATTCAGGTGCTTATTCACCAAGGAACACAAACCTCTTTCGAATTCTAGCATTAAAGAGCGGTGCCTCAAAGCGTGGATTGGTGCCAACCAGAAGGAGGACATCTGCCTCCTCCACCCCAGCAATCTTGGTATTCAGCAGGTAGTTAGAGCGTAAATCTGTGCTGTAACAAAAAGATGTAAAAAAGAGGATAAGAATTCAGCAGAGGGAAGGAAAGAAGCAATGGTAAAGATTGTAAATGCTCAAAATACTTCTTCATCTCAGGAAAAGAAAGACAAAGAAGAGATTTATTTCTCAATCCAAATTACTAATCATAAATGTACTGAAGTTTTCACACCACAAATAGAAACAGACTAACTCATGCAGCTCACAACAGAGTGTAACTGGCTTTCAGTGACTGACTCAAACTGCAGCAGCCGTACATTCAGTACAACATGGGGTAAGTATGCAACCACTGCTGGAGTACAGACTACAAATCAACTCACAATCCATAAATACTTTCTGTATGTGAGGACTGTAAATTCAAATAAATCCTGCTAATGCATTATTATTATTCAATTGTCCAATTATTATTCCTGCTAACTTCAGAGTATTGCCATGAGATGATCTGTAGACTGGAAAGTTTATTAACATACTAATTGTAGACAGACATTGCTTGTCCTCTTACCCAGCTCCAGCAGTAGGAAAGATCTCTTCAGTGCAGAGCATATCACAATTCAGTCTATTCAGTAGGTCTTTCAGAGCTATTAGTGCTTCTGCATCCACCAGCCCTCCTACAACTGCTGCTATATCCTTACCTTCCACTGACTGGAGCTGCAGAGAAAGGAAGTATAAACACAAACAAAAGAAACTGCTGAAATAAATTCTTATTTAGCCCAGGTGAATATTTGTTATATTAGGCCATGCCAAAGCCAACGGTGCTACTGCTGGCCTGGAGTAGCACAAACTGATCAGTGATGTCTGATTCCTGCCAGGCAGCAGCTCCAGCTCCTTCAGAACTCATGATAAGCAAAGAAGAGCTCTCTGCATTCTATGCAGGTCTCTCCCACTTGAGTTACCACTCAGATGTAGCTAATTCTCATTTGGTGTGGTGAGAGAGGAAGGTTGGTGAATGTTTTTATTTTAACAAAGCCACAGTGCAGACAGAATACAAACTTCCATAACACAAGCTCTGGTAGTAAACTTCAAGGTATTATCTGAGAAGAAATAGCTTTTGTAACAAACCCTGCTACTGTACCATGGGCAAAAACATCCTTGAGGAAAGTTCAATTACAGTTATTCAATTCTACTTCACCCACATAAAATTTTTAATCAAAAGCCAGAGCAGTCATGCAGCACTTCATTTGAGCTGCAGAATCAATCACCACACAGAGAAAGCACTGAGGAAAGCACAATTCAGATATAAGTAATACAGACTTAATGTCTTTGATGGCAAAAGTGGTGACAGCACAGTTTAAATAACTTTAAAGATGTCTTCAGATAGGTCAGAGTATTTGGGAAAATTGCTTCCTCCTAAATTTCTGAAGAAACAGTTTACTTTCCTATTTAAATAAAAGTAATTTCTCTCCCAATGCTCCAAATGAAATCATGATAAGAAAAAGTTCTTTAAAAGGTCCAATCCATGAAACAGGAAATATTGGTACAAATAAGAAATTTAAGTGGAAACACAATGGTTCCCCTCTAACATTAAAGAAAAAAAATCCTTTTAAATGGAATTAATCTGATATTAGTATTTGTAATACATCCAGTTTTAGAAATTAATCTTAGACTACTTATATTGAAAACTGCTCTTACCACACCAGCAACACGAGGTAACACATCCTCCCATGAGGCATAAACAAATACTCCTTTCTCATTTTTGACCATTGGCTGAGTAAGTCTCTGACGCTTCAGACCATCATAAGCAAACCTAAGTGAACACCAAAAATATCTTAAAGAGTAAAGACAATGATAATTGTGTATAATTCTGTGAGTGAGTTTTCTAACTGCAGGCTTTTAGAAAAGAGAAAACCAATAAATATTTCCCTGAAAGTTTAACTTTTCCTTCTCAAAAACTTGGAAAACTATCAGTAATAGAAATAAAAGTTACCGTGAAAAATGTTTAAAAAAATCAGAACATTAGGAAACTTGGCAACTTCAATTATGGAATTAAAAAACATATTTTACAATTATTCTTCTTCACTGTAGCTTTACAATACTACCAGCTGAATACCAAAGTTGGTGTTACTGCGCACATTTCTGGTTCTCCACACTGTGCCTTTAATGCATGTATAAACACATGTGGGCACAAGCACATCCACACACCTGGTTTTGTCAGATATCCATTCCTCATTGATATCTTCATGCAGCCTTGGCAAAATCCTCATCACTTCTCCAGTTCTTGTGCTCACTACAATGTTGCTTCCAACTGCATCAAGAACATCAATTGACTCTACCTTCCTGTTTTAGAAGAACAAATAAACCACTTTCAGTCTTTCATATATAAGCAGCCATTGTCTTATTTCTGGCCTGAATAGAGACAATTTTCTTCCTAGTAACTGGTACAGAGATGTATTTTGGATTTAGGGTGAGAGTAGTGTGATAACATAGGGATGTTCTAGTTGTTGCTAAGCAACATTTACACCACATCAAGGACTTTTCAGCTTCTCCCACCAGCAAGGAGGCTGGGGGGCACAAGAAGCTGTGGGGACACAGGCAGGACAGCTGACCCCAATGGGACAGTGGGATGTTCTGCACCACAGCAGCAAGCTCAGCCTGTGAATGAAGGGGAAAGCTGGCTGGAGGCTACTGCTGGGCAATTGCAGTGTGCATCACTTGCTTTATACATTCTAATTCTTTTATCATTATTGTAATTTTCTTCTTCTGTCCTATTAAACTGTCTTTATTTCAGCCCACAAATTTTACATTTTTCCCCCCAATTTTCTCTCTCCTATGCCACATGAGGGGCTGAAATGAGCAACTGGATATATGGTATTTAGCTGCCTACTGAGTTAAATCACAACAGTCTTTTAAAGCATCAAGTGTGTGGCACAAAGAGTTGAGGTAACAATAGATCTGACCAGAGTGTGTGAGAACAGATTTGTTAAAAGCGCTCATTGTATTAGTTTAACAGGTGCTGGTCTCGGAGTTGCTGCACACGTTCTCAGAGCAGTGTTATGTAACACCTTGCTGTGTGCATGTGCTCCTCGTTTGCTGTTTATCATCTGCTGAAGGTGGGTTAAGGATGTAATTCTGTCACGGCGTGCCACTGGTTTGTGACAGCACGAAATCGCCGCTGCAGAGGCCGAGCCGGGCGCGCACCCAGCACCGCCGCCGCTCCGCGCTTCGGGCGCCGTCCAGCGGACACGGCCTGTAACTACACCCTCCGCCTCCCCGGAGAGCCATCTGTGCGGCGACGCCTTCCTGCGCCTGCCCTCGCTCCTCCAGACTACTTACAACAGCTCTGGGGATTTTGAGTATCACTGGGACGGTCAAACCAGCATGTTCCTACGTTCGAGGTCAGGCTGGATAAAGTCTTGACCAACCTGATCCAGGAGAGGCGTCCCTGCCCATGGCAGGGGTGGTTGTGACTAGATGATCTTCAAGGTCCACTTCAACCCTTAATGTTCTGTGATTCTGTCTCCTGAATGTGTTTCAGGTCTTGTTTAGAGTTAAACAACTACTTAAGAAAATCACAGAGAATTCTGCTCTGAGGCTGAAGAGCTTAGTTGCACAAGATATTTTAAATAATATCCTCAACAATTAATGAGTAAATGAATTTGTATTTTCCTTTATACGCATCTTTTACCAAGCAATCAGCACAATCTACAAGTCCAAAACACTTTAGAGTAAAATTAAGGGAAGAATGGTCTGCAAACTATAACATTCTTCCTTTTCTTAAATAAGCTGTAAGTAACAAAATTTGTGTTAGTCTATGGAGAAGTCCACAACAAGAACACAGAAAATAAAAACCAGAGAAAACCCTTGGTATCACAGATGGACATGTTCTAGGATAAAGTGTACAACAAACAGAAAAAGCTGTGTCTTCAGTAGGAGTCAAGACACCTACCTTGTCTCCCATGGGCGTGCAGTAAAGGCATACGGCTTGGAGGTAAGAGCACCAACTGGGCAGATGTCAATAATATTTCCTGATAACTCAGACATAAACATTTTCTCAACGTAAGTACCAACTTGCATATCATTTCCTCTTCCAGTTGTTCCCAAGTCATCTACCCCTGCAACCTCGCTAGCAAACCTGGTGGGTGCACAAAGAAGGAGAAACACGTCTGGCATGTACAACTGCAACACAGAACATCTTTCAGCCCTCATCTCATTTTTTAAGATAAAACATTAGTTCATACACCTGAAAGAAGAAAACAGTTGTTTAGGTGCATTGTCAGTGCCATCACATACAGGACCATCAGCAGAATTTCATTCAGAAAGGGCTACAAAAACTAGGGGGAGGTATATCAAAAGCACAGCAGTTCAATACTCACTGTATTACACTAACTGAGTCCAAGATTAGTCCTAAGTAACAAATTCTTTCTAGAACTAGTTGGGTACATAGTACTGTTTTCCATCTGGCTCAAGTTGGCCAGTACAGCATCTCAAGACTACAGAACAACATAAATATAGCTACCACAGGCTATCAAAAATAAATAAATCTTACAACTGTGGCTGAGGAAGTCACATATCCATTCTGGCACCAACACCATGGGACCAGTTCTGCCTTGCAGAACTCTGATTTCACTTTCATGCACTGGCCATCTTTCTCTATTTCCTGTCTGGTAGCTCCAGGAAACCAGCTATCAGTCACTAACAGAAATAAAATTTTTAAGTACAATCAGAAAATAACTTTTTTAAAAACTGACTACCCCTCATGGGGTTTCTTCCACTAGTAAGAAACTGACACAAATATGCCTGCTTAGTACTCTTCTGAGTCAAAGTAAAGGACTTTACCTGATGCATCGAGTGCACTGTATACACCGAGTCATGATGGTTTTCACTAAGGGGCCAATGTTCTTGTCCTCCACAGCACGTTTGCTCTCTCTAAATCTGCTCCTATCACTGCCAAACATCATTGACTGGTCCTACAACAGACAACAGAACACACACATATCCAGACTGCTGGAAAGCACAACTTCACCCAAGACAAGAGCAGTATACATAAGTCTACATATTTTAATTGGATGTTGTACCTGTAGGTCACATTCTCCACCCTGATCACAGATAGGACAGTCCAATGGGTGATTTGCCAGCAGAAACTCCATTACACCCTCTCTGTTAGGTTCAGAGAATGAAGTTAATGTCAACATCATTTAGCAGATAGTACAAGTAGTAAGTAAAAGGAGGCTAAAAGAAAGGTACCTTGCTTTCCTGGACTTCTCAGAGTTTGTCAGTATATTCCAGCCCTTCATAACTGGCATGGCACAAGCAGCAACTGGCTGCAATCACCATAAAAAGCAAGCATGAACACAATGTATTTCTTCTCAGCACAGGCACAAACCCCCACCTCCTCCCTCCACAATTCTAACATAGGTATCTGTAATAAATAAATAGAAATATAGAGGTCTGCAAGGAAAAAAAAAAGGTCTAACTGATAAAGTTGCTAGAAGCCATATTTATTAATAATCTGCTATATAAAAAGGTAAAATTAGTTATTATGTATTCAAAGTTTAAAATTCTACAGTTTCCAGTCCCTGTTTGAGCAGTTACAGCATTCAGAATGTCAGTTTTAAGATACAAGGCAAATGAAAGAGCTTCAGCAGACATCTAGAAAACCTCTAGAACGGAAATTCAGAGTATGAATCATTTACAAGACATTTATTTGCACAAAGCCTGTATAAAGTCTTGGAATAAAATTCTTCTCAAGATTACTGCAAGAGGAACAAGAACTCCTGCTCTGTAAACAAATCCCTCTTACTTTTCAATCACATCATGACTTCCACCTTTAGTGATAACCCAACATATCCAGAGACACAAACTATGGAATTGAAGTTGGGGCAAGCTAAAAAATTTTATGTATGACTATAAATGTGTAATCAAAGACTGAACTCCGAAACAACGAGCACAGATGTCTTAGTACTGCTGAAGACAGTGTTCACTCCTGAAATCAACTATTTCACAACAGATATCAATAAAATATAAACTACTAACTAACTGCAATCTTTACTTAGAATGAACCTGCATGTACTAATCCTACAACTAAATTCATACAGTATCTGAGGGTTATTATTTATGTAGTTTCAGCTGAAAATGTGTGGCTGAAGCTTGAACTACAAAGCATAAAATGCATCTAACAGCAAACACACAGCTATCAAATGCTCATGTCCAAGAGAATGACAACAATTACTTATAAGATTTAAACTAGGCCCAAGCACAGTAAAAATTCCTATTGAATTCTGTATTGCATATTCCATATTGCAATTCCTATGAAATACAAACAATACCTTTGGAGCTTTCTCTATTTCCACAAGACACATCCTACAGTTTCCAGCAACAGAGAGACGATCATGGTAACAAAAACGAGGTATCTGAACTCCAGCCTTTTCACAGGCCTATCAAAAAAAAGAGAAACAAAGGAAAATTAAACCTTAGACTTTTCAGTTCCACCTCAGAAAACACTATACAGCTTCTCAACGAATATCACGGTCAGTGCTCAAGAGCAGAGTGCACTTGACCTTTCACCTTAAGAAGTGACCATAAATAAAAAATTGTGACAAAGCAAAAAAATGTCAGGGTATCAATTACAAATACAGTTTTTCTAACCTTTAGAAAGGTTAGAAAAACTAACTGGCCTGTATTTCATTCTTGCCTCCAATAATAGAAAGGATTCTCTGCAACAGGGCACTAGCAATACATATAACTTTTAAAAGAACACGTACACTCTTTACAGTGTATGTAAAAGCGCATCAAAATAAAAACTGAAAAACATAAAAAGAGCACCATGAGCATAATGATTTCTGATAATCCAACAACACAGATCCTCTGTATAAAGGTACTCCAGCACAGTCAATCTTCAACAGACCCCAACCTCAAAGACAACATGACAGAAGAAGAGACAGTGGGACAGAGCCAACAGATTTCCAGAGACCAGATGAAGACAGCCTTTCCTGCATAAAACCCCCACAGCTAGTGGGATCTATGATACAGCATTGTAGCTATGCCTGCCAGAAGAAATACCACTGTATTGTGTATTTTAATGTCCTAACCCATTATACCATATCTTCATTTAATGGCTTCTTAAAAAAAACTTTACTTGAAATTTTAGCCTGAAAAGTAACAATGCTCAGTACAGGCTGGGAGATCCAGGTTCCCTTTCTTCCCACACCAAGAATAATAAAAGCAGCTGAGGATGAGCACTCTTCTGAATCCTAACAACTAATAACAAAAAGGAGACAATCCCCCATTGACACACTGTAATAAGATACAAAATGTACACATTCTGAAAGACTACAAGGTCATGTAGTGTTCAGGGACAGAAGTTCAACCAGAATTTATTGAAGTCTGTTATTGCATTGAATAAAGTTTTGCAGCTGGGATTGATGCTGCATGCATCTTCTTTCAAGCAATCATGGCATATTTTTCTTTTTCAAACACTGAATTCCTCCAAGGATTTTTGTCACTTGAAATTGCATCACAGTCAGTCAAAATACCCCTAAAGAGTTCCAAGAAACAATGTAAAGGCAGGTGGCTTTTTGCTGTATGGAACAGAAAATGCTGCCAAGAAGTGAGATGGGAAGTCCCAGGAAATTGAGAATGCCATTCTCCACACCTGCAGGACAGTGGTTCCAGGGTTCACCAATACAGGATGGCCATCCACAAACACCTCTATTTGGTTGCTGGCTGCTGTTGCAGTTGTACGCCCTGAAGGACACAGAAAAAGAAAACAAAACCAACTTTCACTTACTGCTAGATGGAAACCATCAGACCCCCCACTCCTAATTTTCTTTATAGAGTGCTGACAGAATCTGAATTCTACCAACAGTGCAACACAGAATCCCTTAGCCTGCAAAGCACATATGCATGAATGCCCTTCAATAAACGAACTGCACGTACATTTATCACCAGAGATATAAACTACAGACACTTACCACATACTCTGGAGGACTGGGTGACCCCAGCTAAGGTCCTGGGGACAGCAAGCAGCCGGAACATGATGCTTTGGTAAGAGAGAAAACAGCGCTGTTATCAGTTGAAATGTTTGCTGGCGAGTTTTAAACCGGCAGAGTAAAAACTTCTTTCCCAACTGCAAAGGAGCACGTATGCACATACAGGAACCTACAGGTACAGTTATGGGACAGTGAGTTACCTCCTCCAAACGCAAGATACGATTCTCTACCAATCTATACATCACACACACACGCTGTCACTGAGCGGCCTCTCCGCCTGCAGCGGAGCGCCGGCCCGGCCCCGCTCCCCCACGGGCCGGACAGCGCAGTTCGGCGGCGGCGGGCCCAGTGCCGCCCTCCCCAGGGCCGAGGGCACGGCGGGCGACAGCGCTGCCCGGCGCGGGGGTCACCTTGGAGGCGCCGCTCCCGCCGGGCAGCCCCCAGCCCGCCGCCCGGCCCGTCAAGGACACCGGGAGCGGCGGCGGCGGCGGCGCCCGGAGCAGCGGCAGCCGCGCGCCCCGAGGCGCCCGCGGCGGCACCGCCGTTACCTGGCGCGGGACGGGCGGCGGCGCCGCGGGACGGCTGCGCTCCGCCTCGGCCTCTGCGGCGGCGGCCTCGGGCCTTTCCGCCGCTGACCTCAGCCTCCTTCGGCTATCTCCGGAGCCTCCTTCGGCAATCTCCGTAAAGGGCAGTCCGGGCTCGGCAACCTCCGGAGCGAACCGCTTCGGGTATTTCCGGCAAGCTATAGGCGAACGATGACGCGCGTAATTTCCGCCGCCAGCCCAGAGCCTTTTCGGCCACCGTCACACGCACTCCCTCCCTCGGCAGTTTCCGTCCCTTTCCGCCGCTTTCTTCGCTCAACTCCGGCAACTTCCGCTTTGCCAGCAGGGCGGGGTGTGGCGACAGTACAATGTTACAAATCCCGTGTGACGCCGCAAACCTTTCTAGAGTTTATAGTCAGCCTCACTTTTATTACTTCGACGCTTTCCCACACCTCTGGTGTCCCGTCCGCTGCCCGCCCAGCGCTGCCGCAGTCGACCCGTGAGGAGCTACCTCGCGGCTCGCTCTCGCGGAGGAATACAGCTGCGTGCAGTGCGCGGAGGGATACCGGCACTATATAAGGCCGGCGCAGGCGCGCCGAGGCCCTTTCCCGCGGCGGTGGCGGTCGGGGCGGGCGCAGCGTGTGGGCCGCGCGCCGCCATGGGCTTCGGGGACCTGAAGTCCGCCGCGGGCCTCCGCGTCCTCAATGACTTCCTGGCCGACAAGAGCTACATCGAGGGGTGAGAGGCGGCGGGGGTGGTAGTGCTGGGGTGCGGGGAACGTGAGTCGGAGCGGTGGGGACGCGGGAGGGCCCCGAGTCACCCCGGCAGCTGCACGGGCGGCGCTGCTCGGCGGCCGCCGCCGCTCCACGTGTTCCTTGAGCCAGGGAGGTAATTTGGCTCGTTCTCCGCAGGTACGTCCCTTCCCAGGCTGACATAGCAGTCTTCGAAGCGATCGCTGGCCCGCCGCCTGCAGAGTTGTTCCATGCTCTCCGATGGTACAATCATATTAAGTCGTATGAGAAGCAAAAGGCGAGGTATGGTAAAACTCTGAAGCCGCAATATTTCCCCGAACTAGCCTACATATTGTTGCATTTGTTTCTTCGAGTTTGAGCAAAACTGGTTTCCAGTGGCACCACGTGGCATTTTGTGTTGTCGGAACACAGCTCCAGAAACAGGGCAGACCTCTTTGCTCAGTACGGAGGACCAAATTAATGATTTGCAGGGCATGGAAACAAAAGGAGATATGAAAGGAAATAGTATCTCTTTTCTCTTTTAGCGGTTTTACGTGTTCATGAAAGGTGCTGTATTGACATCCGTGGAGACTGCAGGCCTCTCTGAAAAGGTACAGCATAGGTAGGGTCAGTATTGCTATGCTGCTTTCTCTGAGCCTCAGTCCTCCTCCCATCCTCCTCGAAGGAAACACTTCCAAATATGGGGGCTCAGTCTTCAGTACATTTCTGAAGCTTTTGTAATGCCAGAGGGGACTGAGGTTCTGAAGTGGTTTCACAGAGTATCTGGAAACTGTTTAGGGTTCCTGAAATCCAGAGTTAATTTTATTGCTTCAGTAACAGCCATTCACATTAGCAATACAATTATGAGCTTATTGTAAGATAACAGGTCTATATGAGCTGCAAGAGAAGGTAAATTCAGGGAGTTCTGGTCCTTTGTCTTGTTAAGAATAAGGGTTTAGGTTAAAGTGTTCATTAAAACATAGGAAAATAACAGTTACCTTGTAGTAATGTGTTTTCAGTAACTTACTAGGTTTTAAACAAGTGAAAGTAGTTTTAGGGACCCATGAACAAATAGTTGGTAATGTTTTTCGTTATAGATGCATTTGTAGGTACATTGATATACTGGCAGTGATTGTGTTGATGTTTGAGGAGGTTCCTAATACCTGCAATTTTCTTTTAGCTTGCCAGGAGTAAAGAAGGCTTTGGGAAAATATGGTCCTGCTGATGTTGAGGACACCACAGGTGCGGCCACAGATAGCAAAGATGATGATGACATTGACCTTTTTGGATCTGATGATGAGGAGGTACTTGTGACCTTTTTGTATTGTTGCTTATTATTGTTTTTTAGAAATAACCACAGATATGCAGATTTTTACCTTGACCTAGTTGAAGTTACTTATATTTCTGACCTTGCAATTCTCAAGTGTAGTTATCTTTGCAGAATAGGAAAGTTTGGAAGTTAAAAGCTCAAACATTAGAAAATAATGGGCTGGAATGGGGTGAACTGTCCAACTTTGACTGGTTACATGATGAGTAAAACAAAAAATCACCATCTTTCGGCTGACAGGTGTGATGATTTGTTTTTATCTGAGTAGATGCCAGTCAGTTTAGTAGTGCTTTGGAGATATGGAGGTTTGGTGCTTCCCTGTAACTGCAAATTTCTCTTTCAGGAAAGTGAAGAAGCAAAGAAGCTGAGGGAAGAACGTCTGGCCCAGTATGAATCAAAGAAATCCAAAAGTATGTGTGCCAAGAGCTTTCTAATCTTTATGCCTGAGTTGATTTTCATGCATTTGGACAGGATGGCTAGAAAGGCTAATTAACTGTAATAATAGATCAGCTTGACTGGAGTGAGACAGGAGTAATTAGCTTCACTTGAATTGTCAGTGAGCTCAGCCTTCCCATAGCAAATAGGAATGTTAACATGCTTTTTGTTCTGGTTCATGCACTCCTGCTTGTTCTTTCCAGAGACTGGACTTTCTACATACATGGAGATAAAAGTTTAGAGAAACTGCTGCAGTGCACAAGTTACTCCACAGCTACTGGTCTGGAACTGTTCAGTACTGTAGCAGTTGCAGTATTCCCTCTGTGGAAAATAAACTGTTACACAGCATTAGGCTCCTTCTCAGATCTTCTGAGAAGGGCTTCCTCTGTAACAAACACTGTCATCTACTTAAATCTGTGTGTACATAATGTATCTGCATATTGAACCTTGGGATGTCCACAGCTGCAGTACTTCAGAAATGTATGTGGGTACCAGAGGCTTGTCACAACAATGTGAGCAGGTTCTTGTTCATGAAATAGGAAAAGTTGCTCTAGTAAGACGAGTTTGCAAGTATATTCATGAGTTTTTGGAAGATGCCTATCTTTTCATTGTGATTTTCTTCCCCCAGAACCAGCTGTTGTTGCCAAGTCATCAATCCTGCTTGATGTGAAACCTTGGGATGATGAGACAGACATGGCCAAACTAGAGGAGTGTGTCCGAAGCATTCAAGCAGATGGCTTGGTCTGGGGGTCTTGTAAGTATGGGGAGATTTCAGAGCAGGGAGAGGGAGAGTGCAGGCCTGTGGGATAGAATATGAGTGGTGGGACTTGGGGTCACTGCTGATCTGTGAAATGTAGGTAGCTGTGATGGGGGAACTGCAGTGTCTTTACATGGTCAGAAAAGGTGCATTAGTGTAGTGGCTGGTTAAGATTCAAATACAGGTTTTTAAAGCTATGGGACTTCAGCTCTGCACTCCTGCATCTCCCTGTACAATTCCTGATGCAGCAAACAAAACACCTTTACCCACCCACATCACTGGTTTGGGGAAGGGGTGGAGGTCCACAGAAAGAAACTTTTTCAATCCGTTGTAATGAATGCTGGGTTGTTAATTGGATGGTCCGCAATGTGGACCAAAAGCTGTTTTTATATATTCCTGCAAATTTCTTCCAAGAGATTCCACCAATAAAGGAGTACTAAATGCTTTTTTTTTGTTTTGCAGCCAAGCTAGTACCTGTTGGCTATGGTATCAAAAAGCTTCAGATCCAGTGTGTTGTTGAAGATGATAAAGTTGGAACAGATATGCTGGAAGAGAGAATAACAGCTTTTGAAGATTATGTACAATCAATGGATGTAGCTGCTTTCAATAAAATTTAAGTCTTGGTATACCTAGAATAAATGTTGTTGCAAAAAATGTGCAGTGTCTGTCCTTGTTTCAGAATCTTAGAGTAATCTAGCTCACAAATGTAAGGTTTTCTTAATGGGTGAAGTAGAAGCCAAAACTGAATTTCAAGGTTGCTCTGATACCTCACTGTAGTACCCAGGAGCATGAGCAGAGCATCACTTCAGAGTTAACATGACCATGGCTTTAAAATACTGAAATGCTCTTTCCTCCATCTGCAGAGGAAATTACTTCTTTTTGGAAATGTCTGGGATTCCTCTGGAGGGAGGGATGGTTTTAAAGGAAAGGAGCAGGGCTTAGTCAAAGTGCATGTTTTAGTGGGTAAGCAGTATAACTTCCTTTTGTTTAGTAAGGATGGTGGGTAGCCAAATATACCACAGCCTTTGTTGGACAGCTGAAACTCCAGTGAGAGGGAGACGAAACTTGCAGTGTTCTAGAGATAAGGCCTGAGACTACCCTGCTGCCTTCTTACGTGTTCTGTGACTTGGAACTTTTTTTTTCCCGTCTGAGGCTTGGAAACATTTGCAATGAAGTTACGTTGACTTGTGTGTGTTCATTAACCCAGCAAATGACGCTGCTGAGGAGCCGCTGCCGTGCGGGGCTCGGGCGGTGCCTGCGGGGGGCGCTGGAGCCCAGCGGTGCCGCGGGTGCGGGAACCGGGAGTTGTCCGTGGGTCTGTCTGACCTACACGACAAACTTCACTTGTGACTTAAACAAGAAAAAAGTAGCTGAAAGTGCAAACACATTAAAGGATATAAAAAGTAGTGAAATTAACAGCAGTTTGAGCTGTTTACTCAGCTCCAGATTGGCTTCTAGATTGATTTTGACATTTCTTTTAGCGATTGAAGAACCAGCAGGAATAAATTCAAAAAACTGTCTACAGGAATCATACAAATGTAGAAGCTGTCAAAGTTGTGATGCTTCCAAAAAAAATTTATAATTCTATGCCTTGCATTGGACTGACAGGATTTATTGTGACCATGAAATGGAATCCTCTTATGTGCCCCATTGGTCACTCTGAGATGCAGCTGTCAGACTCTGACACTGGGCATCTTCATCTTAAGTAACCCTTTTTGTTTTTTTACAAAGCATCTGTGTGGTTATCTGGCACAGCAGGTCCTCTTTCTCCTTGTTTAAAGGTCTGCCAACTTCAGATTATATAAGAGCTTTGTTTATAATTTGTCTCAGAAAAAAAACTGCCTGCTAGAGGCTTAAAGCATGGTTAAAGATCTGAAAGTGAGTATTGTTACAGGCTCACTTGCCACCTTCCATAAACCTAATTCCTAAATAGTACCTTTTCTCTGGCAATTCTCTAGCTGTTGCTTCTGCTAAGTCATGTAGCTTAGTTTCACCAATTCTGTCATGGTGCTGTTCAAAGCAAGAAATTGGCAAGCACCATATCAGACTAGCAAGTTATTAAAAATTCTGCCTCAAAAATACAGGCTTTATTATCTTGGCCATTACTTTTTCTGACCTCCCCTTCAGTCTGTAGCTTACCTTGATACTCTTTTCTTGGCTTTCAAATTAAAGCCCTAAGTGGATAAAATTGTTTGATTTATGGATGGTAACTTTATTAAAACGCAGCACTGAGTCATCCATGTGACCTGCCAGACTGGATTTGTGTATATTACATTTATGCTAAGCATGCACACACAAACTCTTTGGTTCTTGAGATTTCTTGTGTGTCTTGGGTTTTGACAGGTTTTTTTTTTTTATCCTGATATTAAAAAGAAAGTTGCACAGAAACAAAGAAACCCTAGAGAGCACAGTGTTCCCATTGAAAATATAGGTAGGTGTGTGGGCAAGTGTATTCTTCTCAATCCACATATATTTGTGTTAGGTGATTTTGGGTGATTTTGGGTATGTGCTGGTATGTTCCTGTGTCATTGTGCCTGTGAAAAATCAGCGCCCTGGAATAAATAAGGCAAGTATACCCCATAACAGAGGGATCAATAGAAAATTCCATTACTTCAGTATGTTCTGTACAGGAATACTGGGAAAACAGTTTGAACAAAACTAATCTACATAAAAACCTTCAGAAACACAAAGTGTCCAAGAAGAAGATAAAAGTAACTAGAACCTGTCCATTATGAAATGCGTCAATAGCTATTTCTGTAGTATCTCTTTGCGTGATGTCACAGGTTCCTTTCCTTTTTCTGGCCCTTTCTTCCATTGTGGTGAGTCAAATGAGCATTCCTCAGTCCAAGCAGCACAGAATTGTTGGTATTGTTTTGGAGACTCTTTGGAAACAGAAACTTAGAGCATTATCTGTTTTGTTTAGATATCTTGCATTACTCTTGAAGAAATGATCGAGATAATTCTGTAACTGATCTTGGTGTGAACGGTAGCAGTTGCACTGCACAATTGTTAATCCACCTAATGCCATAGATCAAGGCTGATTTTGGCTTTATTCAGTTCTATTCCCTGTCTTCCTCCTGTCTGCTTCTGGCCACACTTTCTGATCCTTTATGCAAGACGGGACATATATACTCCCCCATTTGAAAATCAGTCTCTGTGCTGTGCATAGGAACATGTGTGTGCACACAGCTGAAAAAGAAACCCGACATGAACCTTAAATCCCATAGTAGCAAGGGCCAGGGCTTGACTTCACCTTCCAAAATCTTTGGGAAGGAGCTGTTATAAGAAAAGCCAGACACCACACATTGCTGCTAAGAAAAGCAAATGAACATGCTCTTTGGAAACAAGAAAATTTTATTACTTCACTTGGACTACAGCCAGGAGAGTACATCATTCTTAGAAAGATGTCAGGGAACATGTGAAGAAAAACTGCAAAATGTTTGATTTAGGCACATACAGCAGCACGGTGCCAAAATATTATGATGAGCAACTATGTACCAGGCAGCAAATGACTCAAAGGAAGAATGCTGCTTACCAGCTTTTCAGCCCAAAGGGAAATACACTGAAATTCCACTGATCCTGCCTGACTCTCAGACTCTGAAATCAGAGCCCAAAGAAATAGTTACAGACCACAGTCAGCCTGTTTCTGTTTGTGCAGCTACCAATACTGGAGGTGCTCATGCATATATATATATATTTTATACAAAAGCAAACCTATTTACATATAAGGTCTCATTATAGCATAAATGCTACTGTGTTGGCAGGTCATATAAACTATGTAAATTATCTGAAAGGCAGTTTTTTTCTATATGCCTATGCCAATAACTAGGAAAAAACAGTTCAAATTTACCCAAAGCTCTATGCTTTTACTTGCAGTGGAGTTTTGTCCCACATTCAACTTTTTAATTAAGTGGTATTGCATCAGAAATTGGTTCACCCCACATAGCATATATATATTTGCATTGGTGCATGTGTGATTCTGCAGCAAGCAACAAGTTGTAACAGAATACAGCATAACTGGGACTACTTCATCTTTCTTATGGGAGTGGACTCCATTTCCTGGATGAACTGTCTTGCCTCTAATTTGGAAAAAAAGCCCAAATTTGGCTACAGACTTGTAACAGAATACTAATGAATTCACTCCACCCATTTTTTAAGCTTGACATTAAGGCAAACAAAATGTTATATTATTTCTTTACCTTTGCTTGAAAGAGGAATAAAGAGCAATCAATAGTTGTAAACCTCTCTAGGGCTAAAATTTTAAACATAGAAAAAGAAGTGTGGCACAAAAGCTATAAGAAATATTTTCATTCATTCTTTGCACATTTTGAATGAGCCTAATACCTATATGAAACATCTGCTCAGTATTTTGTACCCAGCTAGTGCTAAAAATACAGTAAGTGACCCCAAAACACAGGGTGTCCTGTCTTAGTTTTGAGTATAAGATAAAGAGCAGTGGGAGAATGCAGGTTTTATTTCCATATTTTTCTTTTTTGACAATAGAAGGCAGCAATAAATGTTCTCCATCTTGGGATTCTTCTCCAGCTGCAGAGTGGAGCCACTGATCCCATTTAGGTGGGATGTAGCCAGGGATTCCTCCTTGGGGCAGTAGTAGGCCATCAGGAGACTCATGACCCAGTGATGTACGGCCACAGCCTCTTGGATGAGAATGCCTCGACTAAGAGTTGTATCAGCAATGGCAAGGAGGAATATTTTTATTATGTGTTCTTTTGATATCAATGAGGTATGGAACCACAGCAAACCAACAGGATCACAAAAACATTCCTCAGCAAAAGCCCAGTTAGAGTAATTCCACCTATGCTGATAACTTTCAGTTCAGGCTGTATGTGCATTGCAAGGTCACACATCCAAATCATGTGTCCCTTAAAAACCTTTCCATTAAAGCCGCAAGTGCAATGAAGCCAGCTGTTTGCAGAAAACTGTCTATGCAAAGATGCACATCTGACTGGCAGATGTGAAGTCAAGAACACCTCCAAATCTCCTGTCAGCTCCTCTGGGGATAGCTGCTGGCACGAGCAGTCACTGGGCAGTCTCACAGCAGCGCGCGGGCGCGTTGTCCGAGCTCCAGAGCTGCTCGCTGACCGTGCCCGAGCGGCTCACCTCCCACAGGGCCAGCTTCAGCACCTCAGACACCGTGCTCTTCACCTGCGCCTGGAACCTCTTGCTAATCAGAACGTAGAGGATTGGGTTGAGGCAACTGTTGATGAAACCAAGGCCGGTGGAGAGGGGAATGCCATCCTGCAGTAAGTCATGCAGGTTTTCATCGTGATGAGCAGACAGCTCCACAATGCTGAATATATGATATGGCGTCCAGCAGACAAAAAAAGCTACAACTACAGCAGTGATGGTCCAGAAAAGCCTGCTAGAAGTCAATACAGTTCTCCTCTTCACTTTGACAATCAGCAGCGAGTAGCAAATAACCATGGTCACTAAAGGAAAGAGGTAACCAAATGCAAGCCTCACCCAAATGAGGATGTGATGTGTCAGCAAAATAAGTTCTCTGTCATGCACGTGGAAGTTGTTGTAGCAAATGGTGACATTGTTGAGAACTGTAGCTGTGTCTCTAAAGTACAAGGCAGGGCCACCAATAATTGCAGCTGACATCCAGATGACCCCACTGAGAAGAAGGGTGTTCTTTACAGTCCTGTACTTGTAGGAAAAGACGGGGTGGACAAGGCGGATGTAGCGGTCAAGGCTGATGAATGTCAGGAAGAAAACACTGGCAAACATGTTAAGTAGTGCAATGAATGAGTTCATTTTGCAGAGCCACTTCCCAAAAGGCCAGTGGAAGCCCATTGCCACATATGTAATATAGAGGGGCAGGAAGAGAACAAAAATGAAATCTGCAATGGCCAGATTCAGGAACCAGAGTGTGGAAACAGATTTATCCCATTTAAAGCCCATAAACCAGATGACAATGGCATTACCTGGCACTCCCAGCAGAAATGCCACACTGTAAAAGAAAAGGGAAATAATATGGGCAATGCTGAGGGAGGATTGGGGTGACTCATCTTCCTCAGACAGATCGTAGAAATAAGAGTAGTTCTCAAAATCTTCAAATGTCATGTTGCAGAGTGGCTTTCTGGGGAAGAAAAGAAATGAAATGGTCAAAGGAGAAATGTTTTACTGCACTGTAAATAGTAAACTGCAATTCTTTCATGTTTTTGGCCATAAACCAAAAACACTGCCTTAGTTTGACATACCTGTCACCTTTTATCTGTCAGTTGCTAGCACAAAACTCCTGAAGAAATTTGGTCACAGGCATTTCAAGAAATGTTCAAATCAAAACAGAACTCGAAATCTTCAATAACTCTTATGTTTTCTTTACATTAATTTCTTAACAGACAGCACTGAGCACAGTATCACTGATAAATTTCTGGGAGACCAGATGCAAAGTTGTATTGAAGTATGATTGTGCTGTTCTTTTCTGGTCAGGTTTTGTACTTTACTGCTCTGTCCCTATGTGAAGCAAGTTTTATGCATTATATCTGTGTAAAATCAGAGGAGCATTAGACATCTATGTAGGAAAAAAACAAATCACTTAAAATGCCAGGAAGCCATCTTCTGTAAAATTTCACCCACCACCCTGCCTCAAATTATAGTTAACAAAATGACAGCAATTTCTCCAGCAACTAAAAGTTCAAGGGTTTATTCATCTCTGTCATGCATGTCTTTGTATGAAGAAATGATGACTTTCAGGTCTGTTTAACATCTTGGATTTCCTTAATACAGCAAAGAATGTAGAGAAAGAAATATATAGAACATGTTGCAGGTATAATACACACTATGGTGTTCTTCCACTAATGAGCTGAGAAACAGGTAATAGATGAAAGAAAGTAAAGCTTCCCATGAACAAAAAACACACAGAGCTAAAACTGAAAATATTTGTGTGTCCTTTTTTAAAGACAGAATTATAGGATTTTCTCAGTTTTCTTCTCTTGCAAAAGCTTCTGGAACTTTCAAGTACAACATGATTTTTTCACATAGAAACTCTTTCTGTGGGTGGGAAGGAAGGTGAGGGGGAGGAAAAGTGGAATATAAATCAAAACAAAGGGGAAAAAAAGAAATTAATGGTAAAACAGACAGGAAACAGAGTTTGAACAACAGAAAGAAAAGCAGTCAGAAGTTATTTCACAGTATTATTTCACCGTGTTTAGTTTGCAGTATAGACAAAGTTGCAGCACATCATAGGTAGCCACAGTCAGACAAAAGTCTCTGCAATGATCAAAACAACTATTCTTCAAAACTCTGTTATCATTTAAAGCTGAATAGTTTGGCTGGGCTCAGCTGCACTGAAGACCTGTGCCTGAGAGCAGTTGATTAGTTCTACTATGATTTATCTTACTGCTGAATTTCTGAGCACTATCTCCATTCCTACACCAAAATTCAGCCTGCACTTCTGGAACTCAGCCCTGCATTCCTGTAATGCCATTAATTACAGCATGCTAGGGACAACAGGAGAGGGGTCCCCAGAGCACACTGCCTGCACAACCACATCTGCAAACCCTTATTTCTGTACTTACCTTTCCTCCAAAAAGTAGCTCACCCAGTTTGAAAGGATTACTCACACCAGCAAAGCTACGCATGTGCACACGCATTAGCAGGATTAGACTTCTCATTTGTAGATGGATAGACAGGGAAGGGAAAAAAAGGTTGTGTAATTTTATATCTCTTGATTAAAAAAATATGTAGTAAGAGTCAGCACAGCCTGTTCTGTCAAGAGGCTATAATAGCATTTGTGATTTACATCAGGCTGAAAGAATGTTATTTGGTTTGCTGTCCTGATAAATGATACTTATTGGGCTGCATTTATGTAATTACATGGCCCTTGGGGGTGGATTCTGCATCAAATACCACTACCACCCATCTGAGTAATTTTTTCAAACAGCTTAACAGCTGCTGAGAGAAGAGTATAAACATGGAGCAGTACCATTAACATCTGGAACATTATATTTGGACAGTTTCAGAGGACAGTCAGGTTAACAACTGGATTTTTAAGTGGGTTTGCCCATACAAAAAACTATACCTTCAAATCAAATTTATACAACTAAACAAAAAAAATTTCCAACTATAATGACAATGACAAACATTTGCCTACTGCCCAACAATGTTAATTTTATATTTAGCATTTTAAAGATGATGTATCGCAGGACAAAAAAGACATACCCAAATAAATGCCAAACATTTCCCAGGCCTCCTCTAGTTTAAAACTCCAATGAAAGAGCACATCTTTAGAATGCAATTATTTTTCCAGGCTTATATTTTTCCTCCTCTCTAACTCTAGTCTTCAATGCAGGGAGTCTTCTTTAACAGTGGCAGTAAAAAAGCAGAAGGAACATTGTTTACCACTGCTCCCAGTGCACAGATGCTGAAATTAGACTCTATGGCTAGGGCTCAGCAAAGACTGCCAATTACATTTGCACAGCCCAGAAACTTTTACTTCTGACATTGACATATATGAAGCACTTCTATAGCAGGACTCGTGGTGTTAAGCCCTGTCCTAAAAAAGATAAGCAGTAGGTGTTTGTCAGTGGAGTTATAATGGATTACATCAGTGAGGACACAGATCTTTTTTCATTAACCATAATTCAGCAGGGATGCTTCTCTATGGTCCTGAAACACATTATCTCTTAATACATGACTCTGAAATTAATAAATTTCCAGGGTCAAAACTGTCTTGCAGTTCAAGTCTAGGTCTTGTGAAGAAATCTAGTCATATTCCTTATTCTGTCACTAATTTCCTGTATGATCTTTGACAAATGGCTTACTTTCCAAGCTGGAAAATTCTCATGAATGTGTTTGCAAACTGAGGCTCAGTAGAGAAAACAGAGAGCAGTTTCTGCTTGGCTTTAAGGCAAGTGCTAGTAAGGGTAAGGGAGGTTGGGTGCAGTTCACTGGCTCAGTGTCCCCGGTCTGGGGAGCCAGTGCATGGAAAACATTTTTCAATAAACAGGAAAGTGTGGTTAGAGGCCTGCCAATAAGCCTTGGGAGCAGCCACAGGTTACAGAACAGTGTTCTGTTGCATATGGATTAATATATCCAAGTTTAGATTTCATCCTGTCTTTTTTTTAACTTTATTTTAAATAGTAAACACCCTGTGTAAAGTGTATGCTTAGCAGTTGTTTGACGAGTCCATTCCTGTTTGCCGAGCCACAAGCAACTCTGAAAACTGAGCCTCCTTGATTCAGTTGCTTAATTATGAAAATAGTTGACCAGGAGGTTTCATTTCCTGTCCTCTTCTGTAAAACAGAAGTTCATTTCTAAATGACTTTATAGGAATATAACAGGATGGCTCTTGGCACTTTTAGATCTTAGGACAGAAAGCAGAATTACCAAGAAATACAGATCATAAGGAAATATTTCATACAAAGCCACAGAACTTCTGAGAAGAGATTTCACCACATGTTCATGAACAGTCTTTCTCTGAATTTCAACAGTCTTTCCCTGAATTTCAGCAGGGAATTACAGACTTGGATCTCAGTTGACATATTCACAGCTTTCTACTAAAAGTACCTAGAGTTCATGTCCTCTGCCACTATTATAGCTAAGCCATAATGACAACTTGAACAAATGGTTGGATCTGCCTAAAATAGAACGGCTCTTGTCACACTAAGAATGGCCTTAGAGTTATGACTTGGGACAGTACTTTGGAACCTATTCATGGCAATGCCACAAGCATCCTGTTTGGCCAGGGGAAGTCGTTTGACCCCTCCACACCTCAGCCCTGAGGTCCCTGCAACAGCTTTGGAATTAAATTACATTGGGCTTTCAGTCTAAAATAGAAGAAAACAAACAAAAAAGTTGCAATTTCCATCCACTTCACTTGAAGCAAAGTCCTCCTGGGGGTTCCAAGTTCCCTGGGCACCACACAAGTTAGGACCTAACTGAATTACACTGGCAGCCTTTACCACAAATTCGAGCTCAGCCCACACAACCTCTCTCTCTCTCACATTTGGTCCTCATCACTTTTGAATTTTACAGAAAGGTCAAAGGGAAGAGTTTATTCATTGTCTATGTTAGTTAAAAGTTAACACAAATATTTGAGTGTTAGTCCCCAAATCTATTTTTTCAGTGTGACAAACAGTGTTAGAGCCTTTGGCCAGCTAAATTGGTTTCAGAGGTCACAGTAATGGGTCCTGACTTACTAGGAAAATTATGGTTTGGAGGGTTGGCTGTCTCAACAGTTCAGTTCATAGAAGGAAGGTATTACACAAACCCTCCTATCAATGTCTTTTTGAACAACTGTGAGGACATCACATTCCATGTGTATTATCTGTGGCTAAAGGAAAGCTTATTTGATTGCATCACTTCAACTCCTGTCATCTGCAAGAGTCAAAAGCTGGAGAACAACTAGTTTCACAAAAGGTCACTTAGAGCCTTCCTGTCATACTGTGGCAGCAAGTTTATCCAGGTATTGAATTCAGTTGCAAGCCCTCATAATTTTTTCTTGGAACTTTTGAGGTGACAAATTTTGAATTTATCTAGCTTCAAAAACATAAACATGAAATCCACCTGGTAGTTTATCTGTAAAGTTCAAAACTCAGAAGGCTGAGCAAATTCATTAGAGGTACACATGTATTTATGGCAAGCATTTTACAAAGGCATAGGATAGATTTGAAAACACACAAGGAATACTGATGAAATTGCAGACTGTCATAGATTCACATTTCTCCCTCAAAAGGACAAAGCCAAGACAACCACTTGCCTTTATGCAGAAACATTCCTATATCAGGAGGTGCCTGATACACTCATACTACAAAATTAAATCAGAGCTATGCTACAGATTGAGCCTAAAGTTGGCCCTGCAGACAAAGCTACTAGATAAGGAGCATTTTAGACTGGTATACACAAAAGCAGAACCAAGGCTTGTGCCTATGTTTTCTCTTTCACAGACACGTACACAAACACTTGTCTTTTGACCATCCTTTTAATGGTGATTAAATATATGGTACCCTAATTACTTCATATGTCATCCTGAATTCAATAATGGGTCACAACAGATAAGGCATGGGACTGGAAATATTCTTTTGGAGCCACAAGATAGATGTATTTGTTCTAGCAGATAAGGAAGGAATGCAAATAACAATCATTCTTCATTGTGTCTCTCAGCAAAGCAGTGTTAGAAATGTATTTGCAATGTACTAGCTAGACATGTCCTAAAACTTAGGCCAAAACCAACTTTCTTCAAGCAAGGCCAAACACGACCCTGTTAGTCATAACACACCACCTCATCTGGGGGATTGAAGTCCTCTGACCAGACAACAGCCTGAAAACACTTCACACAAAGTGAGCGCTACAGGATTAACAAACTCGTATAGCACAGACTCAGTTAATACTGGTAAATCTACAATCCCAGAGCAGCAGTTTTGCCAACACAGAAATGTTAAACAAAAAATGGAAAATCCAACTTTATGTCTAAATAAGGCTGCTGGAGTAGGAAAAGTATCACAGTAGTTCTGGCCTGAATATAAAATATCTTCCAGACAGTGGCTGAAATTCAGCAGTGTCCCATTTCCACAATCAGAGACCTGATAAATGTCTGCAACCAGCAACTGCATATCATCAAAACCGATTTATTTTCAAGCTGATCCCAAGCACCAAGTCTTCCATTCCCAAAAATGACAAAGAAACCCAGATGTCCCCAGGATATGCACTGGTGAAGGGGAGGACACTTGATAACTCCATAGGTAGCACTTGTTTCTGCTCTTATTCCCTTCTGCAAATACAGCTAAAAGTAAGACTATAATTTTAATATTTCTTTGGAATGTAAGGAGTTGCTGTAGCCACTGCAGTAAGCACAAAATTTGTACATTAGAGTCAGAAAAATGACTGGTCATATCTGTGAAACACTTAAAAGTAGCACCATTTTTAGAGAAAAAAAACCCCTAATATTCTTACAAAAAAAAATATAGACATTTAGCTAAACGGTGACACTTGAGACTTAAAAATTGCCTGATATATTGTATGTGTCAGCACTGCCAAAGTATTTACATAACCAGTCATAATGCTTCAATGTTCATAACCCTTATTGAAATGAAGTTCAAGTGAGAAGTATCATCAGTCTGGTTTACTGTAGAATGCTGAGAATGACCTACAGGAAGTCTCTGATCAAACCAAGTGCTAAATCCAGAGTCCCTGCCTGGTGGCTCAACCACAGCCCTGTCCTCCCTTCTCAAACTTAGCACTGTCCCTTCTCTCATGGTGACCACAGCTTCACCTCTGGGAGACCTTTCCCTTCCTGAAGGGAGGCTCCCTTCTGTGCCATCATCCTCAGTGTGGTGGAGGAAGGCAGCACTTACCCTGCTGCTCCTGGTCTGTTTTCTCTGCAGGGAAGAGAAAAGCAGCCTGGATTTGCACCCTTTGCTTGCCATCCCACAGACTGCTGTGTCTCAGCCGTGCCAGGACACACCTCAGAGCCAGCAGGCACTCCATGAATCCTACTGGCTGTGAGCTATCACACTGATCAAGTGTTGTTCCATGGAAGCTTCAGATGTTTTCTAGTCCTCCTCAAGTGCCAGCAGGATTTTCTTTGGCTAAAAGCCACCATAATAACTACATACCTAGAGCAACACAGATATCTGATAAAAAAACTTAAGTGCTTCAGCTTCACAGTGACTGGATTGATGGGATAATGAATGCTTGCATTTCTAATTAATTATGGCTTTTTAAGGCTTTCATGCAAAAATTACTTGGAACTTTTACTTTGCAACTGTTTCATGTATTTGTGATGAAAGAATATTTTGACTAGCATTCATGTGATCATTACATGATCTTGCAGCTCTGAGCATGTTTTTTAAATGGTTGTACTGTTTGAACAAACATATGCTTTAACCACAACTCCCTTCAACCAAAAATAATAAAGTGGGAGTAGAGGATACAGACTAAATGCAGAGATTTTTTTCTGCTGTTGGCTCGGCAGACTAATTAAGGCCAATTAAACATATGTTAGACAACAGCCATTCAAAAGGCATTGCGGGGTAACAACAGGTCATTGCAGAAAAAATCCAAAGTAACACTCTCTCCAGCAAGATACAAAATACCTATTGAATAACAGATAAAAACAGTTACAATCTGCTATATTTATGGCCCTTTTAACAAGAAGAGTTAAAAAATAACCCCAGAGAACCACAACTCATTCTTCTAATATGCCTTCTTATATCCTATTCAATTTCACTGATTAATTTCCTAGTCACTTATCACAGTATGTTTGGTTGTGTGCTGCCCTCTCAATTGATCCCTGTTTTCCTGGGTTTATTCTACCCCTCATTTATATAACTCAGCAGTTTCTTCTAGCATAAACGTAATATTGCTATGCTTATATTACTCTTGGCACACACTCTTGCATGGGCATATCAGAACATCCAATTCCAAAATACTCCTAGTACATATCTGCTGGAATGTTTTGGATAACATACTTTATTATGTCCTCACAGTTAATATACTGGGATCACTGTGTACAGTAGATTAAGGGTGTCTTCTCCTGCATCAATGTTAGTCTAATTTTCCTACTTTTACAAAGCCAAGAATTTTTTTACTTTAAGATCAAGTCTATAATAATACTGGCTTTATTTCTGCAAAACAGAAAAATTCAAATTGTTAAACACAGTTTCAGGAGGACTTGATATTTATCCATTTCCCTAACATGATATTGGGAACACTCCCCAGCACTGATAGGAATAGATGGCACCTATGATTAAGGTGTTAAATTAGGAGCTTGGAAATACTGGTTTTACAGGCTTCCCATATTACCTTTACAAATCACTTCTCACTTGACTCTGCCAGATATGGCAAAAAACCCTCAGTTAACATTACTCAGGTTTCTTAAATGGGCAATGGTTCTTAACACACCCAAAATATCTCATTAAAATGATGTGGGACTGAAACTCATTAAAAGGGCATCACTAGAAAGAAGAGATGGGAGTATAGAAAATGGCAATACATTGACTGCACAGGACTTACTATACATCACTTTCTCTGTCTCCTCTAGAAGGCCTCAGAATGGAACAAAACTTGTGTGCCAGGCTCATACTTGCTGAAAGAAGCAGGTATTTTATGTTGGGAAAGTACCCAAAGGCCCTAGTCCTTGAGATCAAAGCCTCACAGGATCTAGGCACTATAGCATGTAATGAAAGACAATTCCTGCTTTGTTTATAATTAAACAGAATAAACACATACAAGAGTAGGGAAAGGAAGAGGCACATCTTGCCCAAAGCCAAACAGTAAATTTGAAGGTAAAGTTGGGAGCAGAATAACTTGCCAAAATAATAAAGAGACAAATATCTTCAGTGGATAGAGGGAAAATATGCTGGTTCTTCATACTTGTGCCTTTTGATTCTTGAAATACATCCTTCAAGAAGTATGAAAAAGGGACAAGAGAGCCTGGGTAGGGGAAGAGAAGTAGAAACAACAAGCCAGCAGAAATTCCTTTTGGAAAAAAGCAGCCATGGGCTCATGGGCTAATTTGTGGATTTTTGCTCCTGCCTTAAGGCCCTCAACCCCCGGAACATACTGAAGATACAGAGAGTACAGAAGTAGGTGAGCTCCCCTGGAAGTACTATCTGCTACCTTTGAGGAAGGACACATAACTTTTTCTGTTCATCTCAGGAGCCCCAGGCACGCTGTAAAAGTAAAAGCAATTGTGAGAGAGTTCATCTCCACAAAAGGCATCTCCCCTCCAGGAGCAATGTCCCTTGGACACTGCCTGCCCCAGTCACAGCAATCCCTTTCTTCTGCTCAGAGACCACAAGGAACAGCTCCTCACAGGCAGCTCTCTTGTGCAAAACCAGCCACAACAGAGCCCAGCACTGTGGGGAAACTGCTAGCTTCAGACATGAATGAACACAAATTAAACCATTATCAGAAATAATGACTGCAAATTAGCCAGACAAGCAGCCACCACAGTAAGAGAGACAGCTGAACTGCTGGCACATTCCATAAGACAAAATAAATAAATAGGCAAATAATAAGACCATTCAATAGATTACAGTCCCCTGGAAACCTAGCTGCTGCTTAGTGCTTGGAATAGCAGAGTTATTAATACAAAATTAATATCAAATAACAGATCACAACCTTCAAGTGTCTGTTAAAAAACACAAGGAGAAGAAAACTCTTTAAGGCACCTGGCTTTATTAGGAAACAGATCTAAGTTTTCCTCTTGAATCAATCTATCAGAAATGAACAAAAATGAAAGCATTTCAGAAGCTGCTCATTTGGTTGCCAGAAGAAAAAGAAATTCTTAAAATTAAAAGAAGAATGTATAATGCACAGAACATAGAAATTGCATTATTTTGATCAACACTTTTCCTCTGCCCTCACCCATGCAGTAAAAATCTGTAATCAGATCCTGCCTAGGAATCCTTAGACAGAGCTTCCCTGACTTTTTCCCAAAGGCATAAATTCATTCTCCAGTGTCAAATAACTTCCACTGTGCCACAATCAAAGAGATTCTCAGTTCAAGAGAAGTGGACTCACTTATGGCACATAAAAAATCCCTAGGATTGAAGTGAAGTTGATAGGACCTCTATCCTGTCTGCCTGGCATAAGTTGCTGATAATGCTTTAAATTTGGCCAGAAGTTGCAGCGACATCAAACAAAATTAAATTTGGTTATCAAAATATTTGCATTTCCCAGTTCTGAGGCAGAACAATCACATTATGATTGTGAAAGTAAGCTAATCTATCATAATTAAGTTAATCGTGAAATCAGTTTCTACAAATCTGGTCTACAAACTACTTTACCTTGACATACCCTAATCACTCTCTTCTCCTTAGATATGAATTAGCAAGCATTTTATATGATTCAATTTTATTCAGCTAGAGATCAAATGTGTTTTAATTCACAGACAATGTTCAATGTATACATGTTTCCTAAGTCCACAAAAAGAGGTCTGGGACATTGTTTGGCTTGCAAGATCACATCTAGAAAGGTGACAGGTGACAATGACACTGTTATCACTAAGTGTGAAGAGCAAGAGCAGGTGGAACGACCTGGAATGCATACCATTGTGTGGTAGCATACAAGGCTTCAAATCTCATTGTCACTTCCAGTACACTTACTGAAAGCTAGATCCATATCCTACCTTATTCCACAATGGTTAGGGAAAACACACACACTTTCTAGCTGAGATCATAGAAACCTTATTCAATTCTGCAGAACTGCAATTCCTCAGAAGTATTCTGTTAATCTGCTGTTTAAGTTGAAATGAGTTCCAGTTTCTGTTCTAGAATCTGTTCAGATCAGAACTGATGCATTTTTAACTAATTATACTGGAAATCGCTATAGCTATAGAAGACACACTATCCCTGAGCAAAGAAAAAATTAAATCGAGCACAGTAGGGAACACAGAGGGGAGAGAGAGATTTAAGTCAGGGTCACTTACCGTTCTCTGACAGGGTAAAACTCCTTGGAGTGTGTATTAACATATTCAAAAGTAATTAAAAATTAAATTCATGCACATTTTCATACCTTTTCTTGGTGCTGGGGTGGTTCAAAGTAACCTTTGAAGTAAATGAGTATCACATTCTTTCTTCCAAGAAGCTCTTTTAGTCAGTATATGCTATCCCACCTTACATTTGCCTGCAAGTGTTGCTGCAGCTGTAGAGACTCACTACTTAGAAGGGAAGGGAGAGAAAGATCTTAAATATTAGAGAGTTTGACCTACCTTGCTCAGTTCTTTGAAACAAAAGGCCCTGTAAATCAGGGATCTGAGCTCTGTAGCAGAAGGAAGAATGAAATGATCTGCAGAGTTCAGAGTCACTTCAGTGTGATTCCAGCTGCTTCACTTGGCCACTGCCTTCCCTCTAATAAAGCTGCAGAATGATATAACGCCGTGTTTGTTTTCAGCTGAGGAAGTTGTTTCCAACTTCCCTTGGTTTTCTAGACCCATTTTTGAAATATTGCCACGCTGTATAATCCCAGTATTTCACCAAAAATAAATGTTAGACATTTGAATGAATCATTTTGGTCAGTGTCCAAGCAAGCAACAGATGTGGTGGCTGATGAATGGAAAGAGACCTTACAGTTGTGGGCTGCTTTTTGTTCTGCAGAGGAGAGGTTGAACAGTATTTCTTTGTAAGCACTCTGGTTTATAGAAAATAATGTTGAATGAGCTGAAAGATGTTTAAAAAGTCACACTGAAAGCATCATTTTGTAGCTGTACAGTGTGATACATTCATTCGGTATTTAGAATTAGTAGGTTAATCTCCTTTTGTGTGTAAGAGAGAAGTAAGATCTTCAAAACACTAATTAGTGACTCTGTCTGTCAGATAGTGTAACCCTGGCCAGAAATTTGAACTGGATTTTAGGTGTCTGGGCCTGACTCCCAGTTCTGTAAAGAGCCTGATGAGGTTTTGTGGCCAGACCTCATGATCTCCATGTTGCTCAATTTCTCAGCCAGTAAAATGGAAATATTATTCCCCTAGTATCTATCTACCACAGCTTACCTGACTCTGATGGTACCATACTAACCATACCATTTTAAATCAGCTAAGCATCTGCCAGTCTACCCTGCCAGTGGAAACAGTAATTTAATAGCGGTATTCTGCTGTCACTAATGCAAAACATGTAAGACGTTCAACACCAACTGAATCCAGTCACGGCCAAATTTTCCAGATAGCAAATCTATTGATTCCAGTGAAAAATTAGAAAGAAAAATATCCAACAAATCAACAAAGCATTAAAAAAAGAATCAAACAAAAATCCCCACAAAACAAAAAACCCACAGAAGAGTAAAGTGCTTAGTGAGATCAGCTAAACTGGGATTTCAGCGTCTGGTTAACAAGGTTATCAGATCTTAAGCAACTCTCTTTAGGTTCACAGACCACATATTGTCTTAACAGGAACCAAAAACTCCTTCTAGCAAAACTAGTCTTCGTCTTTCCTCCATGACAGTTCTTCCTGTTCTGCCATTATAACTTTAAACACTGAAAGTTTTACATGTACACTAAAGTTTTACATGTACACGAGTGAGAAAGCCTCTGATTCCATGAAAGGAGGATGGGGATTATGCACAGAGCCCCTGGACCATAAGGAAAGCACAGGGGAGCAGGACTCCTGGGAATATATGGGGACAAACAGAGGGGGTTGCCTGAGGAAAGCACCTCACTTGTTTATTTCTTGTATATTAAAGATTTCCAGTTTTCTCTAGTTACTGATTGGTGAATCTTCACTAATAAAATCTCTTTTAACAGTAATTATCTTCTTTTGTAAATGCTGGGGTAGGGTACATGCAGGCACCATTTAACAGCAGATCTGCTGAGGGTTTTTTTTTGCCTGTAAGGGCACATGAGTCTGTGTCTCTCTAGGTATTCTGCCAAATCTAATTATTGTAAGGCAGTTAATTCAAAGGTTTGCTCAGTACTATTTCAGCAGGACAAAAGAGGAAATTAAGATGTAGATAACCCCCAGATATGATTCACAAAAAAGACAAAACCCCCAGCAAACAGTCACAATTTGCCAAATGCTCTTCACCTTCTCAGTGAAGGGAGCATTCTGGAGAGTGCAAAAGATTCTTGCAGTTTGGGGTAGTGAGGTCCTTAAGGCATTGTTCCCTTCACCATAAATTAAAACAGTTTGTGACTACTCTAACATATACTGGTGTTGATACCTCAGCTCTTCCATCCTTCAGAATCAAGGGAGGATTAAACCCCTTGTAGCAATTTTCCTCACCCTTCCTTACCACTGCACCAAATATGAAATACCAAATGCTAAGGGCCCAGAAGTCACTTTGCAGAGGAAGTTAGAATGAATGGATGAATGATTCCTAATTTCATAGGAAATTAGATTTTTTCCCCCCAAGAATAGCAGATTACTGCATTTAAAATAATTTTCTACCTCTCTGTCCTACTGACATTTTCTCCTTTTCCATTGAAAAGGACTTTTGATTGATGAGCAATTACCCAACTTGCACACTATAACCAGCATAGTAATATACCTGGGAGAAAAAAAAAAGAAAACAGATTTTTACAGACAAAATTGCATTCAATCTGAAAGGGTTTAGTTCTGCTTGTTTTCTGTTTAGATCTAACTGCAACATTTTAGTCATATATAGTTTTGATTAACCACAGCAGAAATCTTAAAGATTCTAAAGAATGTAAGCTTAGGCTCTAAATCTTTCATTGTTTTAGTTCTTTCTATGCTCAGACACAGTGAAACTGGAATGGCAAGTCACAAATTACATGGCTTTTTAATATACACTTTTTTACAACCCATTAACCACTGACATAATTTGAGTGTGATCTTTGCAGATAATTTTGTGGAAGTTACATGTTTGGAAGAAAATTAGTGAATAAAAAAGAATACCTTGTTTACTTCCATGCCTTCTTTTCTATTTGGAAGTTATATTTGTATTTTGCAGTGTTATTTGTGCTTTTTCAACTGGGTAAGTTATCAAAGCCAATATGCCAAAGAGCTCTCAAGAGGGATGTACATTCATACATGGGAGGGAGCATACAGTGCACCTGGATCTTGCAAAGCAGGGAAATACTACTTTATACCTGATGGAAGAAGAACAAAGGAGAGGATTTACATACAGATAGTAGACATTGGGTCGTCCAGCCGTGAATAAACTGGGTCTAGTGAAAAGCAAGTTAATTTTAAAAGCAGTTCTGATTCTTTGGAGGCTTTCTTAACCCTATAAAACTAAACAAAAGCACAGGATGTATGGAAAAAATATACAGAGGACAAACTTCCAGAAATGCTTTACTGGTATTAACCAAAGCACAAATTACAAAGCAATTAAAAAAAATAACCAACAAAAAAACCCAAAACAAAAGTAACTTTTAATTTATCTAGATTGCCAACAACTGCCTGATAGTTCTGACAATTATCCTCACTCCTGGGACCACCGGATCTTATCAAGTTACCCATTAGTGTGTGCAGATAATCTCAGCACTAATCAACATCCTATCAACGTTCCTTAATTCAGTTAAATTATACAAACCACGAATTTGGAAATTAGTTAGAACAAAAGATATTTAGTTTTTCTCAGGGTTAATTTAAGATGAGCAACACGAGAAAGCAACTACTTACTGTTGTTTACAGCTAGGTGTTTTTTCTTTTTTTAGAAAAGCAATTCTTCACTGTTCCTTTGTCTTCACTGTTTGAATACCTCATCGACTAAAATCCACTCTGGAAAGACCACGTTTAACTACCTGACAATCAGGAAAGGGGTAATTTCCTTCCTTCCTGTGAAACTAATGGCTATTCATGCCTATCCTCTAGGTAAAGCTGTAATGTTTACTTGTGGCTTAACTACCCACTATGTACCAGAGTCAGCAACTGTTACAAAATTCCCCAGCGACACGTTTGAACAAACCACCCGATGAAGGAAGATTTGGCTCATTTAGGCAAGTCCGCAGCTCTTTCTATGCTGACATTAACTATCTGAAAGATTCTCATGTGTAACACATTGAAGAAATTCAATAATGCTGCAGAAGGCAAAATCTTTCCTCATTACTTTAGGCAGGTCAAAACACACAAGCATATATTGCTATACATCTATATATGAATATATGTACATACCAGTTCGAGCTGCAGCACTTCATGTAACTCCTGCAAACACAGTCAGTAGAGGTTACATCCTATGAAATAATGAATATTAGAGAATAATTCATTATAGTATATATTTATGTGATGTATGTATTGTATGTTATTATATAATGTATGCAAAGTATTATTATATAATGTATTTTTATATGATACCTGGGGAAAAAATACCATTAGAAATAGCTTTTTTCCTCCACAGATTTTGCTTTTATATGTGCATTTTTTCTCATTTTCCACAAGTAAGTAGGAATTATTTTCTACATAACTTTCAGACCACGGGTACTCAAGTTCTAAATTCATATGACAATAATATAAGAGACTATATGTGCCACTCAGATAACACTTGAAATCCATGGAATTTGCAGAGCGTGTCTTGACAACCAAACTTCTGATATATGTCATTGAATGCTAAAGACTATATTAATGGGATAGCTAACCAGCCAACTCAACAACAGTATTTTTCCATTTTAGCAAAAGTGCTGTCTCCTCCCATGGAAAGGAATGTCAGTGTTTGGAAAAATTATTTCAGAGAGATCTACAGAGATTAGAGACACAAAAATAAGGCTATGCAAACCACAGTTGTTTCACTATGTATTTCACAAAATATTTTCATATCTTCAGGACTGGTTGTACGGATTAACCAACTTGCTCTTTTTCACCTCACATAAATTACCTGGAACTACAGTTACCTCTGCAGACAGGTCTGAACACTGAATTTACTGCATCTTGGATTAAGTCAGATGTCTCAAAATCTGCCCAAAGACTAGCCAGCCTGGGTTCAAAGAAACCCAAAGCACAGGGATGAACTTTAACCACAGCTCTTAGGGATTGAGGCTGCTCTATCCACCCGGTGTGCAAGTCCCAGCATAATTGTTCACAACTGCGCTTACAACAGAGATCTTATTTTCCATTTAAAGTGCAGACTCAGTTTCCACCTTTTATATAACGTGTCTTTGCATTAAAATGGACAAATCCCCAAATCCACAGTTCAAATAGGATTACAATTATGACACAACGGGCAAAACTCCTGACCCAAGAGGTGCTTCTGTACCATGTTCTGCAGTCAGCTATTAACAATTCACAGCCAAGTTGCAGAAGACTATTATGATGAATAACAATGCAAAAAGCAAGCAGATTTGTATGAACGAAACAATCACCAGTTCCTGTCCTTCACTATTCTACAACTAGACTATTGCTCTTGGCTACTGTGATCACTGAGACACAGCTGGTCTTAAACACAAACAAAATGGGGACAGGGAAACTGAAAAGGATTCAATTTTCCTGAAAAAGACACAGAGCAAAATTGAGTGTTGACACAAAATTTGGGCAGTTCCCTGAAAATATATGCTAATAGTTAGGGTGCCTATACAGGACTCACATGTGATCAAGCAAGGATGTTGCTTTGCACCACTAATGCTCAAAATCTAAACAAACACCTGTGCACATGTGGAATTGTAGAGGCTGCTGGTTACTCTTTACAACACTGATCAGCCATTGACATTCCTTAGGATTTATGAACATGCTAAGGTTTTAAATTGGATAGCAGTTCCTTGCAATGAGGAATGGTTCCTGACCCCCAAGTGCAAGGCTGATGCAAATCAAATCTAAACCAAACTCAATCACCTACAGATGTTCTGAGGATGTTCTGAGATGCTCCTGGTTTGGCGGCTTCAATACATATTCATTTGTATTTTTAAAGTTGCTTTTTATCGTCAGCTACATTTGCCAGACTATTTTTTTTTTAGTGGATGCAAACATGTTTTGTGAAACACATGACCTTGACTCCACAAGGACTTAAGTTATTTATCCATAGAAATGAATGTTAGATAGGGAGAGCCAATGCAAGTTTCTGTCTACTGCTCTGCATTTGTCCTCTCTGATAACAGTTTTACTTCTAAATCCTACCCAGTTCTCAGTCTCTAATAAGTTGGGAGCTGATAAATCCCTACAAACCTGCTACTTGTGATAGAGGCAAAGCAAATTATTAAATGCTCTGAAAAACACTTTTAAGCTAGTTAAGGGCTCAGTGTATAAGTCAACCTTCACTCTTTCTTAGCCTTCAATAAAAGCAAAAGTAACACCATCTCTAGTAAATCACTAGTGGGCTCTGGGGATGAGGCATAGGATATCAATCTAAGCAAAGACACAGCTAACCCCCCCAATATTTATCTGTCCATTTTAGTTCTGATTCTTAAGCTCTATCAAGACACATAAAGGTTAATTTGAAATCCTCCTCACTTTGCAATCTATTTTTAAAGATGACTATATAACCCAAATTCAGCACTTAACATGAACTTCAATATGGAATTTACATTAATTGGGAGTCTATATCCTTTACATAAAATTCTAAATCCATGAGATTGGATTTAGCATTTTATGTAAAGGATATTTAAGTTGCTACTTGTATTTTAAAGACAAACAGGCTCCCTTCTTTTAAGAGAAGAGAAGAGAAGCTTGTGGAGAAGGGAACAGCCATTTCTCCATTTCAGGTTGAGAGACAAGGCAAAGGGAAATTACACTAATTGTATGAACCTTGGGTGCAAACTAGAAACTGAACTCCAATTACTTCAGTATTATAAAAACAGACAATCTTACAACATAGAACCGATCAGAAAAAGAGAGAGGCTAAACTCTGATCCAAAGTAATAGTATGTGAAATGCTGAAGAAACACAAATCAAATGAAAGGCTTTTTGTTTAAAAGTTCTTTTTCTCCCTTTTAAATTTTTTCTATGAAAAACCTCTGTGTTTTCAAACTATAAGAGAGACTTTTTTCAAAGGCTAATGTTTTTGTATACCAGCATTCTTAGCCTAAAATTAAATTTTGTCCTTGGGAAAAAAACCCAGGACTTCTCTTGTTTAACTTTCTGCTTGCTTCCTGAATAGGATAAAGAAAACTTTCTTTAAATTATTCCCATGGAAAAGCAAAGTAGAGAGTCCACTTTTTCTCAGATGTAAGAGAATATTTTATGTGGTTTATTGCAGGAACATTAAAAAAGTTTAACATTATTTAGAACAGCCAGAGCAGAGAAAAAAGCACTTACTTAACTTCCTTAGGAATACATTTTGACCCCACCTTAAACTGCAGAACATCCAGTGACTCAACATAATAGTATATATTTGGAACTCCTCAACTCCTGAAGATTGCACTACAGACAAGGAACCTGCAGAAGCATTTTACATTCTGGATTACCTTAAATTCATATCCACCTATTTAAAATCAGAAAAGTTCCATTAAAATGGATGTATATAAACATTTAAATCCGAATATTACAAGGGGTAAAAGCTGGTTTGAAACTTCTGTGAGCTTGAAAATTCTTGATAAGCAGAATTAATAACCTTCCAATAAGCTTTGAGAAAATTATCTCTTTGTATCAGAAAGACATTATTGCCTTCTGGAGTAATGGAAATTAATATTTACTTATGCAAATTGCTTTGAGTTCCTACTTTGACAAAATGGGAGGTAGGCTATCAGGGAGTATTAGTCATCTACTATACTTATTTAAAATATTTCAAGACACTCACATTGGCATTTGATTTAAAAAGCCACATTCATTACCTTATCTGTTAAAATGGATGGTTTAAAACAGGCTAAAGCAAACATTGTGCTATGCAGACCAGATTAATTCAGTTCTGAGTATAAGTGTTTTTCATCACGTTATCTGACTGTGGTTAGCACAAGAACCTCTGGTGTTTCTGTTCCCTTCAGAGCTGAAGGCTCTCAGGCTGCAGAGTCTCCTTCAGCATGGAGGAAATGGAGTCATTTTATGACTTTCCATTGCATCTTCCAGCTCATGCATGTCAGAAATTTTCATATTTTTCCAAGTAATTTGGTAATCAACAATAATACTTGAGAAAATCTGACAATTCTCAAGGGTCAATCTGACTACATCAATCAGACAATTTTAAAATTGGTGTTATATTTGGAAGCAAATATGAAACAATGGAAAACCAGAATAGAGAAATTCTAAGGAAGATTTGTTTTTGAAGTTATAAAAAAACTCCATACACAACATGAAGGCCAAAGAATATCCTGCAATTGATGAGCAGGCACCTACAGCCTAATTACTGACTCAGATCCTTCCTTTATGTCACTACCCTAAAAAATCAGGCGGAGTTATTTTGGAGAGATTAACTGACTGGTCATTAACTGAAAACAGAAATTACTGTAACAGTAAACTATTCAGCATTTTATGATGAAAATGTGTTCTCTGAAAACAGAATTCTCTTTAGCATACAAACTTCTCAACTGCTGATTTATCTTCTTTGCATTTTCTTTTGGAACAGAACACCCTAAAAACAATTTAAGCTGATGGGGAGATTCAAAACAACTGCAGCAGAGCTAAGGTATGGATTTGAAATCTAATGTAAGATGATTAGAAGCCCATCATACAGAAACTTTCTGAAAGCACTGGATTTGGATACATTTTGTAGCCATACTATTTAAAGCAATCCTTTCAGAGTTGTCTCCCCAGCTGTTCCTTCTGCCAGCAAATGAACAGCAACAGCAGTCCTAACAGCAATAATAAAACCCTCTGGGATCAGTGCATCCCAGAATTTTTTTCAGCACTATTATAATAAAAAATCTCTATATTCTGTACATGTATACAGAAAGAAAATATAGAGAGCAACTTTAGTGGAAAAAAAGTGCATAGAACCCAAAAACTGACAAGGCAAGCCTGTGAAAGCAGCAACATGGCTTCCAAATAGCAATTAAAATTTACTAGAGAAGGATTTTCTTCTAATAAGATATTGGAAAAAAATGTTTTGTATTTCAATCGCCTTTTAAAAATGTAAGACCTGATTACAAGAAAGTAAAATAAGATTTTTAGGAGAAAACGATCAGCCCATGCATTTCAAAAATGATTTTTTAAAGTTGTCTTTTAAAGCTTCTAAATGTTATATCAATTTTTTTTCTTGGTCACTATCCAAACATGTATCAATTATTACACAACTGTCACGTTTTGTGATTGATTAAACAATTAAAAAAAGATTAAAAATTGGTTTTGGTTTTAATTTTGTTTCAGTGTCATATCCAAGTAAATAAAAGACTATTATTATTTTTTTTAAACAGACATTTTTCATTCAAAAATGAGAAAATATTCATAATAGAGAAGAATCAATGTGTAATAGTAATCTGTCAATACCAGCAAACTGTTTGAGGAAAGGAGAGCAAAGAAAACAAGAAGCTCTGTTTTGTGAAGAGATCATCCTTACCTTTTACACTTGTGAGGAATTATTTTCTTTTACTTTGAAAAACCTTATTAAAATATCACAGAATTCATAATAAAGTGGAAAACCAGAATACCATAAGTTCCAATTGTTCCATAAGTCTCATACCTGACATCAGCCTGTAGCCAACATCAGATTTTTCAGAGAATGACTACAGTTACTTCTTAGGAATTAAAGGTTTTAATACAGAGCCAGGCACTATGGAATGGTTATTCAACTGTAAAGTTGGAAAGATACTTCTTCTCCAAGGTTCCTCAGAATGTGAAGTTCTCTAAAATCTACACACATAGTCACACTGCCTTGTTATAATCCAGGCTAAAACCGTCAACCCATCTTTGGGAACATTTGGCAAAAGTAACTTCTGCATGGCTCCAGCCCCAGACCTTCAGCTATCAGTCAGTCAACACTTAGCTCAGATCCTTTGAAGAACTTTACCAAAACAACTATTTAAGATAAATTAGGCTTATAACATCAGAATGCATAAAGTACAAATGCAACAAACTAAAAACCTAGCCAAGAATTTCCTGCCAGCTAGTTTTACCAAGCTTGATTTTCTTTCATCACATTCTCTCTTTTCCAATCTGAACCCAGCTGTTGGAAGCAATTTGACACTCTTTAGGAAAGAGTCTGTCTTTGTTAATTTGTCTTAATGACTTCACAGGTACAACTTTGACTTACATTCGAATAACAGAAGTGAAAACTACAACAAATCAAAGTAGAAAGTAACACAGTGAGAGGTATGGGGCAGTTTTAAAAATCTGAATACATGAGAAAAGACACTAGCAAAGAGAAAAAAAAGTCTGATGCTTACATCAAGAGAAAGTATAATTTTTAAGAGGAAGGGAAGTTTGGCAGCCCTACTCAATGTTCATGCTCATATGTGAGGAGTAGTTCCCTAGCTGGGAAGAGGAGACTGAAGGACAGTAATCTCTCTCAATGCCTTACATGAATTTCAATCAAGGTGCAACCTCTAACTCATAAATACAGAAAGAGTTGAAAGCTAAGAAACACTTGGCAACATAAGCCTAAATTCTGGTATCTTTCAGTGACAGTCCAAGAGATAGAATGTTACATTCTATCTAGCAAAAATACACAGGAATATTCTGAGGACATGTTGCATGGCATTATAAGACAGATTGCATCGGTTTTTCATAGCTAAAAAGGGCTTCTCTTTCGCATGAGCCATTCTGGAAAAAAAACTTCAGTGCCTCACATTTGTAACCAAGCTTCCTTTGTTTCTACTGTTAGCAGAGCCACAGTAACTCACCAATCCTGCCATAAACCACCATAAAAGTAAACTATTTCAGCCCAAGACAACATGTCTATATATGTGTTTGCCACGTTTAAACAATGAAGCTCAGCTGACATGCAATAATTTGGGCCTGAGCCTTCCATGCGCGCAGATGCTCTCAGCCGAAAGTTCCAGTTTTCCCAAGTTGTGTATTGTACTAGGCAACAAAATATCATCAGGCAACTTTGTTTTGTAATAAATATTTATTTTTCAGCAAGAAAGATATATTCATAGGCATGCATGTATCAAAAGAATCCAACAGCAACTAAATTCAGCCTTCCAAAAGAGAGGCCTTCTCCTACTCTTCTGTCATGTGAAATTTGTATTGAATTACTTGCTCAGCGTGGGTGGACATTTCTAAGCCACGGTTTCATAATCACATAGCCACACAGCAGTGCCTTTTTACAGCAACCTCTTTAAATTTTCTGTATTGCAGGGCATTCAGGATTGTTTTCCCCCCATTGCACAATCCAAGCCTGTATCTGCACCTGTCTTCACACATAAGGGTGTTGTGTTGACTTTGTGTCCGCCTGGATTACTGAAAACACCCTGCTGCTTCAGCATAATGAGAGAAATATGCAATGGCTGGTTTCCCACAGGAGATGAGATAAACGTTCAAAACCCTGTAAATGAAAATAAGAGAACCTGAGGTAAGGTCACATTCTTAAGCCCACTTATAAGCAAAGCAGCTCTAGCATTAACTCTGGTAAAGTCAGACTTCAACGTTCTGACAAAACCTACTTGAACAAGCCACACCATGTAAAGCAAGCTACTTTTATTGGCCGAAAAAAAATAAAATAAGGTAGCGCTTAGTTTACTTTCAAGTACATGAAATAGTGTGTTTTGAAGGAGAAAGTGACTAGTACAGTAGTTGAAATGAAACTTAGCTAAGAGGCTACTTTTCTGCAACCAAAAGCACCCTGCCGGGGCTGACAAAAGACGCCACCCCGAGGCGTTCCGGAGCAGTTTTGCAGCGACTGTGCGGCAGGAAGCGAGGCTCCGGGCCTCCGAGGCTCAGGGCTCCGTGCGAGCCGCGCCGAGCCGAGCCAGCTCAGACAGCCCGGCCGCATGGCGGCTGCGGGCCGGGATCCCGGGCGGGCGGAGCGCGGCGCTGCGCGAAGGAGGCGCCCGCGCCGGGCCGGGAGCAGCGGCCCGGGAACCGCAGCTCCCGCCATTCCCTTCGCGGGGCGCGGCCCGCCGACCCGGAGCAGGAAGCAGAGGATGGCGTCCCTTGACCCCAGGGCGGCACTGGAGAGCGAGCGGGGAATGATGGAGGTGAGCCGGCGCCGGCAGCGGGGAACCGGGAGCGGGCGGAGGAGCGCGGCCGCCTCAGCGTCCACTCGGCGCCCGGCCGCGGGTGGTGGCTCCCGGCGGGGCGGGACGGGGCGGGCACAGCCGGCCCCGGCCCCTCGGCTGCCGGCCGGCCCCACGGCTCCGCCCCGGGCGGGGGGCCCGACGAGACGGGGCGAGGCCGGGCGGGCGCCGCGGGCTCCGTGCTGCCGGGACGGGACCGGACCCGCGCCTTGCCGTGAGGGCACGGGGCAGAGGCCGCTCCTGAGCGGAGCTGCCGCCTCCCTGCTGCGGTGGCGCTGTGGGAAGGCACTTGTCTGTGCCTCTGTGTAGGGGAGGGACTTGTTCTCTCCCTGCCTGCCCAGCACGGCTGCTCTCAGGTGAAGGGGTGGCTGAGGTGTTTATGGGGTGTATTTCGAGGAGCAGTTTTTGGTGCCTTTTCACCCTTTTTATTTTACTTGTTGCGGTGCAAGAGTGACACTGTCTGGAGTGTCACTCTTGACACTCTGTAGAGTTTATCTGATGCCTTTGACACCCAGATACTATCAGAATGCAGCACTGATTTTTTTTTTCTTTTAAATTATTTTTTTAAATTTTAATGTGTTCCATACCTTTTGGTTGTGTTGTTAAATAAGATTGAAGATTTTCATTCTCTACCTGCTGTACACAGAGTAGTTCAATGAAGCCAAAACGAAGCATTGGTTTTAGAGACAGCTGCTAAAATAGCTTGATTAGAATTTTACAAAATCAAATATTTCTGTATGTAACTGGTTGTTTATACATTTGTTACAATTTAAAGGATTTTTTTTTTTTTGGTTGTAAAACATTTAAACTTTATCTTGAACAGATAGTATTTATTTACTCTTAATCCAAGTTTAAGATAGTTCCCACTGTGAATGTCTTAACTAAGGCAGAATTATGCAGTCTTTTCTTGGACATCTGAAAAATCAGCTGTAGTTCCTGTTTTAAAAAAAGTAAGGATCTCTGGCAACCCAGATTTTGGTAACATAAATAAGGCATCTACATAGCAGATTTCCTTAATTTTATTAGTTTGTGGGTTAAGCTTGACTTCACACAGTAAGCAAGCTGTATATCCTGTACACTAGTGGTTTTCAAAACTACTAGTGATACAAAGAGAATAGGATTTCCTCTAAGAAATTCCCCTAAGGCAATAGATTTTCCTCCATCCTCCAACATACTGCAGTTACCACTCCTTAGCATCTTTGAGATGAAACTAAATGTTGGTGTGTCGAGGCTCTTTAATCTCCTTTTGGGGCAGTGGATGGGGATGAATGGTTGTGGTGTCCCCTGCTGGCTGTGGAGCTGCCTGACTGCCTCATCCGTGGTGTTGCCTCCTCTGTAGTTGCTACACTTGCCACACCTGTAGCTTTATCATAACATTGTGTGTGTACAGTAAGACTTAGAATAGCAGGAAGTTGACTTCAAGCAGGTAGAACGAATTTTTTTATGTAAGACATCACTCATGAGGGATAGCTTTCTGTGGTTTTCCTTCTCTTTCTTTCAGATCCTGGCAGTGTATAGGAAATAGAACAGGATGACTGAGATCAGTTGATCTGTCAAAAAAGCTTTTCTCAGCTGCCAGATGAAAAGGTTTATAGGAACAGCTGGGGTTTCTTGTTTATTTTGTTTTTTAATATTGTTACATAAATTGCAACACAATGAGAAGTAGAAGGATTTTGGTGATTTTGGTGTTTTGGTGGATTATGTTGTTTTGGTGAGAGGCTGTTTAAAGTTGAGCTATTAAAATAAGCTATTAAGATATTCCTTCTGACCATAACTGCTATAACAGCTCAAGTATTTTACCATAAGCAGCGCACAGTCAGGGAAATGACAACAATGTTTTGTACATGGGGCCCATGAGGAAGAAACAAGAAACAAAGTTATTCCAGAAGGAATGGTAAACATTTATATCGGAATGACTGTCAAAATTACTTCCATATTAAAAAAGATGTGCTTCAGGCTTCAAAAAGATTTATCCATTTGTTCAACTGTTTGCAAAATGGTACAGAAAAATTTGCATGCCTTAGGGCATGGAAAACATGCATTATTAATGTTATTTTAAAAGGCTCTTTAACTTCCATGTTGCCAGATGGGATGAGAGAAGTGTCCTGCACTGCAAATGGCCTCCTGTTTGACATTCATTGCTTGCTAGTGTGGAGTCAGCTTTGGTGGATGAGGAAGGTTGGTGACTCTAAGGTAGGTATTAGAAAGCTGATTTAATGTTTACATTCCATAGCGTAAAAGGCCTGTGAGACACCTGGAAGTCCTTTGTGTTTGGACACTCTAAAGCACGTAACTGCTTGTTGCTGCTGTCATATTAAAAATTGTGAGATTCAAAATTGATTTGAAGATCTTTTGAGTAATAAAGCTTACTTTTCCAGCCTAGGTAATTCCTTTGTGTAGTATAGGTCTCATATGGGTTTTCTTACATATATCTCTTGTATTAGTTGTTAAGGCAACTTAGGAAATTAAGTAATTAAATTAATTTGACAAGGTTACTGCTTAATAACCTAACAGAGTGTGTGCTCTGCTCATAAGTATAGTATTTGATTTCATTAATGAAAAGTTATCCCCTTCTATCAAAGCTAAAACGTAAAGCTAAATGTGATATTAGGGTAACCTTGTAAAGCAGAAGTTTGTTTTTAGAATGCAGCTTCATTTAAATCAGGTGTTGGTCTATAGCTGAAACAGTTTAGTGCTTTTAAAGAAGCTTGGACTGAAGGAGGAGCTTCAGGATACAGTGAGTACAAGAATGGACTGACTTTAAAAATTTTTTACTTACAGATGTTTGAGAGACTCAAACGATCTGATGAAGCTTCTGCTTCTTCAGCACAAGGTAAGAAGTTGAAAAAGTTCAAAGTAGTTTTTGTTGCAGTTACATTTAAAAATGTAATAACTATCAGATGAAGTATTAATTCATCTTGTAGTTCAGTTGCTTACTTTGCTTTCTTAAATTTCATTATGGAACTTAGATGGAAGGAGTGACTTCTGAATCATCCAGAGCATTTCCATGTAGGGGTAATTCTCTTGTCCTGTTGTAAGCTGTTTGAGACACTTTACATTTTATCTCAGTAATCGTGGATATTGCAGTACCAATGTAGATTGCCTAGTCTTGAACCCAGACAAATCAGTAGAAAAACTCACCTCAGCTATGAAAGAGTAAAGCTTATTTTATGAAGTTGTTGGATGAACTTTACAAACAAAAGGATCTCTTCACGCTTTTTTGAACTTACTAAAACTTCTATCTCCCTTTAAAATAGTAGTTTTGACAAATGCAATGTAAGAGAAGTAGCTAGGTGCAGGTAAAATGCTCCATCTTCATGGTACTCTGTTGGTTCTTGTGTTCTGTACACGTGTGTTTGGTTGGTTTATTTCTTGGTTGTTGTTTTGTTTTTCTGTAGGAAACCAAAGACATGGTGTTGAGGGCTCTCCACGACAGGACAGCAGTAGCAGGTAAGTTAGCTGATGATCTAACTGGCATCCAGCTTACTGCTTACCAGAGTAAGATGGCAAGAATCTTCTTTTCAGCCTTATCTGTTACCTTGTGTAATGGATGACAGTGACACAAAAGGGATTAAGTGTGTGATTGGAGGTCCTTTGTATCTTACACCCATATACTGGTAAAAACTGTGGGGAAGGCACATTGTAGTGCCCCAAACTACTGTGTGGGTGTCAAGTGTTTTTTGTCTTTTTTTATTTCAAAATACTAACAAACAGGCGAATGAAAAGAAAAATTGCATTTTTCTTTAGAAGCAGTTATTTTCAGATTTCAGCTACCTGTTCCTTCAAGCTGTTATCCTTTGTTCTGCATTTAAGAAAAAAGTATTTTAGTGAAATTTGCTTGAGAATACTTTAAAATACATAGTCTCACCATTACAGTTCTAAAATGGAAACCTTTATCTTGCAAGTTTTTCCCATCTGTGTAGTAAGATAGATATTTAGAATTTCAATGCTAAGGACATGGATTAAACAACATAAGATGTCTTGACAAAATTACCTGCTTCTTTCAGTTTGCACAGAAGAGGACAAGAACACCTTCGGCCTGGAGCATCCACTGTGCAAAATAGACAAGGATATTGCAACTGTTGCCACGTACACTACAGTAATCTGGAACAGGTGAGACAGCTTCTGCATAACTTGGCTGTAGATAGCAAGGAGTACCTAGGGCTTTATCAACTTTTAAATATCAGTTTCTACACCAAACAACCAATACTGAGTGAAAAATGAGCAGTTTGTCAATTGCACGATATGTGCCCTGAGGAAGATCCCTTGCTTACTTGTTACCTCTTGTAGAAGATGCCCATGGAGTGGCACAGCTGCTGCAGTCGGCTTTTCTAAGTGCCACACATTGCATCCATTATAGTTTTCTCTGTACCTTTAATCTTGAGATCTCTATATATTTTAAAGTATTAGGGTTATAGTAATATGCTAGATACCAAGGCTGGAGAAGTTTGATCAACAATTTTCAGTTCTTTTGTCAGTCTCTTGTCTTATAGACTTTTTAAATTAGAAAGTAGAAGCCTATTTAATCTTCTACACTTAAGAACATTCTGGTTTATTTGAGTGAATTAAAGGATGTTTGCTCATATGAAGTTCAAGAATATTATAAGTAATTTATATATATATTTATAGTATTTGTTCTGATTAAGGGGCTTGTGAGCAGCTGTGAGATTTGAGAGAGTATTTGTACTAGTTAGAAGAGATTTGTCAGCAGCTACCAGAACCACTAATTTAAGTTCCAACTCAGAAAGATGCTTCAATACCTTTTAGTATTATTTGAGACTGCCTAAACATACTTTAAACTCTCAATTAAGATTTTAAAATAGTAAAAGAAGATTTTTCTTTTTGTTTAAATATTTTCATAGCGATGGTGTAATGTTTAACCTGGGAAGGAATTTTTAGGAATAGGCCTGTGTGTTAACAGTAGTATTAGACTAATCATGTGTTGCATCTTTCGCCAGCACATTTTCAGCTCCCAGCACAGACATTTTACAACATACTGTAGGAATCGTACGGGTACCAGTAGCTTGATGGAGCGTTTCCTTCAAGACGTTTTGCAGCATCATCCCCACAGATACCATGACAGCAGGTATAATACAGAAGGCTTTTTAATATGTGTTAGTGGAATGCATGTGTTATGAATTCCTGTATTTGTTCTACTGCTGAGCAGTAAATTTGGCTCATTTGAGGTGAAACTTGCTCAATGGAGACAATTGCTGTTTATATGAAGACAAAACTTCACTACTTACGGATTTGAACAACACCACTAATAGCTTTTAAATGTGAAGACCTTAAAAAGAAGGAATATATAGATCAGCACTTACAATGGCAGACTGTACAATTTCACACGCATTTACAAATTCTTAAAATTTGAGCTTTATATGTTTTATTCTAAATATTTTAATTCTGGGCCTTACATATATATCTATATATATATATATATGTTTAGCAGTTTATTTTATGTTTGTTTTGAAAGAGCTCATAATTTTGGTTTATTGATTATGTCAGGTAAGTATTTACATGTTTATTTTTTCATTATCCTTGCAGTTCACCTGTTCAATTAATACTTGAATTACATTAATTGGCCAATTCATTAATGCTCAAATTTGAATTACATTAATTGGCAAATTAATTAATGCTCAAATTTTGAAAAGTGTTCTCTTTATCCTGTGCATGTTTCAAGAGTGATAAGAGGATCAGTGTGTTAAATTTTTCTCTGTAGATGAAGGAAAATCAATTAAACCTCATTTGCAATGTTTTGAAAGGCAGATAAAAATCCCAGTTTGATCCCAGTACAGTACAGTGTTTCTGAATATGCAACTCTGCTGTATGTCTTGACAAACAAGCAGAAGAGTGTTTTGTCTGAAAGCACTCATTGGTATTATCAGGGATATCCTAGAACTAGCTAATATGCATGTCTATGCCAGACTAGCCCAGGACATCACTACAAGTCAATAAATTGTCCTCCCATCTTAAATAAATGGATTCTGTTGCACTATCGAGAACATTCAGCATTTTTTGCTGTGGAGAAAATATAGGATTCACTTTAAGTCAGGCTTCTCTGGAGGTGTCACTAATACAAGGTTGTTGCTTTGCTGAACGAAACCTACTAACGAGGAAAAACAATCTACCCAGATTCCTCTAATTTGTTGGTAGAAGGAATAGAATGAGAAAAATAATATATAAAATCTAGATTAAGTTGGAGGAAGGAGTGGTAAGTAATCCCAAATCTGGACAGAGTTTGGAGGAAGTAAAGCAAAGATGGAAAAGAAAGCATTAATAGATTTATGCTGTGGTCGTGCTCTGAAAAGAAAGTTATGATCTTAACTGACACTTGAGAAAAGATTTTGATTCTCTTCTTTCTCGTGTTAAAACACTTGAGTTTATATACAATTTCACACAGTTCTTTAAATACCTGTTTTTACTGTTTAGTTGAATTCATACACAGGATCTTTATGTGTCATTTAAAAAGACTATGGAAATATTTGTAAGACTTGATTTGTTTTACAGAACCAGTATACCTAGTAGTTATGTGGATAAAGGAAAAATTCATCAGAGCTTTTGCCTTATACTGAATTTCAAAGGATATTGTTGTTTTCCCTCAGTAAAAAAACAAAACAAAACCAAACACCCACAAACCACCAAGTCATTCCTTCCTTCAAACACTTGGTATGTAAGTTTTTTACCTAAGGAAATAGTATTGAGCATTTTAGAAAGCAAATCTTCATTCTACTTAAGGGGGGTAATTTGTAGCAAAACAGTCAAAAGTTCCTAACTATATAAAACTGTTGTTCTGTTCTCTTCCCCCAGGGACATTTGCTTAAAAGTAATTTTTGAGCAGTGCTTGTAGACTGTTAACTGAGCTAGAGACCTAGGAGTTTGCTATCGCTTCTCCAAATGAAAATCTATTTAGTTTTATGTTCAGTCTTTCAGCAAGGTCCAGATACCAGGATACAAAGATGTTTCACACAAAGATGGAAGAGCCCTTAAGTTAGGAAGTTAAAAGATTAATTCTGTTGCATCTGGCATTCCCTTTAGGTCCTATTTCAGAGTTTAGGTGACCAAGGATTCATGCAAGGGCAAAGCAGCTTTTCAGATGATAGGCATTGTTTGATCATCTGGTCAAACAATCTAATCATCTGATCTGCATTCATGTAGTAATAGTTCTTTTTTAATGTTTCATTATATGAGATTTCTCTTGCTTACTCAGTCCTACATCCCTTAGCTGTATGTAGTCTTAGTTATATAACCAAGGAAATTATTGTACTATAAAATTTGTTCACAATACTTCTGTTAGCTGATGTGTGCCATGTATTTAAAGTAAGCATCCATTTGGGTCTCACAAGATGGTTATAATTTTTGAGTGAAACACAATATTCTCTTCTTCAGTTATATTTACAAATTTTAAAAATTGTTTTCTTTGGATGTGCCTGGCTGCTACACATTAAAGCCTTGTGGGTTCCTGTGTTGCATAGGAATAATAGTCCATATCTGTCAGCTGTGTTAATTCTGGGAGACACAAACCCTTGTGTTTGAGGCAGTCTTAAAGACAGAACTATCAGTTACAGAATATATAAAAATCTGTTGTCAGAGCAAGGCTGAACAATCCTAACTTGGCTTCTTGCAGGAGTGAGTCAGAAGCTGTGGTGTGTCTGTGAGAAACAGTAAACATGGAATTCCTTGGCCGCATGTGCAGAGTTCCTGTCAGGCAGTCATGTTTTGTACTTGAAAGGGCATTTATACTCAACAATGGTTTTATGCTGTGTCCTATTATTATGTTCCATTTCTCTACAAAGCTCAATTTTAAATGATGATAGTATGATCAGTGAAATCACTTCTTTATAGGCTTACCACTTCAAACAAAGGAAATAGCTTTACTTTTTCTGCTGTGCTGTACTTCTAAAATTATTGTAACCTATGTCGGACATTCTTAATTGATGATTGCATAAAGAGGGTGCTAGACCAATGCCCAAATTGTTATCTTTAGCGTTGTGGAGCATTTCTCCCTCCATGATTTTAAAAAATTGAATATCTCTGAGATAGAACAACATAGAACAATCATAGAACAACAGAAATAGTAGTTTCCGTTCATTAGAAGGGATACAGTCTAGGTAATGACTCATAAAAAACCCCCACACTGCTGTTGTTTGAAACATTTTTAGCATATTTACAGTATTTATCTAAGCTGCTTTTTTCTTCCCTCCCCTTTAGACCAACTTATGATGACATGCCATTCCCCGTCACTTTGGAGCCTCCTAGGATTTCTTGCCTGACCTCAGAAGAGATGCAGAAAAAGAAGAAAAGTGAGAAACGGGAGATTTCCAGCAAAGACCAGGAGTCCATTCATGAAATAGGCTCTTCTGTTCCCTGCCTGTCTCGTGAGGGCACAAAGAAAACTTTTGTTACACAAGCAGGTTTTCAAAAATTTCAAAGAGGCCAAGAACGTGTTCCAGGGATATCCCAGCAGTCTGTTGGCATTTGTAATGATAAGAAATGGGTAAATCTGAAACATGCCCGAATTGCAGGTCATAGCCATGAAGGTCAGTCTGCAACTGTGAGCCCTGTACCTCAGCAGTTTTCTCTTAGTCCTACAAGCCACAGTTCCTCTGTTAATCCTAAAACAGGAAAAAATGTTAGGGATTTGGCAGCATCAAATCTGTCTCTGCGTAGAGGATGTGATGAAAGAGCAGTGGAGGTCTGCAGTATGGATATGTTATTGAACCCACGCTTGAATCCTGCTCCAGCACAGGTTCACCCAAAATGCCCTTCAGTTTCTCATCAGAATCCTACACGCAGCCACAGCAATTCTTCCTTTATTACCTCAGGTCAATCTCTCTCAAAGCGAGATAGTTTACGAACTCAGGATGAAACTTTGGTGTCTGATCTCCATCTCAGGGATACTGGGGGTATCAGCAGCTCCCTAGATCTTGGGACATCCCCACAGCTAGCAAGATGCAAAAACATAAAGACAAACAGAGGTGATGAAAGTTCAGTGGATGAAACTATTGAAGATGTAATTGTGAAATACTGCCATGAAACTACGTCTGAAGAAATTTATTTCAAAAAAGAGAATAATCCCAGTGCACCTTTTTCATCACTTCTGGACCATAATAACTTAGAGGGCTCTGAAATGAGTTTTGACTGTGATGCACCAATACAGGTAGGAACAGATTTACCCAAGGCAGCTATAAAAGATATAGAATTCCTGAAAGAGGTCCAAGTATGTTTGCAAGATAAAGACTATGGAACACAGCTCTCTTCTGTTTTAAAAACTGAGTCATTAGAGAAAATTGAAGCAGTGAAAAAGGATGTTGTAGTTCATACTGAAGAACCAGTTCTTCCAGCCCTGCCTCACGTGCCTCCTTCTTTTGTGGGAAAAACTTGGTCTCAAATAATGTATGAAGATGATATAAAAATTGAAGAACTTGTGCGTGATTTCAGGGAAGGTCGTTTTCGCTGCTACTTTAACAGTGAATCCTCAGCCAATTGTACAGGGAAGAGAATGAAGAAAAAAAAGCAGAAGGATGAAAAAAGGATCAATATTATTGAGGGTAATAGAACAGAAAGTGCACCAGTTAAAGCACTGCCAGAATTTAATGATGCTTTAAGTGGTGGCTCTGATTTTGATAACCCGTCTTTAGCCTCAGATACACTATGCAACCCACAAATTGTGAAAATGCCTAGGAAAAGGACATGGCGCCTGGCTTCAAGGTGTCAGGTGGTTAAAGTCAGCCATGGCACCCAAACAAGTCTGCTGAACTACCCTGTAGCAAAAAGAAAAATGTCTAGAAGGGAATCTGATCCAGCTGATCAGAAAGCAAGCATTGCATGTCTGGAGAATGAAAAGACTCCAAATATGAAAACTAGACTATGTGCCCTTAAACTTCCAGAGTCCTATAGCAAGATCATGAGTCCTGTACAGCCCAAGACAGTGGTGTATGTACTCTCGTGCCCAGAGGTAAAACAGTGCAAAGGTAAACCTATAGATATTCCCAAAATGAGGAAAAATCATCACTCCACAGATAGCAAGGACTCTATAAGATATAAATACAAACAGTGTTCTCTCAAATATTACGACCCACTGACAAATCGAATTCTGAAAACGCCTCCTAAGAGTACAGTTGGAGAAAAGGCCAAAAAGCCCTCCCATGTTCGGCAGCTTTTCAGAAGCCTCAGCTTTGATGCAAACATGAAGAAACTAGCTGATACACAGAGGGAAAGCACACCATCAAAGTCACTCAATTGGTCAGACTTCTGTAGTTCTTCTTCAGCATCTTTCCTGCCAGATCGAGATAAAGGGAATGATGCAGCTTCAAGTCAAAAGGCAGATGGACCATCTGTTGCCACAGAAAAAACAGATTGTCTTGTATCTGAGAACTCTTTTAAACACCTAATCATTTCACCTTTGAACTCTGTGATAGAAGGAGATTATAGATTAATCCCATTTAATAGAATTACCAAAACTCCTCTGACCTCCATCAGGAGTGAGTGGTCAGAGAGGGAGACTCCAAAAGCAATATGGAAGAGAAAAGAAAGCACTAACAAAGAACCAGTTTTTCCCAGAAAGGCTGCAGGATCTGTCAGGTGTACACTTGAGAGGAGAGGAAACAGAGTAACCACAGGCAAACAAACGTCCAGAACTAAAAAACAGCAGAAAGAGGGGATGAGAAGACAACTTCAGCCTTGTGCCCAGAAATCTGCTTTCTCCATCCATAGGTACCAGACAAGGAAAACTACAGTGGGAAAGCACCCTAAGAAAGAAAAGCCTGATGCTAAAAAATTAAAGGTGAGGAGGAAACCAAAAAGGGCCTTTCTGAACTCAACAGTTGTAACAGGGATTCCTGAAAAAAGGCAGAAAGTCACATCAGAATCTTTTCCCAAGAAACCAGAGCAAGCTTCCTCCAAAGTCAGGAGATGGGAAGTAAGGGGAGATCGGGGTCATCCTGGCACTGTGACCCGGCCCTCTAGAAGAACTCCTGCTGTGCCATTACTTCGAAACTGTCTTGTTCTACCAGGTGAGAGCTAGCTACCAAAAGAACTTTTTTTTTCTTTTTTTTTATAGCCAGCACCTGGAAGAAGGAAGGAGGAAAAAAGAAGGCCATAGACAATGCAGTTGAAATGCTAGAGCTCCGGAAAGTGCAAAGCCAGTCTAATGTGAAATAAATACAACTGTAAACTCAGCTCTTGTTCCTGGAATATGGGGACACAAAGTATTGCACTGTTCTGCTGTGTAAAGCTGCAGAAGTTGTGGATTTGATTTAAAAGCACTTATAATCATATTTACTAGTCTTCACCTGTACATCAGCAAAATGACCTTGAATGGTATCATATTGTTATTATGGTATTATCAGTGCGTACCAGTGCACTATAATAAGGTAACTTAGAAGCTGTGTTAATTAATTGTGCCTATTTAAAATTTTTCACGTAATTCTAAAGATGACTCACTTGCTATGCTAGAAATTTAATGAAGCTACATCAATCAGGGCTGAATACTGTGTATGTATTTTGTGTTTGTGTACATGTGCACCTTCTTCAACACATAATATATACTTGCCTGTGGAATGGCATTAAAATTAGGACAGTATGATACAATTCAGATCAATTCAATGCTTTCTTGAAATGAAATATAATTTTACACATTTTTGTATTGACTTCTTTGTTCCTGAAATCATGTCCAAAGCTTTTTTTTTTTTAACTGAAAGTCACTGTGGGCTCTCATCAAGCAATAATGGACCATGCTGGTAAGGAAATATGTCTCCTTAGGGGACTGTTCAAATGGTGGTAGCTGAAGTGAAATCTTGAAATCTAAAAGAAATACAGGGTTATGTTTGGCGCTTTTTTGTCTGTTTTTAGTAACTTGTTGATTAAGTTTGTAGGTGAATTTCACATTCCTTAGTGACGGGGATGGAAAAGTTATGATGCAAACAAATAGCAGCAAGTTGTTTCAGAATGTCAGCCTTGAGTTTGGGGTTCTGTGCTTTTCTGGCTTTATTTGGTGTAGTGTTGGTTAAATTTTTATGGACTAGAGTGCAGACTTTCTTTCTAAATTTTCAGTAAAATATTTAAATAAACCTAACACAGCATCCATCCAAATGTTTTAGAGTTCAAATATTTGGCTAAAAAACCTGGTTGAATAAAAATTATATTCCGCAGAGATTCAAGTTTGGCCCCTGATGTTCCATCTACTGTGTTTTTATGGCAAAAAAACCCCAAACCCATTGTGTTTTAGCTCAGTTGCTTGGTTTTCTTTTTTTAATAGTTGTTATGATGACAGTTTATTTGATGTGGTTGGGAGACATAAAGCCAGTCTCACAGATGTTTCTGTGCTTTAAAACCTGAGATTAATGGTTCATTTCCAGTAAATTAAGCACGCAGTTAAACATCATCATAATCCAGGCTTTGGTTTTCAAATCTTCAATTTGATATATTATATGATCTATTTTTTCTTGAAGGTCTTCATAAATTCTGTAGTGGTACAGTACATTTTTCAGAACACAAGAAAAACATGGAAAAGAGCAGACCTTGCTGTCTCTGGCATTGAACATATTTGTGCATTTTCCCCCCAGAAAACAAAACCATTCTTGATTCTTCATTCACTTCTTTCTGAAGTGTCAAGGGTCACAGATTTGGGCTGAGATAAAGGTGGACCTGAAAATGGTTTATTTTAATATACAGTATCTGAAGGAAGTATAAAAGCTGTCATCATGAACCACAGGTTCAGAGAATATTTTGAGGATGTTTTTAATGTATATGCATATTTCCTAAGATAAATAAAAGATGTGCGTGTGTCAGCTGGAAAGTAAGTTCCTTTACAAGTCAAATATGGTCTGACAGATTTTTTTATTTGTTTTGTTTTAATTTATTTTATTTTTTATATAAAATTTGATTTCTTTGGACGAATTTTCCTATGGTTGTCAGTAGACACAGAATCTTATGACTGTATTGCAAGTCACTGGAAAATGAAGGGCTGTAATATAAATTTTTATAGCCCTCAAATAATTGTGCCTGTATAATTTAATATTTTGTCTAATATAAAACTGATGTTTTTAAAGCAAAGTTTTAAAGGAATGGTTTTTATAGAAAGGCTAATTTTTAGATAAAGCAAAAGAAGATTTTTAAATAACGTTTGTTTTAAAGCAAAGCTTTAACTATAGATAAGTCCCATTCTAACATATTTTTATGATACAAGAATGTTTTCCTATCTAACTTCTTCCATCTTATTTTTCACAGTATTTCACACGTGAAGAGCATGAATTATTCTGTGTGTGAATAAGTTTTAATGCACATTGTACTTTAAGAACACTAGCGTGTAATTGTTTAGAGTGAAAATACTGTTCTCCGTACTCATTCATTGTACATTTGTCTTATTCCAGTGCACAACTTTTCCTTGAAATCTTGAGTAATAAAGATGTGTTGAGGACTATAAAATTACTAATATTTTTAGACTGTAATGTCTTTTGGTTTTGGTAATAGACCCTCTTATCAGGGTGGGATTTTTAGAAGAAAAATGTTATATTTAAATAAGAGTGTAAGTAGCTATATATTTTCCTTAAAAAAAAAAGAAAAATAAAAAAAAAAGTATGTAAGAATTTATTAGAAGAATAAGACTTGAGGTGCAAGTCTGGAAACATTTATGTGGTTGACATTGTCAAAATAAGGTTTACTGTAGGCTTGGATGTTAATCTGTGCCTCATTTCTAAATATTCAGAAACCTCTTCTGTGCATGCTCGATGATCACTAGGAAAAAGAGGAAAGACTGTTATGAGAAGTCGAAGCAGAAACTGCTTTGGAATGAGAATTATGAACATATTTGCAAAACAAAATATTGCAAACCTACTCAATATCATGTGCAAGAGGGAGAAAATTCTGGGGTCTTGAGAAATAGGCAAGCACTTTCCTGTTAGATAGGTAATGCAGTTTCTGCCCTTATGGGATAGAACATTGTTTCATTAGCAGCATGACCAATACTTAAAAACATGGTTGTGAGGTCTACAGCAATGGCAAACTTGAGAACTGAAACACTTTCTCTCCAAAATTGGTGGGTGGGTTGGTTGTTTTTGGGTGATATTTCTTGTTTCTAATTTTGTTTGTGTTTCTTTTTCCCTTTTGTGGTGTTTTTTTTTTTTTTTTTTTTTTGGCTGGGGGCGGAGGGGACTGGGTTCTTTTAATGTTAGTGGGCAAAGAGGTTTTGTCAGTATGGTTTGCATATCTTAACATAGAGAAGCAAGAAAAGAGCTGGAGTAGAGAGGAATAAAGTCATGCTTTTTGAATTAAATTGGCAGCAGTTAGAACCAGTACCTTCTTTAATAGTTGAGAAAAATGTTGCCATTTCTTCTTCAGTACATATGCAATCTTGACGTGTTTGTAGTTTTTATTATACATTTCATAATTTTTAAAAAGTCTCTCCCCACATAAAGTACACATTCCTACTTTCAAAACAGTCTTTTTCTAAGCAGATAGATTTTATTATTCATTAGGATTGTGAATCATGGGTGTGACCCTCTCACATTGTGCCAAATGCTAACCAAACATCAAATAGCAGTACTCCAAAACTTAAGATATCTGACACTTGCACCTTGCAGTTCTTCAGTTTAATTTTCTGATAGGATTTTTTGCTTTCTTGTTCTTTCTGACAGATTTGTATCCAATGTTCACACATAATTGTGTTATGAAAGTACCCCTCTTTAGGACTCTGATAAATAAGATTATTTCTGTTTATTATGAGCATATGGCTTCATCTGAAATTGTGTTTTAAGTTTCATGCTGAATTTGTGCCCAAATGAGAATGTGTTTTGTGGTTTTCATGTTGTTATTGATAACGTATTTTGCAATAATTTTGCTTGATGTTGTAATTTTTTATCTGCTTCTCTATCTCTTTTGTCTGTGGTCGTTTGACACAATGTGGTTTTGTTAGGATATAGCAATACTACAGACTGGTTTGGTGGTGTTGCTGAATGTCTTTCTCTGTATCTTCTGCTCATTTTATTTCAGATTTGTTGTTTCCATTGTTTTTCTGAGTCAAGGATTTCAATTTCTTTTATTTATGTTGTAAAGAGCTAAATTTCAGGGCAGTACATTCTGTTTGGAAGTAAATCAGTGACAGGTGACAGAAGAGGATGTTGTCCCTGTCTAAAGTGCAGAGGGCAGGTTGGCACAGGTGCTCCTGTGCTTGGGAGTCTGCTTTACCTCACTGAATAGTGTGAAACAGGTGTGGGATGATGATTCTTGATTCTTTTGCCAGTCTTCCTTTTTTCTTCCTTTGGGGTCACTCTGCCTGAGAACAAAGTAACCTGAAGTCATACTGGAAATAAGGGGTTTTCAGCTTTTGGTGTTTTGAGGACAGATAGGAAAAGTAAAATGTGTCTCTTTCACTAATGTAACTAAAATCACAGAATTTTTGCCTTTAATGTTTTATCTACTGAATTACAGCATTCCTGATAATATTTTTCAGAAAAATTTGTAATAGAATAGTTCTGAGCATGCCCAGAAGCAAAGGTTTTGTTCCTTGTTTGTTTTGCAGTTATAAATTCATCCATTCCTTCAGCAGAACAGATCTTGTTTTAATAAAATAAAGACTGAATATGTGCTTTTGGAGTTTATTTATTCTTGGAGTTTACCTTGAAGCTATTTACTATAATTTGTTGTGGAAAGAACATAACAGAATGCTATGGAATAAGCTGCTACTATGAAGGCAGACAGTCATAATTTAAACAACCGTTCACAATGGTGTGATATCTTGACTCAGTGAAGCTGAGACTCATCCTATTCTCTGCCAGCTGAAGCAATGACACCTAGGATGGCATTGAAAAGATGACAGATACATTTAAAACGGCTAACTTCATTTGGCAGCATGAAACCAAGAAGCCCCAACCACATGGTAAGCCAGGTGCCTGCAGCACTTACCCATTAAGAGTTTTTTGAGAATGTGCACTTACTATATGAGGGCAGGGGCTGGAAATGGTCTTAAGCAGCTTCCTACTTTATGGAAAACAGTTTGGCATCTGTAATCATAGACTAAGTTAATGCAGGCAGAACTCTCTTCAAAACTGTGCAACAATGCTTTTAAGAGTATGGTAAACAGATTACTGGAATACCTTGCACAGTGTAATACCTTGTTCTATAAATTTGTCATTTGCTGTTTGTAGCAGTGCCTATTTAAACCAGTGCAAATTTTTTGCAGGAGCAACACACAGAGATGTGTCAGATCAGTAAATGGCTGAGAAGCAGAGGCATGTGGTTTCCTGAGGCTTTAGTAAGTCATAAAATGTCAGGACATGCTTTGCAGTTTTCAGTCCATACTTGAAAATATCCATGTATTATGTAGTTGGCTGAATGCAGTTAATACTGTGCTATCAAATAGTGATTAACTAAAGAAGTAATTGTTCAGCCATCTAAACATGGAGTTACAAGCATGATGCTATAACCAAAGTTTAACTCAGGTGATTGCTCTTTCATGGGAAGTAAAAGCAATTAACAATAGGCTTATTGAGTGGAGAAGGGAGATTCAGTCCAAATTGATTTGTTTGAGAGTTATGATGGAATTAATAGCACAGTTTTAGTTGGATTGGGATTCACTGGAGTAATTAGTGTTACAATTGTTGTGTTTTGATGGTTCTGGAAGTCACTTATTGGAGTGCAGAAGCATTTTTCATGAAAGTACGAACACATCATTATTGGAGTTTGCGATTTAACAGTTTCAGCATTTCTAAACTTAGGTTCTTTTTTTGTCAGTGTTCTACCCTTAAGGAAAACTGAAAACCAGCTTTTCCCAAATACTGGGAATCGTAAACAGATTTTTCAGTATCACACATCCTCAAATATAATTGTACTTTAATGTTTTAAAGCTGGTCATCTTCTCATATTTGATGCGTCATACTGCATTAATGTTGGCACTGGTGCATCTGAAAATGTTGGTAATAGCTCACTGAATCATGATTAATATTGCACAAAAAAGTTGCAGAATCAAAAACCACCCTTGCTAGCTCATGCAGAGAGCTTAAATTCTGTGCTGGCCTGGAGATTGTGCTGTAAGAATGAACAGAGAAGCTGAAGCTGTGGATGCAAGGCATGTGTATGTCTTGCTTTTTATTACACTGAAATTTTAAGATGAAGAGGGAGGTAGAAGTGATGCATAAGACTTAAATATGTATTTTAGATTGGAACTACATCAATGAATATTTAGCTGGGGGTGGGGGGTTATTTTGTTTTGGTTTTTTAATATTTATTTTATCTGAACCTTGGCAAACAGTTGTCAAAATCCATCTACTCCTATAGTGGTGCAGCTCAGAATCTGTCACTCACTCTTCTGGTATGTTACTTTCATTTGCTTAATGGATGGATAATACTTCTCTTTACTGCTGCTTATTTCATACTTTCAGCCACTGGTAAGAGGGAGAAATGTTTATAACAAAGGTTGTGCACATATATCCTTTTGAAGGCTAAAGAGAAAACTTGTAAGGCAGTACATGGCTACCAGCAGATTTCTCCACATGCTAAAAGGAGCTTTGTTAAAAATCAGGTCTAATAATGAGTAATAAATCAGTTGCCCAAATGGTGATAGAAACACTTTTCATTTTATTGGCATTAGTTGCAATCTGTATAAAATTAAAAGTAAACATGCTGACTTTTTGGTGACAGTTATTTTATAGATTTCTAAATGTATCTAGTGCTTTAATTTTTCGATCTGTTCTAGCAAATTGTCATTTCCTGAGTTACTGCCAACACACTTTAGTTCTGACTGAATCTGGAGTCAGGGTAATAATGGAGTCAAAGTCAGCATATTTTTACCTACCACAATTAGTTACTGTTCATGCAGCACTTTCTGTGGATGTAAAGAACTCTTAAGTGTTTAATATTATCAAGAATTATCTTCTGTGTATTATTCTTATTTTAGACATTAGTGTTAAATTTATTTTTAAAAATGCATGGATACATTTATATTTTTGTGAATAGAAATGTGTATTTGTCATTGATAAGCAAAATATTTTTTATTTTTAGAGCTCAAAGGAGAGCACTAATGAAACAGTATTTTACGTATTTTTTATTTCCAATTATACAGAGACTATTAACTTTTTCTGTGCTTAGCAAATTTCTGTTTTCCTCCCTCACACTCCACCATTTTAAAATAAGAATTCATCTGCAATGCAGAGTTCTCCATCTTTATTTTCTCAGAGTAGGGTGTGATGAGTGTCATTCGGCTGTATCACGAAGATGGTTTTATGTAATTATGTAGTTATAGCATATGCCTTCATAACTACCTTTGCCTTTTCATGGAAGCTGTAAAGGGGAGCCAAGGATCTCTGTCTGGCCCTCATCCTTCTGTCTTATTGCCCACCCCATCCTTCTTGAGCTCCCTATGCAGCCAGTGGGTCAGCTCCCCTCTTTACATTTATTTCATTGAGTTCTACAGTATGTTGGAAAACAACCATTTTTAATTCACAGGAAAAAGATGAATTGAAACTATTTTCAACCAGTTTTTCCTGTAATACATTCTAGTGCATGTGTGGGGAAACAACAAAATTCTGACTTCTATTTTGGCAAGCCTTGTGTTCCCACCATCTCCCCATAACTCCCAGAAGCACAGGAAGGGCTGAGGTTGGCAGGCACCTCTGGTGACCATCTGCTCCAATCCCCTGCTCCCAGCAGGCTCAGCTGGAGCAGGCTGCTCAGGGCCAGCCACATCCCACAGATTCTGAGCATCTCCAAGCAAGGACATTGCACAGCCTTTCAAGTTCCAGCACCTGGCCACCCACCCCCTTGTCGTTAAAAAGGTCTTTATGTCTGTGTTTGAACAGATGTGTTTCAGTTTGTGCTCACTAGGTCTTGAAGTTTCCCCAGGCTCTGCACGTTTGTTCCCTGGGTGGCAGCTGGACCAGTGCTCGTGCCGCGTGTCCCTCGGGATGCTGGCACTGTCCACAGGGGCTGGGGGGATCAGCTGGCCCTGACACCCTTGCCCAGCTGTTCCAGGGGAGATTTTCTTCAAGGGGGGAGCCCAGCTCATAAAGGTGAAGGTGCCACTGAGGGCCCATGTGAGGTTTGGTTTTCCTGGGTTTGCCTGGCTTCTGTGGCAAATTTGAGTCCTCTAAGCCAACTTTCTAAAGATGGATCCTTTTTTTCCTACAGGTCTTGGGGCGTTTGCGTTTTTGTTTTTTTTTTCTTTCTTTCTTTCCCCCCACTAGATGTTTCCTTTATTCTCTTGAATATTTGAAGTTATATGGGTTTGCTGACTGAAAATCTAAAACTTCATGGTTATGTGCTAAAATTATAATTTTCTTACAAGTCTCTACACTTCTTATGTATGCTCTCTCAATGCCTTTTTTTTCCTGTTTGTTTTTAGCTCCATTTGCTCTTGATTGAGACTTCTGTATTGGTTTACACTGAGTCCAAGATTTTGCTCTAACTGGCTTAGTATTAATTTGGTTTGATAAATATTTTACAAACACGGCATTCAGGGTAACTTGCTGTGGCTTATTTTGTTACAGCTTTTTCACATTATAAGTTTCTTATTATTTGTTTTGCTTCTTTCTTTTTTCATGGACTCTCTTGCCTGTGTTCATAAAGAGCTTCTATTTGGTTTCCTACTGCTGATAATTAAGTAGCTTTTAATGAGGAAGGCTGGAGGAACAGGAGTTAAAAGAGCCGACTTGTGCTGCCATTGCCTTCTCCGAAGCAGGCTAGTGTCATTGCCAAAAACCCAGGCTTTTATCGCTTTGTCACTTTGTCTCCTTTATTAAGGATAAGGGATGTCAACTCTGTAAAAATATAGGTATGTAGATTCAAAATCTTGTAGAACAGCTAGAATAGTAATATTAGATTAGCATGTTTTGCCACTGCACTCTCTGCTAAATTTGCTGTGAACAAAACCTTGATATATTTGTGTCAAATACCAGATGATGTTGCAAACATTCCCAATGTGAGAACTTGCGATATTTGTCCCTCCTTTTATGCTTAGATTTCTCTTTAAGAGGGCATTTTGTTTTCATTTTCTTTTTGTGTGAATACTGTGACATGTCTCTGTCGTCAGTCTAAGTTCTTTTAGTCCGTCTTAGATAGAATGAGAATGCTGTATCTTTTCTTTTTTAAAATACTTATTTCTCTTTTCAGGAGGAAATAAATAACATTTGTCAAAAAGTGACTTGTAAATCTGAGCTCCCCATGATCAGTTTGTGTGAAACTTAGTAAATTCTTTAATTACATCTGAAGAGGTGGGGAAGGCATGAGTCTGCAACCCACTCTTAAATTTTATGTGAAATACTTAATTTGCGTTGAGTTTGAATTCTTTTTGTCCTTTCTCTTTCTTCAGCACTGTTTTAAAGGGCTACTTTGTGCTTTTAGCAATGTCTTGCAAGTCAAAATTCTCACCCTCTAAGTGGATTTGAAAGGACTGAGTAGTAAAATTCAAGCACAAGTTGACTTGATTTTAACTTTCATTTTCATGTTTTTAACACTGAGAAGTGAAGAGGACTACCATTTGCATCACAGTCTCAGCTTTGTACTTTTGAGGAAGAAAAATTTTCTTTCTAAACAATGAATTATGAAGGTATTTGTATGCTAAATGTGGCTGCTTGGTTGAGGAAAGGTTGTGGTAGTTTTTATTTTTATTTAAAGTAAATCTTAAACTTAATGGACTTGATGTAAGCAAAGGTCATGTCAAATCTCGGATGTCATTTTTGTTACCAGCCCATAGGAGGATACTTGCTCTTTTTCAGCCTCTTGTTATTGTGTCACTTAAGGCACATAGAATTTCTCTTGCAATTGAAAAATACATGTCTACAACACTGAAAATTAATGTTGGAAGAAGTATTAATGGCTGGAAACACTCTTGTTGATAAAAAAAAAATTGTTGCAAGTAGTATGAAAGGCCTTTATAATGGCATTCACTATGTGATGTCGAAGTTTTATGCATTCATATTTGTGTATGTACTGGGCTTATTTGTCAGCTAGGAAGAATCTAATTGAAGGATGGATTTGAAGCAAATTATGTTGAAGTAACTGAGATTTTGGAAAGTTTGGATGTGGATCTTAATTTTGCAGTTTGAATATGTGAATTTAATAAATACAGAGGAAACTTTAGTGCTGCTGTATCTGTTGAAGTTGAGGGAAAGCAATAGGACATTAATCCAGTAAGCTACAGCCCAGATCATCTAAGAACTAACTTCTGTGTTCAGCAAGCTTCTGTCAGCTCAAGGGGACCTACTTCTGAGCTTATCTGAAATCTGTAACATTTTGTGCTGATTCAGAGCCAGAGCACTGCAGGTATAGCAGAATATTCCTCATGTGGTGGGGCTGAAATCACCCGGTGTCAACACAAGGACCTTCAGCGCCAGCCAGAAGCCTGGGTTAGGTCCCAAGCATGATGTGCCTGTCCCTGAGGTATCCAGTTCATTATTCCTACTCCAAGAATATTTGTTCCAGTTACCTAAATATATGAATTATTTTGATACACAGTTATCAGTAGAGGAAAAGCTTTACAACTACAGCACACAGTAATTTCACTGTGAGTCTACCTGCCTAGCCCAAGAAGTTGAGTTGTGTTAGTTTCTTACCTGCTGCTTCCAATTAAGGACATATTTAGCTTGTCTTTCTTCAGTGGCTCATATGTTGGATGGTGTAGAATGAAAGACCACTTCCTATCTCTCGGCCTCGAGCCAAAATGCTAATTCTTCCTGTGTTCTTAACTGGTGCTTTGATAGTATGTATCACAACACAGGGGACTGCACAGCCGGGCTGCCAGTGCATGTTCTCCTCCCAGCTGTGCAGCTGCTCCAGGCAAGCTAACTATAGCTTAGTTTTTGTGACTGGCATGTCAAAGCCATCTTTTTATAAACCACATTAGAAAATGCCTTGGAACTGTAATTTTTCTTTCAGGCTTCACTTCCAGCTATCCAGAAGCTCAGTGTTCCATATGTGTAGATTTGGCTATAAATTTTGAACTTGTCTAAAAAATAAAAAATAATATATTGGAAAAGCCAAAACAAAAAACCCTGTTAAATTATTAAATTTTGGAGTATCGATATCAGTCAAAAACCATTTAAAATATTTTTATACTTTACCTGTAAGATGAATCAGGAAAAATGTGCAGAGGCACTAATACAATTATTAATATTTATTTTTTTCCATTGCCCATGATTTCCAATTAGTTGTTTATTTTGAAAGTATTTCTTACTAAGAAACTGTATTATGCATGTTTATGTAAGGTAAAATGCTTGAGAGAAACATTTTAAATGTGCTCACTAGTTTTGACCTCCTTCAGTTTCAAATCAAAATGCATGCTGACTAATGCTAGAAGTTTGTAATGGTCTGGATGCTGGTCCAAGTATTTGCTTGATTTTTATGAGGATCAGGCCCTAGGGAACCTGAAATGAATATCAATAAAAATGGCATTCAGCATAAATAGAGATCCTACATCATGTGGGGTTAAGCAACCTTCCCAATCCACAAAATAAACACAAATCCTCCAATTCTTTCTGATTTATAGATCAATATATCAGTATTGGGAGGACTCAACTTTTCTTACTACTTTGTAAGAGCCTGGTCAAGTTGTGGAATTTAGATCTGGATTACATAGGCTGAATTACACTAAGGCCTGTGGATAATATTTCAGTCTGAAAGCAGCCAGCCTTTTTCTCTGCAGAGCCATTCTCTGAACGTGAGGGTAGGAGCATGGGGAGCCAGTAGACTGTGGTTACCCACATGGGTAGGTGATGTTAGTCTATGCAAATTGCTCTGGGAGGGTTTTCTGCATTAAATAATAGACTTCTCTCACAGATTAATCTCCTATAACTAAGCATTTTCTTTTAAATATAAACAGTTCTGTGCCACTTTTAGAACACTTGGATTACTTTGTTAAATTATTAACCAGTTTTTATCATCGGTAGGGGAGTTTTTATAGAAATGAGAGCAGGATCTTACTCACTAGTTATTTTTAAAATGTGCCAATGTGAAGGCTTGTACTTGTGACAAGGCTCATGAAGCCTAACAGAGCTGTTGTACTGATTTTAAAGGAATTACAAAGATTAGAGATAGAAAACATTCTTTTTAGGCATAAAACTCCATCCAGGTTTGGTGTTTGCCGTGTATTTGATATTCTGCTTCTGAAACCAGTGGATGTTGATGCTGTTTAGCAGCTCTTGGTAAATTTTTATTATATTTCAGGATACGGCTAGTAGGCTGTGTCTATTGAAGCAAGGGGGAAACTGGTATTTAAATCTTAATTTACTGATAAGTATTTTCTGCCCTGACACAAGCTCTGGGTTGGCAGTAGGCTGTATGTAATCTTCTTTCTCTTCTGCTTTTTCTGTCCCTTGAAATAGAGGCTGCAGGTAGAGAAGCACTGAGATCTTGTTTTGCTTGAAGGCCTGGCAGGAGAAAAGTCCAGCTGTGGGGACTTAGCTAAGTGGATTACTGTCAACTTAAGTATTTGGAAGTCCTTACTCCTAAGTTCTCCATGATTTTACCCGGAGGATACCAATGTATCTGTTACCCATAAATTCCAAATCCTGGGCTAGTGGAGTGTGGTCAGGCATGAAGAAGTCTCTGTAATGATGTCTGCCAGATCCTGAGCAGCTCCACTTCTGGACTGGAAAGACACAGGCTCTTCTAGAGATGTAGCTCCATCCTCTTTGGTAGGCAACTGAAAACAAAACAGGTCTGTTTTGCTCCAAACTGAAATATAATACAGGAATATATCAAAATCCACCAGAAAATGTGATTACCTTTCTGCAGAGTGCAACTTGTCTGTAACTGAAAATATTTTGGTGAAGGACGATGGAACAATTTAGAGTTGAGAGAACGTGGGTGTCTCTTCCTCCAAGGCCCTACCACATTACTTTTTCCAGATAAATTTAGAAGTCCCTGTTTTACATTTCACATGCCTGTTCCTTTTCTCCTATTCAAAAGGTTAATCATGAAAGTATGCTGAACGAGTATGGATGTCATGAAGATGGTTTGTGAAATCTCTGAGAACTTGCATTACATGGCCATTTTTAACTAGTGTCAGTATGCCCAAAATTAAAATTTAAGATTCAATAACATCACTTTCAGTGTCTCATTATGCTGTGTTGTATTTCAACTTTTCCTCTTTGCACTGTGCAAAACCAGATTTTATTTTCCATGGAAAATTACTTAATTTCAAAATTGTGTATGGATATATGCTTTGTGCTGTTTATATAGCAAAATGCTCTTCTGACATTGGCAAGGCATATTCGGCAGATGGCTGGAGAGAGTCTAATCCTCTCTCTCCTGGCACAAGGAATGCTAATTACTATGTGCCTTGAGCAAAGAGCCTTCTAGATAATCAGCTGCCTTTCCTATTGGGGCAGGAATGTCTGCTGGAGAACGTAATGGAAAGATCTCTATGTAAATTCCTTGAGGACATCTTTACTGTGAAAATTAAAAAAATAAAATTAAGAAATCTCTACTATCTCCAAATGTCAGTTGGAAAAGAAATAGGCCTTGCTGGCAGCCTAATGCAGATCATACCAAGGATTCATGCTGGGTGGAGCTTGGGTTTGGCAGGATAAGTGGGAAGAGATTACAACTGCTTTCATCAAAACAGAATCAGTTTTCAGGAGAGGCAGCAAAGGATATCTCTGTCTCCTCCTGACACAGCCATCTGAGACCTGTGAAAGATGTGGTAGGAGGGTAACCAGACGAGCATTTGGCACTTCTTGTCTCATTATTTGCAGGTTCATTGAATTGACAGTGAAGCATTGCAGCAAAGGAGCCAGAAAGAGGTCAGAAAAAACTGCTTGCCCAGCATGAGAAAATCACTCAATGAAACCTGAGACATTCCGCCATGAGAGTAACCCAGAGAGCTCAGGTCCTTCCAGAGCTGTACAAATAGGGAAGGCACCCCTAGTGCTGATCCAAGGTCCTTGTTTGCAGCTACCTCACTTCCAGCAGCGAAATGACAGGAAGCCAAGGGATGAGAAAGACAAAAGGAACAGCACTTGCCCTAGCACCTGCTGAGAACTGGCTGTCCTTGCCCAACTCCTGCTTTTACTGATCCTTTATCTGCTCCTGCCCCAGCACTCAGCGTGGCAGTGAGTGTGAAAGGTGACCTGGCCAAAGCAGCGATTCTGCTGTGGGGCTGCTCCTGCCTGATCTGGCCAGGAGCAGGGAAATTCAGAGAGGTGCTGACTGACATCTTCACTGGTGGTGAGATTTCCTCCAAAGAAGAGCCTGAACATGGCCATGGGCCAGAGAAGGAGCTCAGTGCCTGACCCATGTACCCACCTGTGAGTTGTGGTGGGGAGCCCTCTGGGCTGGCGGGAGGGAGCCAATCACCCAAGGTCTCCTTTGTCTTTTTGTATTTCCAGCAAAGGCCTTCAGACCCAAACCATGCAGGTCTTGGGTGTGGTGTTTAGCACTTTTCCCTGTCCATCCTCAGAGTCTTTTACCCTGATTACTTACTTACTCTGCTAAACTGATTCTTACCAAAAAAGCCCCCCTGCCCAAGCCTGTCCCCAGGAGGTTGATGGCACTTGTTAATCCGGAGTTCCTCTGTGGCAATAGGCCTGCTGGGAGAATCACCCTGCTCACAGTTTACGTGGCCAATACTGACATGGTCTGGCTGGTATGGTGGCATCAGCCAAAAGAAACCCCAAAAGAAGATTATTATTTATCCAATATCTGTGCTTTTTAGAAGTTGAAGTTGTTATCACCTGCTATTTACTATCTTAATACTCAAACATACCAGCTGCTAAGGCTTCTGTGCTGACTCTTTCACTTGCCCCTCCAGACCTCATTTCTGCTCACAGCAGTGCTTGGGTAAGCTCTGGGGCTCGGGGTCATCACTCCTGGCCTGTGTCACTGCTGCTGGGAGCCCAGCAGGGCCCAGTGCCAGAACTGCACTGGGAGCAGCTGAGAGGCAAATGGGGCAGGCCAAGCTGTGGTAACAAGCAGGCAAATATGCTATCTGCACACCCCTGCTATGTGAACGCATTATTTCCTCAGTGACCCAGTTTTATGAATAAAAAAGTCTTCCCTCTTCACAACCACAGTAACAGAGAGTTTTATTAATGTTTGCCACTATAAAGAAAAGGTTACTGTGTCTTAATTTTATGAGGTTGCTTTAAAACCGATAAGATTTTATGGAAGTTGGGAGATGGCTTGTGATCAGCTGTCAGCTCTATGAGCACGCTTCTTCAAGAAATGAGTCTGTAGGGATGACTCAGGCTTGGCAACAAAAGATGTTCCCTCTGTTAAACAGTTACCTCTGGAAATGTAAGGCTGTTTCTTCATTGCTCTCTTGGAGAAGGGAGGGGATGATAAAATTGCTAGGATTATGATTATGAATATTTTAAATTTGAGCTCTCAGTTCAGCTGCATGACAGCTCATATCAGCCAAATAACATCTTCTACCCTGACTGGATAAGCACATTAGTGCTTCCAGAACAGATTCTAGTTTTGGCTCTACAACTGATTGCCTTAACACATTTGTCTGTGACCAAAAAGGGTTCCAGAAACCTGCATTTAAATGTTACTGGAAGACTATTTGTATCTTATCTAAGCCCAGACTGAGGGCTGTTACCATATGCCCAAATCTGTAAGGGCTGCTCTCAAAATAGAAATAACTAAATTCACTTGAAAACCAGAGAGAGGGAGGTTTCAGGCGTGGTACCTTCTAGGAGGTAACCTGTGCTCTTTTACACTGGTCTGGCTGCTGGGCTGCAGTGTAGATAGGTAAAGTCAGGTTTAAAACAATTAGGCTGAAGAAAATAAGGTCATTCTTTAGCTAGCATTAAACAGGCTGACATTTTGAATGGAACTATTGAGAGGCCAGACTTCCTGAAACAGAAATATAATTGCATGGGTTTCTTGTGTTTGTTACGTAGCAAAATAAGGCAAAAGAAATACTATAATTCTGATCACATTGGTTTTGATCTAGGAATTGTTTTATTTTATTACAGTGATGCTCCTTGTCTGCATCCATTCATCTACTGTTATTTCCCTCTTAAAGTTTGTAGGTGGTATAATGTTGTAATATACTGTGGTATTGCCTAAACAGAGCCTGAATCAATGGATGGTAAAGGCTGTTTAAAAGCAGTTTTCTCTTCCACAAGGAAAGTCAATTTATCCATAAGCAGAATGAGAAAAAAGACATATTTTGTGCTCAGCAGGATCTCTTTGGTGAATGGAGGTTTCATGGATTATGCAACTATATTGGAGTGCACCATAAATTTTGAGATGGGGCTGAAATAATGTTTAAAAACCCCCCAAAATAGGCAGGAAAACACTCTCCAGTGAGAAGGGCCTTGAAATGCCTTTGGCCAGCAGAGGTCAGACTGTCCTTTAGACTGTGTAGTTAATCTGCTTTGTACCTTTGGGCATGTTCCCCTGCTGTTTAATGCTCCAATCCACCAAGCTCTGCCAGCTGAAGCATATTAGCTTATTTATTTAAGAAATTCTTTTGCAATCCAAGTTCCACATGCAGTGTCAGCACATGAGAACCGTAATAAAAATTAAGGATAACTCAAGTTTCTCTGAGTAAATACTTTTTTTTGCAGCCTTATGATCCAAGTTTTGTGTATGCATTTGATATGGGAATACTATTTGGTCCAAAATCCAATTTCATCAGCAGTGAGATTTTTTTAAATTTTGGTTTTTGTTTAGGTACCTGATGCTTGCAATGTTTTGATGATCAGCAAACTGATCCTTTTCAGCTACAAGTAGGAACAGCTAATTTTCTGGAGCCACTTGCAGTAAGCAAACATTTTCTGCTGCAAGTTAATGCATTCCTATGGTTTTCTTAGTATTTATGTGAAATTCTTTAGCTGTGGTACTGTAGATGGTGCAATTAAACCTGAGTTATGGGTATGGACTGCTTTTGGTGATGCCTGTCTCCAAGCAGTAGCTGGCACCTGTGTGCACAGACAGCTGTGCCATGTCCCTTGTGCTCATCTGCACCAAGAAACTGTTCTGGCATCATTGTACATTGAAGCTTTTGGTTTCTCAAGGCAACAACCTTGAGAAAAGAAGCAACCTTCTTCTTTATTTATGGGGCTTCTGGTGTCCACATGTAAAAAATGGGATGAAGAGAAGAGAAACTGAAAGGTACTTAATGTTGGAGCATTTCTTAGTCATAAGATATGGGTGAAATTTAAGAGAGAAAAGCAAATTAACTAATTCCTCATAAGAAGTAGTATTATAAGTAATAATAGAAAGAATTAGCTTTGAGCTATAGGCTTTGAATAATAAACCTGTTCTTTGTAGCGGGGGGTATAGGAAAAGTAGCACTTTTTCAATCACGTATGCTACAAAGATACTCCATGCAGGATAAAATAGTGCTGCTTTAATTTCCAAGGATGTCTTAAAAAACATGCTGCATTTCCATAGTAACAACAAATAATAACGTGTGTCTAAACTTGTGGTTAACTAGTGGGATAAGCAATTCCAGAAAACCATGGGGAACATATGCTTATAAAGCAATAATAAGATCTTTGAAGGGTGACTAAGCATGAGTTCATGTGGGTGAAAAGAAAAATGAAAGCAGCGGGGTAAAGGACATAATTTCACATCCCCCAGGTGTGGGTTCTTGACATGACAATCCACATGGGAGGGCTGTGTGTGGCTCCTGTGGGTGTGAAAGAGGAGTACCCTCTTTCATGGTGGTGAGGACTTCAGGTTTTTTTGTGCTCTAAAGATTTGTGGCTGAGATTTTTGTCCAGAAAATTAACACGAAGCCTGAGGGGTTCATACTCCATTGGGGAAAGGCTTTTTGGATCTTATTTGCATTTGTACCAAGATGACAAAGCAGAAGTCGTCAGTCCCTGAATTATCTGCTGCACTATGGCACCAGTGGCTCGAGTCTGGTAAAGCAGTAAACTATTGTTGGGTCATGATCCTTTCTGTACTTTGAGAGATTGAAAATTTACTCAAGCTTCCTTAGGAAGCAAGAAATTAATAGCAGAAATTATGCAAAACATTCACTGGGATCTGTGCAAAACAACTATGTTGATGCTCTCTTTGAGAGATGGGTCATGGGAATGACCAAATCTCTGACTAACCTCTAAGATTTGGGAATCCATAGGTCCAGAATGACTGGCAGGGACAAGCTGAAAGAGAACATTCTTTGATTGTATATAAAACTTAGAAGGAATTTTGTTTAGAAGATCTTTGGTGTGGGGATCATAACACACCAATCTGTGATCCATGTCCAGTATTGCAAGTTATTTTTGTGATAAAAATATATTTTAGTAACTCATATGTGTTGGGGACACCCTAAGGCTTTAGTGCAACAATTTGATAATACTTTGCGCTGTTTTTTCTTAAAAATTCAGACTGTCTCTCTAGAGAGATGATGGTTAAATGTTTTAGGCTCTTTAGGGGAATCAGTGCCAAAGTCTAGATACAGTATCAAATAGGAATCTTTTAGGGTAGCGTGTTTCATGTCTGATTCATCCCTTGCCTAATTAGGGAAAGAGCAGGGAAAATGATCCAAATTTGTCTATAAAGAAAAGTCAGGATGCCTAATTGGACATAACAGTTTCTGGGGCTTTTTCCGCCTGTTTCATAGAGCTGTGTTTTTGGAGACACCAGGATTTTCCTCATGTGATGAACATTGCCACTTCTCAGCATTTTTACCTACCTTTTACAGCACAGTATGACAGCAGTGATGACAGCAGCAGCTGCAGCACAGGTGTCTCTCTTGAATGCAAGACTGTGTACCTGAGCAGCACCTCAGCACCTGCCAATTATTGAAGGAAGAATATTTCTATTTTGGGGCGAGCATTGGAAAAGCAACTGTAGCACCTTTAAATGCTGTGTGTCCACACCCAGTGAACCATCTTGCAAGCAGCAGCAGCTATAGATAGTAAGTTTCTTCTCCCAGTGAGGTTTAGTAGCTCAAGCGTGCGTTGTACTGGCATGGCCGTATTCCTTCTGCTTCTTGGGCTAATGCAGCCTTTACTCTTCAGGGCCTCTCTATGCTAAAAGGTATTTTCAACTTCAGTCTCATGAAATTTTCACCTACCACTTGGGCTTACATGCTGTAAGCATTGAGAGCCTGGTCCTTTCTACCAGTAGAGGGATTGAGCTATTAGTGCTAGTGTTGCCTCAGGGACAAAAGGGGGGCACAAGAAAAAATGGGTTTCTGTTGGGCATGAATGAATTTAGTCTGGGAAGGAAGATGATTTGCTTAGTGATTCTAACCATGAGCCTCTGAAACAGCCTTCCAGAGGTAGTAGAAGGACAAACTCCCCAGTTAATCTTGAAGGCAGTGTATGGAAGGAACTGTGCAGTGGAATAGCCGGGGGCTGGATTTGATGATTCCAGAAATCTCTTGCAGTCCCCTTCTCCCCGGCACAAGTGTGTCAGGGAATGAGTGATGACATCATCCCTCCCCTTTCCAAAGCTGCACTGGAATAGCTGCACTGGAATAGCTGCAATCTAGCTTTTTTGGAACCTACCACTTGGAAATGTTTGATCAGCTATGGCAAGTGCTTGGGATGTAGACTCCATGTATTTTTTTTTTTTTTGAAGGATATATAAATCAAAGTACATATCTAAGTGAGATTTCCCCTGCCACCCCATCTTACTTTCTTGACACTATTTTTACATTTTACCACACAAGAGTGAAACAAGCTAGCAAGAAGCAGGCTTCTGTCACAGCCAGAGTTAGAAGTGCTTGCTTATTAGAAGAGCAGCCTTTTTTTCCCCTGCTGGTGGCATATGTTTTACTTGCTAAGTATATCTGTATGAGAGGAGTTGACAAATGTGTTCTAGGTAGCCTCATTGACCAACATGTTTCTGCTGCTGTTCTCTCTCTCATTAATAATTTGGACAATATGGTGAATAACTGTAGTTTTAGTATGAGAATATTTCCATTGATGATATAAACTCTCACTGTGGTGTCTTGTGTACGATTTCTTACAGGCAGTTGCTTAAATGCTGCTGAGGAATCCTACTAAACCATTTGTAAAATCCTTTGGCTATGAAGGCTTAGTTAATTATACAGGAGGACACAGTGAATTAATTCTGAAATTAGTCTAGCACATTTAGTCAAAATAATTTTTCCTGCATCCAGAATTAAATTATTTATTTCAAATTTCACCTGGATGCAATTTGAACTGCAATTAATAAACCCTCTGACCCATTTGCTATTAGCAGCACAGCTGTGTTCCCTTTCCTTCCCTTCTGAACACTGGTAAGATGTATTCTTTTATCATTTTACTTTCTTCACTTGACCTAACATTAATATTTCACAGTGATAAGGGGAGAGGGCTGGCAAGTATATCCTAATTACTGTGTATATTCTACCCTGGAGTGCTGGAACATACAGTACTCACAAAAGAGTTCATTTGTGCAGTACCACTGGTGAGCAGAGTTATTAATGAAGATGTGCACACAGATCTCAATAAATGAGTGACAATTCTGAGGGAAAAGTTACATTTCTTACTGTATTTTATTCTATAGTACTGCTGTGTTTAAAATAGTTTTGTGCCGAATATTGTACATAGTTCCACTACTGTACATAGATGGGAAAACTGGTTTTAGGGCTCTGTGGAACCAGGAAGTAGCAGGAGAAAGCTCTTCCTCTAAAGTGTATAAGGTTGAAACAAAAATGGAAAAGTGAAGGGTAATGGAAACCCATTTCTGTTAGATCTACAGTTTGGAAAGTGATGTCTGCTTCTGAACAATCTAGAGTCAGTGCTCTGTTTCCTGAATCTGTCTTACATGTTTCTCATATTACTGTATCACTTAATGCTTCCATGCCCCCTCAGTTACTGAAAAGTATTTAAAGGGGCTAAAATAAACAGAATAAAAGAAAAGTACTGATTTTTCTGACTAAATGCTGTGTTGCTGCTGCATTGTTAGATGGTGGAATGTGTAGCAAGAAATGCTCATACAATTAAAAAAATTCTAACAGCAATATTCCCTTTCACTCTACTTACTGTGGAGCTCTTTAAGAATAGCTGAATGTGGAGAATTGGTGAGTATTCAAATATGAATGATTAAAGCCAGTTATGCTAATGCAGTGCATTGTTCATTGCAATTACCAGGTTTCTTCTCAGTATAAATTACCCATACTTACACTGCATATGATACAAAGTAAGGAAATATGGGTGGCATGAAGTTTCAGCACAGCTTTGTCTTCACTGTTAACCCCCTGTTGAGAAATAGAGAATGGCTACCACCCTCTTTGCATGCAGATTACAGGTTGTGTGCATTACTTACCTACCAGCTAATGAGATTCTATTGTTCAAAGTCCCCCATGTAATTACCACTTTTTAGACTTGCAGCATGCTTGGTACCCCTCCTAGAGCTTTTAGATTTCTTCTGTTATTTACAGCATTGGCTGGGCTATTTGCTATTGCAAATAAAAAGGTAATTTCTCTTTACATTGGTCTGTCATTTTGTCCTGTGTGTGCAGCACAGAGCACAGCAGGACCCTAGCTGAGCCTGCTAGTGTGGCAGTAATGTGAGTAATTCAGAATCAGACCTGACTTCTGCTCTTCTCTGGGGACAGAGTTCAGCAATAGCTGCTTCTACCATGCTGTTTGTCCTGCCTGCACCCCCTGGCATTTATACCTTTCATTGCCAGGGTCAGTCTGGTGCTGCCAGAATCACCTGTTATTGCCAAAGTGACAGACTATGCTAGCGCTTTACTCCTCTCTAATGATCATCACTGTTGTAAATTTGAGTTGTGTTTATGGCATCCTTGCAAAGACTTTTTGATAAATCAGTCACCCATGTTTTCATCTGCTGAGTTTGTCTTCTTCATATTCCATCTGCAACAGAAATAGTCTTCTTCCTGTTAAGATGAAAACCAGTTTTTCTCTGTGGGAATATCTAGGAATTATCCTACTTGCTTATTTGATCGTTGAAATAAATATTAGATTAAAAACTACTGTTGAAATTATCTTTATTTTCTAGTAAGATACTGTCTTATTGTGCTCACTCAGAAAGATCAGTATTATTTATGCTTTGTAAGGAACAAGTTCTTTAAACCCATATTTTACAAAGGAATTTTCCCAGGACAAGTGATATGGTGGCTTTGTTCAGGTGACATCATAAAAGGCATTTGATTGTGTTGGAAGTTTGTTATCTTTATGGCTGGGTTAGCAGTGTCTGGACCAACATTTTCCACCTGAGTATCAATATGAACAGCTAAGATTATAATCAGCAGTTTTGCATCTGAAGCCCTTTTTATTTGAATTGTGACACTACGAAATTTCATCCTGTGTGCTCACTGCCCTCCACCCTGAAAAATGAGGAAGGAATTGGAAAGCTCTGGGGAATCATCTGAAGTTGTGATGTAAAGTTTATTTAACACCCTGATGGAAAATATGTGTGTACCTTGCATGGTACACATTTGCTCCCCAGCCAGTCTTGAAGCTCCAGCTGTCAGCTGTTTCCTGTGTGCTTCTGACTTAGATGTTTCAATTTCTTTCACTGGATACAGATGCTGCAATAATCCATGTTTCTGGTATTTTGTTTTCAGACATCTGCAGTGCAATATATCTGGGATTATTTCATTGTGTCTTTCAAAGTTGAAAGCAAGTTTAAAAAAAAACCAAACAAAAAGCAGCTGTCATTTGTAGTAGGACACTTCATCTTGAGCTGATTATGCTCTGTGAACTGCATATGACCATCTGAAGTTTTCTAGCAGGTTTATGAGGCACAGCTTGAGTTAGATGTCCATCAGGGCTTTGGAGAGTAAGCATGCCGGCTTTAGATGGTTCTTCAGGTGATTATTTCTGCTGGAGGCTTGTACATGAGCTAAAAGAACTTCAGAAGATCTTTGCCCTAGACCACCTTTGTACGAAAAGAAAATAATTTTCTACCCCCAAAATCTGGCTGGCAAATTCAGGATAGTTTCAGAGAGCAGGTATTTCCAGTGTTCATTGTTGCTAGACTTGTTTCTTGTGTGTGGTGAAAGTTTCTGGATTTTTTTTAATTGCATGGTCATTCTATTCTTTTTCTCTTTGCTAGTAAAATATTTTTTCCATTTGTATTTATTTTAGATTTGAATGCACTGACATAACTGATCCTTTGTTCTGTTTATATGTTTATGGGGAGAAACATGAGCTGCTGTTGTTTGAAATATTCTAGTGATATCTAATGATGGGGAACAGCTGGGCTGGGTGGGCTGCAGCCTGGAAATGTGAGATTTAAGGAAGACCATTTTATGTAGAAAACAGGTATATCTTTCTCATTAGACCTAGACAACAGTGAAATCCTAAGGCATATTTTATATTTTTTTTACCCCTGGCAATATCATGGATCTGTCCTTTCAAAGTGTTTGTCTGCTGCTACACACCTAGATTTTGAGTTTCCACAAGCAGCATCTATTTAACCAGCATGAGAATTCAGATTTAATTGTTTAAAAAACTAATAACACTACTGTTATAAAGTAGTCTGCATGGTAATGATCTGTAAAACTGCTTATACTTTCTAAATTAACAATGATAATGAAGTCAGGCTGGAACATAGAGAAAATTATGTGAAACTGAACACTACCTATCTTTCTGGAAATCCATGTGATATGCAGACTCAGCTTAGAAGGTATAAACTGACAAATAAAAAGCTATATCCAGACCAAAAAAAAAAAAAAAAAAAAAGAAAAAAAAAAGAAAAAAAGAAAAAGAAAACATCTTTATTTCCTCAGCAGCAAGACTTGCACCAAAATAAAGCATATCTGTTCTTGGGTATTAGAAGTCTGCTGGGCAAAATTTTTGCTAAGAAACCCATATCTAAACTTGTCTCTGAACTCAGATTTTCTGACTCCTGAAGTCACAGTATGAATACAAAACAGCAGATTAATCTTCTCATATGTCTTTGAAGTTATTTTTATCTTTGCAACTATTCTTCATGTTGGTGGTTCACCCCAGGCTTGCTGGACTGGAACTATGAGAGGTGCTATTCACTGCACAGAAATGCACCAGTCCTTGTGTTTGTGGTCCAGACTGTCTGCTGCTGAACAGGCACCGCAGAGTGGATTTACACCAGGGCAGAATCTGATCGTGCACCTCCCTGCAGTCCTCCTCTTGGTTTATTGTACACATATCCATTTTCTTTGCAATATCTGTGCACTTTTTTGGGTAGCATTTGGTTCTGACTTCCACTCCCCTTCATTGCAGGGGTTAGTTAGCTGCAGTCAGAGGGGATGAGCGGGGCCCAGGGACCAAAGAGAACGCCGAGGGGATGCAAGGAGCAGAGCTGTGAGCTGGAGGCGTTGGGAGGGAGGAGAGGGGGGAGCCTGAAGCTCCGCGCAACACTCGGAGCAGGGGCTGCTCGTGCATCCCTCGGCAGCAGCTGGGGACTGCCTGCTCGGAAATGCCTCCGCTTGCAGCGCTGCCCCTGCTCTCAGCAGAGGAAGCTGTCCCCGCTGCGGGGTCAGCGGCTCCGGACACTCCTCCGAACTTTGCTCAGGGCTGATGCAGTTCAAACAATTTCACCCGGCGAGAAAGTTCTTTAAAACAGTTCCCAAACCCAGCTGTTTGCAGCTGTGCCCACGTCAGGGGAGAGGTCTGAGCGCTACGCCTCGGGCAGCCGCTCCCAGCTGCCGCTTCAGCCCGTCCGGCCGCGCCCCACCGCCCCGGCCCGGAGCGGCTCTGCGCGCAGCTGGCGGCGGTCACCCCGCCGCCAGGCAGCACCTCGCTCTCGGCTGCGCAGCGGGCGGCGCCACCCGCGGCCGGCGGGGCACGGGGGAGCCGCGGTAGCCGCGTCCGGCCGGCGCCGCGGGCAGCACATCGGACAGCGGCCGCCGCCCCGCCCCGCCCGGCCCGGCCCGCCCCGAGCGCGCGTGCGCGGGGCCGCGGGGCCGCGCGGCCGGGGGCGGGCGCGGAAGGTGCGCGCGCGCCGCCGCCCGCCCGCGCTGGCGCTGAGGTGTCGAGGCGGTGCCGGCGTGTCCCTCACGGCGGCGGCAGGAGCCGCACGGGCGGTGCCGCTGCGGGGACCCGCCCGCCCCCGCGCTGAGGTGCCGCTGTGTCCCTCGCGGCGGCGGCGGCGGCAGGAGCCGCACGGGCGGTGCCGCTGCGGGGACCCGCCCGCGCCCCCTGGGCACAGTCCGCCGGTCGTGAGGGCTGTGCCGCGCTGCCCCCCCGCCCCGGGGCGCTATGAGCCATGAAGCCGCCCGGCAGCAACTCTCTGCGGCAGCCTGGCTGCGGCGGCCGCCGCCGCCCCGCGCTCCTGCCGCTCCTCGGCCGCCTCGTCTCGCTGCTCCTGCTCCTCCATGGCTCCTGTGTCCCCCGGGCCCGCGCGGCTGCAGCGGCCGCCGGTGGGTATGGCGGGGGTGCGGTGCGGGTGCCTGAGGTGTCTGCGGCCCCTCGGCCGCCGTTGCCCGCGATAAACCCCGGCAACATCCATTTCCCTTCAACCACTCCTTCCTCCCTTCCCGCTCCCAGCTTTGCGTACGTGTCTGTGTCGGCGTGTGTGACCCGGGGCTCAGTTAAGGTTTCGTTGGCTTGCTTGCTTTCACAGAAGAGAGGGACGTGCGGTGCCGGTGCTGCAGTGTGTTGGGTAGGGATGCTGTGCGTGGAAAGACGCCCGTGAGGGATGCGACACAAAAAGCTCCGGTGGGCTTTGGATGTGTCACGGTGCCTGTGGACGGCGATCCGCTCATTTGTCTGCTTGTGGTCGTGTTTTCGGGTGTGCTTTGTTGTTTATTTGCGCTTGGTTGCATATAGGTGACATGTGGAATGCTCTGAATGCCGTCTGTTTGTGCATCGTATTATTATTGTTGCTACATTGCCGTTACCTTGTAATATTGCTATGTTGTTGCATCGCGTTGATTGACTGTGTTCAAATTTTAATGAAGAAAGATACAGATTTTCTTTTCAAAAGCTGCTGCTGAAGAAAAGGGCTCTTGTCAAAGTTAAAAGAAGTAGAAATCAATTCCCTTTACATAATAGGAAGTTTAGCATTCAGTGCACATGGACTCTGAATTCAGTGTATGTTAGCAGCACTGGGAGTATTCTTAGCTTTTTGTAGATTTTTTTCTTTTTTTGTGAAAGAATTTAGCTGTGCAGGAGGAGGTAGGGTGTAAGTACATATCCATTAAGTTGAGGGGTTTTTCCTTCTGAAGGTTGAGAGGTATTAAAATATTTATAATCTATGACTGCATATGAAAATGTAGATTAATGTAATTAAATAAATAATGTTCTTTCTGAAACCATTTTATGTGTGAAAAATGAATCAAATCTAGCTCAATGAGTAAGCTATCTTTTTGTTTGCTTGAGTGATTAGTAAAATGTTAGAAAACTGCAAGCAAATATGTAGCTTTTTCATGGAAATAAACACATTCTGCCATGGAATTTATGGCTGGCATCTCTTTCTTCCCCAGGCCTGCACTGGAATGAAACAGCAAGCGGTATAGAGGAAGTACTGGCAGATGAAGAGAGTTCATTTCAACAGAGTAACAGCAGTAACAGTAAAAATAACAGCTACAGCAATGCAATCTGGAAAGAAATCACACTGCCTTCAAGACTAATCTATTACATCAACAGAGACTCTGAGACCCCTTACCATATCCTGGATACCAGGGCAAGGCACCAGCAGAAACATGACAAGGTAGGGTAAAAAGAGGCTCATCTGCAGAATTTTCAAAACAGTGATATGTGACGTGAAACTGTGTTTGTTTTGGTCTGTAGATATTCAAGACTTAATGGTGGTCCCTACCACAATTTTTAGGAATTAAGGGAGTACATGTAATTAAACAAGAATGTAATTTCCCTTGTGTTAACTTAAAGATAATTATTTTGAATTTCAGAATGGTTCAGAAACTGAACTGTAGATAAAACAACTGAGAATTAGGTGAAGCTGACTTGACTAATCAGCATAGACTCTGGTGTCTCCACCTTTGGTACACAACCATCAACAAAATGTTTCTTCCAAAATAGCCCTAGACTGCAGAAGTACCTGCATAGGGAGCTTCTTTGGAATCCTAAACTTGCAGCATGAGTTACTTAGCTTTGAGTGTGCCATGCACTACCTAAAAAATGCAGCATTCATTTCCTGCCCCTGCGTGGCCAGTGAAGACCACTGGAAATGTTACCATTTTTTGTCAAACAGTTCCTGTGTTCTTCATATTTTATGGCAAGATCTAATATTACATTTTGTACGGATGCACCTAGTAAGTTGTTTGGGTTTTTTTCCCCCCTGAAATTACATGGAATTGAACAATCTTTGGTTTTGGGAATAACTTTGTAAAGAAATAAACCTGTCTAAACAATAACACCTAGTACACTTTAATTTCATCCCATTTTTATAAATCTTTATTTTAAAAATTAATTTCTTCCTACAGGGTAAAAGGTAAAGTGAAGGTAAAGATGGTTTGAATATAAAGAGGTAGGGAAGAGACAACAAAGCAACTCAGTGTGTAAGATATTACTGAAGGACTTAGCTATAATGGAGTTCCTACCTATTGAATAGCATTTCTCTTGAAATTTTAGACAGTGAATTTAATACGTGTTGTGTGTCCTTATGCTGATATCGATTATGTGCCATTTCAGATGTGGAGTTAATAAGAAGGCGCTGAATAATCTTTGGGAAAAAAAAGGTTGAGGTACCTGTATAATTTTTATTTTTAATAGAAGAAAGGTTGCTTCCTAGCTTATTGAACATGGATACTGGTGTGCACCTTTGGATGCATCTCAATACATGAATATGTTATGGTTGGCACAGAAAAGCTTTTTGTTGGAAACTGGAGCTACTTAAGAGAACACTGTTCAGAACTAATACTCTTACAAGTGACTCCACTCTTTTAAGTACACTTAAAACACTAAGGTCTTGCTGTTCCCCTCTTGGGAAGAAAGGGATTTAAAAGTGCTTGCAGACTTGCTTTTGGGAATAATGCTTCTTCCATGTTGCTGTATGTTGGTTTGAAATCCAGTGGGGACAAAGTCTACCAATCTCTGTGCTTAATGTCCATGAGAACGTTGCTGTTCCTTCCTATGCCCTACCTTGTATCTACACGTTGGAGTAAAGCTCTGCAGAAATCAGTGCTGACAGAATTGGTATTGATTTCCTTGGGCATGCTTGCTGCTGACTATTGTGTAAAGTGGATCTTCTTTCTACTCACTGTGTCCCTTTTAAGCACAGGGAATGCTAATGCTGCAGTTTTTCCCACAGAAGGGTTCCTCAGTCCTGGGCCTTCATGGAGAGTGACATTATATTGACTTAATTCTTCTGGCATGAAATTTCAATTGTTTTATATTTATTGTTTATATTTAATTGAAGGAAAGAGTTGATTATGTTCATTGTCTGGATGGATTTTTGTATGTCTTGCTTCTGGTCATTGTACCTGACGCTTTCACCCCCAACTTGCATCTTGTGCATTTCCTTGGTATTATATTATTTTCTTCTGTTTAAGATTTGCTATAATCTTCTCTGTAGAGCAATAATTGGGGCAGGGGGAAGTCTGGAAGTTGTAAAAAGAAAACCCAAACAACAACCCATAAACAAAACAATGCAATTGATTGTGAAAGATACCCAGGGGTTGGCTTTGACTTAGTGGGGGAATTCTTTTCAATACTGGCTTTTATCCTTCCCAAAATTAAAAGATATATATGAGGTATATAAGATATATATGGTAATATAAAGGTATATGTGGTAATATAAAGGTATATAAGATATGTATGGTAATAAATCCTACCTGTGAGATTTTGATGTCTCTTATTGGTAATAAAGAGAAGTAGTTAGGTAAATAACTAATAAATAACAAAATATAGTTAGGTAAAGAAAGACATCTGTATTTAGGATCTTTTAGAAATAATGTGAAAAAAGTTAAAACAGCATTATATATGTATAGAGTGGAAAATGTTGAGGAAAAAATGCTTTTATTGTTCTTTTACTGTTCTTGGGACTATACATTTTAACCTATATTTTCTTGTCAACCTTAATATGCCATTTATAGGCATATGATGTGGAAACAGTCCCTAACTATTGATAATATTCAGTAGACTCCTTTCTGTGGAACTTCTGTACAGTGGTCAGAATAATGTAATATGGCCAGTTTGTGGGATTAGGCCTGAATGCCTCAGAAATGCTGAGTCACTATAAGGAGAGGGTGAGGCTAGAAGAAATGGTGTGCATGTAGGAAGAAAGAAGTTGGAGAAATATAATTATGTAAAATTTAAAATATTTAAAATTTAAAAATATTTTTTTAAAATCACATCCCAAAAGTTAGGGTCTGCAATGTTCTTCGTGAAATGTTGGTAGAAATTAAACACTGGAGAGGAAACAGTGTAGCAGAGAATAAAACCCCCATAAATAGTAAGTTACTTTCTTAGTACTGATTTTCTCTATCCCCTTTTGGTGAAATGTCATCATATTGAGAACGCGTTTGTCATCAAGACCCTCTCGCATTTCTCCTTCTTGGAAAAAGTTTTTTATCGCTGCTAAAAGAAAGAAATGTTCACCATAGCTTTGACAATGTGATGTATCTCCAAGGAGGCAGAGTTCTAGAATATACTTTATTTTAGCTTTGTGCTCTTAAAAAAGCAGATTTTAAATACTTGATGCTTGAAAACTCTTAATTCTGTGTATCTGTTTCCTCACAGTCAAATTAAGCCTAGCTGGTTTTGAGTTCTTCTGAAGTTATTTTTAGTGCAAAATGCTCAAAAATGAACATCTATTTATAAAAACAGACTGAAGAAGCTCACAGGAATGCATAAAATTGATGAAGAGGTCTGAGTCACCTGTGGTCTTTTTAAGCTTCTGCAGGTGGAGGTAGTATTTTAAAGGAACTGTTAATCTCTTTATTGAACTGGATGACTGCTTCGGTTCATTTTCACAGGCTACTTACAGAAGATTTTTAGGAGCTAGCAGGAAGACTGCATGTGGCACAACTTGTCACAAAAAGCTAGGAGCAAGTCCTTACAGTGGCCAGCAGAAGGAGAAATCCTGCAATGCAAGGTGTTTGAAGATAATAGGATTGCTGGAGAAACACAGCCCAGGGCAACCTTAGCAAATTTTGAGTGGAAAATAACTCAAACTGGATTCATATGGAGGCTGACTGTATCTGCTGGAGAGCTTCTGAATCAGAAGTTTTCAGGAGCTGTAAAGAAGCCATGTCTTCATGCATAATTATAAGCTCTTAATGTGATTTTGGGAAGGAGAGAGGTGTTAAGAAAACTGTTTTGCAGATCCTAAAGAGGAAAAAATAAGGAAGAGTACTTTTGACTATGAAGATGTTTCCCCTTCCCCAAAAAAGTTTTATTTATTTTGAGCTATTTTTCATGGGGTGGAACTCCAGGTGTTTCTGATCAGGTCAGCTGTTTGTTAGTTACATAAAAAAAATACTCCTGCCAGGTGGATGCAATAATTTTTGCTATGTTGCCTTGCTTTAAAAGTTGAGATACAGTGCTGCCTCAGTCCTCTATGTAATTTTAGTATGCAGCATATGAAAGTTGAGCATGAAAATGTCTGTAAGATGAAGGAAAACAACTCTTTTCTCTTGAAAAGGAAGCAGTATTGAAAAAAAAGCAGTTTTTTTTTTTTTTAAGAATCTTTGTGGTATTTCAGCTGGCTTTGTCTTTTCTTTCTTTTTCCCTGATCTTTCTGTGGTGCAGCTTCAGTTTGCACTACTTGTAAGTGGAAGATTGTGTGTACTTTTTTTTTCTATTTTATATTGAACTTATATTAATGCAAAAGGCCTATTTTGACTCTGTGTCTTCAGCTGTAAATAACAGGAGGATTGAAACTGGTCTTCCTGTCTTTGGTTTCTGGGATTAGATTTTCCTTATGCCAACTTCATCTAGATCTAGAGCTTTGTTTCTTAGCTGAAATGTAGGTAATGTTATTTCTACAACTTCTTAAATATTTTTTTTTACAAATGTTACTTCTGGGTTCTCTCATGAGCTTCACAGAATAACTTATGAAAGGTTTAATCTCCTAAGTGTTAGGTAGCACAACACTTGTACTTGCTATGCCTTGTTCTGAAATAGAAATAAATGAAGTTTATAGGCTTTCTAGCATTTGTGGGAGGCTGAGTACTGCAGGAAGGTGGCCCAAGAGAGGGATGTGCTACTTCGTAGGGCCTTACAAAAACATCCTCAAGGGGGATATGGCTTTGGAGGCCAGTGTTACTAGAGAAGGGTATCTGAGTATTGCCATGTTGGGAGAGAAGGCTGAGTTCTGGGGTTTAGATATGCAACAGTAGGATTGCTTCCAGAGGTCTTTTTTCACATGCCCATAACCCTTCTTTCAAAGAATGGTCTTAAAGGCTTGCGGTTCAGGTGCATTGAAGTGACTATTGTTAAAGTCCAGAGACAAATCATCAACAAGAGGTTTTCTGAGATGATGTATGTTTTAAACATCAGTTTTCACATGCTGCTGGTACATTTATGTATTCTGTTTGAATATGAAATGCTTTATTTCCAGGGAGTAGTGGAAGGTTGTTTTGGTGGATGTGCCGCACAGTGGAATGTAACCAAATGCTAGAAGAGGGAATGGTTTCTCTATGGGTCTGACCAACAAGCTGAAAGCAGGATTATGAACTAATATGTACTAAGTCATGTTGACTTGTGACAAAACTATGGCTATTATTAGAATGGAGGTCTAGAGCAAAAAACTGTTTTGATGGTGTAAAATCCATCTAAATCTGACTTACGTTTCTTTTTCCGTAGTGAGAGTGATGAAACCCCTTGCTCAGCTTCTGAACTCAGAGAGGTAGCTTTTGGCCATTATTTTAGTCAGCAGATTTGTATGAAAAAAATAGATTTCTAAAAGCAGTGAGCTTGTCCTTTGGAGATTGTATCTGCATGAATATAGCAAAAGACTCATAGCTACCATTAGTCAGTTGAATAAGGCTGTTACTTTTGTTTAAAGGCTTGTGACAGCAGTTAGTATTTTTGAAGGGATAACACATTATTGCATTGGGCATAGTTTTACTGTGAAGAAAGTAAAACTAATGTAGTAGTTTATTTTTGGTGATGATGATTGTAAATTTCCTGAAAGTCTGAAAAAAGTGAATTATCAACAAAGGATGCCCACATATGATAATGAAAACAATGAAAGGATTCAAGTTGTGACATAGATCGGTAGAACTGAGAGTCCTGTTACAGCCATTTCTCTATTGAAACATACTGTAACCTAATGACTGATTTGAAAGAAACTGGAATTCTTTATACGTACGGATTTTTAGCTTGGAAAAAACCCTGAGAGCTACAACTTTGCATAAGCAGCTATAACACTCTTAGAATGTCCCTAGTATGAAGAATCTCTTATTACAATCACTATACCAGTAATTTGAGCTCCCAGAACAGGGGAAAAAATACTTTTTTCCCCCCTGAAATTTGGAAATGAGGACAAGAAGAATTTGAGAGATCCAGACCTTTCTTTATCCCACATCGCTATACATCATCAGTAAGTTTTTACTGAAGAAAAACTTTATGTAATTTTGGAGCTTTGCCATTGGAATAGGCTATAGCTGTCAAAGCAGGAACCTCTGCAGAGGTTTTTAGATGATAAGCAAACACAGACAAGGGAAGTTGGTCTCCTCTTTATGTAAATAAAGAATACTTTTGCAGGTGTGAGCATTTGCATGTGCACAAGCCATACAAGAGCATGATGTTTAATATTTCTCCTGCAAAAATATATATATTCTTCAAAATACATGCTGATTGACATTATATTCTTGTTTGAATTTATATTTCTATGCCAATGAGAAGAACACTGTATTTCAGGTTTTCTTCAGGTATTTGTATTACACCATAGTTGATGACAGAATACAGTGGAATTATAAGGTGGATAACAGAATGGCACATACTTTTTCATTGTGGTACATGATGGTTGTAATGCTTAAAACACCTGATGATAATTCACTTTCTATTCTAACTTATTGCAGGAAAATAACGTTTCAGGATTGGATATTTATTCTCATTACCTTCAGCTGCTTTAAGGCTTTTGGGAGTGGTTATCTATAGTTAAACTGAATTAAGAGAATCTGTATTTGCTGTAGCAGCAGTGTATTGCATTCACCTGAATTCAAAACACTGCTTTTGCTAAACTGCAGGGATTTAAAATCTTTTTGTAACCCATGGTTTCAGCTGAGTTTGGAGAACATGCCCTGCTGCAGGTCATCAAATTAGTGTCAGCTGCTTTGCAGCAGTTGCTTTTGTGTACAGGCTGCATCTGCTAGTGAGTCACACTAATAGATAGCAAGTAGTGTTTTTATACACAGAAATGTTTTCAGAAATAGCAATGTTGCTAGCTGTAATTCTACAAGAGGAAGGGGTTTTATGATATTGCAGACCAAGAATAAAAATTACTTTTAATAATTTAAAATTGCAGAAAGATAAAGAATACCTGGTTCATGGCTTAGAAACTTGAAGGGTGATACACAGATATCATTGAACAGTCTTGGCTGGACAATAGGAAATCTGTAGCAGGTCAGACTAGTCATCCATCTAGCTGTCACTGAAATCAGTAGGTGATGCCTAGGGAGAGATTTCTCATGTTCCAGAATAATCTTAATGGAATAGTTCATGCTCTTGTAAGTTTTGCAGATATTTAACATTGAAATCTTGTTTGTGGCATATATATGAAGACACATCTTTTTAGGTAAATGTTACATGTGGAGGAGATTCAAAGCAGTAGCTTGTGTAACTCTTAAGTGGAATCTTTATGGCATAAAACTAATTGCAGCCCTTTTCCTGTAACAAATTTTCATGCTTTAAAAAAAAATATCAATACATGTGTGTTTTGAAAACACAATAAGGTTTTTGTTATGAACAGGTGCTTGGAAAGCTCTTTGTGATACTTATTCCTTTATTTCATTTGTAAAAAAAAAAAAAAAAAAAGTGGTTTTGGGGTTGAAAAGCCTTTCCTACTAGGCATGTATTTAACCTGACATTCCCTTTTTTTTCATGTAAATGCCAGCAGAGTCTTTCTGAGCATGCCACCTGTTTGTGTTTATACTTAAACTGTTTTGCTCTGCTGATTCAGAGCAGCTGTAAACTCAGATCTGCCAGGCCAGTGTTATCAAATTGGTGAACTGGTGACACAACAATATACATTTACCAAAAAATAGAACAGAGAGAAAGCTTTGTAGTGGTTTGCTTCAATATGATTTTAGATATCAGCTAGGAATATTATTTTTTTAATTCTCGTTTAGAGTAATTGTATTTTTTAATGAACAAAACCAGGCTTTAGCTAAGATTGTTTAATGGCATTAAAAGGTATTTAAAATATTTGTACATGACTTTTGTTTTTACAAAAGAAGCTTGACAACAAAGCTCTGTGACCCTATTGAAAGGGAAATTATAATTCTGGCAGCAAAGAATGATAAAGTATTACAGGAAATGTCACAGCTGATTTTAGTCACAATAGCAATTTAAAAAAAATTATATTGAAGAATTTTCTGAAAGATGATTAATAACTTTGCTGAGAAGGAAGATTTAAATCGGTGCTGCTTTGTGTAGTGCAAGAATGGAAGAGAAACATAAAGAACTTATCCTTTGTGGAGAAATTTCCAAAAGAGAACAGAACTGTGGGCCATAAAAGCTAACCTTCATACTATTTAAGTTATGCTGTAAACTAGCTAGAACTTGATATATTTTCTGTGACATACCTAAGGGTTAATTGTGGTGTTTAATAAAAAATAGGGGTTTTTTTTGTCTTTTGACTAATGGGCTTAGTCATAATATTCCAGCTTTGTGTAATTATTTATACTGTATCAAATTAGTGTATAAGTAAGCATGATTTTAGTAGAATATTATCAGGAAAAATACTGTGAAATTCAGATCTAATCTCTTCAATCCTGCTGGAGCAGCTCTTCACAAAAAGAAATTGTTGGATCATCTCTTATCATTTCCCCATTTTTCTAGAAAACAGATAAGCATGTTTTAAATGTCTTTGGCTACAGTTATTACAGTATAGAGAAAAATAAAGAATACAATTTATATGACAAGAACTGTATGACCTGAAGTTAAACTTAACTCCCTATGCAAGACAAGCTAATGTTGATCTGTTGTGTGTTGACCAGCATCAGTATTCTTTATACTGATTTAGCTACAGTGCCAAGTACAAAGCCATTAATTGTGAAGGGATTACTTTGAAGGAGTTTTTCATAATGTGCAATAGGAGCCTTGCCATGATTTTCATATTTGAAAGGCTGTATTACAAACACTTTAATTATTTCAGCCTTTTAAAGGGAATGATTGCAATAACTAAATTAAAAGAACAGTATACTACATTGCTTATGTTACACAGCCATCTGGTTATGGCAAAATATAGGCATTTGTGTGAAACTTTTTTTTCCTTTACCTTTTGTGAAGGATGAGTGTGTATTTCAGAGTACGCTTTTCAGGTACTGTTTGCTTCCCTCTAAAAAGGAAAATCCTTTTGAATGAGAACTTGGTACAAGGGCAAAAGTTTTCATATGCCCATGAGATTCATCAAAATAAGCATGTTTTCCATAACTTTGTTTTTCACGGTCACATTTGTTTTGTATCTAAAACTCAGTGAATATTTTGACAACTGTGTGTTTCTGTTTACAGGCTGTACATCTGGCCCAGGCAAGTTTCCAGATTGAGGCCTTTGGCTCTAAATTCATCCTTGACCTCACACTGAATAAGTAAGTGCATGATTTGAGGTTTCTTTCACTCCTGCTCTTATCATCTTGTGGTACAAGGTCAGGGCATGTAATATTCCAAGATCTGTTGAAAAAAGATGCTTTTATCAAAGTTTATTAATACAAAACAACATTTAACATTTTTTATGTAAGATATCAGTAACACTTGCTGACACTCATAAAGTAGATACCCTTAACATTTTATTGTTCATGGTAAAATAAATTGTGATAGACGGAGAAATTCCAGTACTGGTAGTGTTTGCAAAGTGTGGATTTTCTTGTGCTTTTTTCAAAACTAATTGATGAATTATCATGAGATGTTTTAGTTGCTCAAGTCAGTGTGCAGAAATACTGTAAATACTTGTATGAATAGCTCATCTTTAGTGATCTGGAAATCATGTTTTTGTCAGTACAGTCATGAAGTTCCTAATGAGATGGGACTCTTAACGGTGTGGCTGTTCTGAAAGGTGCAGCTAGAGTCTATTTGCTCTAAGACGGACAATTTTACATAATTCTTGGTCTAGAAGAACCGACTTGTAGTACAGGGCAGTGGTGGATTAGTTGTGTATATCCCACATGCTTTTATATCACTCCTGAAGGTGTGGAACTATGATTTTCTAAAAATTGTAATGACCTTTTTTATGGACGCTGAAAGTTTAAGAATAAGGTAAAATTCATACTAAATACTGGACAGGTAAAATATAATGCTCTAAAGTGCATTTGCCCTTTCTGTGTCCCTTGAGACTGAGCATACTTAAAAAAGGAGAAACAATTGCATACTGATTTTAAAAAGCATTCCTCCGGTCTTGAGGTTCATATGAGGTCTTTTTTTGGTCTTAAACTGTTATAAAAGGGAAGTTTTGTTTGGGATGAAGATGCAAACTTAGTAAATCTAATAGCTTTTAAAAGCAGCAAGTTACAGCTTTAGAAAATTTGCGGAACTTTTATTTGTGTATTTGGCTTCTTGGCTGCTAATTATTAGATATTTTGCTTTAAAGGTGAGCTGGAATCATTTTCCTTCATCAATGCATAATTTTGAAGTTAGGTTTCTCTTGCATTTTTTTCTTTCAAAATGTTATGTGAAGTCTTGGGTGTCTGTCAAAAGATGAATTATGGGAATGTCACACAATTGAAGGACAAAGAAAGCTTGAATATAACTGGATGTTCTCTAGGCTCTGGAAAAATTATAGTGTAATGCATGACTGTGTTCTTTTATGAGGGTTGGACCTGTGCATAGTAATTCCAATGAATAATCATGACATATTTGTGAAGGGAACCAATATTTAGTGCCCTCTAAGCTACAGGGAATTCCTTCTCTTGGTCTGCTTTCCACTGCTCCTGTCTGCACATCCAGTGAGTAGTGAGTGTGAGGAGACATTCCCAAGATGGCAGTGTATGTAGGGTATGGCTGGTCACATGGACAGTGACAAAGAAAAACCATTGCCTTTACTGGCACAGTGTAAACATGCTGACAGCGCTTAGGAGAAGAAGAAAACAGGCTCATAAAGTTCTTCCACAGCTGATGAGAATTGAAAGTTTGCTGGTGAAAGGTACTCCAGCCCTCTCCTGATTCAGGGGCAGGACAGCATTCACTGACACAAATGTTAACACAGGCTTTAAGTTCATTCAATATTGATGCCTAGGCTTGAGGTCTCTTACGTGGTCACTGTCTTAGGCCTTAGGCTTTCCAGATACAGATCACCCTATAGCTGTTGACTGACTCTCAAGTTTCCTTGCAGATCACACCTATGCAGAATAGAGAGCAAGGTCACAAAGGGAGTACACAAGTAGGACTTAATGTAGAACAGACAGCAGTGATCAGGTGCAGCGCTGTGCCAAACAAGTTGACTGTCTTGCAGCTTACACTAGTGACTCCTTTTTAGGCCACCTCCTCTCCATTTTCCAACACCCTATGTCCTGATTCACCTTTCCTACCCTTGGCACATTCCCTGAATGTTCCATAAAAATGATTGCACGTATCCACAAGTCTGGGCAGACATCCTGAGATAAGTTTGTTCTTTCCCAAGAGACAAATTATGTTGTTTACCACTTCTTATCTGTTCTAAATTTCTGGCTGAACCTCTTCAAGACCGTGCCTGAATGGCTTCTTCCATGGCCTGTCGGTCAGTGGCCTAACAGGGACAATAATGAAGACCAGAACTCTTATCTCCTGTTCATTAGGATTTGGGTTTTGTTGCATTTCCTGTCTGAGTCTCATGGTGAATGGCTATTATCCAAGCGAAATCACAAGCCCGTTGACATTCCCCATATCCTGGCAATGTTACCCCTTCTCCAGTCCTGCTGTTTGTCCTTGCTTATTTTTAGCAACAAATGGTTCATAAGTAAATGACAGATTTTTTCTAATTGTGTCTGCTTTCTCAGCAATCAAGAAATGCAGTGCCTATCACTTCAGAAGGAGAGAGGGAACGAATTTGCTGTGCACCTTAGCTGAAGAAGTTCTGCTCTTGTGATAGCAGGAATGTTCTTACTGCCTGTATATAAGGCACGGGGTGTTCGGATGCCTTACTGATATCCCTACTGCTTACCCCTTTATACATTAGGTTTTCTCCTAGCTTCTTTGGTGGTTTTTGTCTCATAAACATTTGACTCTTTATCTGATTCTGCTCCAGAAAATGACTTCAAAAACCTGTGCTAGTTTTTGACTGGACATAATACTTTAAACTGTAAGTCATAAAACTTGTAACATAAATTGTAAATATCCATAGACAATGATTTGAAAAACACCCATCCTTGTGTTTCAGTTATTTTTATGTGTTCAGCAAAAAGCAGCATTTTGCTACTATGTTGGGTTGTAGTTGGCATACTGGTGCTGCTAATGTCTAGTCAGAAGCAAAGGCGGAACAATTGGGAATACCCTTGTATATGATGAATATATATTTGTATCAGTTGTCTAAGGTGAGTTAGTGTCACCGACACTGTATCTGTTCTGGGCATTTGGGTTTTGTTCCTGTGGGTTTTTTTTGAATGTTCTACAAGTAATTAAAGCTAAAATCGAGCTAAAATGCAAACAGGTTCTAGTTTTTGGTTTTCTTTACCACTGTTGGAAATTTTGTGATTGCCTACCTTCTATGTTGCAGATGCTCTTTTTTCACAGCAAATACTCTAACTTCACAATTAAGTGAAGAAAATTGAATATTCAATTTCATTATTAACTGTCGAGATTTTGTAAGAAGAGGTGTCAATCTGAAAGATTATGGAGCATGTTACTAAAAAATTTTACTTTGTTTTCCCTTGCCATGATGCAATGCACAAACAGCTTGAAAGAAATGCCAGCCCATCAAGCCCTTGAATCCAGTGTGCAGAGACAATTAATAAGTAAGATTTGTATGGAGCTTGAAAGGGTAACCAACTTTGCAGATTCACACAGTCTAAATCAGATTAAATATAATTTGTTATCCTGAGAGTGATTTTTGGTAGCTTTTTCTGACAAGAAAACTCAGGGAAAAAGAACTCACTTTTTGAGCTCCTTAGCAAGGTGGGTTACTCTGAAATTTTAGACAACTTGCCCCTTGTTACACTCAAGTGTTGACCAGTTGCAGGCTCTCAGTGTGATGCTAGTTATGATGCATAATAATTGCAGATATGTTGATTGTGGAAATAAATTGATGCAAAAATTAATAGGTTTATAATCTGTAATGGATTAAATAATGTTTTTAGTCAATACTCTTTGTACAAAAATGGAAGATTGTAATGTATTTGTAATGTGGTGATTGTAATGTGGTAGTGGGGTAACAATCCCATTGGAAAAGTTAGATTTACAATTCAACTAAGATTGTCTGCCCAAACTCAATAAACTTCCTATGCAATGAGTAGCATGTAGCATTGTCATAAAACACAATTTTATATAAAAACCTTTGTTCACTTATTTCAGTAAATTCACTTTTATCCTCAAATGGCAGTGTTGTAACATTGTGTTTGGGTAATCAATGATCCTGGTATATCTGACCAGTTTCTTATTTTATATTGCTGCATTATTTATGCAAACAAATGTTTGCAAGGTGCTAGAAAATTAGTTTTTAATGATCTCATTTCCAGCAACATGTAAAAAGGCTTTTAACTTGCTGTTTTTCTGCTGGAAGAGAAGAGTTTTTGCAGGTAACCCTTAATGTCGTATTTAAAGGTACCAGGCTTTATGTTCTGGTGTAGTACTAAAACACATTAAAGAGCAGTACTACCAAAAGCAGTGAATTAAAAATGTCTGCTGCTTTTTTAGTGAGGAGGAAAGTTGGCTGTATTTTCTGGCAGTTTGCAGCTATGGTCTAGTTCCAGCCTTTAGATAAAGATGTCTCCACCAGCATAGGGGGCTGAGGCTGTACTGGAACCTTCACCCAGTGGGACTGTGGGGGCTGAGACACACCCAAGAATAGGAAATTAGTTAATTGACATGGACAGAAACAGAAGGAAAATCCAAAGACAAAAATTTCTCTCCCTTCCTATGGATAACTTGCCTCAAAATTTAGGATTCTTGGGGAAGGGGAGAAAAAAAATTACCAAAATCAGTCTATATTTTTTAGCTTCTTTCCTCTGTAGAGGTCCATCTTTCCAGGAAACTCTGTTCCCAAGAAAATGGATTTCTTTTCCATGAAGATATCATAGAAAAAGTATTTGGCATCTTTGACGTGAACTGAAAGAACCCATCCCCACTGCATTTGACCACATGACTTAACAATTTGAGATATTAAAATATGATGACTATGGTGGAAAGTTAATTTCTTTTGTGAAGTGCAGCCAACATAAGAGAAAAATTTATCTAATTATTAAAACCTTATAATTGGTGTTTATTCTTTGTGGTGTATGTTTCTGTAGGACTGAATTAATTGGAGAATGGTCCCAGAGGAGGTTAAAATGTTAACGTAATTTAAAAAGCAGTAGGGCAATAACTGAATTATTTGAGAAACTACTTGATTCTTGGGGTTTTTTCATAATTCTTTTTAAAAATAAAATTTAATTCTTTTTAAAATGAAAATTGGAAAGCTAGTCACAGTTTTTCAGAAGGAAACTTCAAGTATTTATGACATTCCTTAAATAAACAATAGAAATTTAATAAATTCACCTAAAAACTGTGAGTTCAACCAAGCTTTTGAATATAATTGAAACTGTTAATATAAACAAGGCTGTAGATGGGCATTGCATTAGATGATCATGCCTTGATCGTCTTAAAACAATACTGCAGCAAGGTCTCTTTGTTTTTCCCATCTTTATGTGCTACTAAACTAGATCTGTCAAATGGACAAAAACATCTGATGGGTCTTCTGCTAAATAATTCAGCTAAACTAGGTTGCTCACACACTGGTACTGAGCTTGAAACATTTCAGAATAGTTAATAAAGTATTGCCTGGTAATATGTTAGTATAAAGATAATTTAAGAAGTATGCAAGAAAGGTAATTCTTGCTGAACTCTGATTTTCTGCAGGCTGTCTGCTAGGTTTCTGGAAGGTAATTTGCTCACTTGTATATGATATCTTTTGGTAATTTCGTAGCCTTTTCCTACCCAAATCAATTCTCTTCATCAGGATAGTTAGATGCCAGCTGAGGTAAGCCACTTTTACTCTGCAGCTCTCCTGCTAATGAAAACATCAGCACTGAAGTACATGCCAGGGAAGTGGATGTGAGTTCTTCAGAAAGCATCTGCTGCTTGCTTTAACAGCTGGTCTGTGCCTTCAAAGGCAGCAGCTACAGGGAATGGCATATCCCTTTGCTGCTTATTTTGCATTTCTCAGTGTAACTCAGATAGAAGAGCCAGGGAGCAAGACAGCTCAATAAGAACAATTATCTGAGATCACCAAGGCAGGGTGGAATGAACTGTAGAAAAGGACACAGCAGACATATTATTTTGTCATGAGTTCATTCAGTATGTTGCAACTTTGTGCGTTCATTGCAAAGGATCATACTGATGTGTCACTACCTAAACAGACTTTTGTCTGATGTGATCATGACTGACACTCATTTCAGTTAAAGCTTGCACTGTTTCTGGTGCTTGTCACACCGAAAATCAAATGCTGAATGCATTTCTGCCCTAAGCAAAATGTGAACGGCTCAAAATGGATCAAAGGTGGCAAAATACAGTCCAGTGTAAATGAGATCAAATGTATTTCATAAAACTCAGCTTTGCCTTTCAGAGGTAAATTCAGGCATTCTGCAAGTGATAATGAAGGAAGAAGAGTTATTTTGTGCTGTGGAGACCCCTACTTTATGCATGACTTTTGTGCCTCCTTCCTCAGGCAATTGCTCTTCTACTTGAGCTCTTAATCAATGTATTCCAGGCCTTTCTTTTTCATGCCACTTACATAAAGGGCCCCATCACACCTCCTGGTGAAATTACAGTGCTCTTCTGTGTAGGAAAAAATGTTTGAAAGTTATTTTGGTTAACCATTCTTTTTTTTTTTTCCCTTTAATACTTTGTCTTTTGTCAGATTTGTCAGCATTAGTAACAGGTAAAAGTTTTGTAGGGGAAATTTGCAGTAGCTGTTCTGTGTATATTTTTACATCTCTTGTTATTCCCAGAGTTTTAGCAAAATGTAGAACAAATTTCCTTACCCTTCCTGTCTTTCTCAATGTTTGCAAGCAAGGTTTTCTTTTGGATGTTTTGCTAGTGTAGGCAGATACTTGAAATTAGACAAAGTGATACAAGGTACCTGACAAAAATCAGGTACTTGCCAAGGGGGAGGCGTACAGTTTAAGAAACAGCTGACTGTTTTTTTATAATGGAATGTTCAAAATTCTTGCTGTCCTGCGGGAAATGTTAAGAGAAAAATGCCCTTGTATGACCTTGGTGGCTGTGTGATGCAAAATTAAAAACATAATAATGACCAGAAACTTGAGATAAACACTCCACTTCAGCCTTGCATGAGAAACAATTTTGTGAAATCCATAAGTCTTATAAAAGGTTTGCCACTCCACCTTCTAGGTGGCAGATACTGTTATATTTGCCAAAAGGGTGCTTCACAAATTAAAGTTGCATTTTGTTTAGAGCATGGCATTCGGGAAGTATATCACAAACAGCAGGCCTTAATTTTCTTTGAAGGGAATTCGTTCAGCATGGAGAATTTCACTGGTCTGCCTTGTGTCCTGCAGATGCCAAAGGTCCATCTTGGAGCTGGCTGGCACCAGCTCTGTTGGATATGGGGGAAGCTCCCAGCAGCTTCTCAGAGAGCCATTCCCATAGCTCCCCCCACTACCAAAACCTTGCCACACGGACCTCATACATGTGGGAAAGTTAGAGATGAGAGAAGTGTAGATTCTCCTGGGAAACTGTCTGCATCCCTGCTTTGTACTTGTAGTATTTGTGTATATACATATAGGAGATTTTCATCATAAATACTCCATGTTGGATATCCTATCACGAGGGACACACGGTATTTGGACAAAACTCAACTGGGAATTCTTTGGCAGTTGGAACTAATGGGAGGCTAAAGAATGGAAAAGGTTGGCAGATGAGGAACCAACTAGGTTGCAACAGAAACTCAACCAAAATCCAAGAAAAGAATACTAAATTCTGGAAAGGTGCTGCAAAGGATAGACTAAAGTTTTGAGCAGCTCTTATGTCACACAAAATAAGATAAATCTGAGAGAAATGCTGTAATTAAACTGTAGTTAGTTGTGAGTCAGTACACATAGTGGGATACCACTTACTGCAAGTCTTACGAGATGCAAAAAGCACTAGATAGCATAGAAAGAAGTTCTGAGATCAGTCATATAAGAGTCATACTAAAAGAGGGCAAAAAAGAAGCTGTGAAGCTGTGAGCTGGATTTGGCAACAGGTAGATAAGTGCTGATCCAGGAATTAGTTTGAGGAAACCAAATGGTCTTCATGAAGTAGAAGTGTCTGTAAAAATTGGAATCTGGTCAGGGCCCTGTCGTGTTATCACAGTTCCCATGTTTAATCATTCTCAGTAATTTTTTAAAGACTTTCATTCTAATTGCAGTTTTCTTACTTATGTCAATTACCTGTAGCCTTGTCTGTACCATCCCCTACTGGGAACAGTAGTCTTCGTGCTTCATAACAAGTATGAAAAATGCAAAGAGTAAAAGGACATTTTCAACACACTAATTGTTTTGTATATGTATGCCTTTTTACAAGCTTCAATCTTGCCATGTTGAAGAAATAAATATTTGCATTGTAGTCAAGTACTTACACTATTTATACAGCATTTGTATTTTCTGCAGAAAGCTTATATCTTACTGTGACACAAAGTTAAAATTATTTCATGCAATTGAATTTATTTTTAAATATGCACTTAAAAAAAAGTCATTTTAATAATGCCTTCACAGTGATGTTTAAGGCAAATTATTAGACTTGAGTAATTATTCACAGCTATTAGCCTTGGTTTTGTAGGCCCAGAGTGTGCTGTGTCAGTTTCATAAGAATATGTAAGAGAACCACTGGTAACTGACTTCTGTGGGATGCTCTCTAATGAGTGTAATGCCTGATAAATATGGCATGAAGAATTGATTTGAGGAGCCAGGAGTCCCAGAGTTAAAGTGTTATCAGGATTGCTAATAGCCTAATCTGAGTTTGAGATACCCATTATCATAGGTTGTTTTTAGTCATGAATTCCCATCAGAGCTATTTTGCCACACCAGACTTCCATAATGGTGTTTTTTATTTGTAGCAATGATATTTTTGTTTTGATATATGTACCAGTATCAGACCTTTTAATGATTTTTTCAAATTCTTTTTTTTAGTTGCAAGTGTACATTAGAGGCCTCAAAAATGTTAAGAATTCTGGATCACATTAAGTAAAATGCTTATCTTGCATATTTGGTGGGGCCAGTCAATGTCTTTAATTGCTTTGCTCTCCCTGGGCATTATGCTTCAACCCTAATTGTAACAGGGTGAGATGTGAATGGGGCACTGAGGTTATTACAGGACGTGTACAGGCTGGCTAAGCTTAGTTTAAATAAACCAACAAAACTGTAAATTACACATTATGGAAAATTATTATGCTTCTGAAATTTTCTTGCCAGAGTTAGAAAGGAAATAAGAATGAGAAAGGTGTCTGAAAATAAAAAGTGAAAGTAAGAAAAAGGGTAGTATGGAGTGTGTTTTGGGTTCTGCACTGTGTGTTTTCTTTTAAGGAACATTATTGCTTTTGAAAAAAACCCAAGTATTTGCAGCTTGTGAAAGTGATTATACACTCCTGTCTTCATAAAAATGGTGTATTTATTTGTTCAACCTTACATACATTCTATTTAGACTTTAAGATAGAATGGAAAATCTCTTTGAAAATGGTGATGAACTAAAATACAAACACTGTCAGCAAGGAAAGTTCTAAAGCCAAGGGGTATTTTTTTTTTTTTTTGCATATTTAGAAGGCTGGTAATCTAATTGTAAAGCTAAAATACAGGGGATTAGATTGCAGAATGAAATTCCCTTTTCTATACAACACTCACTTCCAGTGTACCTTCAAACCATTTACTGAATACAAACTGCTTGATTTTTTTTTAACTAAAGTACAAGAAAAATAAAAGTGCTTTGAAAATGCTAACAAAAACCCTCAAACCTACCCATAGCAATAGAAAGAGTTCTCAGATTTTTCTCATCTTTATTTATCCTTTCTTTGACAGTGACTTGTTATCTTCCAATTATGTGGAGATCCACTATGAAGATGGAAAACCAAAATTTTCAAAGGTATTGTGTTCTTAAGTTGTCATTCTGAGGGAACAATGTCAATAAAATGTTAAAAAAAGAGGGAGAAAAAAAATGTCTTGCAAGACTTATAAACTTCAGAATTGTTTTTCCACACATAGAAGGTAACTGTGATCATATAGTGTACGGATATCTCAGTGATACAAGAGGAATTGTACAAAAAAGAAAAGCTGTGTTTTGGGGTGAGGAGTAGGCATTTGTAGGTGGTAGAAGTGAAGATGATCCATTACTGCCAGGACAATTACATCATGTAAAATATAGCAGGTGGAGGGGTTGGAGTCACCATCAGATTAGTCTTCATTAACTATTTATGTGTCCTTAGCACAAAGTGCAAGGAGAAAGAATGATGGTAATGTAAGACATTTAAACAAACCCAAAAGTCTTCCAGTGACTTTTGTTTGCAAGGATTATACAGTTGTGAAACAGAAAATGAGAGATTTAACTGAAACCTTAACCTCTGGAGTTATTACAAAATCAGCATATTGCTAGACATCCAATTAATTTTGTTTGTCAGACTCGCTCCCAAATCGAATTCAGTGCCATAGGCTATTGATCCAAAGCCAAATTGAAGTTCTGCAAGGTAGTTCAGCCCTAAGGGAACCAGACCAGTCTTTTTGTTTGTTTGTAGTAACAAAATGAGGACTGGAAGGTTCCTAGGAAGGTTATAAACTACATTTGTAGGAAATTACTTTCTTTGTATTTGGTAGAAGCACCAAAATATTTCTTGTAAACTTATTATGTATGAATGATAGCTGTATTGAGAGTGGAGGGAAGCAAGCATTCTGGTTGAATTCATGTCTTCAGAAAGTCCAGACTGTGTTTGCCCAAGTATTAGGTGTGTGGTTTATTATTTTGCTCTTTCTGTAGAGAATCTCAAAATTATAAATGGCTGATTAGGGCAGAATTAAACAACTCCATTGCAATGTAATTACTGAGGTATGCTGTTTTGTTTTCTTCCATGAAGAAGAAAAACAGTTTCATGTTACATACAAAGGAAGATGTTCCATTAAGACTCAGTATTCTGCAGAATAGGCCAAAATGCTAAATGATGCAAGAAAACAATTCCCTCTGGCATCTCCCTTTAGACTAGCTCATGCAATTGTCAGCTGCAGCACTAGCATTGAGCACTGCGGTTGCTGAATCATGCATCTCACTGGAAAAATTATATTAGAACTTCAGACTCAGCAAATGGGCTGCCTTTGCATGCTGCAGTAACTTGATCCAAACTTCCTAGGGGATGTTTTCTGATTTGCTGCATTTAGAAGTGATAATAGAGCTCCTGAGGTCACGTTAATGTGTAAAAGGCTTCATGAGAGATAATAGACCCCAGAACCCCACACAATTCGTGTAGGAGGTCAAATAAGGACTGTGTTCTGGTCCTTTGCAGTGGCTTGTAATACTTTTTATGCCCAAGTAAAAGGTTGTTTTGTTTCCTGATGTGGATCTAGAGAAGTGAGATCTCATGGAAAAGTACTGTATTTTCATCAAAGAGGTAGTTAATTACAAAGATGACTGAAGAACAAACAGCAGTTTCTTTACTCAGGTGATCATCTTTAAAGAAAAAAAAATCAAATTTAGCTGTTAAAAAGCATGTTTTATGTATTCTCAATGATGGAATGGTAAACACAGAATGATTACTTTCTGTGAAGTACTTTGATTTAATTATATACAATAACATGTAAGGAATTTAAATCAGAATTTGAATAACTCATTAAGTAAGATGCTAAATGGAAGTAATGCTGCCATAGACAAAGAGCGTTTATATTTTTTGTACTGTCTTGAGTTAAAATCATTAGATAAAGAATGGGTTTAATATGCATGTTGGAGTTCAGATGACATGGCACAAGAATTAAAAGTATTTTTATGATGAATAGTAGGTTTTTCAAACAATGGCTGAGAGACAACTACACTTCAGGGTTTTTAATAAATTTTTTTGAGAATACATTTTAATTTACCTGAGCTTACTGCTGATAGTAAAGACAAGTACATAAATGAGGTTAATATGTATTGTTACTGTTAGATTTTTTTGGCATTGGTTTTACGCAACAGACATTAAATCAGGATAATTTTGTGTGTGTGTTTGTTTTTAAAAATTACTAGGGGGGAGAGCATTGTTACTACCATGGAAATATCAGAGGTGTGAAGGATTCCAAAGTTGCTCTTTCAACTTGTAATGGACTTCAGTAAGTGCATGTTCTCATTTTTTAAACAAGGCTATAACTAATTATTATTCTTGAATATTGTCTCATTATAGAAGGAACTGAAACACTACAGGCTCAAAGATTTTTTATGTTTTGAGATTTTTCTTATTATCATCGGAATTAGTGTTTTGATGCTGTCTCGTGAAACCTTTGAATACAATAAGTGCAGGTAAATATTTCTGCAGATGACTTATTATGGTAAAGGATAAAAAAGAATTATATTTCAGCAGTTTGTATGCTCAGTATTCATGTATGATTCTGTCATAGAAAAATGGATCTTTTTGTTAGACTGTACCAGGAAAAAATGCAAGATATTAGCATTAGTTCTTGCTAAGTGCAACTCAGCTGTTGATTATATTTTGCATGCTCAGGGTGTGTCATAGGACTTCCTTTTTCCAAGGTCAAATCTTTACCCCTTTTGGTATTTAATCATTGCTCTGCCACTACATTTACTGTTAGTCCATTAAAATGTGCCAGATATCTTAATAATCCCCCAATCTTGGCTTTAGCTACAGGTGGTATTAATGAACATATATTTAATATTGGTCAGTTTTTCAGCCCTAAGTTTGGTTTTGTCTTATCAAAATTCATACCCTGGAGTCAAACTGATTGCCTTGTAATCCTAAATAACACTTACTTTTCTCCATGTTCTAGTGGCATGTTTGAAGACAGTACTTATTTGTACTTGATAGAACCCACGAATCTGACCCACACTGCAGTAAGTTTATTTTTGTCTAATTTATTTGGTTTGGGAGAGTGCTCAAGGAATACCAAATAAAAGTATTAAAATAAATCAATAAGTGATATGTCTCATGCATTCATATGAAAATAAAAGTATTTTAAAACACTTGATTTGAATTTGTTTAAGGTGGCAATTATGTAATTATTATTTACCTACAATTTTTCCTGCTTTTCTTTAATCCTTTGTTTCCTACTTGCTATTGATCATTTAGATGCTGGGAACAGACAAGTAAAACTGTTTCCCATAGCACATGGTAATGGACTGTCAAAAAGTGTTTATCAATTTGCTCTAGTACTTGAACTAGAATGTTTATAAGTTAATCTCTAAAACTCATTTGTACATTCCTCTCTAAATAGCTGCGTCAGATTGCTCTTGGCCTGCCATGATTCCACAAAAAACATAATTAAATACATAATTTCATCTGGGTGGCTTAAGCTTTGTATGTCTTAGGTCAGTGATCATTGTATAGCTTAAATGATTGTGATCCAGCATATTCAAATATAAGATTATGCTGGATCAGCATATAGGACTGCATTTATGCAAATATTTTGCTATTATTTTTTGTTTGTTTTTCATGTTTTATGTGTACAACCGTTTCTAAAACTTTAGCTGTTAATACAGCTGACAGACTTTCACAGAGAGTAGTAAAACTACGTATATTTCTAACTTCTGAGTGATTTTCAGTGAATGATTTTGCAACATTGGGACAGAGAGTTCTCAAGGTTTGTATCCTGCTTGTCTGTAGGATATATTGCAGATGCTGTGCCACAGTTCTCAAGCTTGTCTCGCTCTAGTTTGTATTTGACAGTATATGTATGGTGTGTGACAAATAACTAATGCTGCTGAACCAACACATTGTAGTGACTGGAAAGCTGAAATTTCAGTCTGAATAAAGATCTGCAAAATCATTGGCTGATACTGTCAAAGAAACTGGATCAGCATTCAGAGGCCTCAGTATCCTTTGGACAGTCAGTTATTGGGATGCAAATGAAACTTCAGAGACATGGGAAAATAGTACATCTAAAAGAATCAGTCTCCCCAGGAACAACAGTACATGCTGTGTGTCTGTGATGTAGCACATGCTCATAAAGGTTGCAGGTCTAAAAACTGATAACACAGACACAGTAAATTCATGGAGATTATATTTATACAAGGAAGAAGAAAATTTGATTAAACCGTTTTCTTGCTTGGGTGAACAAAGGAAAACAGAATATCTCTCTGAGTGGTATTTCAGTAAAAATTGTAAGTAGAGCAAAAGTTCTGGTTATAAAAGTGAGATACCATTTGCCACCTCAAGGTTTCAAGTTGAACTCTAAATAAGGAAACAGATGAGATGCATAATTTTCTCAAAACTCCTGGAAATAATGCAGCTACAGAAAGCTTTCAGAGGCTCATTTTTTAATTACAGTACATGAGATAAATATCTTGAACACAGCCTTAAGCATGTACTTTATTCAGCTTGATTAATCTCAACTATAGTAGATACTATATTAAGCTTCCTGTCCTTCCCCCCAAAATCTAGGAAATACATGCTGTATTGTCCTTCAGTGTGCTGTGTATTTCTCATGGAAGTTACAGAACAGTAGCAAACTACCCTTTGAAAAGAATTGCTTGTTTTGGCAGGCTCTGCAGAGGAGGTGTTAGGGAAGAAAGGAGTTGTTTTCTAGAGTAGATACTCAAATGTGATAATTTGGCGTATGTCAGATTTCTAAAGAAAATATGCATTAAAAATCTTGTCCTTTTTAAGGGTGGAATACACAGGGTGAAAGGATCCTCTTAAAGATAGTATATTGATTTGTTTCTTGCAATTTGCTGCAATTAGATAGGCTTATTTTCATAAGTAGTAGTAGTTGCATTTCATCTGTGGAAGGAAGATTTCAACCAGGTGCAGACATTCTAGTTTGACTTATTGGAATAAGGGATCTGTGTTCTCTAATGCTAAGGCTTTTAAAGGAGTTTTTTAAGGTAATCTCAAAGTGACACTTTTTTTTTGTAGACTGGTCAATTTGCTGAAGCAGAGAGGCTCTATGATTTGCTCAGGATTACAGATAAGATTGCTTCAGATTAGTACTACCCCAAATTGGTACTATAGTTGCTTGTGTTTTATGGAAAAAATAATAAAAATTAAAAATACTGAAAGAAGTGCCACATTTTTCACTTGATGTTATTAATTAGAAGAAAATTTCACATATTTTTCTTTTTAGGAAAGTAAAAGTAGGCCACATATCATCCAAAGAACTTACGGAACACAAACCTCCAAGCAGTTGCGGGACCTTGGTATGTTTTAACTTATGAGTTTTTAAATATTGGAAATAATTGTATATATAACTTGGAAAATTTGAGTATTAGGCTAGCAGTGTTTATAAAATTGCTGATTATTTAGAAAATCTTGAAAAATAGATATTTACCTGCCTTTTTTCACAATTATTGCAACGGAATATAGATTTTTCAAAAGGCAGCTGTAAGGCTTTCATCCCCAGACCTCTATTTAGCTTTTCTCTGAAAATCACTGAATTTAATCAGTGATATTAATGTTACTGAGGCAATGAGATAGAAGAAAATGTATATTCTAAGCCGAGGTTTTCATTTCTTCACCTCTCCTTGCATGCTTTAAAATTTCTGAATTACTTGAGTTTTGATATGTCTTATATATTTTTAAAAATGAGCTTTTGAATAGCAAGAGTGTTTCTAATTTTTGTGATCTTAATCTACTTTTGGTTTGGACAGGGTACATAAGTAGTTGAAAATAATTCTTAAATTGTAATTTTTACAGAGACTGACTCTAGTTCTGAATGGCCTTTTCTGTCTGAACTGCAGTGGCTGAGGAGAAGGAGAAGAAAGAGAGCAGTAAGTAGAAGTGTGACCCTGAGTTAAGACCATTTATACAGCCAAACTCACTAATTTCTGTATTTTTTAATGTCAAGAGGATATAGGATTTAGGAAACAAGTATTTCTAGAAGCTTGATATTGTCCCATAATACAGTTGTCAAATGAGAAAACAAGGCTTTTCTTCAAAAATAGATAATTTGGAAGAAAAGTGATAAACTTTCTAAAGTCAGACCAATGTTATGCATCAAATAAATCGAAATTTAGTAGAGGAAATGACTTTAGAATTTTTTTTTGTCTGCTTGAGAATAAAGAATAATTTTGAATGAACTCTTGCTACTTTATAGATATCTGACTTTATTGTCACTTGGCTCATTAAGTAGCATGATTAAATCAAAAATCCAAATGAGGACAACCAGAACTGGGTTACTGGGAGAACCTAAGTGGGCAGTCCTCATGATCTTCACATGCATATGTATCATTTAGGGGAATAATTGAGTTAAAGGAGATTATTCTGAATTTCTTCATTGGGTTGCTCAATCCACCCCATATTTTTGAGGGTGCTTATGTTTTTAGTAGCTTCCTTTCTCATTAAATCTGTGGTGAATAGTACATAATGTAAGGAGGAGGAAAGCAGTGGTGGTGTCTGCACTGAAGCAAAAAGAGTAGACCCTGAACTTTCCTAGTGATGTGGCTCAAATTCTCAGCCAGCTTTAAGTTACTGGAGCTACGATCCTTTACTTGCATTTCTCACCCAGTTGTTTACTGATTTACATACCCTAAACAATAGGTATTTTATTTGTGTATATATAATAAAAATCAGCTGCAGTTATTTTTGAAAATAACTACATCTTCATGATTTCTCAAAGAATTTCTTTAATTCATCAGTTATCTCGTGGTGTCTTTGAAGAAATGAAATATCTGGAGCTCATGATAGTAAATGACCATAAAATGGTAAGTATATCAATTCAGTAGTAATCTTCTTTTTGGTGACAGTTTGCAGGCTGATGTGCAGCCTACAAATTGTCCCCCTTTTTTGGGCCCAGGATTTTATTTATCAACAGCTATTAATATTTGTACTGTAAGACACACTGTAGGCCATAATACCTAATGAAACTTAATGTTACCTAAGAATTTCTGGGGCAATTATATATTCAAAATGAATCTGGAACACTTTGGTATCATATGGATAAATTAATATGCCCATCACTAACAAAGTAAAACAACAAAACATTTTTGTCCAGAACGAACACACTAAATTTTCTAAAATTACATCCTGTCTTTGAAGTTATATTGAAAGAGGTCAGAATTTGTTACTTTGAGTTTAGTTTTACTAATTTAAATTTTAAGGCAGCAAAACATGTAGACAAAACTCTGATTGTTCTTTGTGGCTATTCCATACTTATAAACAGGAGTGATAATGGAGTGCAAGGTAAGTTGTTTGATTCAGAAAGTGTTTGTCATTAAAAAACCAAAATGCATGGCGGGAGGAAAGCCCAATTTTCTTCCCCTTTTTGTTTTGAGGGATGACTGGAAAAAGTCAGACTAAGTGATATTTGTTGTAAGCACAACTTCTTTTTTTTTTAATCAAATTTTGCTGATACAATAGTTTTCACTTATTTTATTTGCAAGTAAAGAGCTTTTCATGTCTCTCACCCTGCTGCAAGTTTCCCAGTGCTTTATGGAGTTGTGAGCTCTGTTTTGAACACTAAAGGATGATATTTAAGAGCAAGAAACTGAAGATATCAGAAAAGTAATTCATACTTGTTCCAATGCTGAATAGACAGATAATGTACCCTCCCCTCACCTGTCTAATGAATCATAGAAGTAGTCTGGGCAAACATAGCCTATATTTTACCTCTGTTAATTTAGCACTGTGGAGGGAATTTAAATGGGTGGAAAAAGCAGGATAGAAATTTCTTAAGCTGTTTTCATTTGTAAAGCCACCTGGTAGGAAACTATTCGTAAGAGTTGGTTATTTAGCAGCTGGGCACAGTAACTGAAGTTGTGGCCATTTTGTCTATGCATGGTTTTCCTTATGAAGAGAAAATATTCCTATGTCTGTCTTTTTCCCTCTGGCCTTTTGTACTGCAGATGTGCTTGAAGGTGTTCACTACACTTACTACAGACACTGTTGTGTCCTCTAAAGCTTTATTTGTTAGAACTTACAGCACAAGATTTTTTGCCCCAAAGTTATCAGTGACTTAGAAACAGATAGTAATTCTTCTCAAAGAATAAAATGGATATACTTAGGGAAGTGTTCACAGTTAGGAGTCACAGCTTGCCAGTCCAGGAGCTCACAAAATAGACTTTCAAGGTTTTCTGCTTACCAGGAGAGGGCATGTTTCCCCTGCAGCAAAGGTCTTCGTTGGAAGAAGTATCTTAAACCTCCTTGATCATCGTGTTAAATGAGTAATACTGTGTATTTTCACAATATTTCCTTTTCTCTAGCAGTAAAGATATCTCAACACATTAAATTAGGTTGTTGTATTTTTTACTGGTTTAGGTTGATTTCTTTTAGGATCTGTGTTTAACCACTTCATGTGGTATATTACTGTTGATTTTAGAATTTTAATTCTTTCCTGAAAATCAAGAACATTTTTCAAAACATATTATTTTACCTTTCCACTTCTGGAAAAGTTTGGGATTGGCTCAAAACAAAAAGCCAAAGGCACCCTTTCCCCCTTCCCCACTGTCATTGGTCTCTGGGGAGCAGTCCATGGTATAGTGCTCTTCTCAGTGTGCATCCTAGGCACCTACTAGCACCATACATGAGAGCAGCTACTCAGTTGCTCACAGAAGAGTCTCTTCTTCCAAGGCCTCTTTTTAGGTACTGTGTTTCATAGAGAGAATAACTGACACTTTCATGGAACACTGTGAGGCAATGAGACTTGTTGCTTTTAACCAGTAGCTGAAATTAGTAAGTTTTTTGAAAAAGGCTTTTTTCCCCTGTTCTAAGCAATTTCACGTTCATTTTCTGTGAAATTTTGAAGACCTATTTTTCCTATCTGCAAATCATTCTGTGTAATGTATCTTGGTTTATAATTTTGCAGTTTCTTGAAAGTCATATGGATTCATGTTCAGATACCATAGCTGCATCTTTAAAAAATTTGACTTGGAACAGAAGGGTCTTATGAGGCAGGATGAGGAAAGACATGAAACCATTGTAATGATATGCAAAGACATTGTAAAGCAGAACTTGTAATACAGCTCATCTAGGTCTATTAAAAAAAAAAAAAAAGTGAAGTTAGGATTTAAGATATTCAGCTTAACTGTTTTAATGTTCAAACACGTTTATTTTTACCATGTGCTTCCCCTTCATTTTGCCTTTTCCTATAACTACTGCTACATGTCACGAAAGTATTGTGCTGTTGTAGAAAAGGAGGCCTTTGCAAAGAGCTGTGCACAGGATAAGTGGTAAATGCTTCATCTTCATGTCTTATAATTAAAGTGATGGAATGTGGCTACTACAGTCTGATATGTATCTCATCAGGTTAAGTAATTTTAACGGGTAAAGCATCCTCTCAATTTTGAGCTCATGTCTGTGTTCACGTTTACCTGTAATTTTGTCTCAAACGTTTGAACTCTGATTCTAAACATAGTATTTCTTATCGTTAAATGCTCCTTTTACAGTTGGGAAGGGCTGCATAACATACATGGCTTCCTTTATCTTCCAGGGATTCTTGAATATGAGGTATTGGCTGTGATCTGAAAGGTTTTTTGAGTTTTCCCCTTCTTAACATATTAATTTTACTTTCATGCTGTAAAAATAAAGAATTAGTAATAAATATTTAAATTCTCACTGTGTTCTACTTTCTCTTCTTTTAGTTCAAAAGGCACCGTTCTTCAACTGCATACACAAACAATTTTGCAAAGTCTGTGGTAAACCTTGTAGATGCTGTAAGTATCAATATTTCTTCTGAAAACTGATTCACTGACTTCTACTTTAGTGCTGTGTTAAAAATGTTATCATTTTCAGTTACCAAATTTCAATTACACTTTAAAGTGCACTTCTAGTTCCTCTGCAGAAGAATAGCCTGGGGTGAATGTATAAGAAGCTATCAGATTATCTGTGGCATTTTTCTTAAAGCTTGCAACTGTCAGAGTTTGCCTTTGGCAGGGGTGATTTCATTTTCTGTCACCAATTAGGAATGAGATTTAATCAAATTTGTATTTGTACCTAACTACAAGTGATTGAAACTGCAAGTATAGCTCACAAGGGATACATATATCCATTGGAAGAAAAAGTGAGTGTGAGTAAAATAATCTGCTTTATAAATCTCTATTTACAGCTTGAAAACAAACAAGATGCTGCTGCACTACATTATAAATGGGTGGAACTGACACAGATACCATACTTGTACCTGTGCTAAATTTAAAACAATTTTGCATACAGTATATAAACTAAAAGTAATATTTGTGGTGAAATTAATTCGGGAGGCTTTTTTTCCTCTTTTTGCTACATACATAATGATGACAAATGTTTAAGAGCTCTGTATGTAGTGAAAACAGGTAGATTTTCTAGTAGGGATGAATACAGAGTGTGCCAAATGCTGACTCTGAGTCCCTTTTCCATGTGACATTATTGATACCAGTGGAACTGTGGGATATGATTGAGTCCAAAACATTGTCAGCAGTTTGACTCGGAGGAAACAGTGCAGTATTTGTTCTTACATATAAAGTGTACTGGATGTATATTCAAAATTTAGGTGAATATATTTATAATACATGAAATACCAGAAGTGTTTTGGAATATTTTTCTGTAATGATCTGAAAAATTACTAGAGCAGATAAAAATGTAAATAAATGTAATATTTCTGCAATTTATATTGAACATACCCAAAGAAAAGGTGGCATCTTTATTTTTTCCTCATCTGATAATTTCTTTCTCTTTCTTCTGCATTTTAACAAAAGTTACTTCATCCATCTTTTCTTTCTCTTTTATGTCTGTTTTTTCCATTTTTATCTATGTGTATGCAGAAACACGAGCTTCATTCTTGCGTAGAATTCAGTCCCTTCATAGAGATCTTACAAAATGACATCTTAATGGTTTTTTTCTTTAAATAAAGCATGAAAAAGAGCAGGATTTTCTGCCTTGTTATTCCCTTGTGTCCATAGGGTGTAGGCTGTATTTCTTACTGATTTATTGCTGGGAATAGGATAATGGCTTTCAGAGGCCTTCAGGTTCTCTGCCCCCTCTTCCATTTTTTTCTTGCTGTTTGCTTCAGGAAATAGAGTTTTCCTCTAGGCAAACAGAAGTAGAGTCTTTATTGATTCACCCCTGTGTCATTCCAGGCAGTTTAATTTCACTGGGTTTGCTCATGTTGTAAACCATTTTCTGTGTATGTTTTCAGCCTGTCTCCCTGAGACTGAAGCATGCTAATACTCTTTTCCTTCCAAGGTCTTGGACAAAACTGGGCTTAGCTGGTTCCTATCTCTTGTTTTTATATTTCTCTCTTTTTTTTTTTTTTTCCTAAGCTGAATATTATACATTGATTTTTTAATAAGGATAACTCTGCCCTGATACAAAACTGGGTTTCTGGTCTGGGCAGATAAGGAAATACATCTTTTGTAGACCTACAAGTCCTGCATAACCTTAGTTATTAAAATTTGGCATTTTTTGAACTGAACCCAAAGGCAGCAGTAGTTTTATGTAGAATCAAATATCATGCACAATGTTAAAATGCCTATTTTAAAACTGTTTTGTTATTATTAATGCCTGATTGTTGTTTCCTTATCTATTGCTACAGTAACATTAAAGTTTATAGAAAAGTAAATATTTTTCCTTAATTCCACTCATGCAATGTGAGAGTTAAGTGATCATACTATGTAAATGGAAATCAAGCATTAATTAAAATTTGTATTTAATTAAATTTTGCAACTTTAAAAGTTGCAGTTAAAACTTTTAATTGTTTTTGGCTACTCTTTGAGATAGATTTTTTTTCTTTGAGATCACCCAGTGTACATTTACATTTCTTCCTTGCTGATTTTTGCACAGGTCTTCTGCAAAACTCAGTGGCAAAATTATTTACCATGAGAATTTTAAAGAAAATGGAGTGGCTCAAAAAAAAAAAAAAGAGCAACAAGGGTTGGTTTCTTTTTCCTCCGAAACCTAAAATTTAAGTGGATCAGAATATTAGCTTTTAGGCAATGATGACATTGCCAGCTAACTGTTTCCCCATGTTTTCCTCCTGCTTTATCCCTCTTGTCCTTCCGCTTTACTCTTACTGGCTAAGTGTGCATGTTTGACCCAGTGTTCTACTCCTGTGCCTGTCCTGTCTCTGCCCTCAGATATACAAGGAGCAGCTGAACACCAGGGTGGTGCTGGTGGCTGTGGAGACCTGGACAGACAGAGACCGCATTAACATTCACCCCGACCCGCTGCAGATGCTGCACGACTTCTCCAAGTACCGGCAGCACTACATCAAGCAGCACGCTGATGCTGTGCACCTGCTCTCGTATGTACCCTTGGCAGTGGCTTGCAGTGTTAGCTCCTGTCTGCTGCTTTTCTCTACTTGTCTCTTTTTTCTTACTTTTTTTGCTTGGTATTCTCTGTATCAACCAACACCTGCCTTCCTTACCAAGCTTAATTGATATTTAACACCTGTTTTCAATAGGTGTAGTATATACCATGGTCATGTGGATAGATATCTATAATGATATTTGAATGTCTTTGCAACCTGGAGAGAGTGTCACATGTGAAGTGTCTTTAGATGAGCCCTTAAGGACACTTAGCTTTGCTAGTCAGGTGTGTAATGTGCTGCTTTTCCAGTTATGATCGGGAGAGGGCAGAGCTGACAGGATTATGCATTGCCACAAGAGTGTTCCAGTTAGTAAATTTATTCACACATGTGGCTGCAGTGATGATTTGTTAATGGAAGGTCTTCTCCTTTAGAGCTGTAATGAATTGTTCTGAGGCACAAAGCATTTTGAGAGGAAATTCCACTTGCATCACTAGGCACAACTTCAGCCTTGAGCAAGGATTATTTTCCTTAATGGCATTGTAAGCAAAGAGGAGGAAATGTGTGTTCGCCTGTGCAGCATAGGGAAAGATCTTCAGCTGTCTCCCAGCAGCATGACATACTGTAAGGATGGAGTAACTAATATCTTCCACGGTGAATATATTTTCTCCTGTAGTTCATCTTCTGCAGAAGTTAAAAATAGGGGCTGAAGAATTTCCTCCAGATTTCCTTAAAACAGGCGTCACAATGCAATGCTGATTTTGTTCTTCATAATACAGGCAAGGTGCTGCTGACATGCACTCTTAGTGACTTCCCTGCATGTTTTGTGTCACCTTCTGAAGAGTTTGCCAGCAAACAGGCTGTTCTCATGGTGAAAAGTATCAAATCCAACCTGAAATACAAGAAGTTCCTTTAAAACATAAGGCAAAAAAACCCTTTCACTGTGAAGTTGGTTAGATACTGGAACAGGCTGCACAGAGAGACTGTGGAGGGCCCATGCTTGGAGATGCTCCGAAGCTAGTGGAACATGGCATGCTCCAGCTGAACCTCCTTGGAGCTGGGGAGAGGTAAACTAGAACATTTCCAAAAGTGCCTGCAATCCTGTCTGTTGTAAAGCCCCTGGCTGTAAGCATTTAGTTAAGCTGCAGTCTGAAAGTTCTGATGGCTGTTAGAATGTTCTGAAAAATAAATACATACTTGTATGGGGTAACCTGTCCTTTTGAAAAAACCCATCAATTTTCAAAGGTTAGGTCATTTGTACATCATGCAGGATCACTGTAGGTTGCTGTAGGCTGTGTAGATTTATTGTTATAACTATGAAGTTAAATAGGTGTAATTCATAGTAATTTATAGGCATTTTATTGAATAATTTAGATCTTCCAGATTCCATTACTTAATTAAATTATTTGGAGCTTACTAACAATAAATGAAAGAAGGCAAGGTTAAAGAGCAGTATTAAATTACTTTCCCTTTAGGTGTACTTCTCAGTCTTTTCATTTGGATTTAAACTTAAATTGCTTTGGATTAGGATAATAACTTTTAAAGTTCTCAGTACTGGAACATTTCAGAACAGATTTCCTTCATGACAAATCATAAATTGGAATATATTGTGAACTTTTAAAAGCAATGTTACTACTGTATTGTCTTAAGAGTCTGGCACTCAAGCTTCCTGTGCTTGGTTTGTTTGTGGGTTAAGACTGATTCTGACTCTACAAGAGAAAAATAGTATTTGTGTCAAAGCTTACAAAGTATTTGTGTATTCTGTTTGTAAACTTGCAGTTGCTTTTTATGCTAGAAATAGATGAAGGTACATGCAATCTATCATAGCAGGTGTGAGAATATGCTCTTTCAATAAGCTCTTGGTGCCCAATGTCAATGTGTTATAGTTTCTTCATTTTTATTTGTTTGTAAGGAATGTGACATTTCATTACAAAAGGAGCAGCTTAAGTTACTTTGGAGGTGTTTGCTCTGTGGCCAGAGGAGTAGGAGTGAATGAGGTAATTTTTTTTTTCATGACTAAAGTGAAATAAAGTAGAATCTCTACATTATAATCTTAGTAGTTCATATGTTTCAGTATCCAGGGCTTTAAAGATAATTTACATATTAAAAAGTTAGGATTCTCACAGCCAGCCTTCTTGATCATCATCAAAGTACTGCTCAGAGTGCCTTTCTTTTTAGAAAGTATTTCTCCTGTCTGCATTATTCTCTTAAAAAGAACTTAAATTGTCTTTTATTATATTTAACAGAAATTTAGACCCAAAAATCTTAGGAATATTTGAAACACAGCACTGAATACTTTTTGTCTTACCACTGTAAGACACTTGATCTTCTGAGGTACCAATGTCATCTGATTCTTCCTGAAATTTTTTAACATTGAAATTAGAAAACAAATTGTCCCTATGTATTGATTTTTTTAATATTATTGTTATTTTTTTTACCCTCAGTGCAGTGTTAAATTGATAATGAAATTCTCCTAATTTTATGTGGGTTAAATCCTACTATTTAAAAACTATTGCATATATATCAAATAAACTTCTTTCTTTAGATTAACCAGTGGGGAGAAGTTGCCTGAGATTAGGAGAGGAATAGTTTATCTGTTGTGTACTTTATTGAGTTTATTTTCTTTATATGCACACAGAATTGTGATTGACTGCACTGAATTATTGAAGTAGTAGGTATATAGTAAGGCAGAATGAGCCAGTGTAGTGTTCATTGCAACAACTAATGGGTTTTTGTTTTTTTATAATTGTGCTTCTCTTGGAATGCAGTATGGCCTCCCTTTGCCCATGGCACAGGAACTAGCCCAAAGTCTTGCTCAGAATCTTGGAATACAATGGGAGCCAGCTGCCAGGAAACCGAGTATGTACATGGAGTCTTTTGTCTTCCTTAGCTAAATACAAACACTTCCTTTATTGTGTTTGAAAGAAATGCCAAAATTGCTGTAACTATAGAACAAGAATTGCTGCTTTTGGAAATATATGTAGTGAAATTTCAGCCTCACCAAAATAAGAGCTGCCACTTCAACAATGTTTTGCATGACCTCAGTGATGTCCTGGGTCAAGGTTAGAGTCATAACCAATATTCAAAAGTATATTTGTAAAAACACCATTAATTTAATTTAGAACTAATTTTCTATCATAATGAAATCTGTAAATCCAATAGAACAATCGCTGACTTCTTGAAATGCAAAAATACCTGATTTAACAGTTGAAGAAAGGTAAGGAGTTGTAACCTAGTCCAGTGTGACATTTGCTCAACTTGTTTTCTTGATGCTTTGGTGAGACCAGATTTGTGTTACCTTAACATGGGAAGAGTGTTGGTACAAAAACTGCTGCAAACCCCTTTTCAGGGCTAAAGAAAATTGTTTGGTTTTTCATTTGCATTTTGTGAGGAGTTTGGCTACCTGCTCTCTTTGTTTCCTCTTTAAAAATGTGAATGATAATGTTGACTTTATTGTGAAATCACTTCAAATATCTGTGAATTAGGAAACCATTCTCAGGAATATTGTTTTGTAAAGCATTGATTTTAAATTGTGTAAACTAGCAAATTGCTAAACTATTCTCTATATAGTTGTTTTACAGGTAAAACAGAGTTCATACAATTTGGAAATCAGAATATTTTTTAACTGAAAAATAGAAGTTTTTGATATGATAGCTTAGTGTCCTTATTTTGATGCCCTTTATAGAGGAAGATTAATGAAAGGCCTGAGGAGAGTAGAAATAACCACATAAATGATTTCTAAATGTTTTCCATGGAGAAACTCTGGATTTCCAGTAGTAACTACAGTACATCTGTCTTTGGTAGTTCATTTTTATGGGCAGTTTGCAGCTTCTGTTTTACCAACCATAAGGTGCTGATCTTTTGTTTTTATGTTATGAATTTCGTCACTGTTGACTTACGTGCTATAGCTGTAAGTAAACTATAAATCCATTTTCATTCAACGACTTTTTTGAATGAATGTTTAATTGGCTGATTGACATATTACTGTTAATAATTTTATGCCAAAGGGAAAAAGCCTGGCCTGTCCAGTAACAATCCTCTTTCAGGTTATTCTGTATTTTTAGGGAGGAGAAAATGTGAACATTTAAAATCATCAATATTATGTGTACTGCAGACAGCCTTGTGCTGCCTGTTTTGAGAGTATGGAGGGAAGAACCTTGCCAACTATTTTTAGCTTTGTGTAGTGCCTGTAATTTTGTATTGAGTCTTACAAACCTGCAGATATGGTAATTTGAAAGTATTGTGTTTATTTAAGGTCTAAGTATGTCTTCAAGTGGGCTGGTTTCCTTTTTGGGGCTAGAGTTTGTACAGCCAAGCAACCATCAAATCTTTGTATATCTAGTCAAGCTCCATTTTTATAGTACTTTATATTTATTGTAAGCATATTTATAACTTCTTTCCTTTTCTGTTGTATTTTGGTCTTGTCTGAGAAGAGTGTGACTGCACTGAATCCTGGGGTGGTTGCATCATGGAGGAAACAGGGTATGTCATAAATATCAGTAATTGAGGGCTCTGGAATGAGTTCATAGTTTACATTATGGCAGAAATATTTATGCATTGAGTTTTATCCATGTGTTTTACTGCTAATAAACGAAAAACCAGAAACAATTGGAACTCAATCCTTAGGTAAATAAATGGTCAGTGAAGTCTGAAGGGGAAGCACATCTATATGGGTGGAATTTCATTGCCCCCACCCTCACATACTGCCAATGATTATTTTCTCTATACTGTAAGCAATTGATTAGAAAAGGATAACTTCTGAAATTCAGGGGTTTGAGTCTTAGAAATCACTTCCTGTCAGTATCTTGCTCACTGTGGAAGCTTGAGTGCAAAAATCATGGAGAAAATTAGTTACAAATGAGACAGAAGGAACTTTGTTTCTTTGTACAGTATTTGGAAATTGGTTCTTCAGTAGAGTTACTTTGTGGCTTCCCTGTAGACTTGTAATTGTCAGCCACTGTAGGAGTGCAGCCGAAAATCATTCCATAAATTTGCTCCTGGAATCCAAGGTAAAGCATTGATCAGAATAGATACTGGCTCCTTCATATGGTGAACTCATCAAAGTATTGGTCTTGGATGGAAATATCAGAAGACGAGGCTGTGGAATAAGCCTCTTCTGTAAAAAAGGTTAACAGTAAACAAAAGCCAGGAGCAGAAGATGGTGATGTAGGAGCTGATAAAGGACTGACTAATGACATGAGTGAATAATTAGCTGCACTTTAAAGCCTTTTCACTTAACTCCATCAGTGTCAGGAGACATTTTTTCTGTATGGAATAATTCAGTGGGGAAATAGCTCAGTGGCAGTGAGCTGTTAGGAGAGGAATGGCGAACCTCCTTATGGCATAGGTACCCCAATCTTTCATAGATCTCATTCCCAGATCTCAAAACATGACTAATAAACATATCAGACAATTTCTGAGTGAGAAATTACTAATAAAGTACATTTTCAATAGTCTGGGAAAAAGATTGAGTTGAGGAAATATGAGAGAAGTCTGTAACATTATTCAAAAATAATTACTTTTTCTTCTAGTGTAAGAACTAGGGCGACATGAAATGAGATTAGCAAATATGACAGAAGAAAATGGGATGAAATTGTTCTTCTACCAGTCTGTATTAAGCTGTGAAACTTCTTACTGTAGCATCTTGTAGGTGTTAAAAAAACCTGAGAGGATAGTGGATTATGCATGCAATAGAAAGGGTGAATAGCAGCTACTATGATAATGTGGGTTTAGCTTATTAAGAAGTTTAAAACCTACAATTTTATATACTGTACATAAAGTAGAAATATAAAAAAGGCAAAATGTTTTAAAATTTTTCTTTTGTTCTGATTTTATTATTTGAGAATAAGACTGAGCTGTTATACTGTCGCACACAGTGGTTGTAAGAAACTGGGATTTACAGTATTTAAAAAGGTTGTGACCCCTTTGCCCCTTTCCAGTAGTTGGTGGTGTTTCAAGGCATTTACTCAGCTAATTCTTTGCCATTTTAGGGTATACCATTCCAGGAAATTCTCCAAATGCAGCATTGCAGAATACAAAGAATTTTTACTTCGTGGGGGCGGTGCCTGTCTTTTTAACAGGCCAACAAAGGTAATAAATAACTTGGTTGTCAGGACATCTGCTACACATTGTAATGAAAATGTAATCATTTCACTGACATCATCTTTCTCAAATTTATTCAAATATCTATGTGGATATTTTCTTGAGGTTGTAATTAGCTGTTCAACCCCATTAGCATTTTAAAATAATATTGACAGGAATGCAACTTGATTTCCTAATTCTTCATACTCAAGTAATGATAAATTCAACATAAATGCACTACCTATTAAGCTGGAAGTAGTGCAAAATAAATCCAGAAGTGCATGCTCCACCTATACTCACTTCTTGGACTTTGTGTCTGAGGTTGTTCAAAAGAATGCCAGTTACCACATTAGGAAATAGAAATCCATAGCTGATTTCATGTAGACAGTAGTAACTTTTGGTTATTCTCAACCAAAAGTTAGCTTAATTTCATTTCAAATATACATCTAGCAAACTATCATTCATAGCTGTTTCCTTCTACCCTTGCTTTTTTGCCTAAAAACTTACCAAGGTCATAATTTTTTCTAAGACAATGTTAGCCTGACATCCCTGTAAAGCTGAGCAGTATAAAAATATTCCATGTGGCTCTTTTTGCCAAGTAATAGCAATCCAAAGCATTAATATTCTATTTAATCATAGTGTCAAACTGCTGTCCTTGTAGAATTTAATACCACATGAGGCTATTAGACTGTTCTGTTTACTAGGCTGTACCCTTTGGTGGACCATCACCTTGCACAATTAACTAAAAAAAAAATTGCTTGTTTAAGTGGTTTTGAATCTTTTCCCAGGGTAGCAATTTTTGCTTATAGAATAAGAATGCAAGAATTCTTACACAAAGCCATAAATAGGGAAATGGAAAAACACAGCTTCAGTTTTTAGTGACAGTTGTCAGGCAAAGTAATGTGAAGAAGTTGTCAATTTGACTCAATTTGACAGAATAAAAATCTGATTTATTTTGAGGAAAAGGCTTATGGGGAAATGGTTGAATTATCTTTATATATTATCTATTCCAGTGCTTTACAGCTTTAAAGTACTTTGCGAGGGGAAAATAATCATACAATGTTTAGAATGCTTTTATTTGGAGGTCAGGAGGTAAGGTAGAAAATGGTGTGTTTAATCCTTTGGTAAGTAAAACAGAATTGTCAAACAGTCACCATGATGGTATTTTAAAAATTATATCCTGAGTTATGCTCTGACATGTATATGAACATTAAATGGTTCCTGATTGCTATAGGAAGTTTGTGTGTGCCTGCTTGTGTTCTGTAATTTTCTTGTTTGATAGAGAAATGAATTTCAGTTTCAGAGTAAGAGATCTTGCTGTTTGCACCAGAGTGTAGTAGAGAGAGGAGCTTACAGAGGAGGAAAAATTAAATGCTTTTTTAAATCCTGCCAACATTACTGGTGAAGAAGAGTGCACATGGATATTTCTTCACTATTGTTTTGCTTCTGGCACCCAAAATTGTAGGTGCTATTGATTAACTATGTGGTTTATACAACAGGAGTGAAATGTTGTATTTCTTTTTTACTAGGCATTATGATTCCCCCCTGCCCCAACCAAAACTACCAAAGAAGAATTCCATACAAGTTTATATATAATTTGTATTGTGTTTTATGTTGTGTTTCATATCTTGCTGGTTCTCCACAGCTTTACTTCCACTAAGCCCATGCAGAAAGGTTTACTCACATCTTTCAGCCTTAGATTAATCTGTTCACATTTAAACTTGTTAGCTTCTAACATCTCATTTCAACCATGTTTTAGTGAATGTGTTTCTGCTGCTGATATTCCAATTAAATTGGTGATTCCTGATATTCTTATATGATTTTAAAGCAGAATTATATTGAAAACAGACAAGCCTCTTGCAGAATTATTTCTGTGACAAGACTGAAAAGTACTTTTAATCAAAATTACGATGTGTGAAACCACTGTAGAATCTGCATCATTCTGAGCTGCAGAATTTATCTGCATTGTATGTATCTGGTTCTAGGATTAGCTGTTTAGTAGTCTTTGTATGTGCTTGTGTATAACTTACTAATAAGGCACATAGGATTTCCTTTTGGCAGGATTTCTTTCTGTTTATTATTCTCATGCACAAACATTGCAGAGGAGCACACAGTAGCTCATTGCATGAGCAAGTGTGGGTTCCTGAGCAAATCCCAAGAATGATATTGTGGACTGGTCTCTTGAAGGAATTGTCAGAAAACTGGGAGTCCATGGAACAGGAATGAAGTTTAAATGTCATCCCCTTAAATATTACTGTAGTGTCTCTATTTATTGTGCTTTTCTGAGATCAGTGTTCTCCTAAAGAGGACCAGCATTCCTGTGATTTGGCTGTATGCCTTTCATGTCTGAAAAATTCTGATGAGCAGCATTTGAAAACCACGCTGCCTTTTCTTCACTGAGGCATGGTACTTGCATTGTCTGGGACAGCACATTTGTGTAGCATTGCAGAAATGGGTTGTGTGTGACACAGAAGTCACTTGACACTAGTTTTATTCTAACTTTGGGGTGGGGGCTTATTTCTTTTAGCTCTTTGAAGCCACTGAGTGTGGAAATGGATATGTAGAAGCAGGAGAAGAATGTGATTGTGGTTTCCGAATGGTAAGTAGAGTTATAGATTGCTCCACAAGTCTTTCTTATACAATTTATTAAGGTAAATTAAGTGATTGGTAAGAGAGGGGGGAGGTTATGGAAATGAATTTGTTTTGCCTGTTGTTTGGGAACAATTTTGTTAAAAGCTTGTGTTAAAACATTTCTTTCAAATGACAATGAATGCAAAGACAGTGTCCTCTGAACAGCTCCTGTTGCACCAATGACAAGATAAAGCTGTTTCCCAGCAGTTGTTGAGTTGCGCTGGAGAAGCGCTTACCTCTTTGCTTTTCTGGATAGCATATCTGGAGTGGGAGACTCTTTACTGATACTTTGGAGACTGGTGCCTGTTTTCAGACAGAAGTAGTAAACTTGTTTTCTTCTCTGTTGCAGAAATACTCCAATAATGTTTTTTGCAAAAATCTGCCTTCTAGATTTGAGTTCTTGTTCTAGTATGTAAATATGATTGCACTTGCAATTAGGTTGGGGTTTTTTTCTGCATTGAATACTATTGAACTAAGCAGCATAAATTTGGCACAGGCCTCAGAAGGTGTGAATCCCTGTGTTGCTATAGCATTGTATGTCACTGTTTTCCCTTTAGTATTTGAGTATTTCAAAGGCTTCTTCCATCTGATAATTTCAAATTATCAGTGCTAAACTGAATCTTTTGTCCACTGGTATGTAATAATTTGATGTTGGAAAGATTGTGAAGAAATTGTTTAAAATGGAAAACTAAACTTTTTGCTTATTTTTTTCTTCAGGAATGCTATGCAGACTGTTGTAAGAAGTGCTCTCTTTCTAATGGAGCTCATTGTAGTGATGGACCCTGCTGTAATACATCATGTCTTGTGAGTGTTGCTGCCATATATCAGTCGTTCTTTTCAGTTGTCTATGGCAGTTGTGTGCAGCCTGTTACAGTTCAGAGTGTGTTTTAGGTAGAAGGAAAAGGTGCAGCCTATGTAGATGTATTCTCAGTGCTGAACTATGTTTTTAATTTTCTAGTTTTTCCCGCGAGGTTATGACTGTCGATATGCAGTGAACGAGTGTGACATTGCAGAGTTCTGCACTGGGGATTCTGGACAGGTATGTGTACAGAAACGTTCTCTGCTTGCACTGCTGATGTTTGTTTGCACTCTTTTTTTTTGTATTCATTTAACAGGAAAATTGTGTTAACAAACTGCACAGTCATATGCCCAAAATGATGATGTAATAATGGAGTGTAAACTATTATAAGCTCATGAAAACAATAATCTAAGTGGACTCAAAAGATGGTTTCTCTAGATTTATTTGGTTTTTATAAGTCTTGGGGTTTTGTGTATAATATTTGTGTCAGTCATCCTTCTTTACTCTTTGCCTGGCCTATAACTTAAATAATGAGAATACACTGCGAATGTGAATATATTCAAAGGTAATAATACTAAGATTTTATGAAATAAAATGGCTTAGAATTGTAGAAAATTGCAACTAAAGGAGTATAGAAACATAGAATCATTTAGGTTGGAAAAGACCTTTTGGACTGAGTACCACCATGAACCCAGCACTGCCAACTCCACCACTAAACCATGTTCCTAAATGCCATACATACCTCTAGGGATGGTGATTTTCTGTGTCTCTGGGCAGCTGATTTCAATGCTTGACAACCCTTTTAGTGAAGCAGTTTTTCCTAATATCCAACCTAAACCTCCCCAGCCCAACTGAAGGCCTCTCATCTTGTCAGTTGTTACCTGAGCAGAAGAGGCTGACCTCTATATCTCTACCTCCTCCTTTCAGGGAATTACAGAGAGTGAGAAGGTCCCCCCTGAACCTCTTCTCCAGGCTAAACAATCCCAGATCCCTCAACTGCTCCTCATAAGACTTGTATAAAGTGTGTTATGTTTTCTAAGAGTGTGCACATGTATGAGAATTTTAGAAGTTGTGGATCTTATGCAATTGTCCTGAAAACATTTGGCTAATATAAAATATGGGAATAAACAGCAACCAGAATGTTGTTTCAATTTGATTTCTTTTAAATAGTCAACATCCTGTACATTTTCCATTTTCACACCAACTTTGATGTTTTAGATGACATATACTCCTTTTCAATATTGAATGTTTATATATTTATTCTATTTATATAAGAACTTCATAACTGATGCAGTCATCTACTGCATCAAGTTCTTAGCCTTGAAGAAATGAGATTCAGGACAAATCACAATCTCTTTGGGCATTGGCTATAGTTATAAATGCCAGTAAATTAACAATAACTTCCTTTTATTTTATCATCTGAGATGTCAACACATAGATAAGTAGCTATTGCCAATATTTTATCGTAAATCTTTTGCTCTGTAGATGGAGCATTCTTAATGAGAGAGAGAAGGGCTTTCTCAAGCTGCCCTCAGAGTGTTGGCTAACACAGTCCAGTGCAGCAGCATTCTCTTTCCAAATTTTCACAGGTCCCTTTTAGATGAGGAAAAAACCTTAAGAATGGTTTAAAGAAAGTCCTTACTTTAATAGTCTGAGGTTTCTGGACCTAGGAACTTGTTTGTATGAAAGAATTTCCAGTGCCAAGAGAACATAACAATTAAAATCATTAGGCCCCCTGAAGCTCTGTAAGCAAGTAGGTAGGCTGTCACTAGGTGCTCCCTCACTGTTGTAGTGGAACTGAAATGCATGGGGTGGCAGTGTTGCAAACACGGCCCCAGTACTAGCTACCAAATATCCTCCTACTGAACACATTGGCTTTCCTTTTGCCTCACCTCCTTAATTTCTTCTTGGAACATGCAGGAAGTTAAACTTGAACATTGTATTTCATGGCTCAAGATGTTAATGTTTTCATTTCTATTTGTAGCTATGAACATTATGGCACTAATTATGTTTTCAATCCCCTTTATATGTTGTCTGATTTTCTTAAAAGCAGGAAAATTCCATATGTGGTACTCTGATGTATTATTGCAGTACACATGACAAAAAAGACTCTTAATTTTTTTCAGTGTCCACCAAATCTTCATAAACAAGATGGATATGCCTGTGATTCTAATCAGGTATGCAATGTTTTGAAATCCCTGCATATCAGCAAATAGAAATCAACACATTCTTGTTCTGTTTTGGCTTTGATTTTTTTAAATCCTGTGTTGCATATTTCTTCACAAATTTTATCCTTTAAACATCAATGTTGCTTGTGTTTTATGCACTCTATGAATTGTAATAATTTCTACTTTGAGTGAAATCCACTTGGTATCTCTACATTTTGTATGTAGATATTTTATTACACTCCATGTTAATAAGTTCTTTCCAACTATGTAAAGGTATAAAGCAACTGCTTAAATGTCAGTGTGTATTGGACACAAACTGGCTTTGGGAATCTGGGCCAAAATGTGTACTTCATCTACCCAAATTCATGGAATCTACATCCCAACATGCATGTGAAGTGTGGCAATGAGACATTTGTTGTGGGAGGGGAAGGAGATGAAGTTGTTTTCAGTTCTCATTCCTAACATGTTGTATTTTGTTTAGGGTCGTTGCTATAATGGTGAATGCAAGACAAGAGATAATCAGTGCAAATATATCTGGGGATCTAGTAGGTTCACTTTAACTACCTTAAATGTATTTCATTTCTAGTTCATTCCTGCCTTTGCTTTGGATTTTTTTGTGTTTTTATTTTTTGTTCCTGACACTGTAAGTTAAAGTTTTCTGATCAGTAGAGTGAGTAGACTGCAGTGGGAAAATGGCTTGATTGCCAAGTGGAATTCTGCATCTGGGAGTGGTGTCAGTGAGAGTGATGATGTGGCTGCAGATTTGCTGTAGGGCAGCAAATGCTACTGGGGGGAGGGGACAGAGGATTTTTTGGGTACAGTTCAAAACCAGATGTTTTGGGCTTTTCTTTAATGACAGTCATCAGTTCCATTATCCCATCAGTGGTTCATGACAAAACTGCTCCACCTTGCCTCTCCTTCCTATATTATCCTCCAAGTCAGGAAAATTAGTACATTGGTGTGAACTTAAATATGCATAGTGTGATTTAAGTCCAGAAGTGTTGAGTTAAACAGAATTGCAATTGCAATGGGCTTTGCTTGCAGCAGAGAGGGGCTGAATGTTCTGTGTAAGGACTTGGAGACAATTCAGCAGAGTAGAACTACCAGGACGTCCTGTGCTCTGGCATTTAGTGTGCTCTTGTGCATTTTGTCCAATCATAACTGCCACTGAGGCCACTCTGTCTTATTATTTTATCTTCCTCTATATAATTGTTGTGCTTTTCTATTTTATTTTTGTTGGATTCATTTTTAGAAAAAAGAAATGAGCTCATCAGTAAATAATTATGGGTTTAAAACCTATTAGTTCAGAATTTTACTCCTAAAAATAAGTAAAAATTACACTGTGTTCAAGTTTGTTTTCCTGTGAACATCTGAAAAATAGAATAAAATCAACATTCAGTTCATGTCAGAACATATGCTTATCATAAATATCCTATATAAAATCTTCTGAAATGCAGATCAGGAAAAATTGCAGTGAAAAATCTTGTGCAACTGTCATGAAGTGAACAAAATTAGACCACAGGTAAATTTCATATGCAGGATACAACACAGACACCATGGAGGCTACTTTTAAAAGTTCAGAGCAAATTTTGAACATATCAGTAGGTATTTCAGTTTTGCCTGCTCTCCCTTTTAGTCACTGGAAAATACCCTCTGTGCACATACATGTGTATTTGAATTGATGGTTTGTATTAAAAAAAATACAGGGAACGACTGCAATAAATTATGCAAGTTTCAAAGCTGTCATGTTGCTAGTGACAAGCATGCTTCTATTTTCTTCACTAACAGAGTCTTCAGGATCTGACAAATTTTGTTATGAAAAGCTAAATACAGAAGGCACAACAAAAGGAAACTGTGGAAAGGATGGAGACCGATGGATTCAGTGCAGCAAACAGTAAGTTTGTTTGGTAGAGATTATTTGTAATTTAAATAGATTTGTAATGCTTTAATATTGTCTACTTTTTGTACTTTTTCATGCATGTTTCAGCAGCTTGTTTTATTTTGAATTTCTTTTCCCTCATAAGGCGTGCATCTTGAAAAAATTGCAGTGTGACAAATCTATAAGTGACTCAGCAATATACTTGTAAATAATTCTAGATTTTCAGAAGAATATACTGTGACTTCAATTATTCCAGAGTAGCTGAGGGACAAGACAGCAAAAAGTCACAAGTTCATAACATAAAACCACCTCAGCCTTGGCAGGGGTAAATTAGGCTGCAAATACACTCACTCTGTTCATTTGCTCTGGGATTGACACCAGATTATGCTGTGTCAAGTTTGTTTCAACATCTATTTTGACCAGAGAGGACCATTAGACATTTGGCTGCTATAAAGAAAAGGCCTGATTAATTTCCATGTGATCATTACTAAATGAGTATTTGATTAAATTTACTTTTCAAGTTAATGATCATTAGTAGAGAGACTTAAATTTCTCCTGATTTACTTCTGTTTTGTAATTTTTAATTATGTACATACAAATTTCAGTTTAGGAATAGCATTTTCCTTCTTTGACTATTTGATGCTTGTATAGTGGAGTTTTTTGTATTATTAGTTTTTAGATGAGATCATAAGGAAAGGAGTTGTTTAATTTAGATGAGGACAGTGTGTTCTAGTGTGTATGTTAAAGCCCTCATTTCTATAAAAGCTTTTCTTTGTTGGTAGAAAGATGCAGGACAATGATTTGGCTGAAGGGGTATTTATGGTTTTTTTCAGTTTTAACAAAGTCAATTTCCAGCTTTCATTCAGCTGCTTCTGTGACTCAGGACAATCAGTGTTAGTTAATATCCTCCTATTGAAGATATAAAAGATATGCTGTATATATTATATAAAATATCTTTAAATATATGCAGATATAAAATAACATTTAAAAAGCAGATTCTTTACCAAAACTTGGGCACACATAACTTCACACTAAAAATTGTTGTTATGGTTCTGTTGTCCTGCAAGGGAAATAAAATGCAATGAAGATTTCAAACTTGACATTAATGTGTGGTGTGTAAGCTGCCAGAGAGAGAGAAAAGCATTTCAGCCTAACTTGACAAAGCTTTGTACAGTTTGGCTCCTCTTATTTGTACTGGATTGTTCTTGGAGCACAGATACATTCTGTGCTCGTGTGAGCATTCACTGGTGCATGGAGTGAACCATGACTTGTTTCTGCCTTCTGTCATTTAAATCAAATAAAATTTTATTTCCAGGCTTGCACTCTGAAAGTCTATAATGTGGCTTATGGTAATATAATACTGTAATCAGCAGCACCGTTGGCAGACTTTCTTTTTTTAAGTTTACCTCATATTATTCCAGTAATATTTTGATTTTTGTTTTCATTTTCCAGTGATGTTTTCTGTGGCTTTTTGCTCTGTACTAATCTTACTAGAGTTCCACGAGTTGGTCAAGTTCAAGGAGAAATTATCCCAAATTCTTTTTATCATCAAGGACGCATAGTGGACTGCAGGTAAAAGATAATGCAGTGTTCCAACATGATTTATCTGTGTCAAACCTAATTGAATTAAGAGAGACATAAATATGAGAGTTTTGCAGCAAAAATCATTATTCTGAGTGCAAAAATCATTATTCTGAGTGTTATTTCTTTTGATTAAAAAAAATCCCAAACCATAAAAAGTCTAATATTCGACATTTAAAGAGAGTAAAATGTGCATTATACTCCTGAATCTCTCCCTTGAACCCTACAATAGCAGAACTTCAGTCAGAACTTAATGCTCAGCATTATGTTTTTCTGGGGGTGGAGAAAGTCTGTGATTGCTAAAGACCCAGATTTTAAATAGAATGATTTTGAGTGTTTAATACTCAGGGAAACAGCTGTAGTGAGGTGAAGGTTGAGAGGGAGGAAACTGCAGAGTTGTGGCAGGGTAAGATGTTCAGTTCAAGAGCAGATGAATGAGTTTCAGTCTCTTGCATACTGGGTCTGTGCACAATACTAGATTTGTATTTTGAAGACATTGGCAACATTGCAGTTTTTGTCACCCTAAGAGTACTGTCTTAGATAGTTGGGTCCTGAGTGAACAGCAGTTCTTAATTCTTCCATTATTCCACTAGTGTTTTTATTTAAATCACATGGGAAGTTAGTTTTTTAGGGTTTTTTCTAGCAATAGTATTTCACAGCACTTGGAAAAAAAGAAGGAAAATGGTCTGTCAGAGACTAAAAAAATCCCCAAAGCCTAAGGTGCCCTTCTTGAGTGTTTAGATCCTAATCTAGACTTATTTTTATTTTGAGAACTGGAACACTGTCATTGCTGTAGACAGTGAGAAAAACTCTACAGTTTTGTTCAGTCTGTCTGAATGAAAGGAAGGTGTGGGACTTTCAGTGTCTTTCAACGCGCTTTTAATATTTTCAAAAGATTCCAACCATAATACTAATACTGTCTTAAAACTTATTTCTTCTAGTGGTGCTCATGTTCTTTTAGATGATGACACAGATTTAGGTTATGTGGAGGATGGAGCTCCATGTGGACCTCAGATGATGTGTCTGGACAAAAAGTGCCTGCCAATCCAGTCCTTGAACATAAGCAGCTGTCCCATTGGTTCCAATGGAAAAGTCTGTTCTGGTCATGGGGTGAGTCTGTACTGGGAGCGAGCAGCTCAGCTTCCCCAGCTCTCTCTGCTCTGCCTGACCCTAACACCTGAAATTCTTCCCAAGACCTTTTGATCTGAAACTACAAATGTTGGATTCAGGGGAAGACTGCTATTTTGTGATGCACAAAAAAAATTTTAGAATGGAAAGTTCTCAAATCGGTTCTGCAGTTGTATCTGAAGAGCTGGGTTTGTAAGTAGCCAGAAAAGACCTTTGACATTAGTTATTGGAAGGACTTCTGTAGTGTACTACCCTTATTTCAAGCTACTTGCCATCTTGAATTAAACTTTTTCCTGCACACTAACACCTTTATGAAGTTGGTCTTGTGTTCATAGATTTATAGCCCATGGCTTAAATAATTAAAATCCCAAACTGTGGGTCCTCAGCAGAGAGGGAGTTCTTGAACAGTTCCAAACAGTTCTTGAACAGATCCAAAGTGTGTCGTTTAACATTCAGGCACATTATGTTGTTATTCTACTCACAAGTTCATTTGTCCAAGATGTTAGGTCTGTTTTGATGAACAGATCACTGTTTTAAATACCAATAAAACCTTTCCACTGTGGGATTCAGTGAGACAAATACTTGCCTAAAGGGCTAGATTTGTACAAGAAGGGATTATTTCTTCTTGTTGTCTATGCTTGAATATAAAATTGAATGTTTCAAAGTAGAGGGTTAGGTTCAAAATCAAGAATAAAAATTTTAAAATTTGGAAGGAAAGTGTCTAGGAGATTATAAATCATCTTGGTACTTCTTGAGAGTGACATGAAGGGTGAGTGAACTATCTTAACCTGTTTGTTTCAGATTATTACAATTCCTAATTTTAAAAGGGTATTTCACTTGATCAAACTTGCCGTAAAATGTGTTTATCTTTAAGTTCTTAGGTAAGATTCTCCAATGAGTGCTTCTTAAAAGCAGAGCATGATAAAAGTTGAATTAAAAAATCACATGTGTTACTTAGAATCATTTGTGGGTAGGTTGTTTCCTGGGTTTTTTTCACCTTATGTTCCTATGTCCAAAAGACATTATTAATGTCTAATGATTGACTTCATTACTAGTCCTATAATCAAAACTTCATCCATTATGTCTGTTTCTTGTGTCATGCTTTTTTTCACCGTAACCTCTTCTAGCAGCACCATTCCATGTTCTTTTTTATATGGGAAGTTTATAGCTATTAACTCTTACTATCAACTTGATGGTTTAGATTTTGTCCACTGGATAGGTTTTTCTGTATCTAATAAATATACTGCCAATTTTAGAGTGCTAAGTTCTTTTTTAGAGGTCATTCAGGTAAATGTAAACTGAGGAAGAGCTGTTCCCTCTCTTTTATAAACCAGACAAGCATTCTTCATTGCTGCTTAGGAAAAATGCTGACAAAACCAAGGAAAATATATTGACTTTGTTCTACATGGCAGCAGGCTGTAAATGAGAGGTGGGAAAGTGTCACCATGTCCTGAACCTTTCAAAGGCAAATGTTTGTATCCCTTCTGGGCATCCAGGCTCAAAGTCCAGATAGTTGGCTGCTGAAGATCTAACTAGTCTAGCTAAATTGCTGTCATTTTCCACAGCCTGTGCAGGTGTGTGCCAGTGATGATAGAACCAGCATGTGAGAGTATTAGGAGAGTTGAGGCAAACTTCCCAGGTGTGTTATGACATTCCAAACTCTCAGTGCTATTGTTACAATATATAAATAGGTAAGTTTTATACCTTGAATTAAATGTCTACTTACATGTTAAATAAATGGAGGGTGGCATGTTAATAAAATATAGTTAGAAATTAACTGTTGTCACTTTTTTCCCCCAGGTTTGTAGTAATGAAGCCACTTGCATTTGTAATTTCTCCTGGGCTGGGACAGACTGCAGCATTGATGATCCTGTCAGGGATACTGGTGGCAAGAAGGATGAAGGACCCAAGGGTTTGTGTTTTGTTTCAGTTTTTATGGTTTTTTTCATGTTTTTCTGTTGATACATGGTAGCAGAATTAGCATGTAAAAAGCAAATACTATTATACAGCGGGTAAAGTTCTGCTTCATGTAGAGAAGGTAGATTTTTCTACTTTGAGAATTGATGAAACTTTTACTTTTCTAACTTAAATTTGGGGAAGATTTCAACAAGTAATGTTTTTTCCTTTGTCCCTTATTCCCTGTTTTTTAATGATCATTTTCATTGTGATTGGAATCTGACTTAGTGTAGGTCTTTTCTTATATGATAACTGAATATTTATATTTTACTAGACATTTTCAGTTTTCTTCGTTAATTAATTCAGAGGTGTGGCATAAAAAAGGTAAAAGTGGAATGTCCCTGGTAAAATCAGATTCCTTGAAATCACATTGCAATGAAAGAAAAAAGAAATAAGGATTTTTGATAACTTAAATAATTCTTACAATCATTGTTGCTTGTTCTTATGTACTTGGTACGTATTTCAACTACATATGAAGTACGAATACAAAGGGGAGGTATTGAGGAAATAATCCAAAAGTTTTTTCAAATAGGAAGGAAAGTATTTGAGTTTCTCTCTGACTCCTCTGCCAAAGAATATATTTGGAGTTGTGCTGTCCAGTTTTTTTTAATGTTTTTCCTGTCATCAGGGCACTGTTCAACATCAGACTATATTCATCCAGTCTTATGCATTTACAAAGTCCCCAGTTCCAGGTTCTTCTGCTCCATTTGCAAGGTAGATAGAGAAAAGATAAGAGTTGTTCAAAAAGGTAGTCCTGAGACTCAGACTCTAATTGATTACTCTGAAAGTACCAAGGTTTCAAGGAAGGACAGGATTTTGGTATGTCCCTCTGGAATGGCTCTACATCTGTCCTGTGTGCCTTTTTGTGTTACCCCTTGGCAGAATGGTTCCAGTAGACCTTTGCCAAGAACTGTTTGAAGAGATCATCCTGAAATAAGTTACTGTTGTGAAGGAGGCTCTGTAGACCAGTCCAGATTTACATAAGGAATCTGCACAGGTGCTTCCTCAACTCCCAGTCCCAATATTGCTCAGTGTAGAGCTGCCTGGTTTGTACTCTGCCTTACAAGCCACTTATCATTCCATTTCCTCTAAAAACCTTCCTGAGAGTGGAATGCTGCTTAGAGAGTCTTAAAAAAATAAAAATTATGGAGACCAACACTGCAGAGCTGTTCAGTTCTGTGTGTGTGTGTGTGGATGAGGAGAGCAGGATTTACAGCTGTGACACTGAGGGCATATAAATTTTACTTTGTTCATTTCCAAATCTGGTAGGTAAGAAATGATTCCCTCCTCTGTGAAAAGGTCTGTGGGAAGGGTAACACAGAAGGTACACTTACCTTTGATAAATTACTGTAAGTCAGATTGCCTCATCTAGGTCAGATACCTTAGTGAAAATTAGTACATCAACGTTGAAATATTCTGGGAAAAAGCCTTAAATGGATAGTATGTGCATGGATTTCTGCCAGCAGGTACAGGCAAAGTTTAGACTGCATTTTGCAGTGGAGTCCTCTGCAAAATGGCAGACTGTTCTTTTGTTCAAGGTGGCTTAATGATCTCAAAAGATGGATTCTTTTTCTCTATAGTGTTACAGTAATTTACTGATGTTGAATCACCTAGAAATGAATTTAAGAGACTGAACACTATGATCTCTTTCTGTGTGCTTATAGAGGAATTCCTTTGTGAGAAGATTTCAGAAGAGTAGAGCAGTAGTTTCCTTGGTTGTAATGACCCAACATACACAGGAGTAGCTTCCATTAAGTTTTTATGCCTTATTACTCCCTATGTCATATGCCAGTTACAAGTCTAAGACAAGGAAACCAAAATAGTTGGTTTTCCTTAGCTGTAAGGTTGAATGAAGTGAAACATTCATGATGTGAAAATTAATCTAATAGGTTTAATCTTTTGTCACACCAAAACTCCAAGCATTTTTCTTTCTGCAATTAGAACATGTATAGGTAGGGAGTGTTGCTATTTATTTATGTATTGTTGTGATAATTGACAATTGACTGCTATTCTGCTGCACTTTTCAGACTTTCCCATCGTCCATCAATTGCTTTTTGGCTCCATTCTCTATTTCAGGATAAAAAAAATTTGTGGTCCTTAATTATGTTGCTACTAATACATGACTCTTGAATTACTTTAAACTCAGCAACCTACTGTATCCTCTACTAGCAGATGTACACAGCACTTCGCAGTTTGGGAAAGACAAAGAATTCTTGCTGTTAGTTTTTGGTTACTGCAGAGACTTTAAATTAAATTACTTTAGAGTGTGGGTTAGCAGTTTTGAAATCAGCGGGACTCCATATACACATTGTATTCTTCTTTGCAATTTAATTTGCAGAATTAGGCCTTTATTTGACTAGTGGAGTACTGTTTGTTTATTTTAATATAGAACTTATGTCTCAAGTGTGTGTGTGTGTGTGTTCGTGTGTGTATATTAATGAAACAGGATAAAAAATCCCCAGATATTTTAAAACACACTTACTCAGCATGGAGTCTGTAAAATCTTTGTCCCTAAGTTCCAATGTGACAGGGAATTAATCTCCTTGCTTGTGGTCTATTGTGACTCCATGAATCTATCAAACTTTTAATCTCTAACATAGGAGATGTACAGAATTTTTTCCTGAAAAGTGTTCCCTTAGGGATTAGAAGTAAGACCTCGATATCTTGGGAGACTATCTGAACATAACAAAATTTCTAGGGTGTTACCTGAAGCATGTTTCTAGGGTAGGTTTTTGCTTTTAAAAGGTGTTACCTGTTTTAGGTCATATAGATAAACAGAGAGTCCTATTGATAAATGCAGTAACAAAGAAAAATAGTACTGATTAGTAAAGGAATTTAAAAGTTGAGGGTTTTTATTTTTTCCTGAGGTGGAATTGTTTCCCGTTTTCATATTCTTAATTATATAATGGATACAGTAAGTTTCTGGTAATTAAAAAGAAAGTTTTTTATTGGCAATTTATTTACATTTTGGCTGGTTTAAATAAGCAGTAGCTTGAGGATGTTCCTTTTTAGGGTCAATAATAGAATCACAAGCTGAAAGGAATTTACAGGAAAACTTCTTATTGAAATATTTGCAAGCATTCAAAGAAAACCAAATAGAGCTCATTTCAGAACTTTTAAAGCTACACTATTTGGTAAACAAAGGTTTGTGAGGAGACTTGAATTGTTTATCCAACAGTGGATTATATTCTAAAGTATTCCTTTGAGGAATTATTTCATGTTTTCATTTCAGACATATATGTGATGATTTCCTGAAAAATTGTTCCCTTTTCCCTCCACACAGTGAGCATGGCCGCTAACAGGCTAATAGGTGCAGTGGCAGGGACCATTCTGGCCTTGGGGGTGATTTTTGGAGGCACAGGGTGGGGAATAGAGTAAGCACTTTTCTCAGTTTGAGTTCTCTGTCTGGTGCCTTGGTGTGTGAGGTAACCCTGTGCACCTGAGCCCTCTGTGTTCCCCTAGCTTTGTCCTGTGGTGACCGTGTTTGTCGTGTGATTTGACTGTGTCTGTGTCGTGTGGTTTGCTCATGCAGTGTTGAACCTTCTCCTGTCTGGGATAATGTGGGGCATAAAACAATAAGTTTGTGAATTTTTACATTGTCACCATAAAATTAAATGTTTAAATGTTTCCATTACACCAAATTACCAAAACAAGAAAAAAAGGAAAAGGAGAAGAAAAAAGGGATTTCTTGATTGTTTTGCAAAATAGACTAAGTAATGTGAACTGTTTTATTACATGTAGGGCTTTCAGTCTAATGATCAAGCTAGGCAGATGAAAGCTGGTGATAGTCATACAGACAGGTAATTTTACAGTAAAGCTTCTGAAGGTTCTGTTGCTAGGATTCTGTTACCTCAGGATAGCACAGTGCTGGAGTGTAGTATTCATGTATAAAGAATACGTATGAGCAATTGTCTTTTCATAGTTCTAGAAAATGGTAATCCTAATGCTGTTATTCCAGCACCTCCATTTTAACAATGGCTATGATTTATATAAATTTGTGTTCATGTATATATACACATAAAAAGGCCTATGTAAAAGCTGTCTTCATTCTGCATTCACTGTGCAAACTACAGATGACGTGACTGCTATTTTGGTGCTCTGAGATTTCCAACTTCTCCATGTTTCTAGTTCTATATATGACATGAGGCATGTGACAGTGGCACCACTCTGAAGGGGGACTTGTTAGCAGGGCAGTCTGTGATTTCCAATCAGGCTGAGTGCAAAGGCATTCACACACAGTTCTAGTCCAGTGAGGCAGCACTTGGTGTGTCTGACTGTGGAGCCCTAGGAACCTGTCCATGCATGAAACCTGATCCAAGATTCTCAGAAGAGTAGAGACCTTTGTATTCTCACAGGACAATTATTAGAAAACAAATAGAAGGAAGAAGGTAAGCGGTCATTTCCTTGAGAAAGATCAGATCTGTGTTTTGCAGGTAGCTTTTACAACTGTTTGCTAAAAACTGAAGACTGGGAAAGTTGTAGAAGTTTGGGGGTCAGATTCTGGAGCAGAAAATTTGCCTACAAGTTCAGGACCACTTGCCTTTTGCTTACATTCTGCCTTGTTCTCTTCTGTTTGTCTCTTCCCTCACCTGCTGTCTCAAGCCACTCAGCTCTGACCAGTGTCCCTGACCATTTGTTCTTGCTCCTGTATCCTTCTATACAATGCCAGCATTTCTTCATCTCTCCTCTCCTTTTATCACTCACTACCTGACTCATTCTTTTTGTTTCTATTCATTCTTTTTTCCTGCATCTCATCAATATTTCTCTGTCCTCTGGTTTCTTCAGACACAAATGTGCATTCAAGGCAAGCCACTGCTACTTTTTGTTGGTTTATAGAAAGCACACAGGGAATGCAAATTCCCTCTGTGTTCCTAATGCCCTGCTGGCCATTACCTGCATGGCTGCAGGGGAGGGTGTGAGCATCACAGCCTGATGCCAGGACCCGTCCTTCTTCCTCCTTCCTCACCACTTCACTTGCAAATTGTAAATACTTGTTCAAAGTGCTGAAATAACTTTAATTACTTAAAGATTTATGAACTTATGGGGGACAAGATTTACTTAAAGATTTATGAACTTATGGTGCAGTAGTTTCTTTTCCAGATTTCATACCAAAAGGGATAATTAGCTTTGATAACTTAAAACAGAGGATTTGGCTGGCAAAGCAACAGGCAAGAAAAGTCATGTGATCACCAGAGTTGTTGTTACCTGCAGGACAGTCTGCAGTAAACTTGCCTTTTCTAATACTGGCAGAGGTTCAAATGGTGTGTATTCATTCTTGTAGAATCTATTGGATGATGATGAAGATTTTGGGGATATTCTGAAGTCTGCTGAAGTTTCAGGTGTGTTCTGCTTTAACACCTTCAGTAGGATTTGTATCAGGTTCCCAAAAGATGGCCAAGGATAGTATGATAGCCATGCTGGGGCAGTGTCCTTGCAGAAAAAGGAGGTGTGCCAGGCAGGAATCTGCAGGAGGTTCCTCCTGACAAATCTGTGTCTGCAGGTTATGGCAGCCCTGTGGTGGAAAGAACAACATGTCAAAGTGTTGCCTCTTGTGATAGTCTGGATGGAAAATGATCCCACAGTGTGGTGGTTATTAAGACCTTCCTCTTACTTCTGGTTTGTCAAGCATCTGAGTTCAGTGACTAGAGAGATTTCTTGAGCTGAAACATATGGATTTTTATTTTTCTTCATAAATGTCCCTTTACTGGTAGCAAAATTCTGGTTTATTAATAATACAATTTATTTGGTAATGCTAAATAAAACATAAGGCATGGATCCTTACAGTAAGGTATAACACATAAAAATAATCTCATTTTAAGTACTTTTATGTGTGCAGTCGGTCTTAAAATGACTCATCAGGGATCCTCTTAGATCTCTGTATTTTGAAACTGAGATTCAACAGTTGGAGTACTCCAGTCTCATAAATAAGTGATTGCTCTTTAGTCATATTACCTATTCTACAGGCTTGAAGTTTTTATATATATATACTTTTCTATTACCTGAGCCTAAATGTTTAGTATATTATCATCTTCTGTTTAAATTGATTGAATTATTTAATATTTATAGTAAATAAAGCCAATAGTGATTTTCTTTATTTAAAGAATAAACTGATGTTTGGTGATTAGATGTGCTGTATGAAATGGATACACATCCCTGGGCATTAACAACCAGGGAACATAGTGAGAAGAGGGATGTAAAAGTGTTAATTTGGCACATCTTTATCTAATTTATGACTATGTTACTATAAATTAATCATTGTACCTCTTTTGTGAGAAGATGGCATTCTATGGCTAGGAAGAAATTGGCTTTAGAATTTTTCAAGGCTTATTTTTTTTAGATTTTCAAGGTAAATTTATTACAGATAAATCATTTCCTGGGTTTTTTGAGTCTTTTGTTCTGTGAGATCATTTGATGAAATCCAGAGCAAACAGTAGACCTCAGTCAGATATGGTGGGTCATTAGGCTGCTGTTACAAGCAAGCCTTAATTGGAACAACAATGCCTGCAGGATGGCATTTACCCTCCACCATGCTCAAGCCTGTTAATTTGAGCCAGGTGTGACTTAAAGTTAAGTCCAAATAAGATACATTCTTCCAAATTGTGCAGAATTACCTTTTGATTTTTGTTGTCAAATTTGTGCACTGTTCATCTCTAAAGCTCATTATATTTTTCTTCAGTCCAACTGTTTTATTAATGTTCCTGAATACTCTTTGTGTAGGAACAGCAGGAAGCAATTTTTAAACTTGGTTTTCTTTTAGCTAATCAGAATCTCCAGAAGCCCTGAGGTGAGAAAGACATAGTGGAGGCAATAAAGTTAGGTGGCTGCAGTAAATTTTAAAACTTAGGCGAGTGCTTTTTGCAGTGTGTGGGGTTGGGCAGGAGGTTTTGTAATATTGACCTAACAGCTTAAAACTTTCAGTTGTTGCAGCTGCCCTTGCTTGTTCTTTGCTGCTCTCTGGCTGCTCCTCTTTCTTCCTTATATTAGCTCTGTGACAGTTTTCCAAACTCAGCTCAGAACAATTAATTAGGAAAATTTCAATTGCTGTATAGAAATGTTGGTTTGGGAAGAGTGGGACAGGGGTAAGAGCTATTTTTGAAGGCTATTCCTGAATATGTAAATGGTTAAGCAAAAAGTGTGTGGTATGCTGCAGAACAACTGTTGAGTTGTTTTCATTTTGCAACGTTTTACATCAAAGACTGCAATGGGAAGTTTTTGTATAGAGCAAATGTTACTCAAACCTCTGTCCTGTGTAAACAGAGCACTTAAGGGTCAATTATTATATCTTATTTAGGTGTTCTCTTGCCCTCTTCAGAAAATTGCATGAACACATTTTGTGCTGCTTCTTTTTCTTGCTCTTTTTTCTGCTCCACCCTTCTCCACTTTGTTGTTCAGTAGCTTCTTGAGGATGATGAAGAGACGCTTTGATGTTTGGAAAGCTTAGTGGAAATAATTTTATTTCAACTTTCGTTCCCTATTATATAATCCTTTGCTTTTGTCAAACAATTGTATATTTAGCATTGACGTAACTGTAGGGTGTCTGGATTCTGATGCGTAAGTGGTGCTAGATGCTCTCAGCTCAAATAAAAATATCCGCACCTTTCAGGAACTCCGTGAAAAAAGAGAGGGCTTTTTGATTTTTTCTTTCTTTCTCATTTTCTGTAGTCTTAAAACATACAGCATTCATGCTTTTCCCTCTAAGTTAAGGAATTATTCACAACTATCTTAGTGTTCTCAGCTGACTGTTCATGAAGCAGATAATGGAGTAAGTTACAATGGAATTCACTGTCTAATACTAGGTTTTTATCTATGGTAGAAGTCAGCATAGAACAATGCAGAGACCAACAGCTTTGTTTGTTCCTATTGTTAAAGAAAAGTAAGTTAAGTTGGGCTTGTTGAGACTGTCTAGAGGCATCACCTTGTGTGCTGTCTGTATTCCCTGAATTGTTTGACTACCCTTCAGATGCTTCACAAAATGTGAATGAAGTCATTGGTTCTTATGTTGTCTTACCCTAATCCTTTATCACAGGTCCTAGTGCCACCAATCTTATAATAGGCTCCATCGCTGGTGCCATCCTGGTAGCAGCAATTGTCCTTGGGGGGACAGGATGGGGCTTTAAGTAAGCAATGCCGCATGTCTTCTCCTCGGTGGCTCTGGCATTTCTATTTCTTGCTTACATCACTCAGTTTTGAGTTCCTGCTACAAGAGTTCCAAGTTAACCCCCCAGACTCTAACAGACTGCTTTGAACCAGAAAATAAATTATACATGCAGTAAACAAGTGAAGGAAATGGATTTGAAACTAGCAAATGTTATCAGGGTGCAAAGTTGAATAAAAATAAAATAATTAGGTGGATTAATGAAAATTAAATTAACACTTAGGGAACAAGGTTTTTTTTCACCTCCAGTCCATAGTACTGAAGCTGATTGCATTGGTTAAAAAGCCCCCAAAAGATACATGTCATCTTTTGAATGTAGTAGTACTTTGAAACTGCTCAACTTTTTGACAACAAGACATGTCATGTAAATGGTCAGTGGTGGAAGGAGCAGAGTAGTTTTCAGGAGTGTTGACATAGTTGACTCTGGAAGAGCAGACCTAACTTGTTTGTGGTTACTGGTTTTTTTTTTAGTGTTTTTTTTTTTATTATTATTGATACACAATTTAAAAAACAAATTCATGTTTAGATAGACCATTTGAAATCTTGAGCTATTTCCTGAAAGATGAAAGCATTTCTCACCCATTTCTATTTTGATGTGTTTTGTAACTCCAAGGACTGACAGATTAGTCATTCCACTTGACTACTCTGTTAAAGCAGAGTCTTGTACAAAGTTACTTGATTCCTACCCTTTCTGTAGTGTCCATTCTGCCCAGATCCATGGCCTGTATTTAGTAGAAAAGTTCTCCCTTTAGAAGGGAGAACTCTCTCACAGTCTTTATAACCTAACAGATCATGGAAGTAATTAGGTACAAATGATTTCTCATGGCATTTAAAGTTGCTGTTTCTTTTCAATAATATGAATCAAGCTTAAGCCATGATACAACAATAAGCCATAATTCTTCTAGGAGAATAAGTAGTAGTAATAATAATAATAATTCAAAGAAAATTTTCTATGGCCTCTATTCATATTTCATGTCAAAGTTGAGAAGAAAAAATTATTCCCTAATTGATTAAGGAAGTTATCAAAGTAGAATCTAGTGATAAGGTCTTACATTGTAATTCACTTTCAAAGGTCACCTGAAAATGTTTTACTTCTGGTTTATACTCTTATATTTTTGAAGTTTCAGCTGGCCTTAATTAACTATGCATATAGAAGGAAAATATTTTAAAATCTCTTTCAGGCCTGCCGAAAGCAGCAAATCAGGCTTTGCCCTTTCTCCTGGACAAGGCAATTAGTCCCTATTACACTGCCTGTCACTGTTGGTGTTCTCAGAAAGACTCAGCCACATTCATTTTTCTCTCAGTGCTTGTTTGGAGGGTGCCCATAGGAATTAACCAAGCAAAATTCTGTTGGGGGAAAGAAAGTCTGCTTACCCTTTTGGATGAGTTTTCTACAGTAAGAGACATTTGCCCATTACTTAGCAATTCACAGACTTGGCAGAAACAAGATGTGCATCCCTAGATGATAGGTTTGTATTGCACAAGATGGTTTGCTGAAAACAAGATACATGTCATGAAAATATAAAATTATTAGTCAGTTCTTCCTCTGAGTCTTTTCAAGCTGTCTTGTGCCACAGCCATCTTTGCCCTTTGCCCTCAGCACTGCAGCCCCTTCCTCCAACAGACACAGAGCCTGAGAACTTGCACTAAAGAGAGGAGTAGGACAATCCCTCCCTGTCTAAAACAATACAGGATGTAATTGATTATTTATTCTTCATGTTTCACACTTCTCAAACTGCTCTCACAAGTGATCAGCTTTGCACCCTGGTGTCATTTGTTTGCCCAAAGGGAGAAGCTTGTTCTGCCTATAGAGGATCTGGAAATGCCTCCGGAAGCTCCTGCTGTCACAGGAGCCAGATACAACTGTTTATTCTGTAGCAGAACCTCAAAGACACTGGCCTGGCCTAGCTCACAGCTTGAAGTGCATGTTTCTTCTGGGGGCCAGAGGGGAACAGAAAAGGCTTTTCAGCTTGTACACAAAGAGGGCTAGCACATGTAGACCCCCAATATTTGGATTCAGATAGATCTAGAGGGACAGATGAGGATAATAAAGGGATTTTAACTTTTCTTTTTTTTTAAGCAAGTGATATATTTAGTCTCTGCAACTATGAGAGAAGGTAGCTAATGCTTTACAAACTGGGAGATGTGATTTCTGTTTCACAGGTTATCAGATGTTCATATGAACATACGGTACTGTGGTGTCAAGTCCATATCAAACGTAAGCTGCAACTAAGCAAACTTTGTTCATGAACTGAGGTGGGGGGGGGGGTTGGAGGGGAAGTGTTAAAGAAACATTGATGCAAGTTCAGAGAAATAAAAAGTAAAAACAGCTCAACAAACAAATTCCAGTTTCAAGAATGAATCCAAGGTTAATTTTAAATCAAGTTAATGTGTGGACAGAATAGGAAAGAAAATATTAACTGACAATTTTACAGAATATAGAATCTCATGAGACATTTCAGGTGGCTTAAAGGCTGTGGGTAGAAACCTTGTTAAGAAGTAGATTTTACTCATTGAGCCTTGCATCGTACTTTTAAATCTAAGTACAGTAGTAAGAGCTTGATTTTGGTGCAGCAAGTCTGTGCAAGCTTTCAGTATACAGTGTTTAACATAGGAAGGACATTTTTACCATTAGAGTAGCTCAGGGGCCTACACTTTTTTTCCTAGCATATATTCACTCACTTCTGCTAAGCTACTGCAGTAATACAAGTCAATTAATGTTTTTGTTATTGACTTTAACAGCAATTTTGGTCACAAAACACTGCAAAGAGGTAATACTAATAAGTGTGATGTAGAAATGTACATGAAGAGCTGTGGCTTGTTATCACAGAATACAAAAGTGGCAGATAGAGAATTGATTGTAGGCACAATTCTATTTCCAGCAATTGTTCATAGCTAAAGAGCTTCAAGGTTTTCTGTTTATTTAATAGAAGATGAATGGAGGAACCAAAGACTTACCCAGCTATAACAGATGCTGAGGTTGAACTGGTCTGGGCTGTTGCATTTAGACCCCAAAGGTTTCCACAAGTTAAAGCAGTGGAATGCTGGTGGCAATTTCGTGAGGAAGAGGTTTTGGTCCCTTACCAGCATTTCCATCATACATGAATTGTGGACCAAAATCCAGTCATCACTGCACAAACAGCAGCTAGAATCAAATGTGAGGTATTTTCTAATTTTTTCCCCAGGCTACTGGAATAAATGGGAGGTCAGTCAGGTCAACTTAAAATAAGTTGCCTTTTTTAGTCCCTCATTTTGATACTGGGAGGAGTTTTTCTTGATAATGAGGGAGTTTTTCTTTTCTGATGTTTTTTTTTTTGGTCAACGTGATCATGTTAGGCAGTGATGTGCTGTGGCATGGAGTGCTTTTTTGACTAAAAATAACTTATCCTTTTCTGTCTTTTCTTTTTGTTTGAGACCCTTTTTCTGGTTGGATTACAGACAGAAATGACCCTCATTATTTAAAGAGGCATTAAAACTTGAAATGCAAAAACATTGATGTTCTAAGATCTTCCACATAAACCAACAAAGGATTAGGAAGCAGCATCATTCTCGGGTGTGTCCTTCCCTAGAGGACACTTCTGCCCCCTGAAGCATAGCAGAAGGAATCTTGTACTGCTATAACTCAAAGCTAGAACTGGTGGAAATATCCAGAACCTGCTACACACCTACTCTCCTTTATTGTAATTTTCTTGGGGAAGAGGGAGACTTGTTCTATTTGCCAATTTAAGTTAGACTACTAATTGTCTTCATTGTAGTATTATAATGCTTGGTAATTCAGGATGAAGTGGTTAAAGCAGGTCAGGTAATGAGAACAGAATTTCAGTTCCTGCAGGGTAACACCTCCCTGCTCGCCTCTGAAGTGCTACAATGGCAGCTCTTGTTAAAGCTTTGTATGTGTGTACTGTTTCCTGATTGACACTGTACCTCATGTTCCCTATTTCAGGCTATTTTAGTTCTTCACATGTTTCTCTCCCTCATACAACATTGTTAGCAGAATATCCTAAGTGAAGAAAGGCAGTGGTTTGGTCAGTATCTTGTTCCTCAAAGGCTGTATTTCTTCTGAATAAAACTAGGAAATAAGTAAATATATGGTTTGGACAGAATGTGTGATGAGGTTTGTACTAGAACACTACACCAGTGAAGATCAGGTTAGAAAAGAGCAGATAAGATAAAAGTCAAGAGTTTTGTTAGATTGTACTGGGAAGCTAGCATAGCATCTGTCCTCTGTACCACGTTCTAAGACTTTATAAAGTCCATTTCTTTAATTAAAATAAGCTCAGGTAACAACGTCATTCAGTGTCTGTTTTAAGGACTTGTCCTCTTCAGGCAAAGAGGAATGTGGTACTTCCCATATAGTGGAAGGACAAGTTATGTCACCTGGATTTTTCATCTGCATTGTTGATTTAAAAGGACTGAGTAATTAGTTTTTTATCAGTAGTACTTGAATTCAAGGATGCTAGACAGTATTTAAAAGGAGGAGATAGGGGGAAAAGAAGCAGACACATACTTTTCCGGTTGAAACGGGCAGGACAAGCAGATACACAGCAGCCTTTAACTCACATTTGACCAAGTTCTGTAATATTCATGCTTCCTATCTGGCAGTTTTGCAAGTTGGCCTGAAAATAATTTTCCTCATCTCAAATTTACCTAGAGTTTAGAGGACAAGGAATTGAGATACTGACATAGTATCAGCCTCATTCCAAAGGAGCATTAGTACAGTAATCCTGGAGGGGTAAAGACTGAAAGATGAATACAGTAATCTTCTTTCAGAAACTAGCAGTTCTTAAACATTCATCTTGCACAAATCCAATCACAGGTATCCAAGGAAAAAACCAAAATCAAGGATTCCCAAGAACTACCAGCCTCTGGGAGTCCTCTCAAAAGGAAGTTGCCTTTGCATTAGTCTCAAACCGCCAGTTAAACCTTATGTATAGATAAATATTGTAGCAGTGGAAGATATTTATGTATAGATAAATATTGTAGCAGTGGTAGAGGTTAGGAGGGCTGCAGAAGACTAAAAATCCAGGGGTCGGTCTGTAGCTTTAAGGAATATATGAATTCCTGTTCTGTATTTTTTGCATGTTGGTTTGGTGGTGGTAGTGGTGTGTATGCCCAATGGTAAAACTAAATGCATGAGCCCCTTGCTTGATGCCCCACATAAAGCCAGATACTGGGGAGGTTGCACCCAACTTTCGTTGTTGCTTCCTAATGTCTTGCTGTGTGACATAGGACATCAACATCGCAGGAGATTGGATGTCCCCAGCTTGCTGCCACTGTTAACATTCAGTTCTAATCACACAACTGACAAAGCTGTCCAGTCTCCTTCGAATGCAATGTCTCAGCTGTCTTTTGCTCTTAATAAGATTCACAGCACTTATGGTCAATAGTGTGGTAAGAGCTCACAAAGGCACGCACATTTTTGTCACACTGGATTATATAAACTAAATTCTGGTGTAGCCAGAGCTGGGCACTTGCTCTGAGAACTCAAGCCTCTGCTGGCTGAAGTGTTGCCATTCTTGGCCTAGTGCACACACGTGTTACTGGGAGCTGAAAAGTTGTACAAATTTAGAGCACCACTTGAAATACTACAGAAATACTTGATTTCTGTGTGCCAGCATGATCTTTAAACTGCACAAGGAAACCTGTACTTGGTATTGTGCTGTAAGAAGCATGCAACCAAATTCCTTAAATAGTTACCCCTTGAAAAAGTTCCTGGTTAAACTGTCAGTGTGAGCTTTTTACTTTACTATGACCTTAGCAATGGCTTTGTTCCTGTTATACCTAACTAATGTCTTGCATTTTTCTCTTTCCATCTCCTTTTGATGCAACCTGGAAGAAATGTCAAAAAACGAAGGTTCGATCCAACTCAGCAAGGCCCTATCTGAAGCAATGCCATTCAAAAAGCTGCTTCTTGCACTACTGGATTTTGGGTATGATGTCTTTGCTGTAGCTACACAGGAACTAAATCATACGGAAGAACATGAGAACAGTAACTATAAACACAAAGTTGGGATGTTGAGATAAGTTGGAAATACTTCCTCTATTCACCTTTCTCTTGTTAACATTAACTGACAAGTGGTACAAGCAAACTGCTTCAAAAAATCAGGTGTTTTTTTCTTTTTCTCAAATTAAGAAGGAGACACACAGACCAAGTGCAATAAGAGAACTGTTCCAAAATAATGGAGTTGCAAAAGATTCTTTCCCAGCCTGCTGGCACTCTAACTTCACTTGAGTTCGCATGACTTCCTTTTTCTTATCAAACTCCAGTGGCATGAGGAGCTAATTTTGAAAGGGTAACCTGCATGGCTCACATACAAACAACCAAGTTAGCAAGCTGACCCCAAGCAGAATCTGCAGCCCAATAAGTACAAACCACTGGGAAGCCAGTGCCAGGCTTCAGCAGCTTTTCCAGCCACGCAGTGCATTCTGCAGCTGGACTTGAGGGTTCCCTGCTCCATGAGCTCACTGTCCACCTTGGATAGGAGCCTCTTGGGTATGGAAGCTAGAGAATGATGGATGGAATTCTTCCAAGAAGGAAAAAGTGTAAATATGGAAATAAGATTTTGATGTATCATTTTCACAGATTATATATAAATATATATATATATGAGAGAAAAGAATTTCCATATAAAAAGGTTCTATTCTTTATGTAAATCTATTTTTGATGTTGGTTTTGGTTTTGGGTTTTTTTTCTTCCCCTTTTTTCTGTAGCATGTTGTACAGCAGATGTTCTGGGCTTGCTCAAAAAAGGCAGATAACAGCATGCAGATGCAGGGAGTTCTGACACCAAACAGATGTGATCTAAAGTTTGTATGCTTGAAACCAAAAACAATTAAAATGTATAAATGCATATCTATGTATTGACTAGAAGTCTGAATTACTTCTTTTGGCTGTTATACAGACTTTTCCATGATATAAGTAACACACACTCAAACTCATCACAGAAGTGCCAAGCTCTTTTCTTTTCCTTTTAAGAAAAGCTACTTTTTTTCCTGCCTAGATCCTGTAAAATAAAAACTTAAATAAGCCTTAAAATACTCAAAAGATGTTAAAGCTTGGAATGAGCTATTATTCTCTTGCCTTCTGCCCATCCACTTGAAGCAGCTTGCAAAGGTGACTGACCTTTTTAACTCACTCCCTGTATCTCTTTGATGCATGTCACTATTCAAAGTTGAATGCAAGATTAATACTTTGACCGTTGGCTACTGCTAGCCAGTTACCACCACAATATGTGCAAAATCCCAGGTAGTTTCAGGTGTGCTGTCATTACTTTTAGAGACACCTCCTGCACCAACACAGATTTTTATAGAGTGGTCCTGGGCAGCAGTCCTGTGTCCCTAGGAGCCACCTGGCTGCACCTGCCTTGAGAAAGGTTTGTGAAGAGGTCTAGTTTAGGGCTCCCTTAAAGTACAGAGCTGGACAGTCTGGCTCATCCTTTTAATCTTGATTTAAGTCATTTGGTAAGTGAAGTAACTGAAAATTTAATTGCTGTGTCTGATAATCAGAATTAGATCCAAAATAACTTATAAGTTGTAGTTTAGTAACAAGTGAAGCCCAGTTACACTACTTCCTGCATCTTTGTTCAGAGGAAATCCATTTCCCAAGTTAGCTTTAAGAGCCAAAATATTTTAAAATGCTGCAGACATTTTTCCTGTGAGTTAGAAAACCTCATTTCAGTTACTTTTCTTATTATGATAATGTTCAGTTCAACAGTCTCAATAGATTGGTTTTGATTCACAGTTGTTACTAAATATTTTCAATCAGCTTTAACATAATCACATTTACACTTACTACATTATAAGTTAAAGGTGCTGCACACACAGGTAGTTGACATTAATAGAAATTATAAACCTTATTCTGAAAATTTCCTGCTTGGCTTTAAGCAGAATTAAATTGGTGACATTTCTCTGATGACAAACCAAAAATACTTGCAACTGTATTATGTTTCTCTAAAAATGCTGTGATTGGGAACACGTCGTCTAAATTTTTTCAGGTTCTGCTTCCAAAGCAACCATAACCCACAACAGAAACACCAGTGCTATCAAAAATTACAATTAGTAAAGTCAACTGGACATACATAAACTACCTGTGTAATAAACCTTGGAGAAGCATTTCACAAACAACATTGTTAGTGTGTGATGTGATGTTTTAAATCAGACCACAGTGGTCCCCAACTACTATGTATATATGTTTGGTGCTGGAGTAACTTTTTTACTTACACCAGCAGTTTCATAGCAATTAGGATTTCTTGACTGAATTTATGCTCCAGTCTTCAGCCACTGTGTGCATGGGAAGAACACACTTTCTGCCCTGTGTGCACACAACACAAGTGACAATACAGCTCAGAGTAGGTACAGGCTGAAGTGCTTCCTGTGCTGGTAGACAGTTAAAAAGCTGGATTTGATAGGTGTTGATTTTGTACATGCCCTTGCTGTGCTTTGGGAAGTGCATATCCATTTAGCAGTAACTTGTTCATTGCAAAGCGTCACCAAAAGAAGAGCAGGTTGACTCTGCCTCCATTTCATCCACTCTACATTTGCTGCATTATTTACCTATTCAGCTGGACAAGAAGCTGTGGTAACTGTATAGCTCATTCCAGTCTGCTGCATGATCTCACTGATTTGATCTGATACTCCTAAAAGAGAAGTCTGCCAGGCAAATTAACAGCTGTATAGGTGCATGGTCAAGAAACAGATTACTCAAGGCTGGAGTCTAACCAATTTTTCTTTACTATGCAAAGATGGATATTGCACAAACAGATGAGACAAATGTCTGAGGAAATGCCATAAAATACTTGAAGTTATGTTTTAAGCCTAATCAGTCATGTTTTATATTCATTACTGCTTCCACTGTTACTCTTCCTTTTAAAAATGTTTTGTAATTAATTTTTTAGGTGCACAACTCAATGTTGTTATAAATCAAGTTTTTGTTTGAAGTTAATACTCATTCATATCCTGTTGGCTGCTAATGAATGGAAATTCAATAGTCCTTGTTCTGCATCTTAGCAAGATGAGTATTAAAAATGTCATGAACATGGAATGGAGTAGTTTTTAATTTTCAATCATTTTTTTTCTTATTTATTCTCTCAGTTTAATTTAATTTCTGTGTTCAAAGAATCATCACCTTTGTAGTAGTGGAAACTGAATGGAGTTTTCTTTTATGAAAGATCTCAAACTGTGTCAAATCTCACAGTGAGGCTGTGTCTGTGGGAGGACATTGCACGCAGCCTCTCTGCCGTGCATGGAACCAGCGCCCCTGCACCCAGGATGGGCCCAACCTGCTTCAGTCCCAGCTGCTGGCTACACTGAGTTCAGTGACACCTGGAGGCTTTTGTTAGTGGAGGGAAGCCTTTTCCAGCTCAAAAATCTGAATTATATAATTACAGGAAGTCCAAAATAAGGCCCTTGAAGTATCCTTTAAATAATTAGATCATAACAACCGGGTACTATGGCCATCACTTTAATGGAATACTGTATGAAACTCCATCTCACTTTTCTTTTTTTGCCAGACTAACTCTAGTGAAGCCAGCCTGGGAAAGTTAAATGCATGCATGTCATAGTTACCAGATAACTACTGATATTTTTTGCTTTCTCTAGCTCCAGATAGGGAAACAAAATACACTTTTGTGTTAGTGTCTCCCAAGGCTCTGTATGAAAACACCTTTCTCATTTAGAATGATAGAGTGAGGGAACACTCTCACTAATGGATCCACTATTATCCACATCTATTTCCTGTCATTTAAATACAGGATTTATCCATAAACTCAATATAAATATGCAACATTTTGGCTATAATTGGAATAAGTCAGTAATTTCTTAAAACAGGAGTAAAGTCTTTTGCAGCATATGAATAGAAAAGCAATATAGAGACAGATGCATACCTGCTTTTGATTTCACAGGAAAAAAATTCTTAGAATTGTTTTTGAAAACTTACGATCATGAACAAAACCAACACAACACCAAGCCACATTGTACAAACCCAAAAAAGCCTCTCTGATTCCAGATGTACTTCCTATAGATTCCTGCCTTCAAGAGCTTAAAAGTTAACATAAATCATCCATCAGTAATATCACAGAGACTAAGTGTCCACAGAAAGCTTAAACTAAAAAAAGTACTTAAGAATTTTAACAGCAGAGATGCTCAAACCAGTACAATTGAAAGCAAAAGGTCACAAAAACATTATCTTAAAGCTACACACACTATAATTCAGTTCAGTGATTTATTGTTCACAACTCAGCAAGCACATTGTTGTAGGTTTGTGGAATAAGTTATTTAGTGGAAACAGGTAACACAAGAGGGGACACAACCCCTAGATAAGTACAAGGACTCTGCATCAGACCAGCATCACCAGCCACTTAACATGTTATTTCTGAGCAACCACAAACTGCTGAGGGCAGTGTAATTATGAATGCTCTAACTTGTAGAAAACCCATAATCGAGTGTCAGCTGATTTTCTTAATATTAAAATGTTCTAGTAAAAAAGCTTGGTTTTGTAATAAGTCATGGGATAGCCCTCATCTTTACCACTAATACTGTAACAGGCCATGCTTTAGTGTGGCACATTGTGAGCCAGTATAAGAATTCCCCCCATCAAAGCTGGTAGCTCAAAGCATGGAGGAACTTAAATGTACTTCACATGGTTCGAGTCCAGTTGTCAGACTTCATGAGCACAACACTGCACCACTGTATATCATACATTCACAGATTTCCTCAGCCATCAGTCCAACTGCTGGCGGCTTTGAGTTTCCTTTGGAGACTGGGAAGCAATGTTTGCATCTGCACTACACAGAGCAGCTGAGAGAAGGGCTGGTTCTTGCAGCTGTATTTAACTGGTGACAAAGGCACGAGCACAACACACCCCTTACATTACTCACTGGGTTATAGCATCACTTTTGCCTCTTGTGCAGAAAGTGTCCCAACACATAACATGTACAGCTTCCCTGCACTCTAACCTGGACACTGTCCACCCAAAAAACAGCACAGACAAACTGCTTTTTACTGGTTTCCTATCTCCAGCTGAGATAGTGATCAGTTTATTCTCGTGAATGAAAAATGTCTAAATATCTCAAATGTATCTGAGGGTTACAGAAGAAAACGGCACCAGCAGCGCCAGCTGATACTCCTGTGAGCCTGAGCTTTGGCAATGTCCTAAGGACCCTTGATGAGAACTGTGCTGAACAACACCTTGTGCTCTCAAGCTGAAGGAAGTGCCCAGACCCTACCAGCACAGCACACCCCTCTTTTCCTCTGGTCAGTGGTCGCAGCTGTGTGGCAGCAGCACTGGGGACACCTAAAGCTCCACCTGTCTATAGCAAAGCCTGACTTTCAGCCTTAGTGCAGTCACACAAAGATGCTTCCACTCCTCTCTTCAGCTTATGTAAACAGAGATTTCATCTCCCTAACAAGGACCTCTTCCGAAAACATGATTTCTAGCCCTCTGCTTTGCTCCAAAGCACACTAATAACTGTGTAATTACAGAATAAATGGACAGAACTTGCAGTAGCAGTGCCCATGGTTTTGTTAAGCAGTCTCAATCTGTTCTTTCAAAGAGAAGGCTCAAGTTACTTCTAAAAGTAAGTACAAGGACCACAGTCTAAACCTCCATACTCCATTCATATATTTTTGTTGGAATTTTATGTATTCTGATCATCCATTTCCTTCCCATACCTTTTCCCTTGTCAACATGCCTCACTCTGAGCGCGGCACAACAATGAAATCAGATGGAGGCAAGGTCCACAAGCAAGCCTGTCTCCTTTGGAGTCAGTAACTTCACCCCTATTTCCTTTCATGTACATCTGAACTCTGTATTGCTATTTCAAGACCTGCTCCATTATGAAGTTACTCTTACAGATATTGTTAACAATAACATAGTTTACAGACAATGAATGCTTGACCAGGATTTTTGTGCCATGAGAAAGCAGTTCCAAGAAATAGAACTATTTTAGTGCCCTCCATCATTCACTGAAAATCTTCAGGAAGTTAAAGATTTTAACTCCTGCTCTGTGTAATGAGGAGGTCCCAAACACAAGACTGAAAATTGCCCCATTTGCAGAAGGAAAGAAACAATTGCCTTACATTACAGAACCCCCTCTGTGTGCTGTTGGATCAGAGGGCTGGGCAGGTAGGTAAAAGATTCAGGTTTCATTACATTTTTGCTTCAGTTTTCCTTCCTCTGATTTGGCTGGGCATTTTTACTTCAAACACAAGATCTCTAGGACAGGAACTGTTATACACAAAGGTGACCTTTACACCCAGGCCAGGGAGCACTGCTTTTAGGCAGAGCTGGTTGGCTGATAAGTTTGAGTCAAACCCCCTCCCCAGGTATTCAAAAAAATTAAAATCTTCATGAAATATGCAACTTTTCAGCTGTTTCTAATCAGTAATAAATAAAATAAAGGACCTTGTTAAATTAAACTCTAATATTTTCAGAAGTTCCAAATTAAACTCGCTACACAGAAATTCAATCTAGTATCAGCTTTGTAACATCTCCTTTGAGAATAGGTTTCAAAGGGTACATTTGTGAAATAAAAATGGGAGTTTCAAAGGCTGAGTGGCCTGACCTGTTTAAAAAAATAAATAAACTTTATTCTTAATTTAAAAAAAAACCAACAATGATCTGTCTGCCTCTATCACATGGTTCCTTACTGATAATGTATGGGTTTTACTCATCTAAGTATTCTAAATGACAGAGCTTGTACTACTTCATTCAGGAAAATAATTCAAGAAGGCAGATTTGTCTGCCAATAAATTATTCGTGACAGATCTTGCACATTAAAAGCCCCCAACTTTCTCCTCGGACAACAGCAGTAGTGTACTTGTAAGGCTTCACATGCTGTGGGATGTGTGTGACAGTGGCAGGGCTGGACCTCTCCTTGGTGGCCCACTGGCATAGCCCAGGAGCTGCCCTGAAGCAAGCGTGCTCCAACACCCTTTTCTCCCAAGAGCTGCAGGAAAGAAACACTCCTAGAGAAAGAAAAGGTAGGAGGTTCCACATTGCAATCCTGCTCAGCCTCAGGAAAGAATGCACTGTGAAAGTGCTTTTCTTCCCCAGAAAATTTGGCGGTAACTCCGTGGGTGAAACTGGTCCTGTAACAGCCTTGCTTTTTTGGATGTTAGTGGCAGGTTTTTTTCAGTTTCACTGAACTGCTCTTCTAGCTGTGACGTACCCAGGGTGACTCTCCTCTGCCTGGAGTGCTGAAGGTGAGAAGGGTTTCCCCATTGTCTGTGGGAACATGAGGAAGCAGGAGGGCTGAGTCAGGAAGAACCAGTCACTTTATTCTGGAGCATGTTGGTATATCAGTCCAGCACCCAAATGGCAATGAATCCTTTAATTCAAAAACTATTAGTTGTCTGGCTATAAATACTTAGAATGCCATTGAAATTAATCAAAAGCTCTCCAACTGAATAGTTAATGTGAGACAACTTGCCCAAAAGACATAAATTAACATTTAATGTGCCATACCATCAGTTTGGGGCTCTTATTTTCTTGAAATGTTTAAGTATAGAGAGAAATGTGGTCACATCCTTTATAAAGGTCATTTGCATTTATAGTGTGACATATCACCAGATTATGTTTTCAAAAATATATATTAATTTTCTAACCAACATTGCTTAGCTTGCACTTGTAAAAATACCTGCTCCATCCGTCTTTTCAAAGCTTGTGTTAAATACATTTGCCAGAAGTGCTACCTCTTCCACAAATTAATTTAAATAAGTGGCTTCAACAATGAAGTCAGTTCACACTTCTGACACGTCACCTAAATTTACTCTTGGGGAAACACTCTGAATATGGCACTGGAGACAGAGCCTCTCACACCAACAGTTGGTAGGCATAGAGAGAGAGACACATTATTACAGAAAGACAAATCTAGTCTAATGGGGAGCTGCAGTTCCTCAAACCTTCTAGCAGAAGGCCACTTCTCAGCATAGGCCAGAGACATGCCAGGGTGTCCACAGGGCTCCAGCTCCTGGCACAGAAACACCCTGGTCTCCTGCCTGTCCCATGTCTTGTCTGCCAGCTCCATGGAAATGTTTCAGGTCAACAGCAATAGTTACAGCACTGAAGAATTGTATGTTTAGGTAACTACATCTTTCCACTGGTTAGAACTGCTGAAGTGTTGCATCCCACCCAGTGACTTTGCTGCTGGCCATTTCAACAGACATTAAACCTAGAAAGTTGTTTAGAGCTGAGTAGGGAATAGAGACTCATTGGAGTCATAGACATTTTGGGAATAGAGATTCAATCCACAAAAAAAAAAACAAAACAACAACAACAAAAAAAAAACTTGACATCAAATGTTTTTAAAAAACCCAGATTTCTCAAAGCTCTCTACATATAATTTTAAAAATTAGTAAAATATAGCTGCAGACTTTGGATCAAGTATTTAATTTCATTTCCAAGAAGCTCTTGCAAGTCAGGGAGCAAATTTTTAGGACAGTTTAATCTTCTGCTTAAAAGAGGAGAATTTGAAAAGTTAAAATAGAAGTAGGATTCCACACTCTTCCTTTGTGGATTTTGAAGAAAAATCAAGCCTCTCCCAGGAACTATGAATTTAAAGCTAACAGACCTTTAGGTATCCCCCACTCTGAAAATCACAAGTTTTGCCTTTTCTATCACAGCCAAGTTTCACACAAGGCTGGAATAATTTGGAACCCAATTCAGCAAAACCCAAACTTTTGGCTAAGAATATGCTTGTAAAGGTTTTTTTTTTGTTTTAGTAAGCCTAAAACAGGTGTCTTTCATCATGTGGGACAGTTTAAAAAGCTTAGTAATGCTTTCAGGTGTGGCTGCTTAAGGAAGCAACAGGCAAGCTGTGCATCCCACCATACGTTACTCTTAGCCTCAGTGCTGAATCTCTTTTTTTATGTGTAAACGCTTACTTAGCTCAAGCAAACATAAGCCACTGCCAATTAACTTAAATGTTAATTTTAAACCACCAGAAGTTTTGCTAGGAGCAAATGCAGGAAGAAAGAAACTCTGTATTTAGTTATTTATACCTTTGCTCTATTCAAAATGCAAATACCATTGAAATGGCCTCATACTTTTCTTACTTATCCCTTATTCCTTTATCCTGATCATTTAACCTTTTATTATTATATTTTTCTGGTAGAAATAGCATCCTTTCTGTAGTATTACATGATCTGAAACCTCTGTCTCATCTCTGAGTAAATAATCTCTGTCTCATCTGTGAGTAAATAATCAACTTTTCTTGATAAAAATATCCTTCTGCAAATGACTCTGGATATGATCTACAGCTCATGTGAATTATATTCATAAGATATGGAGACCCACAGAAAATATGAACACTGGCTGCCAGGGGAATATATCATGTGCTGCAATGAAAGAAAGATTATTGATAGCTTAAGAAGGGCACAGAAAGCTTGACTGAAGGAGTGTGTGAAACTGAATGAGATAGCCAATCCTGGTACATTTCTTCTTCTCTAGGAGGCTGAGGTGATCAATCTAATTATCAAAATCCTATTTCCCAGAAATAGAATGTAAGTGCTCTGGTTCAGAGGGAGCAGAATGTAGTAGACTCAGGAAGTATTTGTGGAGCCAACTATTTTATCTGTAGCAGTATTTCCCTTGAGCAGCAGCTCTCATTTCTGTGAGAGTGCTGGGTTCAATACCCTTGGGTCTGCCAGGATTCTGAGTGGAATGAAACCAATGCTGTTCTTGATCCAAAACCAGATAAAGTGCACCCCAGAAGGGGACTCAAACTCATTTCTTAACAATGATTCCACAAAGGTTACAGGTTGACAGAAATTTATCAACTCACAAGAAACATTTTATCATTTCCTTTCCATTTGGCTCTACCCTTAACAACATGGGGACAGTCCTTAGAGTGACACACCACAGATACAGAAACAGCAGCAAAAACCACTTCTGTGGCATTTAATCTTGCTCAGCTCTGGCACCTGCAGCCAGGCCAGCCATGAACACAAGCAGCACCAGAGCTTTTTCTACCCAGGAACTGTCTTCAGAGCACCCAGATCTTACCTGCACACTTTCCCTCTCTCCTTTGCCTTGTTCAACCCCTAAATACAGAAGCAAGGAGAAGTACACTGGCTACCCACTTGCCAAGAAGGCTCCAGATTGCACATGGGTCCAGAATCAGGTACAAAGCAGATTTTAAAAAGAAACAAATAAAACCAAAACCTGGTCCTTAAGGATCAGTTCAGCTCTAGAACCCAGAAGGAAGTCTACTGGAATAGCCTGTATTCCATAGCACAGAGAAGAAATATTGGAGATCCTACATAAGAGAGGTTTCCTTCTCCACATTGCAAGGGCCTGTTGCAAGGTATTACTCTTAATTTCATCCTGAAGTCTGTTTCAGCAGTTGGTGACCACAACTCCCACCATTCCCAAACTCACACTTCTAGCCCAATAAATGGAACATTTGCAAGTTGGCCAAAGTCCTACAGTACAGCTATTTACAAGGGTTCTAGCCAGTGTTCTCTCATCCCCAAAAAGTTCCTTGCACTTTTGTTAAACAGCAGCATTACTTACACAAAATACACTTTGACAGGGATTGCTTATTGAGGAGATAAAGCATCAGAAGGAAAGCAGTGTTTATTGTCATAGGCAACCCTTGGTTGCAAGACCAAGGGTTTGGAAAGGAAGTTGCTTCTCCATTTACATGGACTGGATGCATAGAAAGAATGCAAAGTATAAAGGCTTTGATGAACATCAGAGAAATCAAAGTCTCAAGCCAGCTTTCCAGCTGAGGTGAACCAGTACACGCCACTGTCTTCAACAAAGATAAGCCTTATGCTACTGAAACTCAGTTGCTTTCTGGGGAAGGGATTATGATTCCATGTGCAGAGATAAAAGGGAGCTACCAGTGAAAGCCTTGGAAAAACAATTAGTTTGCTGCCCAGCTGGTATGGACTGGTGCAGCTGCCCTGGCCCCAGACATGCAGCGAAGTGCTACATGATTTGACCTAGAAATTATAGAGTGAGGGAAAAAAAAGAATGTTCTCACCTGCCTATTGCTTCAAATAGCTGGTGTTAAGCAAGTTCTGCCCACCACTGGTTATCAGCACGGTCACAGAGCCCCAGCTCTTTGAGTGGTATGTTTTCTGTATGCAAGGGCATCACAGCAGGCACAGTGAGCACAGGCAGAGTTCGGTGGCAGAGTTGTGCTCAGGCTTTTCTCTCCATGCTGCACAGGAGAGAAACAGGACACAGCCTTTTCACCAATGCTTCCCTTTCACCTCCCTACTAGCTTAACTCATTTCTCCAACACATAGAGGTTTTCCAGCTGCTACACAGAAGTCATAATCCAGCTGAGAAACTCACAGAGAGAAAATGCAACAACAATCGACCACATTATTGTTCTTGGGAGGGAAAATGGAACCAGACGATCCCCTTCTGATGGAGAATGCACAGCCCTCCAAGTTAGCTCTTCTCAAGGTAAAGTTGTGTAAATTGAGCTGCAGTGGGCAGCACAGCCCAACTACTTCAACTAATGCCTTTAAGTGAAGCCCTTCTGTGGCTCTTCTCTGGGTCTCTGCTTCAACTTCTATGAGCTGCAGCATGTGAGCTGAGCCCTAGCCAGCAAATAGCTCTAGTCGTGCCACACAGATTCCTGTTCTGGGGTGGAGGGATCTGCAACAGGCAAGCACATAAAGCAAGATACCTGAAATTTGAGCCAGCTCGGGACAATATGAGCTCCGAGGGCAGACTTGCTTTCTACTCTTCCCCTCCTGCCCCCCGCCGGTGCAGCAAGGGGAGGGCCGCAGCTTTGCCAGGTCTGTTACTCTTCCACCCCGCTGTGCCCCCCCTTCCCCTCGGCCAGAGGTAGCACGGCCACCAGGCTGCCCCGGGCGGACCGCGGTCCGCGAGCAGAGGAGGAGAGGCGGGACGGAGAAGCGGAGCGGACTTGCAGCAAGGACAGCTCCGCACAGAGAAAGCGGGAGCTCCGGGTGCCCGGGAGCAGCGGCCGGGCCCGGGGGTGGGGGCTGCTCTCGAGCCCTGACGTAAAAACTAAGCGGGGCTGCCCGCTCCGGCTTCTTAAGGAGCGCGGCGGCGGCAGCGGGCTCGGAGAGCCCTGCCCTGGCCGGAGCCTGGCGAGGTAAGCGCGGGGAGCCGCGGGCGGGAGCGGCGGGCGGGAGCGGGACGGGAGCGGCGGGCGCTGCCCGGAGCCTCGGGAGCCGCGCGGGACCGCCCGGGGACGCGGCAGCTGCACGGCCCAGGGACCCCCGTAACGAGAGCTACAAGTTAGAGGATAGCAACAAATAATCTGATGAACTTTTAAATTATTATTGTCGGGCGTTTTCCATGCCGGGGAGTGGAGCAGGAGACTACACTGCAACGAGAAGCAGGGATAGGGGGGAGCGTGGGAAAAGTCAGAACCAGGAAGTGTAAATAGCACTCACACACACACACACAAACTTCAATGCATGGACAGAAATGACAAGAGATTGGACGGTGTAGGGGAGGAATTGCATGGAAGCATTCACCACAGGTAAGAGATTAATGAAATCTGCCGTTTCCTGCACATCCCTAGCTCTCAACTATCTAAAAAAATACATTCTTGAACCTTGTGAAAGACTAACAGCACAGGGCTGCCTGAGTTTGACCAGACCATAAGGACTAGAGGCTTTGCCACTGGCCCTTACTAATGCCATGCACATCACCATTTCAAGGGTACTGATTCTCATATTAATGCCCTACCAACTCTTGCCCAGGACTGTTCCCTTTTTTTGACAAATCCAGAAGCCTTGTCTTAGCCAGTTTCGTAACGTAGAAAGCTTAGAATAGGTGCTGGGGAGCAGAAAATGCAAAGCAACCAGTTCCGTTTTTAACCTGTACAAATGAGATGGGCTCTGTCAAAGTCACAGAACCATCATTTAAAGGATTTTAGTATTATTATTTAGTATTACTAGCTTCTTTTAGTATCATTCCTTTGTTTGAACAATTTGTTGGGGCTCCCCACCCACTGTCCTGTGTCTGTCTCCTCACTCTTATGGTCATATTTGAGACTGCTAAATTGCTCTGAAAACCAGAAACTTGATAAAGTTATCTATGTCCCTTGAAAAAGTCTCAGTAAACAGACATATGTGCATACTGCATGGCACACAGGTGTCTGTGCCCAGTGGAAGGGCTCTGATGCACAAATAAGAATAAAGTAGTGACTCACAGGATTCTTTTGGCTTGCTTCTGAGAAAGCAATCAAAGCCTGCCTTGTGGAGTAGGGTACAGAAGAATAATGTTTCTTGGGGATCTTGGAAGCAGCAGGAGGACAGCCCTATTACTACCACCACTGTCATAAGTGACATCCCCTAGGCAGTGCAGTGTGGGAAGAGCAAGCTGTCCCTCTTTTGTTCCTTAAACTCAATGTTCAGGTCCAGGGCTGTCAAGCCAGCTCTTCTCACGACACCCAAACTGTAGGCAGCTGGGGAATAAAGTCTGAATACCTCAAAAATGTTCCCAGAACCTGACCAGGTAGCCAGACAGGGGGCTAGGTAAGAATAACATTTCTAGGACTGAAATCTCTGAAGAGTCCTTTAGTTCTATAAAGAAATATACTCCACAAGGCAGACTACTCTTCCCTAGTCTCACACACAGGCTACTTTTCATGTACAATTCCTCTGCACATCAATATCCTGCCTTTGCCATTTTTCTTCACATAGCAAAGGAACATTTCTTCAGGATCACTCATAGAAGAGACTTTCTACACAAAAAGCCAGTTACTTATTTAGCTCATTAAGAGAAGTAGCTTCCCACCCCCAACAACCAAACTGAAAACATACAAGCATGAATACTCAGCAGATCAGCACATGCATTAAACAGAATTTTGTCCTAAATGCTGATCTCAGAGGTAGCTGATTTCCAAAAATGGGAAGTTCTCCTTATGCCATGAGCTACATTAAAAACAACTCCTCAAACTTGTTCAATATCAGAAATGCTAGAAGCTTGTTAGAAAATACCACAGAGAAGTACATACTAGAAATGAAATTTGATGGAGACAACTGGGCCTTTCTGTCCACAAAACAATCAATCATTCTCAGCATTTCTACATATCCACTATTGATACTACTTAGCAAATTTCAGAGTTTTAACAGTTAATTCTCAGTGAGCTGCAATACAAATTTATACTTTTAAATATACACAAAGACATCTCAGCACAGGAAAGACATGGACCTGTTAGAGCAAGTCCAGAGAACAGCCACAAAAATGATGAGGAAGGTGAAGCAGCTCTCCTGAAAAGACAGGCTGAGAAAGCTGGGGATGGAGAAGAGCAGGCTGCAGGGAGACCTTGTTGCAGCCTTCCAGTACTTAAAAAGGGCCTATAAGAAAGATGGGGACAGGCTTTTTAGCAGGGCCTGCTGCAAGAGGACAAAGAGTGATGGCTTTAAACTGAAGGAGGACCCATTTAGATAAGACATAAAGAAAAAAATCTTCTACAGTGAGGGTGATGAGACACTGGAACAGGCTGTTCAGAGAAGTGGAAGATGCCCTATTCCTGAAAACAGTTCAAAGTCATGTTGGACAGGACTCTGGGAAATCTGATGTGGTTGGAGATGTTCCTGCCAATGGCAGAAGGGTTGGACTAGAGACCTTTAAAGGTCCCTTACAACCTGAACTGTTTTATGATTCTATATGCATGGGTACATGTTGTACAATACAGCTGCTATGTGATGGCTTTGCTATACCCTCTTCTCAGAACTGCTCTGCCCTTTAGCACCTAAACCACTCCTGGTCAATGGATGAATCTGAAACCTGCAATAATTAGAATGATTAAAACACATTTTCAACATTTTTCCACCTGCTGTCCACTGATCCTTGTGATCCTGAAGACTACTTTAAGGGCTCATAAAATGTTGAGAAAAGCAAGACTGCCTAAAAGCTTAAATTATGTAAAAAGGAATGGATTTTTACTGAAAAGTATTTGGGATCTGTAAAGCAAAAATGGCAAAAAAACGTTCAGTATTAAGTACTTCCAGATAAGACAGTTCATCATTCAGATCTGAGGATGATTAAAAATTTTTACATATGCTTCTGCTGCACAGAGCATTGTCACTCCTCTAGTATTTACATAGCTGCAAAAAGCATACACAAATCTTTAAGGAGCAGAGAAACAGTATTTAAGTGCCATGCATATCATGTAAAGTAAGAGGATTTTATTCCTGCATCTAAGAGTGAGACTTTATCAGCTTCTCTTGGTTTTCTTATATTTCAGTGACATAATGGATCTTGGAAGCAAAGGAAGAATCCACTGCACCATGAGACTCACCTGCTCTCTCCTACTCATGGCAGTGTTCTGTGTGACACCTTTCCTCTGCCACAGTCAAGTTGATCCACTGGCTCTTGGGCGGGCAGACCCCCAGTGCTGGGAGTCCTCCTCAGCTGTTTTACTGGAGATGAGGAAGCCTCGCATTTCTGACTCTGTCAGTGGCTTTTGGGACTTCATGATCTTTCTGAAATCCTCTGAGAACTTGAAACATGGGGCTTTGTTCTGGGACCTGGCTCAGCTCTTCTGGGATATCTATGTGGACTGTGTGCTCTCCAGAACCCATGGGCTGGGGAGAAGGCAGCTGTCAGAAGCTGTCAGAAGCCCAAAGACAGCCACTCTACGTTCTCAGTTCACAGGGAGAAACCAAGGTCACTACTTCTTTAATATGCATCTCATGGGCAATAATTAGAGTCTAGTGGAAAGAAAAGAGATTGAGGCCTACTGTGCTATGTGGTAATAACACAGAAACAGAGGGCAGTGCTGTGCAAAAATCCCCTACTCCTCCCAGTGAAGTGTAGAGCTGTGTTTATGTTCCATGTGATCTCAGTAAAAATTTTACCTCCAAACAACCTGAACACTAACAACAACTTTTAAGTTTCAGTTTGATAGGGCAGGAAAAGCAAGAGAAAGTGTGATACAGGAGGATTCAAAGAAGGCAGCTCAGTAACTGACTATACCGATATATTCTTCCACACCAGCATTTTTACCACAGTTGTGCTATGAACAGGCTAGCTCTGAATTCCCCATTCTGAGAGGAATGCTTTGCACTGTGCTGTTGGGGAGAGTGGCAGCCTTTTGGCATAAGGGTAAAGGTGTGTCTACTTGCCATCTAGCAGTCAGTCACCATTTTTCATTTCCATACCAGGAACTTCACCCAACAAACAATGGAAACAGATCTCAGATTTATGCAGGCTTTCAGACACAATTACAGCTCCCGGAAGAACATCACTACCTGTGACACTAAGTGCCGCAATTCCTAGTCTCCAGGTTCCCAGCCCCCTCTCCATATGCTTGTCAATCACCATCCTCATTCCCAAAAGGGAGACACAGTACAGCTTTTTCTAAATCTCAGTCTCTTCCAAGGCTTCAGTTCTGATCCTGCTACCAGCACATATATCCTTGCCTGGAGAATATCCACTTTCAGATAGAGGTAGGTGCTATAATTTGATGGAGAGGTAGAAGTGCTGTTTCCATCACCAACAGTGAAGGGCATGAACCCACAGTGAGAGGCAGAACTGCCTTTACACTTCAATGGATTGAGACCCTTATCTCCACTTCCTAGAGCAGTGTCTTAGTTATTAAGATGCTTGGGGGGAATGTTCATGAAATAATGAAGAGCGTCACATTAGAGTGCCTCTAAAAAGTGGACTTGAACTCAGGGTTCTTGCACCTCAGGGACAATACACCACTGGACCATCCCACTTTTGCCCACAAACCTTAAACATTTTTGAGTATTGAAAGCTAGAATCTGGGAGAGCAAGGACTGAGAGGTCCTTATCCTATCACCTACAGGCAGTATCCTGAACTTTGAGATAGGAGTTGAGCTTGAATCAATCCCCTCAGACTGAAAAACTCACACACACAGGATCAATTTCTAACCTATGAGTCAAACAACCACTAGCTGCAATTTAAAAGCAAGGACTTTATCCTATCCTGCTCTGCAAAGAATCTGAGCTCTGACTGGGTCTTTACTGCATGCAGCACAGAACCTACTTCTGTTTTCCAAGTGGTCTTGGACATCACACAGGCAACAAGTTACTCAATCCTTACCAAGCTGATGCAAACAGAATCCAGCTTTTGGGTGCAAACAGAATCCAGCTTTAGACATACATGGCAGTAGTATTGTCAAAAACTAAGATAACCCATCAGGTTAAAGCACTAGATTATTTTTTGTTTGGGAATGCAGCTTTGAATATCACTGTCTAAATCCCTACTTAGCCTTTTGCTTACATCTGGCTCTACGTATCTATATCACACTGTGATTTTCCTATACAAAGAGCTTTTGTTCTAGTCGAGATTAAAGAGTAACAGTCCGACGTATTTTGAAGAATAAATTAAGGGTTTTATGATAAATTCTAACGATTCTTATCTCTTACACAAAGAGATTTTAAGTACTACTAAGTATTCACACCCTCTTTGTTGAGTGAATTGTAATCAGTTAATCTGGTTTCTCTGTATAGCTGATTAACATCAGTTTGTCGCAAGCAGCTTATAGCAGTGACAGCCTTATTTTTTTTTTTAGAGGAGCTATCTAACTTCTCATCCAAGTCTCACAGTTTCTTAACAAAGCCAGCTGTTTTAATCATTGTAACCTGTGGTCCGACTGCCTTATTTCACCAGTGCAAGTAGAGATCAATTGGTAGTAATTGCAGCCAGAAATGGCATAGCAAATGATGAGGAATAGAATTTGCACTTATGCATAGAGGTACAAGCCTGTTTCCTCAGCCCCAGGAGCAACACTAACAGCACTCAAATTACCTTGTGTACTTCACATCTACATGAGCAGGTATGAATAGCTTTCAGTAGGCTTGTTCCAGAATTCCAAAAATAAAGCAAAATTTTCCTGTTTTATACTGTTACTTTTGCACAGTTGGTAACTTTATTGCTTCACACTCAAGTTTTTATCTTACTCCTCTTAAATAGTTAACATTTCAATATGTTTGGGGTTTGTTTTGTTGTTTTAATTGCAAACAGGATCATAAATCAGGAATGAGGAGCAACCTGCATTCTCTGTTTTCCCTTAAACATATCACTGAATTGGAAAAGCAAGACAGATATCTGAACTTGGCACAGAAATACTGATGCTAAGATGTTATTATGAGCATTACATTTCAGAACTAATGGACACTTCTGAAAATTGAGAATCAGGAACTTTTCTAAGGAGAAAAAAAAATCTACTTTGTCACATCTTAGAGTCACTTTCACAGTTACCCATACTTGGTCCTCCTGGGAAACAATTCCCTTCAGCTGTGCACCAAGAAGTGGGAGAAACAGCCCAGTTCCAGACTTACAGATTCAAACACTGTTTTCTGGATCAGTCTAGTCCCTCCAGGCTTTTGACTGTATTCACAGTCTGAAGATACTCTTAAACTCTACACAGCCCATGAAAAAGACTACAAAATCAGAACAGCTGAATATGAGTAATCCGACAAACTGTCTCAATCATCCTAAAATCATACTTTACCCAGCAGCATTTCAAATTCCCTAGATATTCTGCAGAGAATTATTAATCAGCTGTAAGTAGAGACAAGTAGGGAAAGTTTTCCAGATACTTGGCCAAGCTGTCTTTAGTAACTCATCCCTTTTCCCTAAAAACACCATGAAAAAGCAGGTTTCATAAATGCATTTCCAATCTATGACAACACTGTAGTTACATCCCAGTTGCAACAACTCTAACCAAAATAAGACTTTAGAACCACCAAGAAAACATAGCTTTTGTACTTACAGCAATCTTCCTGAAGAGCAATGGCATGAGAGGATCCTCCTCAAGAAGCCACATCATACATCCGCCGTAGAAACATCTGAAGACTACAGATACAAATCCTCTGCTTCTTTTCTCCTTTCATGCTTTCCTTTTCTTCTCCTTTCTCTTTTCACCCAGCAGTCCCACTGCCCCTTACCACTCAGTGGCCTTAGCTGTGCCCACCTCCCTCACAGGTGCAGGTGATCAGGCTCAGATCACCCTTTGCACGTGGCCCAAGAGAGACATAATTCCCTGTCCTAACTCTGCAGTTTGTCAGGGTGGGTAGTAGGGCAAAGGCTATTGAACAATTGAGGTCTGGTAAATAACCAGGTATTGTGTTAATCAGTTACTTTTTCAGAAGACAAATATGTTTAAAAGAAAGAAAATCAACCAGCTGTCTTTTAGAGATCATTGCAAAGAAAACACCCCATAGTTCCTCAAGGAAAGAATGAATGTGCTACTAGACAGTGTGATGGATCTCACCCACTGTGCAGAGAGGTTCATAACAGGCCAGTGGGGTAATAGGATTCTGAGCAGACTTAAGCACTTTGATTCTGCTTATTACAAGTAGAAGAGTTTTATAGGAAGACTAAAGGAAAAGTTCCATACTAGGAAAAGATGAAAGTGACTTGACACTGAAAGGCAACATGCAAATGGAGGGATATGGCTATCATCAGGGCAAGAGGCTTGGGGACAATGCTGATAAAAAAGGACCACCAGCAGCTAAAGGCAGAGGAAACATGGATGTGGGAAACTGAGTATTCAGGTGCTCTTTGATGTTTGGAAATTATTTACTTATATGCATTTTTATGTCACTTTTCAGGGACGTTTTCTCATATTCAGAGGTCACCAGCTCTGAAGAAGAAAGACTCATTTGAAGATTTAATAAGTATCCATATACATAAGAGTAGATCTATATTACTTGGAAGAGTCATTGGAGAGCTAGGAAAAAAGAGGAAATTACACATTTAGTCTAAGATTTTGATTTGTGGATAATTTTTAACTATTTCTATTTATTTTTTGTATTTTAATCCCCATTGATGTCAATTCATGTGGTGGAAGAAGGCATGTAACCTCAAGTACAACATCTCTGATTAACTTGGACTTGTGGGTTTTCCTAATCACCTATGAATTAAGTCTCCTTACTAAACTGCATGATTTATAAGCAGTTGCCTACTTTAATCTGTGTGTATATCAGGCTTTTTGTAATACATGTGATCTGTTCAAATGATTGTCTTTTGGGTGCCAAAACAGGAAATAACTGATCCTTCAATAAAATATAGACAAGCAGAGAAGGAAGTTGTCAAAAAACCTCCACTGGCTCCAAGACAGGATTAGAGAAGAGATGGTGATGTTTGGTTGTATGCAGAGCTTTACACTTGCTCAGAGACATCATCTTAATGAAGAAAAATGGTACATATTTCTACATGAAAAATACCTTCCAAGAACGTTTTCAGTTCTGTAGTAAAAGGGGTTAACAGATTTTTACCAGCTCCTCTGCTTTCACAGTTGAAATGTTTAATCACAAAAATTCTCATACTTAACTTGCATTTGCTTTGTTTTTAGTTCACAAGTTCTTTGTAGAAAAACCAGCTTCTTCTGACTCTTATTGATGACCCTAGCAGGCAATTTGACATTAAACTAATGCAAAACAACTTATGGCAGGTAAAATTTGATTGCTTTTATGGTATAAATTATTTCCATTGCCAGATTGACTGGATGAAACCATGACTTTCATCTTTCCAGGGCTATAACATTTAGTTGTTCATTCAATGTTTCTTTTCTTGACCATTGTAGCAATATTTGGTGGTTTGTTTGTTTGTTTTTTCCAAAATGCCCACAGAAAAATGGGCTTCCTGGTTGTTCATCAACTCACAGAAATAAGTTCAAGTCACAAAATGTGTAAAGAAATCTTGAAATGGTTACTGACATGAACAAAATAAGGCATAATCACAGTCCCATTGAGGGAAATCCTGATTTAAGGAAGAAAATAACTGTATGAGGGCTAGCAGCTTCAATGGCACTGAATTTGTGCTTCAAGTTAAGCATGCAGCACACCATTTAAATGTTTAAGAGAGAACACTAAACACAGGAACACACAGTTTATTGTACTCAGCAACAGACCCCCAACTGCAGCCACAGCCTATGAGAGCGCTTTGCTGCCACGTGGGAGGGCAGCAGGAGCATTGTTACAACAGATCTGCTCTCTCCTCTACTGACGGTGTTCCTTAATTATCTTATTGTATCTAAAAGCTTTATTGTTGCAACTTTGTATCAATATAAGAGAGTTTTCACTCACAGTCCCTACAGCCACCAAGACCAGCACCTGACAAAGAGTGTGAAGGGCTGGATGCTCAGCCCAGGAGGATTGGTGTTGGAGTAGAGCAGATGTTACCTGTTCCCATACACTCCCAAGCGCTAGCAAATCTGAAACCAGACAGATTATCTGAACAGGTCCTGTTTAACTGAGAGGCATTTCCACAGGGCCGTTTGGGCAGCTGTTAGTGATTCCACTTTAGATATGTCCCACCTGCAACAACAGGATCCCTTAGGAAATGGCTCGTGTCAGCTTTCTTCCTCTATTCAGACAGAAATATCACTATGGGCCAAGACAATATTTAGCTTAAATGAATTCACAATACTTCTCTGCTTCAGTAAGCTTCTTAATTAATAGGCTGTAGCAAAATTCAGCCTTTGAGGCAATGGGCAGGAAAGGATGTGGAGGCAAGACTGACAAAACAGATCAATCTCTAGGATAGATCACACTACGGAGAACATTTGGAAATTGCTGATGTAAAGAGGCAATCTGTGCTATTAAATGTGCTGAAATAAAAAAGGGGATGCAACTAACTACATGCAAACCTGCAAGTGATGAGTGCAAGCGATAAAAGAGTGTCGATATTAAAAAAAAAAAACAACAACAAGAGCTCTCAGTTTGAGATGAAAGTAGATCTGCTATACAGGAACATTTAAAAATGTCACGGTGTTTAAAGACAGGATATTGCCTCCTACCACCGTTCCTTATCAAATTCATGGCAGATCTTTGTGTGAACTAGGATTGTTTTTACAGATATTGTTCCTGGTTTACTGTTTTTCAGTGAGAGTGTGTCAGAAGAAGGATGGGATGAACATGTCTGACTGAAATTCCTTCACTGTCATCTGAACTGAATAACTGCAAAATAAAGACCTTGTGATTTTGTCCCCTTCATCTTGCAGGGATCTGTGAGCTAAACAACTGCTTGTTAGCATGGAAAACACTTCTTTAAGTCTTTACAAGAGTTAAACCCTCTTAGTTTCTGCTAAAGTCCGCAGGCTATTACCCTGCATCCCCTAAATGCAACTTAGGTGCTTTAATTTAGCTAGGACCTTCCAATTTACTAGGCAGATGGGCTTTGATCCCATGATACTATAGATAACAGCTATATGCCCTTTACTTAATGACATGAAAAAACAATTCATGGTAGTTCAGGAATATCTATTTGTAAGAATTTGTGCTCCAGGTCTGTTCAATGTTGCTTCACACCAAACCAGCATTTGTCAGTTGCTACTGTTTCCAACCAAGTTGAATTCAGACGCACACACCGGAAGGGGATTTAAAGCCTCATCAGAAGCTGACGACAATCAACAAGTAGGTTCCTTGGATTGTTGTGTGTGTCTCTGGGCACTGGCGTATTGCAAAAGCTACGAGCTTCTATCTCACAGTATATTTATTTATGTTATGATATGGGTATATCCACTTTCTAATTACCTCATCACTATTTGTTCTCTGAGGTCCTCCCTCCTCCCTCAATAAGTTTCTTTTTTTTTGTTTTAATTTTCACCCTCTTTACACTTCCTTTGCTATAGACAAACCACTTGTTAGCTTCCAGTAGCATATCATAATTTCTTGCTGTAAATTCTCAAGTGTTTGCAGTACATGTAATTCAGGTCTCCTTTGACCAAAACTAGCAGAAAGAATGAGTAACATTCATTAATCTCACTACCACAGTGTAAGGTCTTTCAAGAAAATGGCTGAGGTACTACCAACAGAAAATAAGATTTCTAGCCTCTTTAATGAGTCAGGCAGTCCCTTTATCTTGACGATTATAACTCATTCTGAAAAACACAACACAAGGAAAATCTATGTGGAAAATCTGTGTGGAGTTCTGCTAAGCAGCTTTTCTTAAGCCCTATGCTTTTCATTAGCCTTTTCAATCATATCAGCCTAAACACTGTTTGATTATATATGAAACAAAGCTTCAGAAAATTTAACTAACTTTTCTCCCAGAGCTTCCAAAAATATTTTGTTTTCACCCAAATGAAATTTATTTTCTTTGTCATCACAGAAAAAATCCTGTAAAAACTTGGGCTATTTTCTTTCTTGGCAAGCTGGTATCGTTTCAGTGACATAATTAAAATCCTTAAAAGTATGCAAACTTTCTTGAACCATAACTGTTTTTGAGCATATACAAACATAGTTATTTACTAGTTTTATGCACCTCCTGCCAAAGAATGATAGTAAATAACTGACTGTATTTTTTTTTTCTCTGAAGTGGTACTGAATAATTTCAATTTCTCAGGTCTTTAAAATCCTTCTGTACATTACAGGAAAAAGTGTTTTCCTTGTTGCTGGCATCAACAAGAAATAGAGCACCATTCCAAGGAAGTAACTTGACCATGGGATATCAACAGCTAAAGAGAGAGAAATGGGCAATCGTTTCCATTGCTGAGGAAGTCACAGCATGGCAGCTGGAAATCACCAACAGAAAAGGAATATAGCTCTCCAGAATGTTCTAGGTGAAGGCAGTAAATGCAGAAACCTGTCATGCTGTGTTATTACAGGCAACATCTGAGACATTTTAAAGAGTCTCTTTTAAGAGACACAGCATCACTTACCTTAAGTAGTTCAGTGAAGCTGTAAGGTGAATGGTAGTTTCCATCACTTACAAGCTGGTGAAATTACTTGGCTGATGAGGTCAGAAAAGGACCTGCAAACATGCTCAGCTGTAGAGAAGAACTCCAGGTGCAAAGCAGTTTGTTGGGCTGAAAAGCAGAATAAATTTTAAGTCTTTCCAAGCTTTTGGATGCTGCCGGAGGACTAGAAAACTCCTAATGAATCTCTAAGATAACTCTGTAGAAGCACCAGCTTTTTCTGTCATATTCCATACTACATCCTCATTATCAAAAGTGAGGCATCCTGAATGTTGAACAAAGCTTTGCTGTGTAAGACCCTTGATTACAAAGGGATTTTGTACTGCTGGGAGTCTCCTAGGACTAGAGTTATAGTTACAGAGTCACAGAAGTGGCAAGAGCAAAAACCTCTCGTGCCCTCACCAGTTTAAGTTTGCCTCTTAATTGACTGCCAAGACTCATCTCTTAGAAGCTTTGACTCATCCAGTTCCAAATCAGTCCAAAATTAGGGGCTATATTTGGAATATGCTCTACCTTAAAATATAGGATAATACTACAAAGGCTAAAGCAAGATTCTGAGTTTCCTCTGAGGGTTACATGATTATGAACAATATTATGGAATAAATGGGATGAAGGTAAGAAAACAGTGACAAGATGACTGGAGAACTTATACCTGGTTGGGTTTGGAGAGACAATGTGTCCTTCAGTTTCATCATTAGCAGTTCCAATCCCTTTCTCACTTCCTTCTCATCAGGTGGTATCTGCATTGCAGTGGGAATAAGAACTGTATTCCCCATTCCACCAAGAGAGTTTTCTGTCAGTTTAGGCAGATATGTTTGCTTCTCTTTTGCTTGTTTATGCTGTCCCATAAAAGGTTTGTCACTCTGCAGGGACACTGACTCCAGTGGGTCATCTGAGAACGTGAAGTCCACTGCAGTGGGAACCTCAGGTGTCTGTAAAAGCTGCATTCTATTTACAGAGTTTGAGGGATTCAAAGATTTCCATTCTGCACATGTTCCGGAAATAGGCCTTTTTTGGGCAGGATTTAATTCACTCTGCATTCTCCTTTCCAACAGAACATGTGGATTTCTTGGCATTGTACTATGACACTGTGCAAAAGGATGCTCTGATGACTGCAACACGGTCTACAATAGACAAAACACAGAAAATAAATTGTAAAAATAATTGGTATTTCAGTTTGCCAGTAGTACTAAAACAGTATTGCAGAAAATGCTACAAAAAAGCTGTAGGAGGAAAATATGTAAACATTTTCTGTGAAACAAGAGCCTTTTAAGAATCTCAGAAATAATTGTAATGATAAGAATCACTATAATTGAAAACAAATAAAATCTTTTCTATAAGATGTCTGTATTACATCCCAGTAAAAGACAGCAGTTAGGAATGACATTATATTTATTCAATGCCAGCACTTTTGACTCTTCTCTGAAGAACAGACTGCAACGAAGTATCTAACACTTCTGTTGGAAACTCTTATTGGAATATTCATTATTTTCATTGTAGTATTTAAATGTGCTAATACGGATATCTGTGCTAGATGCCAGATATGCACAGAATGACAAGAAAATACATACTGCCAAGACCTTATCTGCTTTCTCTGAAGAGAAGAACCTAAGATGACAGAAAATACAATTGGAAGGTGGTATTAAGAGTGCTGGTCTACAGGAAAAGCAGTTAGTGTTCACTAATGGCTCATAGCTGTGACAATTCTTGATATATATATCACTATACCTTTACTTCTTCCTTCATGTGCTGCAGCGTCTTTTGCAGGTTTTTATGGCTTACTCTCAGTCTTTGCAGTTTTGCCTCTATTTTGCAGCTTTTTTCTTCCTGGCAGTTATGAAGAAGTTGCATTTTGTCTTTCCATTTGTTGAACTGCTTCTTCATGTACCTACCAGAGATGCAGGAGGGTGGGATTTTTGCTAGACCAGACATACACAAATATATGCATTAAGGAAACGAGCAAACATTTTAGCACAAATTTTATCCCCTTTACTAGTTCAGAAAAATTTTGTCAGCTTTGGGATTAGAGGACAATATTTCAGAAGCTGGACTGTATCCATGGAATTAGCAAGAACATGAGTATTCCAGATGAGGAAATAGGAGAGCTGAGTAGAACTGCGGCCATGTCTGAACCTTGCATCTTGGGGTTTTACCTTTCCCACAAAGGGGGCTGCAACAGGAGAGACAATAGCAGTTCCTCTGTATAGAAGGAAACTACTTATAGCAGCTCCCTGACCTGCAAAAGATTCCCATTACATGCATGGGCAACAAAGAAGCAAAAGCAGGTTCTGCCCCTTTGACAGAGTTTCTTCTTGCTGGTGGTATTCTCTGAAGTTTCTTCAATGATACCAATAGCTTTCAAGTGCAGGCCACTGGTCTTTGAAAAAACACTCTGATTTTTGTAATCAGAAGTGCCACCTTCCTATGTACAGCAGAGATTTAGAAATTTAGAAATACTCAGAGCACAGTATGACAGAAATACCATCCATAATTGTGTTCTAGTTGTGATTTCTCTAAGAAGTCAGGATACAAATAGTTTTTCTTTCCTCACAGCTGAGGTGCGACAGTAAAGTTTGTTAACACTGCAGTAATAAACCAACTGCTTCATATCACAGATCTGAAATAGTTATCTGCCATGTTTAGTTACATTCAGAAGTTCACCTGATCCACTTTCTGTGGTAATGCTTTGGGTTGCAGACAACAGCCCCATCACTTGAACTATGCAAGATTTGTTTGAATGGGACAGCAAGTCAGACCATTTAAAATTAAAATTAATACTACAGTGGTCCCTTATAACTGCACTTAAGGGCTCCTCACCATGAAATGCTGTCCTCCTTCAACTAACTCAGAGTCCAGTTCTGAGAACAGCCAGGTGAATGCTGGAAGTCAGTCCACAACAAGAATAAAGAGTTTGCCATGAGTAATGTGATTCATTTACCCAGTTCTATGATAAGCTCTGGGTCAGAGCAGCATTATAGGAGCAGGCATCCCAAATATCCTCTCAGCGATTGCTAATCTAAAAGAAAGCTGAAGATCTTTGCCATATCTCTTTATTTTCCCAAGTGAGAACAGACCCGCAATGAAACTGAAATCATTTAGCTCTAATCTTGGAGTGCCCTTTTGTGAACTTGGAGCAGCAATTGTACTTGGAATGAAACAGAACAGGAACAGAGGGAACGGAACATACTGAAGAAAATAAAGAGAGTAGATCCAGGATCGAATTCCACACTTTACTGTAATTCCATCATTTTCAGTGGTCATAGGCATGGTTATATAGAGCACATTTATATACAACTACAAAAATGAACGGAGGGAAGGCAAAAATGCAAGTAAAAGGTAAGCATCATAGCTCACACACCAACTTCCCCCCTGCCATGTCACCCATGCAAACAAGCCTCCCAAGAGATTTTTAATTTAGAAATTAATATTTTAGTGTCAAAGATTTGACTGTCAGAAGGAACTTCTGTGATAAACTGTTATACCTATAGTTATTTTATTCATCCTATTAATCTCTATTTGATGTACAGCATATTTTTTAGAAATAAATTCTTCTTTGGTTTAAAAGCTTCATGCAAATTATGAAATTTGTTTTGATTAAATCTTATTCAGAAAAAAAATTTGAAAAAGTATGCTATTCTGACATTTTTATCTGGATAAACATATTTTTGTCCAAAAATTCCTTTTAGAAACATAAACTAGGAATTGCAGAAACACTGATGAAAGCAAACCAAAAAATGTTTTATTTTGCCATTGGTTTTCCAGTGATCTTCATCTAAAATTTTTGTTGCTGAGTTTTCATTATTCATCCTCATTTGATAGGATTTTTTAAAATCTAAAAATCTCCAAAGTATGGAAAAGTCATGTGTCTTCTAGTGCTCCAGCTGGAGCAGCAATGCCCACCAGTCTTCAGTGAATTTACTACAGCATTTACCTACCTGCTATCACTGTGAATGCTCTTAATGGATTCATGTATTTTTAACACATCTGCTTCAAAAGAGGCTATTGTCTAAAACAAAAAGAAGTATCTGTTCATAACTTTATCAGCAATAGCATTTCATTTTCATATGCAAGGAAATTATGAGACTAAGAGCTGGATTGCCCAAGACCTCCATACTTATAGATTCTATTAAAAACAATCATTTGACTTACTGTCCACATCTTTTCAATCAAAGTGAAAATAATCTGCACTATAAGACCTTAGAAATCAGTATAAAACTGCTCAAAAGGAATTCTCAGCCCGGAGAGAAAATAAACAAGAGAGCAAAGCACCTGACAGAATCCCAACACAGGGATGCAAGTCTTGCCCTGCTGTTTTCTAAAATGACAAATGCCAACCGTCAACATTCTTATGTTTAAGCAAAGTCTGCCCACAACATCTCGTGCAGATATCTGCTGGCCGGCACTGTACCTTGAGCTGGGCAGCAGAGTTCTAAAAGACAGGTCTTCCAAAGGGCAGCACAGGATTAGCAGCCAAAGGAGTGACCTGATACACAGAGGATAGTATTGTGTTACTGCACCCCTTGGCTCCTGGGAAGAACAGGATGAGTGGATGGCACAAACTGGTATGAACACAACCCAGTGTTCCCTGTAGTCTGAGTAAGTGCAGAGCTACCAACCTCTCAAAAAATATAGAAACAAAAAATTGCTATGTACTTTTTTTTAGCTACACTGTCCTACCCACTCTTTTAACATTGTTTCTTTGGAGGAAAGCTCGGAATTGATTAATAGAGACCTTTTGTGCATTAGCTATTTTAGTTGGAGTGGACACTGCTCTGAGTTTATCCTAAGAGGGCCCATTCTGTCCTCTTGCTATTTCCATGGTAACAAAAATGGCCTGAGTCTGATAAGAATTCAGGTATTCTTCTTTGACATTTGCTTGCAGTACGAAGACATGATGGCCTTTTTTACTGTCAGAATAGTGAGAGGACTCTGGACTCAGCTAGACTTTAGCATGCTACTCTACGACATCTCAAAAAACCCCAAGGCAAATATTCTTACAGGTGCTTCTGAAGGTCATGAAAGTCAAGGAGTTAGTCACTGATCTTGGGAAGACAACCAATTCAAACCTCACTAAGTTTTCTGATTCCACATTTTTCACTGTAAGTGAGGAATTAACAGAAAGGTGAAGCTGCCCATTACATTTTCATTGAAATTAGAAGGCAATTACATAACTTGCTAGGTCTTCTTCAAAGCTTTAGCACTATTACTGCTTAGTATTTTGCTCACCTGAGCTATTGTCTTGCCTTGGTCTGGTGTTGTCTTGTTATTCTCACTCTTCTGCATTACAGTCCTGTTTTCACATATGAACCTGGGTGACTCTGGGACACAATTGTCCACTGGAAAAGACACATTTTCAGGACCAGGTAGTGATGAAGGACTGAATTCCACAGGGGGACTGTATATCAACAGAGAAGTAATAAGTAGGGAAAGGATCAGGACTCATTTTTCTACCCAGGAGGACCGAAATGCAGAAAACTAATGCAGTCTAAATAGACAGACAGATGTGCTATTGACTAAGCAAGAAGCAAAGTTTAGCAATGCCTGCTGGCATATTTTGGTTAAAAGAATGAAATTCCTGAAAACAAATTCCACTTGCCCAACAGAATCTTAAAACCAGCCTGTTCTTTCCACCCATTTATTCTCAGTGCAATTTGCTGCTTCATGTTTTGCTCCATTTAACCAAGAGTTAAATATATTAGGAAATTCATCAACAAAAGAAACCAAAGTATCCTGCTGTTCAGTCCATCATATGCTAGGAAAAGCCTAGATATTTATCACCCCCACAGTGATACCTGTAACAGCAACCCCAAATTCTTCTTTGTCTCATTGCTACCCAAGCAGCGGGTAAGCAAACCCCCACAGAATTAAAGAGAAATCTCAATTGATTCCAGAAAGATTAAATTCTATTCAAAATGATTAAATATTGTTTTGTTGCTGAATACAAGAGAGGAAATATTAGCAACGAAGTATGTTTTGCATTTCACCACATTCTGAAAACAAACACTGAAATAATATTCTCCATGACGATCACTGCAACTATTATCCATTGGTCTTATAGTATATAAAAAATTGCTTTCTAACGGAAAACCTACCAGAGTAGCACAATCCAGATTAATAAACAGATTTTTCTCCTCCTTCACATTAAGATGAAATTAATTATTTTAGAGAGGACTGACCATTTTTTCCCTATTTCAGCCTCACTGTAGCCTCATTGGGAGAACACATGAGATGCAAGACAGTTGCTAGATCTTTAAACAAATAGGAAGGAATCTCATCCTTTGTATGTTTCTATAATAATTCCCTTCAGTTTCTATACCAAAGTATCAATCAAAATCTCATAGCAAGGAAGGAGAAATTATTGGGAAAAATCTCAACATAACCTTCAATTCTCATTTCTAACCACTGTGATGAGTGGAAATACAGTAATGACGTTAAATATTAACCAAAGCACAAAAAACAACTGGTCTGAAAGAAGAGGAATGGTGAGATCATCTAATGGTGAGACTTGCTATTGTGAGTGATTCCACAGGTCTGCAATTTAGTGGGACTTGACTAGAATGCCTGCTAGTGAATGCACTGTGGGTCACGTGTGGAAAGTATTCACATTTAATTTCCAATGGATTTGTCACAGAGGAGGTGCTTAAGAACCCATGCAGTTGTAAAGGTAGTAAATATTTGCAATGCTTGGCCCTAGACTGAGTATAAGAAATGGAACAGAGAGAAAAATACAACATAAGGAAGGAGGGAAGCACAATACAAGCCTGTTATATTTTATAAGACAACTGATCATTAGGTTGTCAGCATGGTAACCATGGTTAAGCTACAGAACAATGTGCAGCAACTTCTCAGTTATTCTTTCCCTTTTTAATAGAAAAATCATGACATGGTATCGGTCATAACAAGATCCCTTACTCAAAGGACATAATCAAGCAATATCCCTCAGCCTAACATCCAGAGATTATAAATTCATCTGACACCAAAACTCACAAAGTCTTTTTGCAAGCAGGGAAGTGCCTCTCCTCCACTGACTCCAGAGCTGTCCTTCTCTGAGCCTCTTTTCTTCTGCAGCGCTCTTGAAACAGGTTGTTCCTGATGGTGCAGAGAAAGTGCTTTGCATTCGCCTTTGCTGACATCTATTGGAATGAGGAATAATAAAGAATAAAGTGCCTTTTTAAACAGGTCCTGCCCAGAAACAGACATATTCCAAAGCAAAGGTCCATCTATTCATCATCTGACGGGGCTCATGCTGCTATCTGAGCCCTAGAAGGGGAGCTGAAGTGGGTAACGCTTGCAGGACCACAGGCAAGAGGAGCCGCAATTCTTTTAGGCAAAATACTGACTGGATCAAAGTCAGGCAGCCTGGAAATGCCTAAACACTTACAATGATTAAGCTCACTGTCACAACAGTAATTCTGCTGACTAGTATCTAAAGAAGAAATACTTTTATACTTGTATAAAGCATTTGTAGATATAGTCTTCCATGGCTCACATCCTTCTCTCACAAAATACAATAAAATACACATCCATTTATCACAGGAGTGTCAGGCTCATGTACAACAACTAAGCTCAGTAGCTGTATTATTGGAGGACACCAACCAATTCTGCCCCAGGTGACTGCTGCAGAACGTGGGGTGTGCCCTGACAGACTGAACAGGAAAACAAAGAAAAAACACACCACATGCCTCCTAGTGCTTCTCAACGAGGTAGTAACACTACCACAAGGTGTCAGCACGGTAAGGAAAAACTGCTGATATTTCAAACCCCCACTCAGCAGCTCAATCTCTGATAAAGACAGTGTGGAAACTTACCTAGACAAGGACAGCAACTGCTAAGAGTGGAAGGTATGGGGATAGCAACTTACTGCTGATTATTTTATGTCCCACACAACAGATACAAAAATGGTATCTGTCATAGTGAGTAGCTTATCTTTTAAATTTTGGTATCGATTTTGGCCTGTATTGTAATATTTGGCCTATAAAGTAATATTTACAGAGTTGGTGCTAGAGTAGGGCTTCATAAAGGAAATCTAAATTCAGTGATTCAATTGCAATTCTGCAGCAACAGTGTGGCTGCAACATCTCCTGCCTTGGTTTATCTCTTGTCCTTCCTTCTGGTGCTTCTACACACACACATTCCCATTCACTCTCAATTCACACTAATTTTAAGGTCTCTACTTAGAATTCTCTTAATAAGGAGTTTAGTTAACTTTTGATTTCCCTACTTTCTCACAGATGGAGTATGAGGAAGAATATTTGAAGGACTGAACTGTTATTTTTAATGCAGATATTGAGCATCCGGATATACTTTCTTACAATGTTAGCAACAGGACTTTGTTTTCAGAAAGAGAGCAATGAGGTAGCAAGGGTTTAATGCTACCCCAGACAAAGGGTGACTACAAGAGCAGTCTAACAGTCTTTAGTTTTAGTGCAAACACTGGCTACCCAGGTATCTTTCACATTAACTGCAGAGGATTGGGAAGGAGAACACGAAGTACAGGTTTCTAGGAAAACTTTTCAAGTGCTTTTCGGTTCATTTACTGGAACAGAAGGATACAGTTATACAGATCCACAAAAAGCCCATCTGCTGCTGTGTGCAAGATCTGGAATCTCCTGCTCAAAGGAGAAGCTGGTCTTCCAAATACAAATTCCCAGTGTTGTACTTTGCCACTAGTGTCATGATAGCACAGGTTGCCCCTGTAACAGAGTCCAGGTATGTGATCTTAGTTGGGCACCTGCTGCCTCTTTGTGCTCTATCCCTAACTGACAGACACAAATGAGTCAGAAAGGTTTACAGTAAAGTGGAAAAACTGAAGACATTCAGAAAAGAGAGAAAAAGAAAGACATTTCATGCAGGAGTTTGTATAAGTTTAGGATTAATGAATTTCTGGACGAGTCTGCATTGGGATTGGGATGAAGGAACATTGGGACATTGAGGGGAATTTCCATAGGTTTAAGGATTATCTGCTAACAGAAAATTTGCCGTAAAACTTCTTAAGATGAAGACTTGCACTGGGATATTCATAGCTCTATTCAGTTACTTCAGAACAGAATACTCATTCTAAAGTTAGAAGCCTGCTTTTGTCCTTTCCCTATCTCCCTGTTTCCAGACTAATAATGTTAAAATGTCATGGCCATTATGGCTAATACACATATGACTTTGAAATGCCTGCAGTTCAAGAATCCACTGCCTACTTGCCTCCATGAAGAACCTCAACAGGGAATGAATCAGTACAATAGGACTCTACCTGCACACAGTGTTCCACAACAGGATGTGATCTCTTATGTGGTTTGCAGAGACGGCCAGTGAAAAAGCAGGCTTGGCAAAGGTCAAAATTGAGGCATTTTAAACAGCGATACCTGTGAGGGAAAACAAAAGGATTTCTTTACCTCCCCACAAGTAAGAACTTGGTGTAAGTAAGCTTGATTACTGGAAACCCAGATCCCTGGGCTCTGAAATTCAAAGAAACATCTTCATTAGGATAATGACTTTCCTCAGCATTCTCTGAATTCAAGTTATTTTGCCCAAATGATTGAGGACTTTTCTCCAAACCCACCAGTGGTTTTGATCTTATTTATTTGCTGCATTGAAATGCAGTCCATGAAAGAAACTGTTGTTCTAGCACCATTTCCCATTTTTCAGAACGCAGTTGCAACTTCATATGCTTCTTACACACCAGCTTAGCTCTATTTGCTGCTTCCATGGAACTGTAATATTGACATAGGATGCATAAACAAAAACTAAAAATGCAAGAAACTAAACCTGCAAGCTTACAATTAGTGAGAATATAGTAACAGTAAAATGCTTTTCTGAGCATTCTGGTCAAATGGTAATGGATAGTGCTCTTTTTACACCACTATGCCATTATATAATGTTAATTAGATGACAAAGATGCTAAGATGGAAAAATTAACGAGCGAGTTAATACAACTGGTTACAGGAAAAGTAACTAAGAAATGAGATACACAGGTTTAATTGACTTTACCTTTGGACTGCCAGTTTACCTTTGGCCAGTTTTGATGTTTGTGCTAGTGAGCTAAAGAGAAGTAGGATGAAGGCTTGAGCATTAGACTGCAGTGGTTCTCTCTATCTCTCTTTTCCTGGTTAAATTAGACTACATCCTAAGTTTGTTACTTAGTACATCAGTTACAGCCTGTAAGGTATGCAAACAATGGTAAGAACTAATTGTGTGGATTAGCCTAAAGACCACTGACACACCTGATGCCTGTAATGGGGAAAACTTTGCAGACTCTGCATGTAGCTTGGTGAGAAACCATTTCCGTGGCTGATAATCTGTAACATGTAGGGAGCCACAGGAGAACAGCAGGCTCTGATCTCAGCCAAGACAGGAATTTTTCTTCAACAATAGCTGCATTCAGAACCTAGAAAAAATACATGTCTCAAGCTCATACATTCACTTGAAAAAAACTGGTGGTTCATCTACAATCTCTAATAAAAGCTCTGATATTGGATTTTGCTGGCATGAATTTTCCATTAATGTAAAATGTTACTGGGTTCCAAAGGTTTTGGAATAAATGCATGAGTCTTCAGTAGTATCTTACTGAGCATCTTTCCTATAGATACAAATCCTCCCACACTGTGAGACTGATGATCAGCCCTGCTTCTTAAAAGTAGATACTTGGGGATGTTATGTGGTGATACACTTGAAGTTTTAATCAATCAGCAACATTCAGAATAATTTCCCAGGACATCAGAATTTCACTCACCCCATGGAAACAGTCATGAATCGCAATTTCCACACAAGACAGAGTGCAGCCTTCTCCCACAATGGCTGGGATCTACATCAAGAAGAAAGGCTCAGAAACACCTCAATAAAAAACAGATGTTCCCATCATGCTCTGCTGCGATGGTGACAGCACACAGATGGTGAAGTATCTATAGCAATGCCATTTTACACACTATTCTGAAGAAAGCCCGTTCATATTCATGCCATCAGTATGCAGTTTCACAGTTCAGGGCGTGTCAGAATGATTTGTTTCCAACTTACTTACTGCAATGGATAAACATACTATATTTCCACACTATACTACTGAAGGACATTAAGTTTAAATTCCAGAGGTCATTTTCAGATCCCATTTTCAGCACCAGTTCAGATGGAAATATCTGTATGCTAAGGCAACTTGCTGCAACTGCAAGCTATTCTAGTGAGTACAGATATCTGAAGTTTGGAGTTGCTTTAGGAACAGTTGTATCCAGCTGTTTCCAGGATCTATAAGCTCAGGCAAGATGAATGCACAGAGGCATTCACTAGTGAAAGTGGATAGGCAAAATCCACTTTCAATAAAAGTAAAATTCTTTTACCTACTTTGCATGAGAGCTCCCTATGTCCACAGCATCCTATTAATTTCAGTCCCATTAAGTAATCAAACATAAAAGGTATCAACCATGAGGAGTTTTTTTCTGCTAGGTTAGCACACTCCTACAAAATCTGCTGAGTAACAGCACTTCACTGACATTACCTGATTTAAGTCTGTTAGAAGGCTTCTCAGGGCACTTCGGGTAATCAAGGTCTCCTTCCCATCAGGGACAGCATAAAACTGGAAGAAAGCTGAAAACAAGGAAAAAACACCTGGAATCCTGGCAGGGCCTGAACTGTCTTCAAGACAGCTTCAAACTGCTATGGTAATTGCAGTCTAACAAAGAAACCCCTCCAGAAAGTTTCACTGTCTTTTGTACCTAACAGGCTCTCAGTAACTGCTGTGACCATAGTTCTCCCTACAGTGAGGGAAAGAGAAGGAAAGCAGGAAAAAAAAGCAATGAACTCATTCTTACAACATTAGGAAAAATATTCAAATATGTTTATACAAGAAGTGCTCTATTTAAATTGTGAATTGCTAATTTAAAACCATGGAGTTTCTGTTATTTTCTGCTAGGCAAATTGAAGCTCTACTTAAATGTCACTATAACCTCTTCTGAGGCTCTCTATTGCAAAGATGGCTACAGATATTGATTTGAAAGCATTACTCTGCATCAGCCTTTCTCTACAACTAAGCAGTCAACATAATTTACTTTTTTCATGGCAGAGCTTTTATTTTAAAATTTAAAAAAATGACAGTGGAAATTTTCCTCAATGTTCAGTATTTCAGATAGTGTATAAAATCATACATTTCCCACCTCTGTATTTAGCCAGTAGAGTATCTCCTGAAAGGGAAATTAGGGCAGCTGCAGCAGATCTAGTTTTGACATACCCTGTTCCAGATCTAGGAAAATGAAAAAAGTTACACTATTCTCATTCACTGAAAATATAAAGACTGAAACATCTAAAGAATTGAATACTACTATATAAGATGAAAACTTCAAAACAAGTATCCTTTTATATGTATAAATGTAACCAAAGTAACATTTCAGTAATATTTTACGTCTAGAACCCTTTGTCACTGAAAATAACTGCAGAGTTAACTGTTCCAAGATACCATGCAATCATAAAACAAAAAGAACACATCTCCTTCAGAGACTTCACATACCAAGTAAAATGTAATTTTACATTTACAATATATGCCCTAAAAAAATCTGCTCTTTTTATTGTGGAAAGCCTTCCCAAATACAGTACTGAATAAAGGATACAGTCTAAGTTTTGCATATATCACCAGGCAGCTCCACTGTGGCCCCAGATCTGCACTAAGCTTCTCTTGGGCTCATTACATTTAATTTAACTGAAACTCAATTTAATCAAAAGGATATATGTAGGAGCAGGACATTTTGTTTTGACTGTTAGATAATAAATAACGTAGACTAATTTAGAACCAAATTTTGTGACATAGGCACCGAATGAAAAACACTGATTTTTTTTGTGAAGAAGATACAGACATTAATCAGAAACCACAAATCAGGAAATCCCAAAAATCTATATTTAAGATATTACTTTTGCAAAGATTCAAAATATCCTTACATATAAGTGTCTTCAAGAGTCTTTAGATAAACCCACACTGTGTAAACCTGCAATACAGACTCTAAAGTATGAACTGCATGGCAAATTGTTGTTTTTCCAGAAATTTCAAAGAAAAAACTCCAAGACTAAAGCTGAAGTACACAATCAAATGCCCTTAAGATTTTTATGTAAGCTTATTAAGTAAATACCACAAAAACACGGAAAATTCCTATGCGCTCCTCCTATTAAATACTTTTCAGTGTTAATAGTGGCGAACAGCACTCTATAGAGAAAACATGATTAGAAAATTATAAGAAGCTTTTCCTATCTTATACACATGTCAAGAAACTTGTGAAATTCGTTTTAAAAAAAGAAATAGCAAAAAGAAAATGGCACTCCTAAGACAGTCCTAAGAAAACAGACTAAAGGACTAAGATAGTACTATTAAGGAGATTCTTCTAAATCCTTTCCCTACAGCACACAAAAATTACGAAATACTCTTGATGTTTCTAGCTTATTTCTTATTACAGCATTTATTCTTAGCCTTAACTGTATTTTTACAAAAAAATTAGATCAAGTGGGACCTTTAGCAGTAGTGATCATGTGAGTAATGAATAATGATTCAAGAAAAAGACCTGCAGACCACTTACATCTCATTTACTTTCAGTAAAACTTTGCTATCATGTAGAAGGGAAAAATTTCACCTGTGGTAAATACCTTGTACAACAAACTTAGTCTGTCTTCTAAATCTGATACAATCACAAATCAATCCTGCCTTTAGTGAATTAACTCATTATTTACAAACAATACATAAGAAAAATACATTTTGGGAGGTGTTTCCTTATTTTTTTCAGAAAATTTGCTATTCACTGAGCTGCTCAGCTTAGTTATGAGGCATCAATTTTGTTTCATAATTGCTAGATTAACTTTTTAAGCTTGAGGAAAATGAATAACAAAAAGTGACTAGCAAATTCCTGACCTGTGCATGAGTACTGTTCTCCAGTAGCAAATATGGATTCATTTTTAGGAGTGTACCAAAATATCTTGGAAGTCAGAAGAAAAGCTACTCTGTAAAGCTGTTCAGAGAAAAAGTCAGCATGGACTGGCAAAACTCTGGATTTCCAGATAGTTTTGGGAGCATTTGAACAACGTGTTTCTGATGCAGTTTTGTGCCTTATATTCCTACTTCTGAACTACTCCTAGTTTTTATACAAAGCAAAACCTATCAGAATAGGAGGGCTTCACACAGAAATGGTGTGAGAGTGGTAGAAACAGAGAATCTAGCAATACTTGGGGTGGGAGCTATATGATCTTTAGGGTCCTGTCCAAAAACACGATCTTTGACTCTACGGTACTTCACAATGGATCTACATCTCTTGTTCTTCTTCTCACCTGTCATACATGGCAATCAGCAGGCCCAATGTAAATTCAGCAGCTCTTGCATCTACCTGGCCTGGTTTTTCTAACCTTGCCCTTTGGAACAGCTTCATCAGCATTCTAGAGATTTGCTGCATGTTCAGAGAAATCTGCTCTTCCCTCTGGCTTTGTTCACTTGATAAGAAGTGCTGAATCAGAGAAACGTCAATCAAATCCACTGTGGGAAAATTAAGGAAGAAATGAAGGAGGATCCCTGCCTTTTCATGAATGGAAGCATGACTATTTTTTATCAGAAATGCCTAGCTAAGACAGGTCTGTAAAATGAAGCCTCAAACAGTACACCCCACAAAAGGAAAACCAGTACCTGTGGTACTTCCACATTGACACAGAGCATCAGGCAGATAAACCCTATCAGGACTGAAACCAGACTAAATGCATTCATAGAAAAGCATCCCCAAATGAAAGAAATATGTCCAAGGCCAACAAACTAGTCACCTTCTCTGTTACCCTGAGGACCTCACTTGCAATACAGTGCATTTTCAGGACAAATAAAAAATTCAAGATTTCCATGAAATTTAGCTCAATATGGAATTTACATCCAGCAATTTCAAAGTGAGCTAGGTGACCAGGACTTTGTTGCACAACTCTGTGCTTGCACTGAATTCTCCCTTACTTCAAAGACAGGGAGAATGAATACTAACCAGAAGTTTTCTGGTGTATCATGTTCTATTTTGTTCTCATTAATTCTTATAGTCCAGTCAATGCATTTTCAATAAGCCATGATTATTTCCAATAAATCAGCTCCTAAGAAACACATTAGAATTCGACTTTTCATGACCATAATAATACAAAGATAGATTAATAATTGTCAGTGATATCCACATAGTATTGCTGCAGATTGTAAACATACTTTGATTCTCTCATAATTTTAGAATTTCCATTGACATTCAAAAGGAAAAAAAATCAATTTGTATATGAAGCACTATCTAGATCTTAAGTGTTCGTAATCCATTCTGAAACTCCAAGGTGGAAAATGAGAGAGCAAAGTAGCATAATAACTCATGGTGACAGCAACACAGATTTGAAACAGATTCTCCTCCCTGTAAAAGCATAGGGTTCTCTTTGGCTACTAACGCTGGCAATGACTTTGTACTGAGCGTAGTTTTAGGGCTGTTCTGTATACGGAGCTCTCAACATCATTGAAGGTATCTGTGAAAGAAAACAAACACACATTACAATGGAGTGCTTCATTCAAAACTAACTAAAAATCAAAACAACCAAATTTGGAGTTTCAAGTTGATCAACACTCGGAAGGAAAATTTTGGAAAAAAAAAAGAAAACAAAAAGAAAACATTTTCTTTTTTTAAAATAACTTTGTGGGGTGAACAGTCTTCTTGTAAACAATAATATCATCTCTTGTAAAATCAGAATTTAACATAGAGAGCACCTCTGTTTCTTTAGGAATCAAGTTTATTCATATATCAGAACAAGGCCCATGAGGGTTATGCACTGTACAAACTTTTAGCCAAGATCATAATGAAATAATATTTCTTCACACAAATAGGTTTTTTTGATCAGAGATGCTCTTCTTCAAGGAACAGTTTGTCAGTTTGCACAGCAGGATTATTGTTTTGGATGCATATTGTTTCATGCACCAAACAAATCTTCTGTCAAGATCAACATGTGGGACTCTTGCAGAAGAAGACAAGCCCTTTACCAGAGCAAATTACTTTTGACATCTCTGTTCAGCAAACCCCTCAATCTGCTTGACTAAATCCCATACCCTTATATGATTTCAGTTCATTTCTTTCACATCAAGAAAGGATGTTGTTCTGAGTGGAAAGTAAGAGATGCTGACCATGACCTATATCCAATATTTTACATATACCTAGGACTTCAAGACCAAAACACGAGGCTTGTTAACTAAACTTCAGAAACTAGAAAGGGATTTATCAGTTATCCTTCTGTCCTCAGAGAATCTTTTCTCCCTGTACTTCAGAGAGAGTTACATACAATTGATTAAGGCTAAAGATAAGCAATAAATATGTATAAATGAGTAGAAATAACTCACAAAATACTTCACCTGTTCAGTCTGGAAAGGCCCAATCTGTGTGCAATGGTTTCGAGGAAATACATCAGATTAATATTAATAGTCAGCAAATTATGGGCTCTTCTGGTTCCCAGACGCTGCCTAAGCTATAGAAAGATGCCAATAACTGCTATACCATCTGTTTAGTCCTGCTCTTGTCATACTATATTTTGTGATATTATTTGGAGATGCAGTGTAGCATGTCATAGAATGTGACAAATAAGTTTTGATTTCCACACATCATCAGTTCTCTTTCCTCAATAAACTGATCCAAAGCCCTTTTGAAAGCAACAGAACAACTCCCACAGTTTTCATTAGGCTATGGATTAAGTTCCAAATGCTTGTTCTCAAATACAAGGTGTTGATTCAACTCAAACACCTTCCATGCACAAGATCATTTTCAAATTGAAGAAAATCTGTTTTAGTAGCCATCTGCTACTTAATTCTAGTCCACCCTTACAAACAAAATGTGGCCTCAAAGTAGGGCATTCTGTGCCTGTCAAGCACAGTTCCAGAATTAACTTGCGAGGACACATAAGTAAAATAGCAAATCATTTTAGAATTATTCCTGATGAGAGGCTATTTAGGGACATTAAAATCTTTCATTTCTCATAGAAAAGGGGCTTCCTCTCTGGACAGAAAACCAGCATGTAATCATTCTGCTGTGGGTCAAATTTCACCTCAAGAAATACAAATGCCTTTTGTAGAGAAGCTGACAAAGGAGCTCCTGCACACATAGAAGTGTGGTGATTTCTGACATCTTCAGCTGGTTATCTGCTATTCTGCATTTTGAGGTGCTCTGTGGCGGATGAGGCGTCCACTGAGATTTTGCACTCAAAAAGGGAGTGTATGGCCATTTTCATGCCTATTCCAAAGTATGCAAAAAACCTTAGCATTTATTATAAATTAGGGATCATGGCCCTGTGTGGCTGACCATTCCATAAGCCAATGTGATAGTGGCAAGGAAGGTGTCTGGACACATCCAACAATAAAGGTAGGACATCACAGCTCTGTAATTTCTCATTTACGTGCTACAGCACAGAGATTCTCAAGGTGGCATGATTTCATTAAAATTCAGTAGTTTCTGTTCAAAAAGACACAGAAATGTCTTTTGAGGAAAGTTGGAGAAAAATAAGAAAAATCCTTACCCTGCAAGTCTGGATCCATTTGAAATTAACAGATGGCATTAGGCATTCTATAACAAAACAAACCAAAGTGTAAAACCACATATTCTAGACAGAGACATATTGAACCATTCAAATTAAACCTTTTAATCTGAACAATTCACTGGATGCATTTCAGAAATTAAATTAAACAGAATTACATTAAACAAAATAGTTTTGGTGTCACGTGCAGAGAAATGCCAGCAAACGGCAAGCTCTCTGCTCAGCATAAATAGGAGTAATTCAAGTAACTGCAAAACTGTAGCAGGGCAAAACCAATCCTCAAAACAGTTTTAAGTACAGGAAATGAGATCTTTCACTATTAAGAGCTCAGTGTTTACATGCAGGATTACTACATGGTCCAGTGTACAATTTCAGGTCACAGAGGGCATATCTACACCAGACACTTCCTCAGATTCACTGATTGCAATTACTCAAAAGTATTTTCTAAAATTTTCAAGCAAAACTATACTTTTAGGCTGAGTTGACATTATTTCTTATTGAGCTGATATGGAAGTGGAAAAGTAAACTTAACCATGAACCTACTTACATTAACAACTGTGAAAGCAAAAGTAGTTATGTCCCTGTAATAGTGGAAACTGAAAGTCTCCCTTCAGGATTTATTTCACCAATGTTCTAAACGACATTATATTTCCAATCACAGAAATATAAGTATGAACCAACTGTAGTAACTATCTTTCAGCCAACACTGCAGTTGTAAAACACTAGGTATAATGTCTCTAAGTCACAAGATTCCAAAGGCCATCTATATGGCTTATTGTGCAGAACAAAGGGAAAGTTTGCTAAAATAAAAAAAATTAAATAGTTGGAAATTATTTAAAACTTAAATAATAAATTTAGTGTTAAATCTGAACTTAAATGTTCATGTCTTACATCTTTTCAGTTAGAATCATTGATCATTTTTCATAAACATAACAGAATACTGGCCATTTATGAAGCATAAATATTCAATGATCTAAAATTATTGTCTACCATAAATATGCTCCTCACCATTTTAATTGGTGAAAGCTGCAACTTTGTGTTTCAGTCCCCAAATTTCAGTCATAACCTAAATTTAGATGCTTAAAATACTGAGATACAGATATTTTTAAATAGTCTTTTTCCTTCAAGAATACAATGGCACAGTTTTTACTGTAGTCCTTCTTTGAAAAAAATACCACTATGTTTCTTTTCCACTATTATATTTTCTTTCTTACTAAGGGTTCTGCAAAACTACAGCTCTGCCCAGCATTTACACAGGCACATAAGTTTGCCTATAGATATATATTCATATGCAATGTATATGAAAATATGATACAACTGTTCCTAAAATAGCTGCAGTAGTAGGAGCCTCTGCATAACTTGACAGAAAAGTTCATGTACAGAAATCAGTGAAATCAGAAGACACAGAGCAATGAATTAAACATAAGTGTTTGGTGAAAGCTACATGTAGCAATCTAGAAGGTAGACTGTACAAACGCACAGCTTGCCTCCTTTATTTTCTCTGTACCAGAGGTACATAAAATAAAGAAAGTGGATGGGATGAATGTAAAAATATCCAGGTTAAACTCACTTAAATTAGAACTCATTAGAATTTGTTCACTCAAATAAGAACAGATCCACTGACTTACTGAGTTATACAGCATGCATAATATATGAGTGTTTGATACTTACTGTAAGATGACCAGATCTCTGTCCAGTACAACACAAAGTCTAACATTCAAATCACCCACATGGAAAAAGACTCTATAGTCTTGTACTAGGGTATTCATAGTCTCAAAGTCAACCATGTATTTCTGTGTTTTACCAAATTACATCTTATCTATGAACCCTCCTTCCAGAAAGTTACAGAAGACATTATTAATGTATGTACAGTCTACATTTTCATATACAAAACTCTGTGGACAGTCCAGATCTTGACTGCAGTAGGAGTGCCTGGGTGAAACAAAGAGAATCTACTTCAGTGTTAGCACATGAACACAATGTGAAAGCAGAAGCAGTATCTGCTGCCCATGAAATCTGAAGTAACTCTGCCCATTGATACACTTTCAGCCCATGTGTTATATTTCAGTTACTTGTGTGCTTTAATAGTGAAAAACACTTAAGAAAACAAACAAAAAAATTAAAATTATGTACAAATACTCAGGAAGTAAATTGTTGCAGTTAACAGTCCTGGTCCCATTAACATGAATACTCTTATGTGCAGAACAAGGATAGCCTTTTTCTTGACTCTTAGAATGTGAAAAAAAGTAACACTTGATTACTTATATGTACTTTGTTTGACATACAGGTTCTCAGAATATGTACTTTAGCAAGTAAAATGCATTTTGAAGCATGCTACATAATTAAATTAAAGTACAGAGGAAGACGAGCCACGTGAAGTAAGGCAGAAACCTCCCAGCAGATCAATCAACTTGATCACAGAGACTTTTCTTTTGAAATCAGACAACATATGATCAACATCTTAAATATGCATAAAAGAACCTACAGTTACTTTTTTTTTCTGTGAAGGGTGAAGATATTCTATGTTTTATTCAAAGGCCAAAATTATTGTCTCCTCTTAAATACAATAGCTGCGCTTACCTTCCTCTCATTACTTACTGAAGGTCCAGAAGTCAGATGACACTGCCAGAGAAGTCCAGTAGTTTTACAGCACTTAAAAGTTGACTTCAAGACACAGTTCTAAAGGTTTTGCTTTTAAATTAAAGCTGCTCACAACAAATGCCTAGCAAAGGCCCAGATCAAAGTATCAGGTAATTGTCTAAGCAGTCAAAACAGAGAACACTAATTAATTAGTAATAAATATCCTGAATTATTAAAGATAAACCTTCTTTGATCTTTGTTTCAAAGCTTTTTTTTTTAATGGTTGGAGTGCAATATTTCTAAATTGAGAGGCCTTTATTAGGCATCTCCCAGTTGCTGAGAAACTGTTGCTATAGAGACTGAAAATGAGGTAGAAGCTGACAGAGTAATGCAGAAAGCACAGTGCGCTGTAACAAAGAGTTGGGGCAGCTATACAAAGAAGAAAAATAGTAAGCCCTAGTGGTAATGTCCTAGAATTAGAATTGTTCAGACCAACCACAAAGCTAGGGTTTATGAGGAATCTATATATAACATTTGTAAGACACATACAACTTAAAGCCCTTTCCATAAATTTTTCAACAGTCACTATAACACTCAGGTAGAAGGGGTCATCAATACTGTGAATATCCTGCATACATAACATAACCTAGAGACTTGTGAAAAAATGTGTCCCAGAAATTGTTTATTACTTATAGAAAACCCAAACTTACTGATGACTAAGTCAATTGCTGTTTTATAGCTGTAACCAACTTTGAATATGTTACCATATTTTAGCTTTCCTATTATTTTTTTCTTTCTTTTTCTCCTAAATTAAAACTAGGGAAAAAAGCTTTTCCATTCCCTTATGCTTCCAAGAGGAAAGACCTGAATTTCCCTGCACACCACTAGACAAATACATTTAGAATAATTTAGGATACACGAGACATCCCAAGCAGCTTTTCCTTTCTGCTCCCAGTCTCCGAGAAGAGAGGTTTTCAGCTGGTGACTCAGAAGTCAGATAGGTCTACTTATATATTGCAGGAAGAGTTATTTTCCCTCTCATTAACACCCCTGCAGTGCTGGTGCTTGACCTGCAGGTTGTTTGAACTATCTCCACTGGCAGAAGAAAAGAATTCAAAGAGTAAGATTGCTAAAGCTTATTCATATAGAAAAAACCTAAACGTAAATACACATTAGAGAAGCTAACTTTTCTATCTTGGAAAATGAATTATAGGAAAAACAGGTAGTTTGTAGAGACTACTGGTAGCATCCCTCCCTGCTAGTTTCTCCTGAGACATCTGCCTCCAGATGCTACTCAGAAACTCAGCCAATCTTCTGTGCATATACTACTGGAAAATAATTCCCTGGGGACTGCTCCCATGAAATGAATGGTTCCTAACCCTTCTCTTCAAGACTTTTTACAATACCTACCTCTACAATTTCCATGTGAACTCTTCCATGAAGACACTTACAATAATATCTCAATTCCTCTAAATGTTGCCTCTCCCATATACATTTTGTATAGAACCCCAGATTCTTCCAGACCGCTTGTCATACCTCAGCTTTCTGAGCTCTTCTTTGTAAGACCAGCAAGACATCCCTCCCAGTCCTGTCCTAATCAGACAGTAAATTATCTTAGTTTCCTCATATAGGAAGTCTGACCCTATTCAGAGCTTGAACCTCCATTTGAACAGAAATAATTAATTTATTGCAACTATATGTAACTGGTTCAAAGAACAGGAAGCTTTCTATTTTGTTTTAAATATATCTGATAAAAAATTAGCAAGTACAGGAACGTCATTAATACAATCTTCATCATTTAAGACACCAAAGATGCAAGTAAAAGTGGTTCCTCAACAATTCTGTTTAAACAAGAATTTAATTATGTTTGACTTAAAACACATGAGTATTCTCTTGAAACTCATTAAATAAATAAGAAAAACATGGAAACAAAGATGAAGTTGTCACTAAGGAGATGTATAAACATAATTTTTTGTTTAAAAATATTTTTTTCCTAAGAATATATTCTATTACAAAAATACTGTGTTTCAGTACCTCTGCAAAAAATATTTGGAATTACAAGACTTCTACTCACTGTATGTGGCAGTCCTCAAAATTTTCATATGAACATTTTAGGCATTAAACTATGTTTTTGCAATAGTTTATTAGTCTGAAGAAACAAGTGGTTAGATGCAAATGAAATCTTAGACTCATTAAAATCAGTAGACATTTTACTTTGGGTTAAAAATGTTACATTCACACTGATTTTGAAATTTTTTTCCATCTAGAGATTTCCCAGAGTTTTTTTAATGAGGAAAATACTGCAAAAGCTACGGCAATGCTTAGACTTTCTTTCTAGTTTGCTCTTATGGGCAATGGAAACCTTATTTAATATGAGAATTTCCAGCATTTTCTCTTCCAGACAACTCTAGCTAAAGTGACCCAATAGGTAAGGTACCCATTTCTATAAAAAAAAAAAAAAAGGCAAGACATGAGCTATTTTTGCTGGCCTCCTAAAATACTTCAACATGCAAGGAGATAAAGCAGGGCACTTTGGGAATACTTGAACACCTGATACTGATGTCACAAGAGAAGGCCACAACTAAGCACATTGCTGCTAGCAGTGGGGAGGCCTCTGCTTAGCACTGAATGCGGACACAAGTGTTAAATAGGAATGGGACAGCTCTACAGAACAGCAGTGCCATACAAGTAGAGAGCAGACAGGGAAGGACACTCTTATCTCATTGGGAATTCTCTGTCTGTGTTAAACAAGGTCATGGTTAGCCAAATAATTAAATTCTGCATTCATCAAGAATATCTTACTGTGTCTTTAGTCCCTTCCCAAAAACCAAGCATGGATAACCAAAAGGCTTTGTGCTCAGTAGAGGCTCTGGATATCTAACTCGGAATAGTTTCCCCATTTTTCAGCCCATCCTTAATGGTGAAGAACAGCTCATAGTAAGGAATAGGCTGATATAAAAGCACTGGAAAGAAACTGAAGGGAGAAAGAAAACAAAGGAGGGAAAAGGTCTGTAGGAATGAAAATTAGAAATGGTGAGAACATTGGAAAAGATCAGGAATTTCACAACCTTAAAATAGAGGGAAAAGTGAAAAAACAAAACTAAAACATGATTTAGTGTTCATCTGTTCTTATTTTGATGAATGAGGACAGAACTTGAAAGCAAAATAATAGGAAAAGCAGCAGAGAAACACTTGGGAGAAGATGTGGACTTTTATTCTGCTTCATATGGATGCATTTCGTTTATTTCCTTTAGTGCAACGAGCTTTTCCTAAATGGAAGAAAAAGCATATTTTAATACCACCAATTCTTTTCATCTGCTCCAATTTCTAGCACAAACTTAAAATACATTAAAACAAAATAATTCTTACACATTACTAGTATGACTGAAGATCACAGAACCTGATTAAAGCTGGAATGTAGATTTTGGGAGCAGTCTTTTTAAATATTTCAATAGTACAAATAAATTCTTTTTGTCTCACTAAGTGACAAGAAGTTCATTATGAAAATAGTACTCAATGATTTTGTATTTTCTGAAAAATCCCTAATTCTAGTAATGTCTGGCCTTCATTCATGCAAAGTCACAGCCATAAATATGCCAAAAGATATGTCCTCTAGCATAGAAATACACTGAATACCATATAAGAAAAATCAACATAGAATGTAGAAACATTAAATGAAAGGCAATATTTCTGTTTTGCAAAAAGCCTGCAGAACTTTGGGGCGCAAATTTAACATGTACATAGGTAAACTTATTTTATCATCTCCTTTTGGGCAGAACAGTTGCCTGTTCATTTCAATACACAAACCTTACCTTACACTTATGAATACCCAGTCTTTACCATCCATCAGTGCATGTGTGCAGTTTGTACATCTAACACTTAAAGGTCTGTGCTCAAAGTTGTATCACAGCGTGCCCATAGGTGGCAGAATGGGCATACACAAGACTCAAGTAACCCTCACCTGAACCAGCTCGTGGGCTAAGCGCCCTAGAACTTTTTGGGTCGTTTCATTAATTTCTAGTTCTGTCATGGCTTCCCAGTTACCATTCTGGAGCCTCACTGGCATAGAGAAGATAATTCCTTCAGGAATGCAAAACTGACCTGAAGAAGAGGGGGGGGGAGAAAGGACAAAACACATTATTTCTGATTACATCCTCATCAGTGTCAACACTAAGTCCTACAGACTTGCAAAAGTCTACAACTGTAAGATCTTATTATAAATGGAGACTGCCTTTTTCAATCTACAGTTCAAAAAAGAACGTCCCTTTTACTGTAACTTTGTACTTTAGTTAGATGTGCATGAATTATAGCACCAGATGGGTTTGGGCTGCAAGGGACCTTTAAAGGTCTCTAGCGCAACCCTCCTGCCATGAGCAGGGACATCTTCAAATGTATCTGAGCCCCATCCACCCTGACCTTGAATGTTTCCAGGGTTGAGATGTCTCCCACCTCTCTGGGCAGCTTGTTCCAGTGTCTTATCACATTCATTGTAAAAAACTTAATTATATCTAATCTAAATTGACCCTCCTTCACTTCAAATCCATTGCCCCTTGTCCTGTGGTGGCAGGTCCTGCTAAAACATTTGTCCCCATCTTCCTTATAAGAACTTCTAAGCACTGGAAGGTGCTAGCAGGTCTCTCCAGAACCTTTTCTTCTCCAGAGCCTTTTCTTTTCCAGGCTGAACAACCTCAACTCTCTCAGCCTGTTTTAATAAGAGAGGCATTCATCCCTGATCCTTTTGTGAGGCCCTCCTCTGGACCATCTCCAGCAGGTGTTTTTCCTGTGTTGTAATAACACAATTTTGTATCAGTTGTACATCTTAAAAAAGGGGGAAAACTATTGATTTCATAAAGGTTAAATGGCTGCTGTGAAATATTCCATTAATTGGTTTACATAACTCTTTATAAGAAGAACACACTTTCATAGCCTAGACTCTAAGAATTACAAAGAGTTCTTGAACAAAACACATACATCAGAAAAGCATTTAAACTAAAAGACTAAGAGATCATCTGCAAAAAGACAACATTAACCTAAGAGATGCCTCTAAAAAGTGAGCATTATCATAAGCTCTGTTAGATTTGGAAGTTCTTATGATGAAAGAAACTCTTAGCCTCACATGATTTGTTTGACAAGATTTTATTAAATGAAAAATATTGATTAAAAAATAACATTATAGATGGGGAAAAGGTATTATATGCAGGGCAAAGCTACAAGACAACATGTGAAGCAAAGCTAGCTTTACCTTCACTAAGTATTCCCACAGAAATGATCTCCTCAGAAGGAAAGCCATGGTACCAGTACCGCAGCACTGTGGATACCGCATGAGCAGATAACATTCCCATGCCACGGGACACCCGGGAACTCAGCGTGCTCTGTGCCGACACAAGCTCTGAATCGATCCATTCACTACCAACAAAACATGGAGAGAAAAGGCAGGAAAAACTAAGATGACTGCAGGGAGAGTAGTTTCCTAGAGAAAAAAAGAACTAAACCTGAGGAAAGAAAATAGTCAAAACTTACTCAAACATCACTGCTGAAAGCAAGGCATTTTTACAGACAGAGAAAAAAAAGTTCTAAAAAAAGCAGCTTAAAAAGTTACAAGCCCTACTTTCCTATGAAAGTTAGGTTATTTGCTCGAATCATAACCTCTATTATTATTTTAACTTATATTTTATATGTAATTTAATATTTTATATGCAATTTATATATTACTGTCTTCTGTAAGAACCCAGCCATGAACCAGTCTGCCTGTGTGAGGCTCAGTACAAGCCTAGAACATAGAAATGTCTGCACTCCAGTAAATGCTAAGTCTAGACCGGAGTGGGAGCTCCAGATAGCCAGGCCTGGGTGTATGCAACATCTGCTGCCCCCTCACTGCACCCACCCTTTCTCTGCTACTGTTCTTTCCACAGGAAGCTATCTAGCTGCTAGGTATCCTTTTCACATATATTACCAAATCATCTGTTTTGGGAAACTGACAACATTAATATGCTCAGGCCTATTCCATGTAATTCAGGTTCAGAAATATGTTTAATACTATTTCAAAGTTCCTTCATGCAAACTAGACATCTAAATCACTACCTGGACTTCCACCACTTCTTATAAACTGCTCATGATATAAGAGAAACCCATTTAAAATGTAGGAAAAATATAGTTATAAACAGAGTTGGCAGGAGAGTGCAACAGCACAGCACTAGGATCTACCCAACTTCTTTTGCAGATGGAGTACCTCAACTTGTGTTTTCCTTTATGTACAGTGCCAATCAGTAAAGACAAATCTTGAAAACAAAAACATTTCTTGATGCTTTATTAGACAATCCAGATAAGCATGGATTAAAAGCAGTTATTTAATTTTACTTGAAAGAAATAAATCTGTACTGTACCTATCATAAATCATATTCAACAAAGGACGTTGAAAATTAGGAGGGCCCCGAATAGCACAGTCATATCCATAAAGTTTTGCATGTGACAAATCAATGTAGTTAGACCCAGTAATATTGCCCCAAACAATCACATCTTTAACTCCTGTAACAAAGGAAAGTGAAAAGACAAATACTTTCAGAAAAATGGGCTTCAAAAATCCTTTTCAAAATGAATTATTTAAATCTGTGCCCTGCCTTGCTAGTAGAAATTATTTGACCTGAAAAATGCAACCAAGTTCTCCCTAACATATGAAACCTCATCACAAGCTGAAAAAGCTTTAATTTATATCATGTCACTGTAAATAATAGGCAAAATCTTGTAAATATTTAACTCTTAAAACAGTCAAATAATATTGCAAACATACAGCTATGTTCATTTTAAATCCTCTAAAAACAAATATAAAAACAGTAAAAAGCTATCATTAAAACAACTACTCGCTTTGGTGCAAAAGGATTTTCTCAAATAACCTGCTGATAGACTATTCAGTGTCTTAACTTGCTTTTCTATTTTATTAGGTTCCAAAATATCTAGACTCGTCATCAATGACCAGTTCTAGCCATGCAACACTCACAGAATCCTGATGTTGAGCAGACTGTCAGAGCACCCCTTTGCTATGCAGTGCAGAACTGCGCAAATAAAACGAAGCTATAACAATTGACCTGAAAATGGAAGTTAATTAACCTCAAAATAATACTACAACACAGTTCTACTTTACTCTCATTATCTGCACAGCAGTATGTTGTCATGTTTATTCACAGCTCCAAAACAACAATGCATTACAGAGTGCAAATGCAATCTTGAAGTCCTAGTTCCCAATCTGCAAAACAATTGTCTTCCTTAGCATATTCCCAGCATGAAATACACACCAGAGTGGCAGGGCTGCATCTCAGAGCAAGCAAAGACTCTGGCATTCTGTACACTCAAGAAATTCAGTGGGTGCACTGCTGTGCATTTCTGCATACACATCAACTATGTTCTGGAATGAAATATATACTCTCAAAGGTGCACTGAATTCCCCAAATGCTACATAAACATTCACCTGCTGTGTTCATATTCAGCTTCCTGGCCAGCATGGCTTTAGCTGCACTTTCCCAGGATGTCGAAATGGCAATTATATTTTCAGGCCTAATGGATGGGCCATACACCCTTAACATTGTTGCCTTAAGGTTTGCAAAGGTTTTTCCTGATGAAATGACTTTGACATCACTCTTGGCATTCTTCTCAATCAAGGGAGCATACACTTGGCAGATCTCACTCACTTCTCTGATGTAGCTCTCAAGGGATTGGTCTTCAAGGTTTAAGAGGACATCATCAAGAACAATGATAATATCAGCATCAATAAAAGCCTGGTCTGTTTTTGTGTGCTCTGAAATACTGCGGAGAAGTGGGAATGCCATGTCTTCAGCTTCCATTACAATACCGCGAAGCATTTCCTTAAACTGCTCAGTGTCAAGCAAATGGATACTGATTTCTGTGGTCATCCCAAACACTTCTCCATTTGCCAACAGCGGGATCAGATGATAACAGATTGGAACTGATGCACTGGTAAGAGAGGATGTAGAAAAGTTACAGTTAACAATGAACTACTGCTTGTTTGGAAGTATTACATAAACACAAAGGTGTTTATTTTGTACTAGATTACACTTAAAGATACCATTAGCTTGCATCCTTTACTGGTCTTTTTGTCATTTTAACAGGTTAAGAATTAAAAGAGTTGAGTTCATGTTTCATTTCTGAAGCCTTTCATTTGAAGGCTTCTCCATCCTGTGTATTTCAGTCAATGCCACCACTTTAAATTTATGTCTTTATAGAACCACAATTTTTTCAGGTGCTCTATTAGGACCACTAGAAATACAGGAATTTCTATAAGTAAAGACCTACTCTTTACCTACTCTAATATTTCCAACAACATTTAATGCAAGATAGTTGCACTATAAAATTTCTAGCTTATTTTGTAAGTACTTGCTTTTCCCTAAACTGATCTGAGGCCTAAATGATGCCTGTTCATACCCCTCATTTTGAACTGGTATAGAACATAAAAAAACCATAAATTATTTCTAGGTCATATACTAATTGCTGAGTTAAATGCTAATGGTGAGGGTGCAGAACCAAGTCAATTCATGAAATTACAGGGATTTGTGATTAACTTCAGATGGTTACACCTGTTATATGTGATAGGAAAAAGTGTGTTCTCCTGAACAGCGTAAAAGTTCACAGATACTCTCTTCACTCTCACCTGGTAATCCAGATCTGCATAGGCTTGATAAGACTTTTAATCTCTTCATCCTCTTTTACAATTTCAAGATGTGCCTGCAGGTTCTCCTCAGCAATGGCTAACATTTCCTCACTCAGCATCATTGAAGTGATGCCATAATATTTCTAAGAACAAAAAGGATTATCTCTAAGCAAATGGCAGTCCAAACCCATCAAGGTAACATTAACATTTGGTTTATTTTACGTTTGAAGGAGGAAAAAAGAACAACGTTGTAAAATATGGGCTTACAGTATTAAAGGAAGCTTATTACCTGAGCATAGTCCAGAAAATCATTAAGTCCTCCCAGAAGCTGACCCTTCCCTCCACGGTCCAACAGTTCTCTCCAAATGATAGGAGATTGTCTGTGTTCCCATCCATTTGTTTCACAAATGTCATGAAGCCACTGCTGATGACATCCCCACCAGATGTTTTAATACATCACATTTGATAAAATTTAAACATGACAACTACAAGCATTTCTTACTATTTCCTCTCAATTACAAGGTGCTTCAGAATTTAATTACTAGTGGGTACAAAATGCAGGAATAACACAAAGCAAGGTATGGTGATACATGGGATAGCTCACCTCAAGGTCTTGATTTCACTTAGTTGTCTTAGTGGTACAGAAGACAGCAATGTTGTGAAGCAATGAGTAATCTGAGGATTCTTACTCAGCCACGGAAGGTAAGTAAGGTGAACAGGTTAATTGCTTTTCACTTAACTGTTTGAGTTACTTAGTGGAGGTGTTAAGCAAAATACACGAGGTAATAAATACCACAGTACTGTCTATTTCATGGAGTAAGACTGCAGTTTTTTTCAGAGCCTTATAGGCAGCATGTCTATGACACAAGTACTCAGACAGGCCCATCTACACTGTAAACAAATATATGATATTTAACTACTTACTTCCACTGTAATTCAAAGCCCTTGAATGCCTCAAAGGCTCTTGACAAGTAAGAACTCTGAAGGTATATGTAATCACAGTGAGAAAAAAATTTACAGGCTGAACAGCCATTTATACTTTTAAAAATACCCCAGAAAACCAAGCAAGCAAGCAAAACCATCTTGAACTTTTTATTGACATAAAACAGTTGAGGCTGGTCCACACTTTGTCCCCATTTTCTGTAGTAAAACTCAGAGATGTCAGTTGCTCAAAACATTGTAACCTTTCCTCTGGCTGGCTCTCACAGCCAGAGATGCTTCTGCAGCACCTCTTTTTACACAGCAAACCACTAATACAGGAGAAGAAACATACTGTAGATAAGCACATTTCTTGGTTTGTAGAGCACTGGAGCATCTACCAGCGACTTGACTTATAATCTCTTACCTCCCACTTGTCAGGGTGCTGAGTAATCTTGTGAACCCTGAAGTTGGGTAAGTTAGTCTGGAGATAATCAGCCAGGAGTTCAGCTTTGGCATAGTAAGGGCAGTTTGCCTTACCTGTAAACATAGCAACAGCAGCACAATTGGATGGTTTTGTCATTCACTGATAAGTGCTTAAATGACCAAACATTGTTTAATGTGAGCCAGCTAAGAAAGAGTAATTCTGCAGGTGAAAGAGACTCCCGAGCCAGCCTCCAAGGGGCAGAGGAGGCCACTCCTGGGGGCACAGCAGCAGAGATGCTGACACCTCACCGGCGGGGTGAGGGGGAGCCCTGACCCGGGACGGCCTGAGGCTGCGCTCCGTGCGGACACGGCTCCCGGAGAGCCACGAAGGGGCACGGGGGTCAGCCCGCAGACAGGGGCCACTGCTGCAAGCACGGAGAGCTGCCCCGCCCGGCTCCCGGTACAAGGTACTGCTGCTGCCGGGGCTGCCCCGCCCGGCTCCCGGTACAAGGTGCTGCTGCTGCCGGGGCTGCCCCGCCCGGCTCCCGGTACAAGGTGCTGGTGCCGGAGCTGCCCTGCCCCGCTCCCGGCACAAGGTGCCGCCGCCGCCGGTGCTGCCCCGCCCGGCTCCCGGTTCCCGGTACAAAGGGCCGCCGCGGGCGGTGCAGCCCCCCGGCTCCCGGCTCTCCCCTCACCCGCCACCACGAACTTGGCCATGCGCGCGCCGCCCTCCAACGGTCGCTTTGGCGTTGCCCAGCAACGCGCCGCGCGCCGCGGCAGTTTGTCCCTCGGCCCGCGCCGTCCGTCCCGCGCGGCCCGCCGGGAGCTGGCGGCGCGCCGGGCCCGGTGTCACGGCGGTGCGCGTGCGAGGTAACCGCGGCCGCGGGAGCCCCGGCCCGACCCTGCCCGGCCCTGCCCGACCCTGCCCGGCCCTGCCCGGCCCTGCCCGGCCCTGCCCGGCCGGCACCATCCCCGCCGTTCCTCCCGCGTGCTCCGAGCCGCTGCGGAGCCGCCGAAAGACCTCTGTCCCCGTGTACTGTCCCGCCCTGCTGGGCAGCGCTCCCAGGGCCAGCGGGAAGTGATCCCGAAAGCCAGCGGCTTCTCCCCGGCACCGGGAGAGCGAGCGCCCGCGGGTGTGCCGGGAAGGCGGCTGTCCCGTGGGATGGCAGGCGGGCTGGGACAGGCTGGCGGGTGGGATCCCGTTACCCACGGCTGAAGGTTTGCAGGGACCCTCCAGAGCCCTGTATGGAGACGCGTGTGCTTGGGGAAAGGTCGTTTGGGAAAAGACTCTGCTTCCCGGCAGAGCTGGCAGCTAGAGCAGCAAGGAGGAAGCAAGGGCTGTCCTTGCGCTGAGATGTTTGACTGAAATGTAGGAGACCAAATAAAAGCCTCTCTGCAAATCATTTTCCGGGGGTCTTTTACCAAATCTTCTCCCTTCCTGTAAAAGTGTGCGGATTTGGCAATTGAAACTGGGGGAATTGAAAGTCTGGAAACTAATCCATAATTTTAAATTGTTTCTACAGATGTGTGATCTTGTGCAGTTTCTCCAGGACTGTTTCCACTGGTAGAATGTCATCTGATCCCTTACTTTGAGTTGGCGTTTCAAATCTGTCCATGAGGCATTAGCAGAAATGAATAATAAAGTAAGTTATTTGTTAAATACCGTCAGATGTGTGCATAGGTACAGTTCCATGCTCACTCCCAAATCTTCAGCCACAACAAGGAAACACATTTTATGGATTGGCAGATACAGGGATCCCTTAGGAAATGTGAACTTCAGGAAATTACTTTTAAATATTTTGCCTTCTCTGCATGGATCGTCTCTTCGATTTGTATCTCAAAAGACAGATGTTTATAGCACAGGTGCAGAGGCTTTGGTGAGTGAGAAGGCTTCCCAGAGCTCCTTGGAAGTTGAAAAGTTGGATGATTCTGGGAGCTTCAAAGCGAAGCATGCAGTGGATCATAGTGACCCGTTCTTTACCAGCCTCCGGAAGTGCTCTTGTCCTTGCGACGCGCTGGACCTGGCTGCAGAGGCGGCCGTTTCCACCAAGCACTACGCAAACTCTCTGACCATGGCCTGGAGGCTCTACAAGAACCTGTCGGAAGAGCAGCAGCGCTACGAGAAGCAGCTGATCTTTGAGCACCCGGTTTTCGTGAAGCTGTGCCAGCAGCTGCTGCGCGACGCGCGCAGGATGACGCGCGGGGACCTGGTGTTCAGCCTGCACGCCCTGGTGAGCCTCGGCGTGCCGCAGAACACGCTCCTGCTCCAGACCCTCGTGAGGGTGTGCCAGGTACGTGTGAAAACCCTGCTCCTCAGTTTGGGATGGATGACCGGTGGGTAATTCTGGGAAGCTGTGCAGCATCAGAGAGTTGGGTTACATCCCTGGTTTAGTCTGATGCTCCATGGAAACAGTTCCCATAATTCATTTGTGTGTGCTTCTAATTTCCTTAACTTTTGAAACGACTGCCTGATTTCGGATTTAAAAGAGAGCGGAAATCTCAAAATTCATTACCTCTTCCAAATCAGCTAAGTTTGACCGATGTGAGACCTTGTGGGTTCTGCAGAAATAAAGACTGTAAATTGACTTTTCAGGGGGAAAAAGAAAATGGCAGTTACAGATTAAAAGTGGTCAGTTTTTCTTTTCTGAAACTTTTGCTGGTTTGAAGTAATCTGACATTGTCAAAACTTTTAACAGGAGAGGCTCAATCAACTTGATAACCGATGTATCTCTGTTTTGGCAACTACTTTAGCAGGGATGGATAAAGACAAGAATGTGAGCGCTCTTCAAGCTGGATTACAGTGAGAAAAATATATCTTTCACGTGTCCTTCATATTTAAATGTTGTTGAAATGCTTGTCTGTTAGAAATCATCAAGGGTATGTCTGCACATAAAATACATTCTGTGGTTTTAGGATTTAAGCGATCCCATGAGATAAGAGCTGTGTTAGACAGTGAATTTTGGCACTGTCATTGCAGTTTCAAGGAGGAGGGCTTCCAGTGGTAAAGGGTGCTAGACTGGTCCTCAGGGGATTGTGTTCTGACTGCAGCTCCACCAGTGCAGTTTTTTTGTGATGTTGATCAAGTCCCTTGACATATCTATCTCTTTTTCGTCTGCATGCAGACAGGAGATAATGAGACCATCTTACTTAGGGACCTGTCTGATTTTTCATGATGAAAGGCATTGTTTAACAGCCTGGGAATATTTTCTTGCAGTTTAGTAAGTGAAAACTTACATGAAGACTAGTTGTGTCCAGTAAGTCCCTCTGTGTAGTGATTTATCAGAATAACTTCTTTGGCTTTTTTTCTGGGCCTGTGGGATTTATGTGTGTAACCAGTCTGCTCACTCCTATGAGATTGATTTTACTGAGGCTATCACAAAACTTGCCATGGATTAGTACTTTTGATCCTGTTATCACATTCTGCTTTGAGAAAGTGGATGTGACACCCAAAAACCAGGTTCTCCTGGAAGTGCAGGTACACAGTTCCTAAAAGTTGGTGGAAAGCAGGGGTGCCGTCTACACTTTTCTGTCCTGGTGTCTGGAGCTCTGGCCCATTTGCAGGGATGAGTTTCAGGGCAGTGCGCTGCCTTAGAAAGTGACACTTAATATTTTTGTAGGTATGTTTACCTGTGCAGTTCTATTTAAGGGTGGGGCAGACCTAACAATTACAATGCCACCCACTGAGCCAGAAGAGGAGGTGCTAGGAGTGCACCTTCATCTTGTGCAGATGATCTCTGTTATCTCCTGTTCAGCCCACAGCACTGTTTGGTTTTATTCCTCACTTGCATCCAGTTGTCTGTGTCCATTCCTGAGTTTCCTATCTGTTTCAGAACTTGCCTGCATATCGATGATTTAAAGATAAAAATGTGCAAGTTTCTTTTTCTGCAGAAGGTTGTTAATTCCTTGAGGCTTAACAGCACTCATATTTGCACTGTCTTTTGTGCAGTCTGCTCAGGTGTCCCTGCTGTTAAGTGTATCAGCAACAAGAATTCACCTATCAGGATTAACACTAAGAAAGCATTTATAATTGTTTCCATGTGTAAAATATCTGTGCTGCAGCTATGTCATGTAGACTTATGTCAGCATTTCAAAAAAAGAAAGGTGGGAGAGGAGCAAGGAATTACAGCTTTCACTTGGGGGCTACATCAAAGAAGAATGGGGGTACTTACCTGTTTCTGCTGAAGTAAGGAGAGCTCTTGTGTGTGTTTCTCCATCAGGTTACTAGTGGAGCAACGCATTTCAAGCATCAGAGACATCTTTATTTTGCAAAACCTGATGAAATGCCTGGGAAAAGATGCTCCAGTTTTTCTGAAAAAGAAATTAGAGGTAAAGTTAGTTCGAGCTCATTTTTACTCCCACAAAGCCTCTGCTCTTGCATAGTTTATAAATTGTGTGTGGTTCTTTGCAGACACTGAAAGAGGAAATGTAATAGAAAGGTAACTGCATTTGCTATATGCATCAGAGTCCAGCTATACCTGTCGGGAGAACTTATGTTCGGAGGCTGGTAACAAAACAAACTGAGGCAGTGAAACAGCAGTGCCCTCATCTCTTTGTGTTGGCCACATGGTGTTTCATAGAAATGCTTACAGGCTGTTTCCTGGTTCCCTTTCCCAGCCTGTGGCTGAAGATGAGGTGACAGAAAACTGGTCTGTGATGGAGCTGTGTCCAGTAACTGTACAGGGCAGGAGGACTGGAGGGAGTGAGATGCCAGAACTCCCCAAGCTCATGGTCTTGCTTTTCTGTGTATGTGGTAGGTCCCCTGGGAAGTACAGTGGCTGGGAGCAGGCTGTAGGTATTATGGCAGGGTTACTGGGTTTTGTGTCCCGATTTAAAAACCCTTTTGGAAACTTTTTTTCAAACAGGGCCTGCTGGTGTTTTCATCACATAACTGTAGGGTTCTGACGTCAGAGATTATACAGAGATTTTAATAGCACTCATGAAACATCATAAAACTGAGAGGAAAATAACATTTGCACTTGTGTTACAGGGAGCACCTAATTTTCTGCGCCCACAGGGTGCTATTTTTTTACAGGGCAATTTCTTATAGATGCTCTTTGTATTTAACCTCTGATATGTATACAGTAAAAATACTGTATTTTAACAGTCAATATAATTTATAATTTAGTTTTTACTGTCATATATATCAAGGTATTGATGGCTTTGATAAATGAAATCTCCTTTCTGGCACCAGAGCTGACTCTCTCTGCCTCAGTCCACATTCATAGCTGGGTGTTTATATAAAATACAAGCCACTCACATACTGTTGAATCACTTTGGAGGCTTACAGTTTTCATGCACATGCAAAACCATAATTGGACTACTATGAACTTTTAAGTAAACTGTGTCTATTTTATTTATGCTTCTTTCTTAAGAGTTGGTAGAAGATGTGTATTCATTGTATTTGGAAATGACCTTTACTGAGGCTTTTTTCTTTTAAAATAACCACATAAAGATAAATTGCTGGACACTTGTGTAGTGACACATTTCTAGAGCACTTGACCTGCTATAATTGTGTATTAAGAAATTGACAGTAGTTATTATATGCTTTTACTGTTTTTTGCTTCTTTTTCTTTCCTATAAATCTGAACTAAGGACTTTGGGAAAGTATTGGTGATAATGTCTTCACCAGAAAGCAATGATAATATACCTGAAGAATGAAGGATTTAATAAACTCTGGTTCACTTTAGATGGCAGTTATGAGAGAAATAGATGGTTTGACTTTTCCGAATGCGCTGCGTATGTTTTTGGCTCTTGCTGCAATGAATTATTGTTCCCTTCCAATCCTGAATCCCTGCAGTAAAAAGATCCAGGGTAAGAAAAAAATATGTTAATTGAATTTCCCTTCCTTATACCAAATTCTTCCTAATTATTGTCTCATCTCCCTTTTCTGATTTCCTTTAAAACTCAGGAAACGTCTTTGTTTTACAGGATATTTTAGTTATGTGGAGCCATTTGACAAGCAGCAGGACAGAAAATTACTGATCAATAATAAAAGCAAATAGCTCTTGTCATCTCTGCCCTTCTTAACATTTATCTGAATTACATATTTTTCTTTAATTTTTTCTGTACACAGGATTTAAGAAAAAGAATTTAATTTTAGCAAGGAAAAGAGATTTCAAATAAAATTTTATAACAAATCTGAATTGGAAATTGGCAACTTACAGGATGGATTGGTGTCTTAGTGTAATTTGTTGGTAAACTAAAGGGAAAATAGCATTTCCTTTATTACTGGATTTAATTGTTGAGTACTGCTGAATAGCCTCATGCTGTATCCCACAAAAATATTAAATGATCTCTCTCTATACCTTTCCAGTACATTGCTTAAATATATGTTGTCAGTATGTGTTGATTCATGCTTAAAATACATAACAATTTGTGTCTCAAAAAGCACGAAGGTTACAAAATAGCCTTCTTAATAGAAATGACCCAGAAGCATTGAGGCTGCTTGTACAGTTTTTATTTGTCCTGGTCATTCATATATGTTAGGACACAATGTTTAATTGCACATCCTGCCTTCTCCCATAGGACTTCACCACACTCAGCACTTAGGCCAGGTGACATACACAGAATGAGCAGTGACTTTCTTCAGCATTTTTTGGTGCATGCTGAAAATCAAAAATCCCAGAACAGAAGACATCCTGGGAACACAATCTTCTTACTTATTTTGTTGATTTTCCCCTTTTGCTGATTGATGTATTGTAGCTTCATTCTGGCTCAGTTTGGTTTCTTCTGTCTCTCAGTTTCTTAATGTGTTTTAGCTCATTTGAGCTTTGCCTAGCTAGTCACAGTCTTCCACAGTTTCTTATCCTATTTTTCCCTTCCTCCATCCCTTAACCAAACTGTTCCTACAGTGTCTCAATCTCTCCAGCCTACAGCTCCCATTGCTTTCTATCATTTGTCCTTTGATCTTCTGTTACAGAAAACATCCATGATGTTCCATTCCGGCAGTTAATTCTCATTCTGGAAGCTTGTCACACTCTCCAGTACCGTAATGTGAAACTGTTTTCAGCATTTGCAGACTATGTTAATTCTACTGCCTACCTTTGGGACAAAAGACAGGTAAATTTTTGAGACCAAATAATTTATAGTACTAATAGAGTATTTGATGCTTCCATCTTGCCTTTCTTCATGTTTGAGCTTAATCTTTGAGAACAAATGTTTATGAATACCAATGTGATGAAGCTGTTACATTTTTTAAAATGCTGTTCTATTTATTGAGAAATAAAGAAACAAAACTTAGGAAAAAATTATTTTCATTAAAAATGCTTTCTATGAAATCAACAGGTAGGATCAACTTCACTGGGTTTTTTTGACTTATAAAACTGTCTTTTCTTTTAGATTATCCTTTTTCTCTCTGCCTGTGAGACACTTGGCTTTCAGCCTACTGAGTTGCTGGATATTTTTGCTGAGAAGGTGACAGAAGACCCTGATTTCCTTAACTTGAAAAACCTTTTGACTGTTCTTCGAGTGTATTCACGACTCAACTATGTTCCCAAAGTCCAAAGGCATCTGTAAGTTTTTATTTAGATTGCCTGATAATATGTTACATAGTCATTACAGAGTAATGCATGACATCTAGTATTTAATTTTATTTGTGAAAGAGCTCATGATCCTCTTTTATTCATCTGTAAGGTAAATTGCTGTGTCTTTTCATATTTTTTTCTAAATATGATTTTTTTTCTCTAACTGAAAGACTAAACAGGTTCTAGACTGGCCAGGTTACTAAATCTGTTGATAGGTAGCTGTATCCTCAAAATAAGAATCAAACACTAATGTTAGATAACACAAAATACAATTATACAAGATAATAAAGATTTCTAAATTGTATTTTTGTTAGAAATATGTACTTCATGTAGCCTTATTTGTGTACTTAGATACTTTTCTTCTCCTTTTGGAAAAGGTTTTTTGAGATTCTTCATAGCTGCTTAAACAAGTGCCTGCCTCAGATTTCCAACACAGAGCTGCTGAAGGCCGTGTATTCACTTGGCATTTTAGGATATCTTCCCCAGCATGCCCTTGATGAGCTGCTGCAAAAGGACAGCAAGGATGAACTTATACTGCCAGGTCAGACCTTACTTTGTCATGTTCTTCTTTTAAACAGGATGTCTGCCTGTGTATGTAATTTGTTGTAATTGTGTTAGCAGATTAGAAATTAAAGAACACAAGCATGATTAATATTAAATTTGAAGTCCTCAAGACAAAGCTAATGTAGTGATGGTGATCTGGGTCTGCTCTAGGGAATCAGGCTTATTGTCTGGGGCCCCATGGTGGCAACAGTTTAACAGTAGGTGTGCACTTAAACATTGGCAGTCTTAACGATTGCAAACTAACTTTAGTACCTGGAGTCATGAGTAAAAGTGGGATTTGGAATGCTCTGAGCTACAGTGAGGACCTTGGAATGCTTTGTAGGAGAATTTAGTTTCCACATTGCAATTTTGTACAGCTATTAGAGTAGTCAAGTGGATTTTGGTATGCTAGAACAGACTATAAATGATAATGAAATGAAAAATTCTGTGGGATAATATATTGCATGTAATAATTTTTGTATCCTTTTTCAGATGATCTTAAGGAACAAAACACCATGATGCTTCGCTGTGTGAAAACGTGTATGGAACTTGACAGCCCTTCTTTCACAAAGCCTGCCTTTGTGCTGACTGAGAATGTGTCCTCATTAGTATCTCTTAATCTCAGAAAGGCTCAGGAGGCACTGATAGAAATTCTGGGAGATGAGAACATGTTTCTGCAAAATGTTCAGCTACCATACAGATATCATATTGGTATGAGGTGATATTTATGTCATATTATTTTAATACGGATTAATAATCCTCAAAATTGTGAGATGGAAATAAATTTGAATAGGGTGCAAGCAATTAAAAGTTTAATACTTTGAAGATACAGTAATTTAACAAATGATGTCATTGATTGGTGAATCTACTTCTAAGGATGCTTCTATTAGAGATTTTAAGTCAATTTACTAAAACTTTTATGATTTCTCTTGTTTGCAAAGCTGTTTTGGACTTTTTTTCAGGCATCAGCAAGCAGATGTTAATTGTACATAAAAATCCAATGTGGCCAACTTTGACAGAGTTGTCATGTTAATGCCAAATCATGTTAGAAACAAAGCCAAACAGCAGCTGCCTTTTTTTCTCTTCTCTTCTCATGTTTCTTCCCTGGAGTTCTGGCTAAGATGTAGGCTCTACTTTCATTTCTAAGATGGGATATGACTTCTTTTGGTTTCTTTTTCATCTGGATATTGCCTTTTTTTTTTTTTGCCAGCCACCCAGCTTACCAATTTTTCTGTACTAGTAATAATTGTACTCCTAAATATTTCTAATGAGGAATTGGATTGCAGGAAAATCTGAGTAGGCATGACAGACTGCAATCAAGAATAGTTTCTTTAAATGATGATTTCACTCCATAAGCTTAAATCTGCAGTTTCCAGAAACAAATTTAGGTTTTTTTTCTTGAGATGGGCAAGCTATAGCTTTATATTCATTGCAGGGAGGGAAAGCTATCAGTAATAATTCAATTATTAGAGAACAGCAATTAGAAACAGACCAGTAGACCAGTAATGGTGTCTATTAACTTTTTCAAATGAGTTGTTAATTTGAGAAACCCATTTGAGCAATTAACGGGTTCAAATGACAACATTAATTTTAACCTCTTGCACAGTTAAATATTTTGTTGTTTTGTTTTCAGATTTTGAAATCAGAATGGATTCAGACAGAAAGAAGGTGCTCCCCATAACTGCAACAGATGATCATCCTGACTCACATGTTCAGAGGTGGGTTTTTTTACTGCATATTTTTTCTAGCATGTTAGTTTTATTTTTATGTATCCTGTCCGGTTACTTCTTTGGTTCAGTGATTTGCAGAAGTAAAGTAGGTGGCTCAGTTGTTATTTGTGCTTACCAGAATATCCAAAAGTTGTCATGTCATTGTCATGCCAATTGTTGCAGAGCAACAATTCATCCAGCTCGATACCTTCTTCTAACAGAGGCTAACACTTAACATGTCAGAGAAAGAGGCAGGAAACATCACAGTGATCTGATACTCTTGTATTGAATGCAGGTAGCAATTTTTTTTAAAGTATTTGTCCAATTAAACATTCAGATATTCTCTCAAGTCTCAAAAATTTGCATCTCAATGATATGTTATGTCAGTTAATTCAGATACTGAAATATAATTTTAATAAAAAGGATCATGATATCCACATTTTAGGTGATTAATTTAATCTTGTGTAGAAGACTGACCTCTCAGTAACTGAAGCAGGACATATATCATTTAAGTAATGCTTAAGCAGAATTGGATAATGCTTAACATTTATGTGCTGGATCACTGCACAGCAATGTATTTTGTACAGTTTGCTTTTTGATTAAAGGAGAGCTAGTGAATTGTGTAACAGAAACTCAGTGTTCCAAGGCATTCAGCTTTCCTCACCCTTCCAAATAGGTTATTATGGCAGGAAGTGACTGATTATGAATGTCATTAACAAAAGGATCAAAGTAAATGCAGAACCTGTCAAATTAATGGAGAATGTTGAATGATCTATTTCCTTTTCATTGTGGGAGAAGTGGAGATCTAAGTACCTAATTCTGCTGTAGGTATTTGGGTAGATGCTGGTGCTTGTGTGAAGCTCATGGAAGAAGAGTCTAAATTACTTAAACCTGAAGAAAGAAGAGGATAATGAAATTTGTGGCATCCTGCAGAATGACACATGTACATTCTGCAGTGCTAACAGACATCATTGAATCATTGTCTTATAAATTATTATTTTGCATTTGTACAGTGATGTCTTCCCTACTTTCCTTGGTTGCAGGTTGGCTTTTCTGTTTGCTCCTGCGTCTGCTTTCTGTCTGGGTACAACACACCCCCAGGGGAAGCTGGCGATGAAGAAGCGGCATCTAAATAAACTGGGCTATCATGTGATTCTGGTGAGAAGAGCCCTGCCCTGTCTCTGTTTCTGTTAGCAGCACAGTGATGAGTATGTTTGGTAGATCAGGCCTTGTTCTGCAAAGCACTAGGAATGGTGGGCTTTCTCCACAGTGGTAATTGTCTATAATTTCTAGTTAGAGGGTAGTGGTGCTGTCACTAGGGAGAAAAGAGAGAGGAGCTCTAAAAGGCAAGCTACTTCTTACCATTATCAGTAAATTATTAGTTGAGGGGGAAAAAATTCAAGCCAGAAATTGCTTTGTACCTGAGAAACCTATGTGTCTTTGGCCTATTTCCCTGATTTTTATAGACACAATGATTCAAGTGAACTTGTTTTCAGAATACAACTTCCTGTGGCCTTCTCATTGCTGAGTGCTTGGTTTGTAGGACAGGGTAGTTTTGACAATAGAAATAATGTACCCTGTCCTTTTACTTTCTTACAGATCCAGAACAAAAAGTTTCAGGAAATGAAAAATGAAGATGCAGTTGAGTTTTTGAAAAGAAAAATTTATTCAGAAGATGCTTTCTCTTTTCCTGAAGCAACTGTGCAGGATAATAATTAAAATAAACTAAGAGTTTTGGGTCTCCTGATTTCTCGTTTTCTTGTGTAGTTTCTGTAAGGATTTTAACAGAGATAAATAGTTTTATATACAACTACCTGCTCCCCCATATTACTGAGTAAGAAATGGTTGTGAAATGAACACTGCCTGATGATAGTGGGGGCTTTCTTTTATGAGGTGGGAGCTGATTTTCTTTAATGGAAGGAAATAATTGATCCAGAAAGCGCCCTGACATCTATTGCTGTTACAATGTGTTAGAATAATCTGTACTTTGCTTCCCCTCCTGCATGCCCCTGGTTAAATTTCTCTCTTCTCTAGAGCTGGGCCTGGGAAAAGATGTAACTTTAACTGTTTCAAGTGCTGTTGCAACCTAGCCTACAGCTAAGCGCTATGAGATTTCCTCTCAAATATGTATTCTTTATGAAGAATTATATATGGTAAATCAGTAAATAAAAACCCTAAGTAGTATATTAAAAGATCCAGTCATGTGGAAACTTTCTGAAAAAATCAATCTCGCTCAGTTTTCAGAAATCCAGGCCAGTAATAGTCCTGTGTGCTTTTTCTTTTGAACCCTTTGCTTCACTGCTACTGTAATAGATTTTGATGCTTCTCAGTGCAAGAACATAGATCTGCTGTGTCTTTATAAGCTGACTCCTTCTCTGTTTCTGATATAAGTAGCTCCACTACTATTCATAGAGGCATTGCAATACTCAGATTTGTTCATTATACCCTGTGATGCATCTCCACAGACCTGTTATGTATTGATGCAATTGATCATGATTGGCAGTTCCAGAACCGCGAAGCAGCTTTAGACCTTTGATAGGAAGGAGCAGAGAGAACTGATACATCTTTCCTGTTCTTGATAACATGTAACTGATAAAACACATTTTGTTCTGCCGGAGTCTCTCAGGTTGCTAACAGCTTGCTTGTTTCTGCCCTGTGATCAGATCTTCAGTCACTATTTTGCTGTAGCACAGTCACAGGCCCATGGGCACGAAGGGAAGCAGGGAAACAGCCATACTTGCTACAGTGCCTGTGTGCTACCTAACCGTGGAGCCCTTGCTTCACTTGCTAAGCTACAAGCACTGTGTTCTTTGTCTTTCTCAAGTAGCATGGACACATGGTTAAGGTACTACAATGATGATATTAAAAAGGTATTACAGTAATGAGATCACGTGGAAAGAAACAATAAGCTTAGAAAACTTCACTGCCCAACTTTTTGTGGAACATGTAGATAGAATATAGTGCATATTTATGAAGGAAGCAGTGTAACCAAATCAGCATGGTCACTTCTCTCTGGCATAAAAAGCAGAGAGCTGTTCAGCATTTCAGTCTCTGAAATGCAGCACATGCAGAAAAACAGATTTGAGGCAATTGTAAAACTTAACAGCCAGAGCAGAGGTCATTTGCTTGACTCAATGAGAAGTGTTTTATGCTCCCTTTTTGGACCTTCTGCTTTAAGGAAGCACTGTCAGTGAAGCAGGCTGGTCAATGCTATTCTGTTGTTCTGAGCTGGACTCATGGTCCCAGCCTGCACTGAAGGATGTCTAAAATACTCAGTGCTGGAGGGCCAGGTAGCACCCAGAGCTGTGTTTGAGACAATACTCAGTGCTGTTCAAGCTGGAAACCTGCAAACCAATGCTGTGGTGTCAGTCATGGCTCTTGGGTGGGCTGGGGAGCTGCTTCCTCCAGCTGCTCTGAGCTTTTCAGTCAGGTCCTTAGTCACAGGTGTGTAAATTCAGGGACAGAACACAGGCAGGGGTGCCAACAGCCTGGACAGAACTAACCACCAGTGGGCACAAAATAGCACAGCATGTTATTAAATTAGTTAATTACTATATATTCTTTCTTAAACTCCCTGTGAGTTGGTAGAAACTTATACAAGCAGGGTGGAAGTATAGCAGTCTTCCATACGGATCACCTTGCTTACTGAAGTTTCTTGCTCTATGTTCTCTCAATAATTTATGTCATCTACACTGATTCAGACTTCCAAGCTGTATGAAGCTGCCAGAGACTTCAGAGCTGTGGCTTTCTTGGATCTTTACATATGCTAAAAAGCTTGTCTGCTGAAAATAAATCCAGGTTTTTCAGGTGTCCAATTCATGTAATAAGGAAGATCTAATCCCCTGCTCTGTGCATTACAATCTATATTTAGAATACCATTCTCCTCTCCTGAATCATTATTAAAATTAGTGGGAGACTCACAATGAAGATCAATAATAATTATTTTGCATCTATAATTATGGGGTTTGTCACTGCATGGAGTGCTTGGTGTGAAAGGTGCAAAATCCCCTTTTTAAGTCAAACAGGTACAAAATGAGTTATTTTAGCTGACCTGCCAGTGAGGCTAACTGGAGATGTAAGCTGCATCTTTTTCTACCAGTTTTACAGTCTGCCTGCAGATTCAGGAACGTGTTTCTAACCTTTATTCACACTTGGAACACTTTGTAAGTGCAGTGGCTGGAAATTGTTTTTCAATGAGGAGTGAGAAACAAGGAAGCTGCATATGGCTTTATTTCATACAGCCCATGGGTTTATCTCATGAATGGATGGAACCCAGACATTTGCTGTGATGTTTGACTGACTAAAGGTATTTCAAGGGTGTATTGCATCTGTAGCAAGCCAAGGTTCTCAAATCCCTGTGAAATGAAAATAAGTAATTCATTAAGTAAACCAGATTGCTGAAGCAGGGGAGGATTTTCAATGAATTGAAGGCTTGTTAAAGAAAGTATAGGGCTTAGAGTAATTATATATCTATGGATTAAAGACAAGGGACTCAGCTGCACTAAGCAACCATCTATTTAACCAAACTCTCATAGGAAGGCACTGTATTTTATTCCTGGGCCACAAAGAAGTCAGAAAAGTAGAAGCATGTCTTTCCTTCATTCTGAGCTATGAAATATTGGACTTTATTATTGGTCCTGCCAATCTCAAAAAACCAGATACTGCCTTTTATGATTCCTGGTTTTTACATGCTGCTTGCTGTTAGACATTATTTCATTCATAAATCTTCTCTTATTATGAAACAGTAAAATGCTATGATAAAACTGGATTACCTGGTAATTTTTTTCCTTGAGAATAATGCATATACTGTTTGTCCTGTGAAATCTCCACATCATCAGAAGGCTATACATGCAAAAGGGTGACAAGGTGAGATCATTGTCATATATCACACAATCAAAAAGAAAACATCGAGAGAAAGATTTACAAATGTAAGTTATATAGCAAATTTCACAGGCCCAAGGATCCTTGTTAAACATTGCAGGATGTGTGAACAGATCTAAAATGAAAGCAAGAAACAGGCAGAAGATGTGGGCTGCAAAGGTCAGGAAGGTTCTTGCATTAACAAAAAATAAACTAGTATGATCTGAGCAAAAAAGGAAACAAATTTTATGAAGTAATGCAAAATGAGAAAAGTAGGTGTTTGGAAAAACAAATTTCTTTCATAAACAGCTGGATTTGCAGACCCTGATGATCTGTAGTTCTCTCCAGTTTGAATTTCTTCATGTTTAAAACTACTTTTGAACCTTAACTCCAGCCTTCTCAGAGTATTAAATATTCTGGCTATGTATTTCACAAGAAACATACAGGAACTCTCTTTAAAATTTCCACCTTGGTCTCAAAATGATAAAGATATTCATAAGTGACTCGGAAAGAGGAACTAAAAGTTCATTGCAAGAGTATGATTTTTGTTAAGAAATCAGAATCTAAATAAACTGGGTCTTGATTTAAAGACTGTTTCTCAGGTATTACAGCAGTTTCTGCATAGACAAGAGGTTGAGTAATGCTTTGTAGGCAGAGAGCTAAAGATGTGGCTCTGGTTAATTGGAAAAGTGAAGAAAGTACTAAGACTTCCCTCTAATTGGTTCCTCTCCCCCCTTTCTGGTCATTGCAGTAAGTATTATTGTATATTGCCATTTGTTAATATTGAGCTATTCTCTTTGCACACAAATATCAGAACATGTAAGCTTGCATGAATGAGGTTCCAGTTTCAATATCCCTTTACTGACGTGAGAATATTGGAATTAAAATAGAACTGCAGGTGTTTTGCAGAGCTCAAAAAAGGTGGAACATCCACTCCTAGGTGAAATGTGCTGAAATTAGTTATTTCAGAACAAAACCAGAGCCACAGTTATCTGATGGTTGTGACATGCATAATTTTAAAGGGACTATGGTACTTGAGTGTAGGTTTTACTGAACATGTAAATCTTGAGGTATTGGGTTTTTTGCTATAGTAACTGCAGCAGCTTTAGCATTTCTTCATCTCTTTTAACTGATGCAAATACCGTGGAATTCTGAACTATGTTTAAAATTAGTCTTTCTAGTTGTAGCAGGTTTCCCCCCTTTTTTCAGTATTTCTGGGCAACAATGGTATAAAGTGACAATATATGAATGTGGTGGCAATTGTAAATAGCCACCCAGAAATAATAAGGAAAATTTGTATTTATCTGCAGCAGGTCCTTGTGACCACAGATAACCAGTGAGGTTTTTGTTTCGTCCTATTTCCTCTCTCAAAAATGCTCCTATGAGTACTTGGTAACATTGTTGCCATGGCACCGATTAAAACCTAGATAAACTCTTGCTTTATGAATCAAGATTTTTTTTTTTTTTATAAACAGGAGAATTTATTTTCACTTTTCACTGCTATAGGCAAGGGACCCTATCCATGCTTACAGATGGGGCATTTTTTACCGAACATTTCTGATTCTTGAGGGGGTGCCATAGTTTATTCTTATCAGTTCAATCCACAAAGGGCACTACTGAAATCTTCTGTATTTCTCTGTTTGATTTTCATGGTACAGATTCTGCCGCATATAAGATGTCACCTGTACTCAATCACAGTTTAGAAAGGTGGGGAAGTATGTTGGGGACTGTGGGGAAAGGGGGAGTGGCTCCTCAGCTGGTTTGATTAAAGTCAGGGCGCTGCAGCAAACATGCACCAGCTGAGGGAGTGGCTCTACAACTTCAAAGCAAAAAACTTCAAGTGTTAAGTGAGCACAGTTTGCTAGTTCTGCAGTAGGGAGCAGCTGGTGAATTGGCCTCAGACTGCACAGACACTGGTGTAAATAGCAACAATTGCCACTAAAGTCTTGATTTGTGCTGACACAGATGAGATATGATTCAGGAAATATACAACGGCCTGTTGTGGAGGAACCCACATTTGAAATGTCATTCACATGATAAAAGACTATTTAATCTTTAAAAATACATATATTGAAAACCAATACTGTATGGTCCCTTTGTGATTGCTCAGCAGTTAGATATCAGCTTTATCAGAACAGCAGTTCCTCAACACACAGAACTCTTCAGAAAATACAAAAGAAAACTACACCCCTTACACACTGCATTGTATGGGGCAGAAAGAGGGCAAAGATGATGCATTTGTACTTCTTGCTTTAGAATATGCTTCAGAATATGATTCATTTTACCAATGAATGATTTGTCCCAGGGACATGCCAACTTCTAAAAGAATCTTCAGTCTGGGTCACTTCTGTATAAATGTAAGGAACATGATGGAGATATGAAATGTAAAGCAGACAAAAAAAAGTGTGTTTGGAGATTTGCTCTGTATCAGTCTGTGCTCAAGGAGCAGTACAAAATGGTGAATGCCTCCCTGATGTCAGCGAGAAGAGTTTCTTCTCAGAAGGCAGTAATCCCCCCAAAAGGTAGTACTGAGGACAGTGGGTTCAGTTTCTGCTGATGCAGAATAAAGAGCTTTCCAAAATTTCTACTGTAGGTTTGATATTAATTTGCTGAACCTAATAACTCAATATTTGAAGGGGGGAAAAAAAGAGAACAATGAAGGTATCAAAACCACTCTGTCTCTGAGCAGAGATAAAATGATCTGACACTAGGGAATCTGACTTCAGCCCTCTGCTTGCCACTGCTTATCTGTCTTCTCACAGGAAAGGCCCTGAGAAGGTCCTTGGGGCACACCCAGATTCCTGCTGTTCTGCACCCATCTCATTAGTGCATGACTCCAAGGAATGCCTTGTTTGGCAGCAGAGACAAAGTTCCAGGTGTCTGTGTTCCATGTCTGTATATTGAGGATGCCCCCATGTTGAGTTGCTTGGATTTATAACCTCTCCCAGGCACAGTCGGCTGATATTTCAGATCTACTCCTTGTACAAAGAGTAGGAACAGTCCAGATATGAGTGGAGAAAGTCTTGGCTGCCTTTGCTGAAGAACCCCAAAGCTTGTGACCAATGCAAGCCACGTCAACAGCCTTACTACAAACCTACCCAGTCACATCGCACAAGCACTTGAAAGATACACTACCCAGTCCCTTACTCCAATAGTATTAGCAGCAACTATATTTAACAATATCACTCACCAAAATACAAGCTGTTTCTACTGCATGTCACACCCATACATATGGACCTCAAATGTGGCTTACAAATTCTTTAAGGCTCATTTGCAAAACTACACTGAAATTCTACTGTAAGTTATGCAGAATGGACTTGTTTGACTCAGACAAGATCCACTTTGAGGTCTTCTGTCAGGTACTATTGACCTCATTAACAATCTCTCTGATTCTTCAAGGATATAATAAGCATTTTAACAGTTTCTCACAGCAGTTGAAGGGTCTGGAGCATTACTCCCCTTGCATGGCCACACATACATAACTACATGCACGAAAAAAAATACATTTACACTCCATGATGCTGGCATTGCACAGAAAGCTCAGTGTGTCTGTCATTGTTGATAGAATGAATGACAAAGGTTAATATGAACATGTTTTATAGCTGCAAAAGCTAATTACTTACTATACAGTGTGTATTGTTTGTGTTTAAGAAATCATATGCAAGCATATTCACATCTGATCATAAAGTATTTTAGTGCTTGTAACAGAACCCATTAAAAACAATCCTGGCTATTCTAGGATACAGTGCAGTAAGCTTGTTGTTTAACCATTAAGCAATAATGGAGACTTATGTGCTGTCCTTTACAGTCCTGCTAGTAGGAATAATATAATACTAATTTATTTACCTGCAAAGATAATTATTTTATTTAAAAATACAAGCCAGGTTTTTAATGTTACATGATATCTTCGGTAAAAAGGCCTAATTAAAACAAACAGTGCATTACTTTGACAGCTAAAGCTTTACAAGAAGTTTTGTTTCTTCACAAAATAGAGGATTTTTGCCTGATTCTTGCCCACTTAGAACAACAACACAGGATCAAACACTTTGGCAAATTTTTTCCTCCTAGAGCAATACCTTTGAAATCATGAGTCCTAATCGCATCATCAGAAGGTATTCTTATAAAGTAAAGTTTTTAGGACTGAAGAAGGGGGGTTAAAAAAAACCAAACTTCTTTTCCTGACAGTTGATCCAAGCACACTAAAATCTTTGAGCAAACTGAATCTTTGATCAAACTGCAAGAACAATATTCTGCAGCCAGCCTTGTATGTGTGGACTTGGGGTTTAGTGATTTACCATTGCACCTGAAAAACACTGCCAATACTTCTTAAAGTTTAATTGCATGGTCCTTATGCAGAATAATTTCCCATAGGAATTATGTTTACATAAGGATTATAGGGTTTTGTGCACAACTCCTTGTAAACATGATCACCCTTAACCCCTAGATCAGAACCAAAAGAGTTTTTACTTTTGAGTAACACATGGTAAATATCATCTTGAATTCAGACTGGATGTTAGAGCTCAAGATCCTTAAGCAGTGATATTTTACTGTCTAAAGGATGAAGTAAAAATAACCATTCAGACCACCTATTGTTAAGGAAAGACAATTCAGTACTAACATTTTCTTTCCTGGTTAAAGAAAATGGTGTCTGAGGAAGCTGGTCTGCCAGGCTAATTAGATCAGTACAAGTTTTGTCAGCTTGGTGTCATCCATTTCAGTAAGGAGCTGCTTGCTGAACGAGTACTGGATGCTCCTCTCTGATAGGAGAGCTGCCTAAAAGCTGCATCAGAGGACTTGTGGAGAAAAGGCAGGTGTAATTTCCCACACTGACACAACACACTGTTTTTTATGGTTGTGCTCAAATATGCGAGTATGCATGTACACAAATGCTGTACAATCTATTGAGACATCCTCGAAAGTATCTGTAAATGTGTATTTCTTGCAATTGCTACATCATGTGCCAATAGTCAAATTAGTTCCACTAAGATAAAGCTTATGCATCCTGTGTCACTTGATGATCTGCAGACATTTAAGTTGGCTTAATGGAACTAATTTTAAGGTTTACTAGTAATGTCATTCTAAACTAGTGTATGTTGGCTGAAATTCTTCCTGGTTTGTGATTATTTTAAAGTGCCAAATATAAGGTTAATGGGGTGTTTTCACTGTAATAGCTGAGACAGAGAGAGAACAAGGAAATATCTGCAAGATGACTAGAACAAAATTGTTTTAAGCATAGTTTACAGTATATTCTCATTTATCCTAAGATTTTGCTGGAACTAATGAGGTTTGAGAATACTTAGCACTGTCAAATCACAATGGAGTCCAAAGACTCTCAATAAAATCTTTCTATAGCAGAGTTGTGGAAGCTGAAGGCTTGGAATACTGAGGGGAACAATGATTCACATTGCAGACTATTGAAATAGGGCCACACAACATATTGCTGAATATATAAATGCTACAGAAAAAGACAATACCTATAGAGCATCCTATCTCCTCTGACAAGACAATGGGAAACAGAACTGTCAATTCATTGTGTTCTTCCCCCAGGTAAAATTACAGTGATAAGCAGAGGATATTTTAGTAAAACAGATGAATTATCTACCGCCCTCTTCAGGGGTGCAGAAGTCTAGGATTTAAAGCACATTAGTCTGCTACTGTTTTGACCTCACTGAGTGATGATTCTGGTTTGGACATATACAGTGAGTTTTCTGCAGCAATGAGAGAGAGAAGAAAAATAATGGAGCATGATTTTCTCTGAATCCCAATGATGATTTAAAAAATGTTGATCGTGTTGAATTCCATCTAGTTTAGTTAGGTTTTTGGTTTCAGTGTGGGACTTAGCTGTGAAGTGAGAAAGCTTAACATGAAGAACCGATGTTTGCAGAGACACACGTGTACATTTTGTTGTCTTTTTAACAAGCTCTTTGTCCTTGAAAGTAACATGCAGCTCAGTAGGAAATCTGGGTGCAGGAAGCTACCAGAATCAAACTCTCTGCTATATGATAGTTGTTTAAAACATGTGGTGTGCTTCAGTATGCAATCTTTAAACAAAACAGTTCTAGCTTGTGGCTGTTGCTACACAGACTGTATGCAGATAAGTCACAAATAGCTGAGCATATGTGTGGTGCAAGGTTAAAACAATAACAAGCAGGTCGAATCATTCAAACACTGGAAATCACTTTGACTCCAGGCCAAAAGCTTAGCTGGAGATGATATCAGTATGGGATAAAAGGAGGATAAACTAACAGGCTTAGCAGCCAGCTTGTTGGAGTCAGCATATAGTATCTATACTTCCAGCAGTAGAGCAGATGGTCATATATTTTTAAGGAAGCACCAGACAGGGAGTCAGGAGATCTGAATTCTATTCCTGGCTCTGCAGCAATGTTCCTATGTCACCTTGGGGAGTCATTTTTCCCCCCTTTTTTCTTAATCTTTTAAGTAGTGGAAATAATATTTGCTTGTCTAACAGGGCAGTTGAGAGGCTAAACTGATGCTGAAAAAATATGCTCTGAAGCTCTGAGAAGAATATATGGAAGACGTGCAAAGTAAACTTGGTTGGAAAAAAGAACACCACATGGTTTCATGTGGCATGTTTGTGCTACATATTTATGACCCTTCCTCCCCCCAGAAAGTCCCATGCATTTTTGCCCACTATTTTCAAGGAGGGAATAAATGGATTAAGCTGCCTCCCACATTTGCTATAAAGATAAGCAGCTGCCAGTAAGAATCTGACCAAAGAACAGACTTTATTACTGAGAGACATATTATTTATGCCCAAGAGGGCAATAGGCTTGTTGAAGTTTACTGTTCATCCCAAGATATTTTTTTGCATTGATGGCAGAATAACATCTCTTATGGCTTTTATTCTGAATTCAGAAGTGCTGCTTGCCAGCTGAATACTAGTAGAAAATGAAGTATTGTCTTTTACAAACAAATCTTCTGCTGAAATCCCAAAAATAAGTCCATTCCTTAAATCAGAGAAATGTCCATAATTATTTGCACAGGACTTTCATCTAAAGCCCATTAAAATCTACTAGACTTCAAAAGCATCCGAATCAAGGACCTAGCAAGCAACTGTCATTTCTTCTGAATTCTATATTCATTAAGCAAAATTACTCAACCTATCTCTCTGTCTGTCTGCCTATCTATCTTCATAACTATTTGGCATCATAGGAGAGATGTTTTCACCACAGAATAACTAACTTCTGCTTTAAACGTGAAGGTAGAAACTTTGGGCTGGAGTTGAATTTTAGCATTTATGATAATTTTCTCCATTTCTCTTTATGCCTCCATTTTTTCCCCCTAGATTCTGAGTCCCTATTAGTTCTTAGAAAAAGTGTTTCACTAAGAATATTGCCAATTGTGTTTGTGTTTTGGGGTGTGGAAGAGATTTTTAAGAATTAAGAAAAAGTAGAACTCTTTACAAATGAAGTTAATGATTCATCTAGAACTATTTACAAATAAAGCTAATGATTCATAAAGGGCAGGTTGCCATCCAGGATAAGTCTAGTTGTATATTATAATTATATAAATCATGTGTTCAGTCCAGATCTATCTTCCTCCTTTTTAGGCTGCACTGTCAGTGCTGGGTTCTTTGCACAAAGATGTGGCTTTCTCTTGGAATCATCTTTTCTCTGGGGATACTAATTCCTGGAAAATTCAGCTTGAAATTGCAATATGACAGGTGAGTGTGAACAGGTTTCGTGAAGAATTGTGCATGCAGTGGAAGTCCCAGAAACTGTGTAAGAATATTAATAACAATTATGAGCTGGAAAACTGGACACAGGGTTACTAAGCTGTAAGCTTTTTAAGATTGGGAAAGAAAACATGAAGATGGGAAATGAAGAATGAGTGAATCTAATCCTAGCCAAAAGAGACATAGCTACAGCAGTAGGAGCCACAGAATGGTCCTCAAATGCATCTCAGGATGCCCTGTTTCCATTAGCTGAAATGCATTTGGTTTAGCCTCTTTCATAATGAACTTTGGAACCAGATGCTGCAGGAGTAAAATGCCTTTTCTGAGTATAAAGCAAGGGGTATGACTGAGCAAAATTATATCTATTAATAAAAGACAGATTAGGTTATATGGAAAAGATAAGGATGACCTATTGGAAATCTGTAACAATTAAAAAAAAAGCTAAGGGAGTTATTCCACACAACCTTCACTCCAAGGTGTTCAGAGAATGAGATTATCACATTTTTTATTACTGATTAATGTTTTGAAAAGTATGAAATCTTTAGTTATGCTTTATTTTCCATTCTCAGTTGCACTTCAGAAAATGAGTGATGTAAAATTATTGTCTGGCTATCTAAACTGTTTTGGTTTCATTTACCCTCAATGTTCAAGAAGCTAGGTAGCTGCCATTGTGGCAGCTGGGATTTGCAGGGTGGGCATGAGCATAGTGTGGAAGCCACCTATTGACCTGTAAGTTTATACATGGAATTTTCTAAAGCAAACAGAGAAAGTAGTCTGGTGCTGAATGTCCCTAGATGAATTATATCCCTAGAATATAGTCATGAAAAGGACAGAAAATCAAGCAATACCTACAACAAGTATGTTCCTTCCTTGTGTACCCATTCAGCAGCTCTCCTAGAAAATCTCCTAGCAGAGCATACAGAGTCACTACTTCAAATGTATTATTCCCTTGGATAATATTTAGTCTTTAGATTTGTATCAGAAATGCAGTTAGAGCCTGATTTCAGTGAATAGAATTCAGCAGATCCCAGGTAATGTATTTTTCATTTTTGTTTCTAATTATTGTGCAGAATTGAACCTGTCTAGTATTTGCATGGAATTTAAAAACAGGTACTGAATGGTCAGTGTGACTTTGGGTGGGCAGCACCTGCACAAACACCAAATTATTAGTAAAGCCTATTTTCATTGTCCTCTGCTCTGTTTAACAATGAAATGAAATATCCAATCTATGAGCATCCAAGGGCCTAGAGCTTGTGCTGAGAACAGTCCTTTAATTTGTTAAGCAAGCCTGACTGTAGAATTTTAAAAACTGTAGTTCTCATGGGGTCACGTGGGCTGACTTTGCACTTCTCCACTGAGAAACTCAGTCCATAATCATAAACAAATGTATGCTTTCTAATCTTAATTTACTATTAAAAATGGTTTGTCTCTACACTGGCTATTGTGAGAGGTTTATCAGTAAATAAGAGCTGGCCATCTGGCAGCAATCTGACTGTCTGGAATTTCTCTGATTTGGTGTAATTAAGACATAATGTCAATGAGGATAGAAAGATATTACAGGATATTGTTTCCCTTCCTGATAGACAAAGAACATAGCAAGCCTAGGCATTTAGAGAGAATAAACTCTGAACTGCAGCTGAGATGTTTATTCTGCTAGCAAAGATGTTTATCCTGCATCTACAAGGTTTATTAAAGACAACATGACTGTTGTACTGTTCCTGTGAGCAATACAAGTGTAATCATTTTCCCCCACAGATATGGGGCTATTGACATCTCATAAAGCAGTAGTAAACTGCCTGTTTTAACTATCAAGTTCTTACTCAGAAAAGGTGATATGTTCAAGAGAGATGTAAAAAAACCACAAATCCCTCTATTTCTCTGGGGATAAAGTGAATGAATAGTGAATTCTATTTGTATGTATATTAAGCTGATAATTGTACATTCCTGCATGGAAGCACAAAAGATGGCAGTTGCAGCTCAGATGATGAGAGCATATTATGTTGATGACAATAATGACCATGGCTTGCTTTTGCAACGAGAATTTCTGCTACAAAAGCTTTAAAATGTAAAATGTTCATTTTTTATACTTGTCTTGTAAAGACTCCATTGAAGTCACTACAAGAGACTGTGAAGCAATTTTTGGTTGCTAGCAAATAGGAAAGCTTCGAGTATTCCCCATTCTTTTCTGTTCTCATCAGTAGTGGATACCTGGTCTCCCACCTTTGAGCAATGCAATGTAGTCATCAACATCCACTCCTCACTCTGAAACCCTTTCACTAGAAACATCACACTTGCTGTCAATCCTGGAAAGCTGATCTGAATGAACACTGAAAAAAAATTGCAAAAAAACTTCCAAGGGCATTTTTAACAGAACATACTGATTTGCTTTTTCTGCATTTCCATCTGTTTTAATTTGTTCTTTGTAAACTTTCAATATTTTCCTCAGATTAAGCCTGTAATAGATGAAAGTTTCACGGGATCTCATGAAAACATTAACACTGGATTCTGAGAGTCTTTTCTAGAAATATAAAATGATAGATTCTGTACTTGAAATTTTTTACTTCTTGTGAATTGACTAAGAGTATGCGGTTCTGGAGACAACAATATTTGCTATTCTGGAATAAATTGGCTATTCTCATGAAAAGCAGTTTGTAGACATCTCAAGTTCTTAGCAATGTTCATTTATCGTGACTATCAAAAGTTTCTGCGTGCTGACATAGACCAGCCAAGGACAAAGTTAATTGGGAATAATTGAATAAATCCCAAATGTGAGGGGAAAAAAGTGACATCTTGTCAAATAAACAGTTTATCATGTATTACCAATGCCCTCATTCTGGCCCTGGTCCTGCAAAGGCAGAAACACACATGAGAGCTCATGCAAGCAGTTGGCTTCTGCAAAGCTGGTATAGTAAATAAAGCACTGCCACTGGCAAGGAAGCAGAGTGGTTAATGCTCCAGCAACAGAAAAGTCTCATCACTTAGTCCTGTTTGTAGCCAAAATATTCCACAAATTCATAATTTAGAGATGTTTTTGTCATTACATGCTCTGTCTTCCTTCTACATAACAAAATATGTCCTTTTGACTTCTGAAATAATGGATACTTTAACAGACCTTAAAACTGATCTTGTTTCTCTATTGAGTTTCCAGGGATCAGGTTTTGCATATTGTACCAGAAACAATTCAGCAAGTCCAGCATCTTCAACATCTTTGCAGTACTTTCATGGTAAGTAAAAATAACTACATGCACCCAACAAGCAAAGTGGAGTCTTGGGCTGTAAAACAGATATGCATGTAGCTTTTGATAGGAGTGAAGGTTAAAGTAAACTAGAAAAAGCTTTAATTTTTTTTTTTCTTAATGTAGTGTGGAATTGCCCTTCTACTACCTGAAGGAATTTATATGAAAATGTTAGTTTCTTTGCATGGCTGTGTGAAAATGCTGTTCTTTATCAGTGATGCCTGAGTCAATAAAAGCACTCAGCCTGTGCTGTGTGCTCTATGAACAGATGACTGGAGTGTTACCAGGACAATTTGAAGGAAATCGTCTTTCATTTATCAATATGCAACTATTCTAATATAGTTCTCATTCTGAAAACAGAACTTCATTTGTGCATTTCTTTCTTCTCTGCACAGCTGGACTTATGGAAACCCCTGCTGCCTGAAGAGATCAGGGCTGGGGAAGACCTGCACATAAGGGTCCCAGCCCCTCTGGTGCAGGAGGTGAAAGAGAGCTTAGCTCAGCACATGATCTCTTACAGGTACAATCTCTAATAGCTTGATGGGGAGGGCTGGCTCTAATAATCTTCCTTGCTATCAGAACAGAACCAAGCCCTATCTGATAAACAGCCAGATAGTACTGGCAATAGGACCCAACCTTTGTTCCAAATGCCTCCAACCACCTTGACCAGCCAAACACAGAGATGCTGTATGACCCATTCCCCTCTGCCCTATGTATTTACCTTCCACCTAGCCCGGACTGTGAATCTGGAGCTGGAACCTGAGACAGCCCAATCTGTCTTGTTTCCTGCCGTGGCCTTCTCAGCAGTCACTGAGAGGATAGCACTTGGATTTATGACTCAATTTTTAAGTCTGAACTCAAGAGGCCAAACTTGGTGTAACCACTAGTTATAAGAGCATGCTTTGCTCTTGGAAAGCACAGATATCTGAATGGAGGGTCCTTCCACTTCTGGAGAGCCCAAAGGTTTAATTGGTGTCACTCCAGGGAAACAGCCTCTAGCTCTCCTTTTCCCTTTTCTGTCTCTTGTTACTCCTCTGGTTTGGAGAAGAAATCTTTCAAAGTGGATATACAGCCACTTCCTTCAAAAGCTCTTTTTTTACCCCTATCCCCTTCACCAGGCTGGTGAGAATTTCCTGGCACCATCCAGCCAAAGAGAGACATCCCAGCTTGGGACAAAGATCCCAGTGGCAGGTGGGCACCACGCACACAACTGGGAGCCACAACCTGCAAATGTCCCACAATCTTTTATCACAGCTATGTCTTCCCTTACTTACAACCAGAAGATCTAATCCAGATACAAAGAGTGTTTATAAAGGAAAATGGGATTAAAGATCTATTCCTCACACAGTCCTGTTCCCTTTTGGAACTGACTTTTTCAGGTAACCAGTAGCTAATTTAATTTAGCTGTATTTAATATAAATAACCCTGTAGTCATTCAGGGCTGATGACAAACGGCCTATGGACATACATTGACATTTACCAATCAAAGATGAGTTTAAGAAGGATTGCTGTCACTTCAAAGCTGTTTTGAGTTAAAGCTGGTCTTGACATCCAGCATCTTGCCTGACAAGTTCCTTTAGTAAGTGTGATGCCCTGAAAACCGGAGATGAAGAGATACAAGGTTGGAGCCAGTACAAATGATCTAGCATGAGGTTTATATATTCAGTACTTAGACAACATTCCAGAAGATCTTTAACCACTCTTTTATGTCAAGACTCTTCAGTTTTAATGGTTTCAACTGATTCTAGTGGAAATTTAAATGCTAAACTGAAATTAGCATCTCAACTTTGCTTTCCCTTGGCCAGAACTGTATCTGCCTTACATAGAGTTCTAAAGGAAGAGGAGTAATTATTAGTCATGATGAAAATTTTGGGTGTGTATTGCAAAGAGGCTGAGATGAGTACAACAATAACAGAGTCAAAGTTCCTATAACAAATTCAAAGCAGGAACCACCCTTTAGAAGGCAGCTGGCATGCAAGGAAGGTAACATGGCAGTCAGGTATATAATGATAGAGACCATAAATGACAAACTATAATAAGGACATCAATATTCCAGCTGTGTCAGACTCTGTGGTTTGAATTCTCCAGAGCACTGATAAGGTATTTTGTGTGCGTGGTTTCACTTCATGGAAATTTTCACCGCCTGAATTTTAGTTTGAAGTTTAGATGTGAATAAACATCAAAGCTCAGACTGAAAGTTAAAAAAGTTTCTTACATGCAGTTCCCAGAAATGCTTATAAGTGCCACTGTCAGCAGAAAAGCCTGTTAGCACTGCCAGCATGTGAGATGAACAGTGTTGGAGCTACCTTTGCAATTGTCTTATCACAAGGGTTTACAATGAGCACAGATTTGCAGCAGTTACAAGGGGCTGATTGCAGTGAGAAAGAACAGCCTCGCATCCAAAGTCCACTGAAGCCAAGGAAAAGGTTTTATTGACTTCCTGAATCATGGAATCATGCCTGTGTTACACTAATTTCTGAGCTATTTTTGTAGTTAAAAAGCAAAAAAAAGCTATTTGAAGGAAATAAGAAGTTTGTTCTGATTTTTGCAAATTGCAATTAGTATTTCTGTGAAATCTTTGCAAATTCAAAATGTTTTAATAAAACACAATAAAATCTAATATTAAATTTTTCTCTTTCACTTCCGTTTCTCAAAGGTGATATTTTTGGAATTTTGCTCAAACATAGAAGTGATGAAGAAAATAAAATCTTGAACTTTTTTTCTTGGTAGAAAATTAAAATTTAAAAAATCTGGTAAAAATTATTACTGTTAAAACCCTGTGAAAATCTCAGTACTTTGAACTTTGCTTTACATGAAAGTAACTATAATGCTGGTGGGTGATGATCTTGCCAGGCAAATCACAACAGAATAGTTAAATCCTTTCATTTGCTGATATAAGCAATGAACTCACCATGACAGTTGTGCAGCAACTGTTTGTAATTGTTTTCTCTTCTATCTTCCCTTTCCCCATCCTTCAGAGTCCTAATACCTGATGTACAGAAACTTGTGGATCAGAGCATGCCAAGGGAGAAGAGCAGCCACAGAGAGGTCTCAGGAGGTTATGTCTACACTGAATACCATCCAATGGAAGAGGTAAAGAAAAACCTAAGTATGCTTGTGTACTTTGTTGTTTTCTGTTCTGTAAATGCCACAGAAGGCAATTCTGTGTTTGCAGAAAGCTCAGCTAAAGTCAGTGGACCTCTTTCTGACTTTCTTCTTTAAAGAATCAGTCCTTACTCTCTGACTAGAATCCTAGCCTGGTTGAATTGAATATGGATTTGCCATTGAGTTTTATTAAATCTGCAATTCTTAACTGAACAAAATATAAATGCTCTGTGCAAAGCAGCTGCACTGCTTTGCAGATAATATTCTGTGTTTCATTTGGCTGGTTTGCTGCCTTTCTACCCTGTCATTCTTTATTATTCAGTATTTATTCATTTCAGTCCCAGATTGTTTGGTGCTGAAGTGCAATGACTATTGTGGTGTCTGGAATCCCAGTGGGGAAGAAGAGGTGAACAGTGGGAGATCTGTAGAAAGAAGTAATTTAAGGGCAGGGTTTTGACACTTCAGGAGAAAACAATGTCTTAGGGGTAGGCAGTGATGACTCCTTGGTGCCATGTTTCACACACCAATTGGCAAACCTGGACAAAAGCAGTGTGTGGTAGCAATTCTCTCTCCTAGCTGCAAAATAAAAATGAGAGGACAAAGTCAACCCTCATGCAGGTTTTGCTTGAGCTACCCATTGTGGATGACTACTGCTGACTCAGATGTGGAAATTCAGTGCTGATAAGGAAGAGACTGTAATACTGTTTTGAAGAGTTGATGGTGTGGCTTCATGTCTGGTGAGCTCACCAGGAGGATGCCCAATAGGATGGGCATGTTGAATGAGATCCAGAATGGAGTATCTGCGTTGCATTGCTGCAATGTTCCCTTTTAACGCCCAGTGAGATACAGCCATGCCTTTGCACAGAGGCATGTGAAACACCTTCCATGCCTGTGACATCACAGACTGAAATAAACTCTGAGGAAAATGTTGCTTGTCCAAACAAAAGAAAATGCTTCAGTCTGGAAATGGAAGTGGGAAAGAGAAGGAAACTCTCACTTTGGACAAGAATTCTTTGCAACTATTTCAGATTTATCAATGGATGACTCAGATCCAGAAGAACAACAGTGAGCTGGTGACTCAGCACATCCTGGGGAAGACATTTGAGAATCGAACAATGTATTACCTACAGGTAAGGGAGGAAATTTCCCTTAATAATGAAACATATCTTAACAAAAAAAAGAAAAGTACTCAGGAGAAGACAGGATTCAGATATTTCCTAAGATAGCGTTCATCCCAATCCATTGAAATAACAGGAGATGGTTTTACTCTATGTTATGGTAAGATTTGCCAGCTTTCACAGACACTATCATTATGAGCTTACTATTGCTATTATGTACTGAAAACAACAAATTTAACTGAAGTCTTGTTTAGAAATACAAATCAAGCTGACACTAGCTTGGCAACAGCTGTTTGTGAGGATAAAGACTTTTAGTTTGTTATTTTTATTACTTTTTACAGCAAATAGCCTTTCTGCTAGCAGTATTCCATGACTTTTTTATTGGACACACTAGCAAAAACCATAGTCTTAATATTTGGGTTAGTTATTGCCTAATCTGTTCCTATCACTGAGTAGTATTAGACACCCTGCCTTTTTGCTACTCTCCTTCAAAAAACAAAAAATTTAAAACTCTTCAACTAAGAGCAACCACTCCTGTGAATGATGAATACAAATGAAAAAGGAAAAAAAGAAACTGTTCTATTGACACTTCTGTGCTCAACAGACACTTTAAAACTCATGCCTTGTAATACTATAAAGATGGGGTTATAAGGAAAAAAGCTTGTCATAAAAATGTCTGTAATAATAATAATAATAAAAATAATCTCAGATGGCTCAACAGCATATCATGGCACATCTTTTACTTTCTTGTATTACATTAAGCTATTTTATTGTAATGCAACAGTTTTTAAATGATCACATTTACATTCTTAGATCAGCCAACCATCAAATAAAACCAAAAAGATAATTTGGATGGACTGTGGGATTCATGCCAGAGAATGGATCTCTCCAGCCTTCTGTCAGTGGTTTGTGAAAGAAGTGAGTCCTTACTCTTCCATTTAGATAATAAGCAAACCATATCACTTTGGATTCTTCAGTAATCTTTTCTATTGTGGTACCAAGTATTATGTTTTTCTCTAAAAATATTATTTGCAAAATTAGTGTATGGTACAGATATCTGTGGAGACCAAAATCTAAATCATGGTTTGAGATATGGGACAATATTAATTAGTACACCAGTTCCTCCACCTGAATGTTTCCAAAGCTTCCCAAAACTTGGTATCAACCTCTCCTTTTCTCATAATGGCTGTTAGATCAAGCCCCTCTCTATCAAAAAGTCACAGTCCTCCTGAAATAAGGAAATCCAAATCTATGATATAGCAATGTTCCATGTGTATGGAAAAAGTACCTGGGGATCAAGTAGATCTAGGTACCATGGTGATATCCAGCAGTGAGTAATCACCTGATGATAGTTCTAAACTCACTCTTTGCAGTGATTACCACCAAGTTCTCTGCTCAATGCTCTGCATGTTTTTTTTTTCAGATCCTTCAAAATTACAAAACTGACCCAAAGATAAGCAGATTTCTGCAGAACTTGGACTTCTATGTCTTGCCAGTCCTCAATATTGATGGCTACATCTATTCCTGGGAAGAAGTAAGTAGTGAAAATCCAGGAACTAGACTCAAAGTTAGATGCGCCCAGAATGTTTTGTTACTTTTAGATAGGGTCACAGCAATTAAACTTAAACAGAAAACAGTGACTCACATAAATCCTCTTGTGGCAGAGAGATTTTGTTTCTTCTGGCAAATCAGTGATCACTTGAAATGAGCTAAATATTGCTAGCAAGCGTCACAAGACTTGGGAAGACAAAACCACAAGATCAATTGGTTTTGGGTTTCTGGGGATGGCATTACTTCTTTGATAACAGCTCAAGGCTTGGTTGATAGACTTAAGTATGTCTGGAAGAGTTAATCATTCTTCACAAAAGATGTCAAGTAGCAGATGGGTCTTAGAACATCTGCAAGGCACAGGAAGAGAATTGGTCAAATATCAGGCTATTCGGTTATGAAACAGGTGTGGCCTCCCAAATAATGTTCCTATTCTGGTATGGAGAATAATGCAAAATGTTGGTCTTCAGCCCCTCCCACCATGCTTTTAGGCCCCTGTGCCCTGTTGAAGCACCTTTTAATGCAGGACCTTTGGATGGCCCATGGCTACCACCATGTGGATTGGGCTGTCTCCCGCCTTGCTCCCTGGCAGGTGTGGGGAATAACAAACACTGCACTTGGATGCACAGGTAATTCAGCTGGGAAGCTCATGCAGGTAGTGCAGTGAGGTCTGCACAGAACCTGTATAGCTGGGAGTGTAGCAAGGAACCAGGGAGCAGTAGCAAGATTAGCTGACAAAAAAGAATTAATCTTCCTGAACCTGAAAGATACTTTCTTATCCCTCACAATGCCTTGCTTAAGAGTGCCACACTGCACAGAAGCAGTTGAGTACTACAGGAAAAGCATACTTAAAAAAAAAGAGGCTTATTTCAGGGTGCACACAGGTTTGTGGCTGATGACAGCCTGGGTGTAGTCAATGAATTGCTCTGTCACTGAGCTTTATCACCCTTGCACACAGAGTTGTACTCTTACAATACCAGGGTTAGTTAGAATGCAGAGGTCAAAAAAAAAGGGGGGGGGGGATATTTACACCATATAATCACTGGGCCATATGGATCATTGAGTTCTTATTATGTAACAGAAGTTCCTTTTCTTCAGGATCGTTTGTGGAGGAAAAGCCGTTCTCCATATGAGAATGGCACCTGCTATGGCACTGATCTGAACCGAAACTTCAATTCATCCTGGGGCAGTAAGTTTGAAGTATTTCAGATCATAAACACAAAAGTAAAGCAAGCGTAATAACTAGTTTCTGAAGTAAAATGTCCTATAAGAAAGGAATATTCACTTTGTTGTCATCAAGGCATATGTAAAAATAAAATCCTGGTTTGTCAAAATTTTAACTCCTTGACTTTCCACCAGCACTTATTTTTGTGAGCAGAAAATTTCTCTTATGTAACTATACCTCTAACTCACAGCAGGAGCAAGCATAAGCTCTAGGCAGGAATGTTAAGAGTTAGTCACTTAACAGCCAGTATTTACATTTGCCATGAATTTCAAGGAGCCTCCAAAGCTTCCCTGGCGTGTGGTACACTGTGGTGGTGTCAGAGTGTTTTTGTTGCAGCCATCCTGTAAATGTGCAATAAATATTTTGGTCTTGCATCAAATTTTAGTTGCTACCTACTGAGTGTAATGCTGAAGTCCCACTGAGCTGTCTAGTCCCCTGCCCACATAAACACATGCCTTAACACTCCAAGGTAAATTTCCAAGTTCCCTCTGAATTGGTGTTCTATATTTCTCCATGGATTCAGTGTTTCTATTCCTTCCCAGGTGTTGGTGTATCCTTTAACTGCAGCAGTGATGTCTTCTGTGGATCTGGACCTGAATCAGAGCCTGAGACAAGAGCTGTGGCTCAGTTTATCAAAAGCAAGAAGAGTGACATTTTGTGCTATTTAACAATTCACTCCTATGGACAGCTCATCCTCACCCCATATGGTTCCACAACTAAACCTCCAAGTAACAATGAAGAACTGGTAGGGCAATACATTTATCTTCTACCTTTGTAGAGAACAAGTACAGGCAGTAGCACATGGTGCAATTTTACTTGCACTATTGCCTTTCCTTCAGTGGAGCTGGGCTTGTTCAGGGACTTGGCTTGAACAGAATTACTGCTTCTCTGTTTAGCATCAGTAAGGTTTATTTGCCTCAGAAATCCTAATTCTTCATCTTAAATCAGGAAAACTGAACTACTACAGATAGGGTTAATGCAAAGCAAGGTAAGTGGAGAAGAGCACCAACTTTCACTGCATACAAGAATGAATTTGCACTTTAGGATGCCAGCACATTATACATATACGGTTATCATGATTGTCTCCAGAAAGGGTATTCCAAACATGCTCAGAAAAATGGGAGCAAAGTAAGTACCTATTTCCTGGTTATTTCTTCCCTCAGTTTCTGAGTATTCTGATTTAAGTCCACTTATGTGTATATTTATGAAGATTCCAGTACATGAAGCACTAGTCCAAGAGCATGAGGAATTTGGGTTTGGACTTTTTATGAGTCATTGGAGAAGTCATTTATTTTGTCGATAGATCAGTTTCTAAGGATGGTGGGATACAGAGTCTATGGTAATAAAACAAGTAAGAGGTCAATCACTGCTGTAGTCAGTACCAGTGTGTTATATAACATAGACTCTAAATTCTCCAAAATATAGGCTGTAGCTTTACAGTAAAGCAAATAGGATCTCTATCTAGTAGCAGAGCAATCTTTAAAATTGTAACACAATTTGCATTAAACGAATCAAGAACAATTTGTCCAAATATTTCGAATGGGTCCTCTAAAGACCTGAAGTAATATCAAAACTTAAAGCTGATCATATGTAAATGTAAAGCTGAAAGAAACAAAAATTTTGGTCCTCTCAAAATAATTGCCAAAGGTACTGCCACTGATGCCAAGGCTGTTTCTATTTTGAATTTCCAGATGCAAGTTGCAAAGGAAGCAGCTGCTGCATTGAAAGGAAAATATGGGACCAGCTACAGAGTAGGATCAACTGCCTTAATTTTATGTAAGTTTTAATGTTTCCCTTTGACTGCTCTGTGTTTCAAAGAATTGTGTCACATGCATCAGCAAGTACTGTTTTGCTGAATTTCTACTTTGAGTAATATTTAAAGAGCTGGATTGGTGCAACATGTTGGCAGCAGTCATTTGAATACAAGATAACTCTAAGTTATAAAGCTGACTGCAGAAACGGATGAAGCATTGATCAGAAGCTAGTTCCTACGTGGATTCCTCACAGATCCATCACAGGGGACAGAAGGAGATTGGTGATAGATCATCCTGACCCTGCTGAAGTCAGCAGCAAAACTCCTATTTGTCTTCACTAGAATCAAGCAAAAATTAAAATCCCAATCAGCTCTACAGTTACTTCATCAGACATGATCACATGGCAGCTGCTTACAATTCTGTGGGAAATATATCAGTTTCAGCCCTGTTCCTAATAGACTGGATGGCCACATCACAAACACATCATAGCTAATATGAGTTGACAGCCTTTACAAAGAGGATTCAGGGCCCTAGAGACTGCCTGGTAAACCCAATATTTTCCCAGTAAGCAATAAGTCACGCTAGTCAGTGAGAACAGTAAGCAGTTTGCTGCAGAACCCATGTGGTTTGCATATTCCAGTGGCTGTCTCTGCCAGTCCCCAAGTGCCAGTCCCAGAGGCACAGACTGCATGAGCAATGCAGTGTAAGCATAATGCAACTGGCCCACGCCTAGGGCTGCATTTTGCCAGGGTTTGTACTTACACTGAATAGGCAAGAAAAACAATCCACAAAGAAGATGAACAGAGATATAGGGAGAAGACAGAAATTTTTCAGATTTGACCAAAGTTATGCTTTTTAAAATATATATATAAATTCTAGTCAGTATCCATGTAGGAAATTAAGTACAAAAACAGATAAATGTCCAACCCACCTTGTACCCCACACTAGTCATAGTAAAATGCTAAAAACACAGAATCCCTGAGACTCATCTCTTGTTATTGTACAGTGCCATCTTACAAAGAGCTGTGTCACTTAAGAAACTCCATATACTTTTAGTATAGCTAAGAATTACAGCATCTAGAAACTGTTCTCCATGTCACAGTGATATATGGTTACTGCTTAGTTGAGGGATTCTGGTATAAACTTGTATTAACTCTAACAAGAAGTATTTTTAAAGAATCATGCTTAATACAAAAATCTCCTCTCTATTTTTAAATTCACAGACAGTAACTCAGGCTCCTCTCGGGACTGGGCACACACGATTGGCATTCCGCTCTCCTATACCTTTGAACTGCGAGACACGGGCACTCATGGGTTCGTTCTCCCCGCTGACCAAATCCAGCCCACGTGTGAGGAGACTATGCTGGCTGTCAGAACGATCATAGACTATGTTGATAAGAAGTACTTCACAAATGGAGATGTGGTGCTGACCTCCAGCAGCTTGGGCCTGAGCCTTTGTCTGAGTATTGTGCTTACATGGTCTGTTTCTTAAAAACAGCTTAGAGAACCCAGTAAGAGACTCCCATTAAAAATAGAATGTCCCCTCAAAAATAAAAAGCTACATCAGCAAAGAAATTAAATGTCAAGTATTTCAATAAAGGCTCATCCCATAAAATAAAAGGACTTGTGGTTTGATAGCTATGTTTTTGGGAAGAAGGAAAAGATAAAGAGCTGTGGCAATTTCCCAGGCTTCACTTGCTGGCTCTGCTTAGTCTTTAAACAACCTTAAAAAAATCAACTCATGACAACTACCTATGGGGACAAAGCACTATTATTCCCTGGTTCTTTGGAGTATGTTTTTAGGGACTCACCTGGGCCTGCGTAGCCCTTCTGTCAGCCACAGTCCTGATCTATCACAATACTCCTTACTGCCTGAACCTGCTGACTTCTGTGTGTTGCTGGCCTTAGTAGGATACCTGTGAGACTTAAAAGTCCTCAAATCCCACTACAGAAAATTGGATGGCTTCCTTGTCCTCCACTCTCCTCCCCTAATCTGCCACACTGGGATTCGCTAGAAAATACAGGGCCTCAAAAGCTGGTGAAAGGCCACTATCAGGAAAGCATCTACAACAGTCTGAAGCAAGCTGAAGAGTTGAATTGGTGCAAGCAGGTAGGGACAGAGAAGAGGTGTGGCCCTGTCACTTAGACACAGTCAGATTACTGCAGATAGAAGGCACCCAGATCCTCCAAAAATTTGAAAGCAAAAAGGAAAAGATAAGGACGGAGTGCTATTCCTACAAAGCAGACCAGAGAATTTTTTTGCATTTTCAACTTCCAAAATTGACTGGTGTTGACAATTATCATCCTTAATTTAGACTCCTAAGGGATTTCATTAAAGATCGTACATAAAGAAAGTCTATTTACAAAGAGGTTTCTTTCTTACCAACCACCTTAATCCTTCGGGGCTGACTGTACAGAACGGGGTTCTGTTGTCTACTCTCCATCATTTGGGAGAGCCTGCAACCTTCAGGGGTTTGCCTGGGATCCTCATGCAAAACTGGAAGCTCAGTGGAGTGCAGAGGAAAGGAAATATTTCAGCCCATTGAAAAGGGATTCTCCAATTGAGCCAGTCAAAAGGGAATGCCAAGGTAACAGCTTCTGTGTTGTTACAGCCAACACCAGAGGGTGCAGGGCATTCACTGAAATAGGGAAGGCCTATTTTAACCTGTACTCTGCTTTTGAATCCAGGAGTCCTACATTCCAGAAATGAGTCCACCAGGCTTGGCTACTACAGATATCGGATGGGGGGGTTTGGTTGTGATAGAAAATGAAGAATCCAGGAAATAGGAAAAAAAAAAGGAAATGTCTGATTTCTTAGCAAATGTCAAGATTGTGCTTGAAAATGGAAAATGTGCTAAGCAGAGATTTTTCAACAAAATATTTCTAGCTTTGGGCAACAGAGTGCTGTTCAATTCTCTTCCAATGTTGCCAAGACAAAGATGTGCATCACTTCACCATGGTACCATTAAAAAAAAAGTTATATTTCCAAAGTTACATTTCCAAAGCACATCCTATTGTCATTTTGTGTGTATTATTATAAGTCTTACTCCTGTGTTCATCGTGCACAGATTATTACCAATTGGTGTAACTAAATCTGCCTAACTCCTGCAGGCTCCCCAGAGCATTGTCCTTCCAGACCCACCACTCATTTACAGTAAGACCCGTCTGTTGCTGGGCACCGGAGCAGGTGTCACCAATTAGCACCTCTCCCCACAGAAGCTGCATTCCCTAAACTTCTCTTTAGATTAGGATGTGACTTGTAAGTCTTTATATTTATATATTCTGTCTTTGGAACTGTAAGAAACCAAACAAGTCCATCTGGCCCGTGACTGTGAGCTATCTTTAAGCAAGTGAGGCTTGACCACAAGTGTTCATAGCCGGTTGCTGGCGAGCTGCAGTGAAGGTCCCTGGTGCCACCAGCAGCAGATGGCAGTGCCCTCTGGGAAACAATGCCCATGTGCTGACCTTGCCAAAGCCAACCCAAGCCTGGGTTGCCACCAAACGCTTTCCAAACCTAAACCATGATTACACTGGTAGAAAAATGCTGCCAGTCAGGGCTTCTTTTCTGGATTCAGAGATATTGCCAGAAAAGAAAAAAATACATATATTTGGCAATAATCATTACCTAAAAGAATGTCTGCTGATTATGCCTAGGTGTACAGCTCCTTAGATCTGTTAGCAATGGCTCACCCACTTTGCACAGGGAAGCCACAAATGAATGTTGTGTGGAAGCAGCACCTTGCCCTCAGTGCCACTGCAGACTAGACATCCCACAGCAGTGCTCACAGCCCCTCTTAGGAACTATCATTGCACAAGCAAGGTACAATCACTGAAAGGCAGAGCAAACTGATGTTTAAAATCTTACATGGGCTGTATATTTCACATACCCTCCCAGTTTGCTGACTTCTTTGTGTATCTGTTGAACTTGTACAAGAGTGACACATATGGCTGACAAAAATCACTGCAGAGCCAGTGTATTTTACCAACCATGTTTTTCAAAGGAAATTTTTAAAGAAAAATGTAATATGGATGTCTCTGCTGGAACTCTCCTTACTTCACAAAATCCTGGCTTTCTCTCTCCTCCATTCCTTTGTTGCCTTCTCTGGCCCTTGAGAGTTTTGCTTTATGACGAATTGTGGAAAGAGCTGCATTCTGGTTTCTTGTATATTAGCAGAAGCACAGAATTATTCTACTGAGACTAAAGTGGGACCTTAGATTCACTCATGAAAACACATGCAAAACAAAAAGTTGCAATGAAAAACTAGAAAATCCATCTATTCATTGTCATTTCTCCCCAGTGACTTGACCAAGATCCATGCTCCTTCCCTTTCTTTCTCACAGTTAAGCACCTGTATTGTGCCTGCTTTATTATATAATTATATTTATTATATAATCAGTACTGTGAAGGTTTAATTACTTTTGGTCATTCAGGTTGTTGAAAAAAAACAAGGGCTTCCCATTTATGAGTAATAGTGTTCTCTATTATTCTTGTTAACATTTTATCTGTAGTACAAAAATAAAGATTGACAAAAGGACCATCAGTGATCTCATTCCATTTCACACAAGGAGCTCCTCTCTCTGCTAATTTTTCCTCCATGCTATGTTAATTTGATACAGTCCTCAGGCTCTAACAAGTTAGCAACACTGCCCTCATTAAGGAAAGTGAACATATCACAAGGGAGCTATATTATTAAATGAATGTGTGTAGCCTCATTTCTTAGAGCATCACATGATAGAAGAGCAAAAACCTACAGTTCTGAGAGGATGGTAGAAAACACCTCTGGCAAATCACCTTCTGTGGAAGCATTTGCAATTCAAGTTGTTACTTCCTGGTAAGCTGCTTATGTTCCAAATATCATTCTTTTGTGCAGATTCTATTCCAAGTGAAAAACTCTCATACTTAGATATCTTACACTGCGTATGAAAATTGGGAGGAGTCTTAACCAGAGCAAACCTGCTCAGAAACACAGAATGCTCTCAGTGTGTTCCAGATAATTTTCCAAATATAGTCTGGGGCCTACTTCAGACAGAAAGGTCAGGGTCTGATTGAAAATCAAAGTATACTGAGCTGGTTTGGGGCTCCCTTTAGCCAACAAGCTGTATGTACACATGGTCCTGATCAGCTTTATCTCATTGCCTATGTCTTCTTCTGGCTGAGTTTCCTTGACTGGGAATGTCTGGGATGTCCAGTTGTATCATGCACAAAAACAATAGCAGAGCCCATTGCTTTATTGAGACATGCTGTTTTAACAATTTCCTTACTCATAAATGGCTGGCCAAGGCTGCTTTGTTTTCATTACCACTAAGCTGAGAGGGGACAAATAATAAGATAAAATTACCAGGGGTTATGATTGGGCATCAGGATTAGTAAACTTGGGTAATCTTAATGAAGATGTTGTCTAGAATGCATTTTATATTTCTTGTTTCTGTCTCCCAACAAATCTTTGTGATCCTTGTTGGTATAAAATATAAAGGAATAATTTGGTAACAACCTGTCATCACTTGCTTCTGCCTGCCAAAGCTCACAGGGTCTGTTTATGTGCACGGTAGGCATTCATAAAACCCACTTTTTGCAAGCTGGCAAATAATATGAGTGCACAATTCAGAAGAGGCCAGCAGAAAGAGTAAGTGCAATGTCATCATCACACCTTTTCACTCACCTCAGTACTCTGACCTAAGGCACATCCCATCACAGCTGCACTCTGTTGTGTGGGAATGCCTCAAATGAAGGCAATGTAATTTAGGGAGAAGTGGTTAAGATTGCATAGTATCAACTGCAAAGGAAAATCCCTAGAGGAGGGACAGCATTTGTGGAAATGTTGGATATTTATTCTGCTGACAAAGATGTAAGTACACTGGCTTTAGCTGCAGGAATGAGGAAATGGATAGCTCACAGACAGACTAATCATGCCATTTTCCTAGCTTCAGCTTCTTCCACATGGGTGCCTAGAAAAGACAGTCCTTGTTCTTAAAGAGCAAACTCTTCCTGTTCTCAAACACCCATACAGCTTTACCTGGGAGAGCTCTGAGGAGGAAAAGGATTAATGATGAATGTTACTTATCTCTGATTAGTGAGGCACAGGGCGGAAGAAGGATAAAATTAATGAGGGAGATACTGAACACAAGCAATAACCAGACAGCAAGGAACACACAAGTAGGTAACACACTCTGTGATAATTAAGTGTAAAAGTCTATTTGCTGGAGTCAGATAACATAAGTTTCCATCCTGAGACTGCAGTGCAGGCCTTTATGCCATTTACTGCTTGTGCCAGGGCAGGTCAATCAGCTGACTGCAGCAAGTATTCCCCATCCACTGCCATCACCTAGCACACAAAAAATAAGTGTTTGTGGTTTATGTCTGTGCTCCTAGTTTCTAAACACAAAAGATAAATGCATGAATCTATGAAAAGGCCCCTTTACTCCAAATTTTATCTTCTCATTTCAGTCACTGTTTCTGCAAAGTCTTCAGATTTGCATCTTGGGATGTTTTTTTTTCCCCTGAACTACCCAGTTAAAAACAAATGAAAGATTTTTTTTTTACTCAGGTTTTGTGGGGGCTTATGCTTTAGCTTCCACTTGAAAAATGAGTTTCACTTGGATTAACAATGTCCCTTGTGGTTGACCACTTGTGATACTGGAATTGCTTGTGAATTTGTTGGTGTTTGCTTCACCAGTTACTTGTGACATTGCTCTGAACCAATCACAGTGTGATTGTAAAACCACATCGTTATCTAGATGTAGAAATCTGGGAAAGCCAGCTCCGTGTCAAACAGTTGACTAGGAAATATTATTAAAGGGTCACACACAGGGATAACAAACCATCCCACACCAGAAGAATATAATTCTGCTGGGGACATTGATGGCATAAGACTGCACAGCCAAAATACATTACTTGGCATTGCTCCCATTTCAGAGACAGGTATTAAGCTACTTGTGCATGGAAAAATCTATCCTGCTATATTTCGTCTGCTATCCAGAAAAATCCCATTCTTTGCAGAAATTTGCTAGTGCCTTAAACTCCCAAAATATTATCCAAGGATATTCTTAGCATCCAAGCAACTGACAATCAATACCAGTCTTGAAGAGCAAGATGAAGAATATAGTTTAATAGCAGTTATTCATGGAAAGCAATCAAAACCATTTTTTCATATAGAGTGCCAAATTTAAAGGATTCTTGAACACTAAGGCCATCTCCATCATGATGATCCTGTGTCTTATTGAGTAGGACCAGACTATTACTCACTTTGTGTGACTTTTTGAGTTATCAAGGACATGCTGGGCAAACAGCCAAGGTAATACAAGTTCCATAATAATCCATAGTGAAAGTTAACATGATGGCTATGCCAGTTGGAGGAAGGCAAGACCTTCCAGCTCTGGTAACTGCTTGACTTAAGGTTTTTTTTAGTGCATAAGAAACTTTATAAAGTAAAGCATATATCTTGCAAGTGGGAGAGAAGTCATGCAAGGTAATCAGCAAAGAAATGGAAAGAAGTAGCAGAATGATGGGGTGGAGAAGCAGTGAATCCAAAAGCAGTTTGGACACATTTTTAAGGGAAAAAAGTCAGTAAACCCCTTATGGTTTCGTCTTCACATAGGACTGTCATTGTGTGTGCCAGCAGAACAGATCAAGAGATTGATAGGAGTCCTGTTCTATTTAGAGGACAAGGAAATGTGTGGAATCAAAGAAGTTGGAAATGGAAAATGGAAGACTATCTCCTAGGATTGCTCTTTGGGGTGTGTTCCTGGGCATGGTTGTCTACTCGAGTCAATAAAGTCTCAAGCTTTCCTCCTCTGTGTTCTCCTTCAAACTGTGGAGTTGTACATTTGCCCTTCAGTTTTCAACCATTTCCGACTCATCTGATTCTGTTCAGACACAGTTTTCATCTATATACTTGTTTTGTTCATTCAGCAAGGGTTGCTTGTCTTAGTTACTTATGTGGATTTCATGGACTCCTAAAGATCCAGGAGAGCCACTGGCTTCACCTATTGATTATCTTGTGACACACAGTGTCCCAAGGATTAAAAATGAGTAAGTTCCAGGAACTGTCACTTCCATTAGACTGCATGGATAAGATGGGTCATGAAGGTTTTTTTCAGTAGTAATACATAGGTTTTGTCCAGCCTACTAGCAATCTGATATTTATCTACTCTAGGCTTTCTTTATGATAATATCAGCAGAAGATTGAGTTCTTCAACTACCTGCCAAGGAAAATCAGGAACTCCATTTGAGTATTTTCAGTATTTCTCATTCTGCTTTTCTAAGGAAAAAACATTAAAAGTATTTAATAGAATGTTTAACAGGTATTCCAGTGAAATACATCCTACTTTGATGATCACTTGTTTTTTGACAGACCTTAGATTGCTATATGCAGTGCAGCAGGTTTTACTTAAAGGCTCAACCCAAACGTTGACATGGTGCCATACTATTCTTTGAAGTTACTGACACCACCTTTTTCCCAGCTTAAAACACAGGAATACTTGAGAGAAACCCACCAGGAACATGACTATGATCCTGTGTCAGGAGGAGGCTGCAGTGAGCTGGTGAAGAGTTTTGACCTCACAGAAAGCCAGAGTGTCTCAGAGGACTCTTTACTAAAGAACAACGGTGTTTTCTATACCAGGAGTGAAAACAGAAGCTGCCTAAGAAGACGTCATCCTCTTTATTGAGTAGTCATTTTTTCTAGATGAGAATTTGTAAAACCACAATGTAACTCCAAGAAAAAATAAATATGGTAAATAAATATGGTAAATAAATATGGTAAATAAATATGGTAAATAAATATGGTAAATAAATATGGTAAATAAATATGGTAAATAAATATGGTAAATAAATATGGTAAATAAATATGGTAAATAAATATGGTAAATAAATATGGTAAATAAATATGGTAAATAAATATGGTAAATAAATATGGTAAATAAATATGGTAAATAAATATGGTAAATAAATATGGTAAATAAATATGGTAAATAAATATGGTAAATAAATATGGTAAATAAATATGGTAAATAAATATGGTAAATAAATATGGTAAATAAATATGGTAAATAAATATGGTAAATAAATATGGTAAATAAATATGGTAAATAAATATGGTAAATAAATATGGTAAATAAATATGGTAAATAAATATGGTAAATAAATATTGTTTAATATGTTCAAGAAGAAAAGATAGCTGACTATAATTTAAAAGGCAATGTTAAACTGGCTATCGTGACTATTCCAAATTTACGCTTGAAATTTGTCCAGCACACCAACAGTGTTTAAGAAATTTCTAAGGTTTCTGTCACTATGGTAGCTGAGTGGCAATGGGCTTAATCCTGCACTCATGGAGTCCATAGTTAGACTTCTCCTGGCGTTAGCAATGCTGGATCTGACCCTAAAAATCCTAACATACTTGAGTCCACAGCTTGATTAATAAACCCTTTTTTACCCACTTTCCCACGGCAAATTGGGTAGGGAATTCTGTGGAAACCATTCACTTGAAAGATGTCCGGGGGAGCTTTCTTTCATTCAGCAACAAATCCCTGACTGATTAAAAGAACTGTGTTGACAGCCCTACAGGAAGCCATGCATCCACTCCTTGGGCAGCAGTCACTTTTGGCAACATGTGCCAATTTAGAGGACAGGGAACAGTAAGGGAGGGGAATCAGGAGCCAGACAAGGTCCCTGGAAACTTCCAAGCCATTTTTAAAAGAAGGGAATTGTTGCCTTGGTTAGTGCAATTTCCAGTCTCTCACAGCCAACTAGACAAATCAACCATTATACTAAAACATTTACATTATCCTTAGTGGATGATGATAAAATGTAATGATTAGATAATATGCAGGAGTTCACATAATAACTACTCAACAAAATCACCAGGTCTGTGGTATAAAGATGCCTCTAGAAGCCCAGGGCTATAGACATAAACACTTAGACTCTAATCACCTTCTGTTTTTATCCTCTTTTCCTCAAGAAATAAGGCCTGAGAGATCATACTGTCTATCTCTCAGCCTCTCCTTAATAGCTTGTGAACCAGCTGGCTGCTTTCAGCCAAACTGGCAATGCGAAAGAGGTCACAAAAGCAAGAAGTTCTTGCAAGCTGCATAAGAAAAGGTGGCTGCATGAAGCACAAACCCCATGTTTGTGCCTTTAAGAGGGAAAGGGGTGCACCCTGAGGTCAGTAATTAAGAGTTGTTTGAAAAGAGCTGGAGGGGCACTCTTCAAGAGAGGAGCAGAGGAAGTTGCGGGTGCCTTTTGGCACACTTCTGATGGAAACTGAAGAGAAGTGGGTTACAGACTGTGTGTGGGCAGGGACACAATTTCTGAGAAAACTAGACTTCATTAATTCTGCTGCTTGGTTGAATTATTGTTTTCTGTAAAAATGATGAGGATTATTAGACATAGCTGGTAATTGCATTACCAACATGAAAAGGCCCTTACAAAGCCACAAGGGGATGATAAGAAAAGAAGCTCCAATACTGAGAAACTGTGCAAAATGTCATACAGAAGAGGAGCCAAGATCAACATATGATTTACACTGCACATTGACTGAAGTAATGTATGTGCTGAAAGCCCTCAAAATTAGGAAAGAGCCTGCAGGGCATTTAGAGTAAGGGTGGCACCTTCATAAATTGTTGTATGTTTTTGGACATACCTGAGTTCAGCCAAAGGTTGTTCTGAGAGTTCTTTGATCCCTTGAGAAGTTGGACAAACTGAAGGACCTTATGCATTGCACTGTGGCTTCCTGTGGAAGTGTTAACTCAGAGCTGACCATTGCATGCTGTAGAAGAACACTGTAACAAGTTTCAGTTTGTAGGAATATGCTTAGAGCATCAGGATAAATGCTCTAAGCATCTAAGACAAAGCAAGGATCAGCCCTAAGAAACCACATCCTTCAGACGGATCTGAAACGAGGCCTGTGAGAAATGAGGAAGCTATAAGCTACGCAGGAGCTGCCCTTATGGAAATGACTAATGAGTCAGATTCTGCTCCCATTTGTGGTTTGAAAAGAAAGAGCAAGCCTGTAGAAATGATGGGCTGTTCTCCAATGTAAAGGCAATCTGGCAATAAAACCCAGTTTTTACAAGTTTAGCTCCTGCTGAAAAGACTGTCTCACTCGTCAATTGTTAAACTACAGCTTCTTAAAAAGCAAACAGAAGGCAAGGCAAGGAGGGAATAATACAATAAGGAAGAGCTGTTAAACACATACCCCCATATCTTCATCAGATGACAGGATGATAATTTGAACAACTTTTTCTGTGTCACAAGGCTCAAAGGGACTACTTTCCTACAATGACTCAGGCAAGGATTTCCCTTTTTATTATTAGCCTAATTACTATTTTTCCTCATACCCATTTTGTTGCTTAGGAGACTGCTAGTTATGAACAACTCCACAAAGAAAACAAAATTTAAAGAAAACCACAAAACAAAGCCCAAAATCAAACAAACAAAAACCAAAACAAGCCAAAACACAACAAAACCCAAACAAACCAAAAACCAGCAAGGCTCATTCATGACACTGCTATCCAACTTATAGAATGCTGAATGCTTTTGCCTCCTGGGATCTGCCTGCACAGAAGGAGCTTGCTGTATTAGTATAAATAGTTGCCAAGGAAGTAATTTTTCAGGCACTGATACAGTTTGCTCTCCAAAAGTCATATAGAGGTTTATTTTTTGCATCTTTGGAGCAGTAACAGAAGTTTCTCCAGCTGAATCATGTAACTGGGCACTGACTTCTGTGGCAGGGGGTTGCTTGGAAGACAGATTCATAAAACAGAGCAGCAATTTCCCTGTCAATACATTAGGACTGTGGAGGTCTATAATGATTATACTTACTTCCCTATGTAAATATCAGAACAAATTCTTTTCCCAGGGAAGTTGTTTAGTACACATGCTAGTTCAGTATGATTAGGAAGCCCCACAATAACTTTTCTGCCATGTTGTCATCAGGAGATCTCAACCTGCGTTCTAAGATAAGAAATTATGATGACCAATCTTCCCCTTAGATTTTTTATCCTCCCTTCACACATCTCACTTTATAGAAGGTGAAATGGTAGCCATGAGCTCTGGTCAACAACAAGAGATGCTGAAAATTCTTGCAATCTGGTCCAGGCTTCTCATGACTAGAGTCATGACTATTGTTCTAAAGAGAAATCCGTGTAAAATGCTGTATAACACTTCACACATGGTAGAATATGAATCCTGCATTACAAGCACTGTCTTTTGTTATTTTCCCATTTTTTAAAAGGACCGAATATATAATATCCTGATAATGGGTTGAAGATCTTTAGATTTCAAATCTCTTGAAAACTCCAGTTCTAATTTTAGGTTTAAGAAATCAACGTCAGGCTCCTGTTCTCGACATGCTGAAAGCGTGGGTTTCTGGCACATGCATTTAAAAAAGGATGTATTATAAATTGGCTTCCTAGGGCCTGAGGACTTTGGAAAAAGACTTATTAAAAGTTATGCAGCATTAGGAAGCAGAACACATTCAAAAACTTCTGCTGTACAAGATGACTCATAAGGTTATACCACCGATTTCACTAGTAACACCAGAGGAAAATTATGTCCTAGATCAAAACCACTCAGATGTTGTGAACTTGTTCCTGGGGAAGGCATATGACACATTTCACCATGATTATTTCCTTAGCTGAATGAAGTGACTGAGAAAGCAGATAATATCAGCATATCCAATGCAAGCGGTAGGCAATGAGGGGAGTTCTTATGTCTTGATCTTGCTCTTATTTGTAGATGCTGACACATCTCCCTTGGACTCCAGGAAAGTAGGACTGACACCAATATAGCTGCTCTTAATTTCCTGCTTTCTTTTCTAATGCATTCTTCCTATCTGTAGCTCCCTGTGACTTGTCTTTTTAGGTTCCCTCTCCAGGAAGCTTGTTCATGACTTCCTATCTGTTTGCCTAAGCCAGTGTAACTCTTCTCCTTTATATAACATTTGCTTATGATCAAGTGGTATCTTTGGAAAAGCTGGCACTTTCAGTGATCTATCTGAAGCATGGACAAAATAAGACTGTTAATGCCCTTTCAACATTACTGTCCTCCCATTAGCAGGGGCAAGGACATAGATCAGTTGTATGCGAACCAAAATATATGATCAAGAAAAACCAAAGAGACAAAAGCACTTCCCCAAAAGAAGAAAGCAGATGAGGTTACATTAAAAATGGGAGCTCCATCGTGGAGTGACAACCTACAGTTGGAGCCTCAGGGTCATGACCAGCCCTCCCTTTCTTTATTGTTAGGTGGGAGAATTTATGTATTAATTTCTATTTCTGTAGCTCTTAAGACCAATACCAAGAGGTCAGGTTCACGCTATAAAAGGGTGTAGTGACATTTAAAACAAAGACAGTTCCTCTTCCCTATAGATGGCACATAACTTGCAACCTAGACAGTACGCAGCACAAGGAGAGTGACACATTGCAAATGGGAGACATATGAGGGGCAAAGCAAGAGCCAAGCCAGGGACACTAGAGCAGGTTTTATTGCTCAGTCACAGGCAGAGGCAAACATCCTGATTGATGTCTGCTGCAAGCTAACTGGGTCATGCTGGTGGAGGGTGTGAGGCAGATTTCATTTTCATTGCCATCCTGTTTTGCTACAGGCAGCAGGAATAGCACAATGTGACTTCAGGAGCCCACAGATAACTGCCTGGAACTGACAGTACAACCCTCTTGCCCCCATCCCAGGGAGGGAATTTTCCTCAAGTATGATTGCCTTAATTCCTCCCTCATTTTAACATGAGCAAGAACAGCTGAGTCAGATCTGAAAGTCAGGTCTTCTGGCTCCAGCTCCTGGACTTTGAGCTCTCATCTGTCAGTGACCTCCCTCAGCTGAGAACACTTCACATCCATTTTCTTCACTGATTTCCTTTGTAAACCTGTTGTGCCTCAGTTCATTAGATAAGTTCTTTGGTGTCACCATTGTAGTCTGTCAGCACCAAGCATGACATGGCACCAGATCCCTTCTTGGAGTGTCCATAATTTAGTAAAATCCAAACAGAGCTATAGGAAGGGCAGAGGAAAAAGAAAAAAAAACCCACAACTCCAAGAGGCTATGGGGAGCATAAAAAAGGTAAATAAATTATCAGTATTCCATTACCATCTGCCCTGAGGATAAGGGCAACAGCAGCTACCAGGAATGTTCTTAGTGAGGACATGTGTTGTGTATCTCACATCACCATTCCTTTTTAAATCCATTTTAGCATCTCTTTTGATAGCCTCTACCTTTTTTTCCCCTTTATTTTAATCCAATAGAAGCAGTTGGAAGTGCAGGCACTTCTGAGTGCCCAATGTTTTGTTTTGGGAAGCTGGGGAAATACAGCATCACTTCCACCATGTCAGAAAGGGATAGAAAACATCTCAGATCTTACACAGGCTACTGCTTCCTTATGGATTGTTATTGTGGGGTTAAGCCCTGTTCTAAAAATGGAGGAAAACTTGTATGAAAAGTGCCTGGAGGTTTTTGAACTGGTTTATAAAAGTAGCTGCCTGAAGGAAAAAAAATAAGAGAAAAAGAGACATGAAAAACTCAACAGCAAATAGTTTCTTGTGTATCCATCTATTGCAACTAGTCTGATATTAATAGAACACACACCAGCAGGGAGTGGGAAAATAACCATATTTTCATTCACATAAAGGGACTGCCTAAATGACTCATATATGCAAAAATAAATAAATGGATCCCCATGATAATCTGAAACTATATTTTATCTGCATAAACAACTCCACTTCTTAACTGTAACCTAACATGTTAAATTCACTCAGTTTTATTTGAGGGCATGGACAGATTGAGTGATCAATCTCTATTACACTGAGCTTTTTTTTTACCCCTTCCTTACAGTGCCATTTTTCTTCCCACTAGACATTTTAGTTCATTTCCCTGAGCCTTCTTCAGCTTAATAGCTGTATTTCAGACTTAGAGAAAAAAAGCTATCAAACTTCCAGAGGGGAATGAATGTAAGTGAATGTTGTGCACGAGAGGGGGAAATGCAGCAAATAGAAATAGAGTAAAAGGACAATTGTTAGCATTGCATGCACTGTACTTAGGATAACAGTTATATATTCCAGTTTCATAATGGCAATGTTCAGGGTCACCCAGATGCTGGCTTCAGATGCTGTAAAAATCAAGAGGCAGAGGGTTTTTTGTCTTGTAGAACTGGCAAACAGGTATTCCCCTAGAGAAATGGAATGAGGACGCAGCAATTAACTCTCCCATTCCTGCAATCGGAGTGCTAATCACATCCTTAGCAACTGCGTGGTCACTATGGTACCGACAACATCTTTTACTCAATTCCTTTCTGACTCATTCTCTGGGTGACTTTGGCGATGGTCAGAGCAGAGGTGACATGCACTTGTGACACTGTGCTGAGTGGTTCCATCAATCTCCATCCTGCAGTACTGGACGCTATTGCCAACGAGGATGAGCTCCAAGGATAGCAAGGCAGGCAGTAAGTGTCTGGAGAATCTGTGCTGTTTGCTTTTCAGAAACATTGTGCAAATGACAGACACAATGCTTCACTACAGCCTCTCTGCTCTAATAGTCTTAAATGTGAGGCTAATGAACCTCAATACCATTGAACTTCATTATGCTGTAAGTACCCTTTGTGTAACATCTTTTTGTGACGCAGATACCAAAAAACAATAATGAAGCTAAAAGAAAGAAAGGAAAAGGCTACAATCTTATAAAAAGAAAAGCCAGTCAGATTCATCTTTCCACAGCAAGTATTTGTCCTGGGAGAAGCAGTGAAAAATTATCCAGGTTTTAATGGAAAAATGCTGGGTATTGAGACATTTATGGATGCTAACAAAATCAGAAAATAGCATACAGGAAATAGACTAACAATCTGCCTTTGATGGAGTGGCTTAGAGTGGTTGCTGAATCTCTCCTGTAGGAGGTTCTAAACCCCATACGCTGCAAACACAAACAACTGGAACTGCCTTTCATTCACTGAACACGAGGGGCTTGCAGCCCTAGTGTGACTGCTTTGGGTTCTCCAGTAAGATAAAAGAACTGGAAACCCAACCCTCACTGTCTGAAGAGCGCTGCTGACTCCCTTGCCTTCCCAGCAGCATAAAGTGGTAAACGAGAATTTACTCAAGACTACAGGCCTTTATTTTCAAATCTCAACATTTTGGTACACAGGAAGACAAATCTTACTCTCAGTCAAGCAGCGAGAAGGAAACAAGTGTTTTCAGGAAGAAGATGGATGTAATGTAATCAAAGACAATTGCATGGTGTACTAATACAAAGTCTATATCAGGACACCATGCAATTAAAAGGAACAGGAGGAAACATTCCATGGCAGCGTATTTCCAGTATCTCCCCAGATGCAGGACTATGACCTGTGATAAAACTGGTACTGATCATTTTTGGAGTCAGAAGCAGCAGATGCTTTGTGGCCCTAGGGTGACAAACCCATTCTCACACTTGGGAGACCACATTAAAATGGAAGATATGGATATTAAGAGGTAGTCAACTGGAGTAGGAGTAGTACTGACTGAGAATAAGATAAATGCATAACTTAAGAAGGATTCACAGAGTGGACATTCTAATTTCTATGTCAGCATTTATTATATATTCCTAATTGGAGAACCTCAGTTCTCCATTTTCCTAATAGATACTTGCAACAAAGACATCCTGAATGATGTGTATACCACTCACTGATTGCTGGGCAAACATTATGGGAGTGTCAATATTTGCTTTTTTTCTAGAGCTTCATTGTTTGAGAGGGTATAACACATTTTGGATAATGCTCTACTTGAGATGTATTAACTAACTCACAGACAAAAATCATCTTGTATGACTACTTTGTGCTATTTTCATTGCATTTTACTTTGCAGTGAAAACAACTGCTAGTCACATGATAAATCCAGAACCTGAACAATAATTAGTGGAGCTGGAGATAAACCTATAATTGCAAGTTTGGTCAGCTTACCCAAAGCTTTCACCACAAACTTCATGAAAAAACACTGCTCACTATTTGCATGAAGTTGCAGTACCCAGAGTATGGTAATTGATGGGGTGACTGAGCTGCAGAGCAATAATACTTCAGTTCATCCCATATATATATAGGTAACTATTTCATGCAACAGTCCCCCAAGGCAGATGGAAGTTCACAGTGATTTTTGGTAATAATATGTCTGGGGAGTCTCCTGCTGTGCTCAGAAAGAAGACAGAGGAAAAGTGGATTGCAAAATCAAAACACTATGGTCTTGGCTCCCTGACATAGGACAAGAATATGCTGTTTGGAAATTGAACACACATCTCAGATCTAGAAATGCATGGCACAGCACCAGAAGTTTTGAAAAGACAGCTTTGTTACTCATGGTTGTTTTGCTCACTTCAGTGTTTTTCCTCTACCCTGCTCTATAATCAGGATACAGTTTGACCTTGCATACAAAAAATTGTGCCTTTCAGTAGGTGTTGAAATTAATTTTATTATGCAAGTCAGTTGGAAAGGTGTTTAAATCCACAATATGGCTTTTTACATGTGCAGAAATTTGATTTCATGAACAGGAACTTCAAGCATCTGAAGTAGACAAAAATCTATGTTAAGGATATGACCAGAACCTTTTGTGTGTTCTATGCTAGAGCTTACATTTCTATGAAACATTACCAAGATCCTGCCAAACAGGAATTTGTTTTGTCATTAAACTGTTTGGTAGCTGCTGGTCAGCTTAAGTCATGCTTTTCTTTGTGCAGTCTGAAGAGAGCAGGAGCCTCTCACAGCTCCAGTTACGCAGGATAGTTCAAATATTAAAGCCTGTATGTTCATCTCTCTGGACATTCTTGGGACACTTCCCAAAGGATCAGATATTTTAATAACCCCACAAAGTTCCTTGCATCCTCATTTTTCACTTCTGTTGAAACTTCCTCTATCAAAGACCGGAGCTAATGATCCAGATTTAATCAACAAAAGTATTTACATTTCAAAATAATGAGACCCTCTCAGCTGGTAACTTGTTAATTAGTTCCCAAGCATTCTCCTTTTATCCTCTTGTGCTGCAGTGGTGCAGCTGACAATCCTTCCAATATTAGGGGAAGTTATTTGAGAAGTGTTATCTCAGAGTCCTATCTTGCTCCAGGATCAATTTACACCAATGTGTTGATTACAGAACTACTGATTTACCTAGAGGCAAAGGTCTTTATGTATCAGAATGTCTTACCCATCCTGACAAGTTTTTGCCTTGTATTTTTGCATGCCTAATGTCTGCAAAGCAATTAGGTATCTCAATTTAAACCTCTCGGCCCTGTTATCTTTTAACAATGCTAATCTTTCACTCCAGAGCTCCTAATACTTGAGATCAGATTCACATTTACAGAAAAGCTATTTATACCACTTTATAATTCAGGGCTCTTCCCCCCCCCCCCCTTTAATTTTACATTAAGGCTCTACTACCCAGCTACACAAAGGTACCAGAATGCAAATAAGAATCTGTCCATAAATATTTTTTCTAGCACCCCCGACATTTGGAAGTATGGATGGACATTAAGAATGAAGATCTCTTCCCAATTTCTGCCCCACTACTAGTATATTCTGAAATATGCATGCTGGGTTTCATTCAGTCTTCTCCAGCAGCTCCCTTAGCAACTGGAAAACTCCATCAATTAGTCCTCAGTGCAGGATATGCTTCAGCTGACTTGTTGGTAATCAGTTGCTCCAGAGCCTAGATCGATTTTGCTCTGTGATTATCAATTCTCCCATCAGACAGAACAGTCAATCTCAAAAACAAGAAGATCTTTTGAGAAATAAGATCAGGATGTTTTACTCAGCACACAATTTTCTCCTAAAACCCAAATTTGCAAGGCACATAAGTGTGTGCTTATCTTCAAGTGCAATTAATCACCTCTTTAGCAACAGGAAGTTTTTCTGGAACTGAACATTACATCTTCTCTTCTGCAGCTCCATACTTGTGTGGTTGTACATGCTTTTTCTTTTTCCTTTTTTTCTTTCTTTAAGTTTTTTTTAAGATTAACATTTCCTCCATTCTTTTTTCCCCTGTCATATGTAATGCAACTGTGCAAAGTTTTCTTTCCAAAACATGGTGGGTGGGCAAGGAGAAAAATTATTTAAATTATATGGTGGGGGAATAAGTTATAAAAATAGCAGCATATTCCTAACTTTTTAACAGGAATTTTTATTTCTGAAACAAAAAATTCTCTGGAGGCCTGAGGACTAAGTACACATAAGACTGAACCCAGCTTTTAAATTAATTGTTTATCTTCTATAAATTAATTACATAACTCTCTGAAAACTACAAATAAGCACCAAGCTCCAAACCTGCAAGTAAAACAAAAGAAAAGAAATAAAATTGCCACAAAAAACTTTATCCTGCCCAAGTCCCTGGGACATCTTTTGAATACCCATCTAATTTTAAATGGTTGTGATCATGGCAAAAATGCTGCCACATGTTGCAAATGTGGAAAATATTGCCAATATTTTAAAAATACTTGAATGGAAAGCTCATCTTTTAATCAGATATTTAGAGCCTGCGTGCATTGCCTGTAAAGCCAATGCAATGATTCTGATCTCCACAGACACATGATCCAGCCCTAGCATTGGCTGTAGTCATGCTTTTTGGATCCAAGTTCCAGAAAACAAAACTCTAGAAATGTAATTCATTAACTGGAGGATTCACTTTGGTTGTGTTTCACTTGCAATACTTGAAAGGAATCTAGTAACACCCTTAAAGATAATCTCATGTTTTTATATGGATTGCTCATGAAGATTCATTTTATCACAAGGTTTCCAGCTTGTTTGTCCATAGGAGGAATAAATCTTGAAGACTATCAAGATCTGATAGCCAAATTTCTGACAAGCAGTGTACTAAGTGCCTATGTTTGCAAAAACCACTCATCTGATGAACGCTTCCTGATTAAATAGATGGTTCACTAGAACAAAACTAAGAAGTAAGAACTGGGGAAAGGGGTGGGGTTAATGAATCAAGTGTTCTTTCAAGCTACTACTACTCTTTTCTTTCAGACTCCTTTTCCTGCACTTTAAAAAAAAACCATCATCAGGTCCTGAGTCTATCAATAGCACAAGCATTCACAAAGTGGACCCTGATCCACTCTCACTGTTAAGAAAAGTCTTACATTGACATCAGTGAGTTTGACCCTGAAATACACTTTTCTCATTGAGTGGTTGGAGATCAGATTTGCTGTCCACTTCATGTGATGCACACCACACACCTATTTATTTAGGATGCACAATGAGAAGCAAGTTGCAGAAATCTGTTCTGAACTACTGCAGTTTAATGTGGAGATTTGTGGGATTCAGTGGAGAGCCAGCAAGACTAACCTAGTTATGGAACAAGAATGTTAGCCATTGTCCATCAGGCCCACGCCACATAATTTTTCAAATGCAAATAATCACTGTTGTGACTATGAAGAAACAGGGTTTCCCCTTTTTTTATTTTTAAACTTTGCCATGACATTTGGACATCAGTTCCTACAAAGAACTGGTCCAATATTTGACCTTAAACTTTGTGGAGCAGTCTTCTACACCTCCCAGATTTAATTCCTTCATTTCAGGATGTGCAAGGTATAAGATTAAGCAGCTCAAGGATGCTTAATCAAGGCATTCTGGACTATCACCCACAGAGTGATGTGGGAGTCTTCTGCAGATACCTACAGCAGCAAGAAAACAGCTGGATTATCGTCATAATAGTTTTGTGTGAGGAAGATAAAAAGAGCACTAGAAGAAAGAGGAATATCTTCAAAAATATTTCCATGTAAAGTTAGGGTACATCATGAGAAAGTAGATAAACCCTCATTAGAGTTTCACCTAGAGTTTAAAACTTACTGTATGTTATTTGTGATTGCTATAAGTTACGCAGAAAAAACTTCCTTGCTCAACCTAAGGCTTTGACTTCCCTTATTTGCAGTTCTATAACTTATTCACTAGCTTCTCCATTTGATTTTGTACTTTTCATTAGAAAATTCTTCCTTAATGAATATTTGAAAGCTACTCTTTGGCATGCTGCTTACACAAAGGAGGTTGCTCAGCAATGCTGTAGTCCGTTTTATTTACTCTTAACCTCAATTGTTTCTGGTCAGCCATTAATAGATAAATATTTTACTATCTGGTTTTATTCATCTACTAAAATCTTATCTATATAGAAGGGTCTGGCAGCTACAGAGTCCTCTTCCTACCCTTCTCTCCAGGGCCTAACATGTTCTCACTCCAGAGATTATAGTGTTACAATATTCCCTTGTATTTTAACACTCCCTCATTCTTCAGGAACACCTATTACATCAAGTTCTCCTTCCATGGTCATACACTCTGCCTTCACCTGTTATTATTTTTAAGCTTGTAGTATGCAGACATTGATATTACTTATTTTTGGCCATCTACCTAATTTTAAACAACTCTCTGCTTAGCTCCCTGCTTCAGAATATACCACTGTGATTTCAGTTTAGTTATCCTCAATGTCACCCATCATCCCTGTTCCCACCTTTTAAACTGGATACAGAGTTAAGATGCTAATGGGGAGAAGATATATGGAAATGGAGGCACTCCTTTACCCAAAGACATAACTACCCACATCCTACCCAGTGCAGACAATTCACTGCCTGATCCTGCAATGATATCAGAGCTGTGTGGCCACAAACCCCTTTCCATAATTAGACAAGGGCTGCATTTTCCCTTGGAAATGCCCCTATTTATCATCAAGACATTCCAAAGCTCAAAAGCTCATTTTCTCTCTTTTCCCCTTTTTAATTTTTTTTAAAGCAATGGGACAGCTGATTTTTCCTAGCAATTTTTTCCATGTCAGGAAAATGATAATGAAAAACAATTTCTACTTTGAATTTTTTTCAGCTATTCCATTACTGAACCTTCCATTGGCTCACTGGAAACTGCAAGAGAGGGTTTGACTCTTCTGTGGAAAGAACATGGAAAAAACCTTACTAGGCTTTTTGTAGCAAAAGAACAATTTTTCTTTTATCCAGGATTTTGCTTCAATTTTGTATAACATTTCTTTGAAAATACATGCCCCAATTTCCTTTTAAACCTCTTTGTTCTCTTCTGCTACTGAAAAGACTGCAGATGGAAGGAGAAAACCAGGAACTCCCCATGTCAATCAGCTCTATTCATTCAATGGCTGTATTTATTAGTTTCATTAAAAACATATTGAGCAGGCCTGGTTCCTCACTTCTGCACGCCTACACAATCCTGACTGCCTTGCCACCCCCTGTCAGTAAGGGCTCTATCCTGAGGCCTCTCTCAGCTTGAGATTCCACATGAAACATGAATCCAAGAGGATATCACATGCTTCTAGGTCTTGTTGGAAAGACTTCACACAGCTTAACAGGTGTGGAGGGGGCAGGGGACAGTTAGATGAGGAAAAAATAAGTATTTGAGATGAACTGATAATTCATTCTAAAAAAAAGTCAGTGTAGAGCTTGGAAAATATCTCCATTGCTACTGCCACCACTGAAATGAATGTCCATGTAACATCTGACCAGCACATTGCTCATAAACTATGGTTTTGTAGCAAATAAAGCATTTTGGGCTGCCATCAGACAAGGGAGCAGGCTTCTTGGAGAAGGCTGTTAATTTGCTACATTTGTAATGTTGAGGCATGGACTTGCCCCCTTCAGAAAATGTTATGTTCTTTATATACCTCCTCCTGTTATTAAAATCAGAACTATGTGGAAAAGCAGAACCACAGCAGGAGCCTGCTACTTATGGGGCAAAAAGAACTGGTGCCAACAGAAGTATTAAAACTGTACTGGCTATCTTCTAGCACTTTTGTTGGTGCCCTTTAAAAAAGAAAATTTTTGTTGTATAGCAAAATACAAAAAGTTCTGTATGAATCAAAAGATCTCCATACCCACAACTGAGAATTAAGGTTGCAGTTTAAGTGCTACTTAAGTTGAAAACCTACCTAGTAGCTTTAGTGGTCTTTAGTTCAGACACCAGGCTAGAGATGATTCCTCAGAAAAAGAAATTTCTTTCTGCATTCAGCCCTGAAGAGTGCTCCATAAAAATCTATCTGCTCAGCCACATTGGAGCTGCATCTCTTTGAAAACCATCTCTCTTTCCATAAACATCAGATTGGATAACTGCTACCTAAATACCCTAATGTCCATTTTCTTTCTTTAAATGTATATGGACCACAAACATTAACACCCACACCCTTACAATTCTTCAACAAAGGAAGAGACTGGAGTTTGCACTGATGCCCTTAAGCACTCCCAAAGATGTATCACATACAATGTCTGTCATACATACCCTCTTTTTTTCTTAAGTGGGTCATAGCATATTGACTACAGTGAGCTGCATAGCTATGGTACTTTTTTATCTTTTATGGCAATAGAGATTCAAAGACACAGGGGAAAAAAAAAAAAACCAAAAAAAAAAAAACCAAAACAACCCACAAAACTTCTTTCTACCAAACAACAGCAAAAAAAAAAATTCTTACTATTACTTGCCCCGTCCTCAAAATGTTTGATCTGCACAGCCACCCTTGCCAGAGAATTCTTGGCACAGCTTCCTTTCCAGATAATTGAGCGGAGGTGCACTGACATCACAAAACACATGTCAGTATCACATCAGCATGGCATCAGCCAAGACTGAATACATATGCACCCTGATATTTATGTGTCTTTGTGTGACAAGAAATAAGCTTGACTGAGGCAGAGAACCCAACCAGCTCATAAGCAGATGCTTGGCCCTTCACAGGTTACATGTGGCCCCTGAGTGATGCATTACACAATTCCACCAAAAAACACAGCAGAAAGAACAAGGCACAGAGAAGGGAGAACCACAGCAAGCCATGCTTTCACCTACAGCATTAGTTGTTTGCCACAGCATATGCCACAGTTGAGACAGCCACAATGCACAGAGTGTCACCATACAATTTCAGAAAGCTTCAACCCAAAGTAACACCTTACCATTTCAGAAGGCTTCAGGCATCTTCCCATACAAAGAAACATCAAACCACTTCAGAGGGCTGCAAGCATCTGCCCTCTTAGTTCTTCAGCCCAACCTTTTATACCCTCATGTTGATGCATTGCACCTGTGTGCCCTCTGTTCCCTTTGGTAATTGGTCGGTGCCCCTGGGCACTCCATGGCTCATTGCTTTCAATGCTGGTCACCTGCTTTTCACAGTTGTACCCATTTACTCCCAATTACCACAAACTGTGTGCCTACAGTATTTCACCTACATGGTGCTGCCACTGAAGCTATCACTGTGGCGCTTTGGCAGCCAGCTAAGGAGAACTTGGTGTTTAACAGGCTATACCTTGATGAAGGCAATACAAACCAGGAATGACATGGTGTTGTAAACAGATTAGCAGACAGGTGAGACTAGGGAAATCAGTCTGTAGCCTCTGTGTCTTTGGAATCTGATAATTTCTTCAATGCAGGTACCCCTGTCTGGTAGAAGAATGCTATCATCTCTGGTTTAGGAAGTTAATGAAAGGCTAAAGACTCCAAATACCAATAAAAATATTTAGGTATTGAATTCTACTGTGAATTTGGACCAAAGGGACAGGTTTACAGAGGCACAGGAGTATCTGGCTTGATACATAGTTTCTTAACACCACACTGGTATTACACTCAGGAGAGCTTTGTTCCTCTCCTCTCTGACATTGCTTAACTATAGGGATGGAGTAGGAGAATATTCTTAAGGATTGTGGTACCACCAGAAAGGTAAGGAGGGAACATAAAAACTTTAATATTCCTAAGTAGCTGTGTGTGTACACGTGTGTAAATACATATGTACGTATGTGGGTTCACACAGAAAGCACTGATGGTGCTGATGGGGACGAGCTGCTCACTCTGACAGTAGCCAGCACACAAAATACATGTCAGTCTGGTTGCTAACAGGTTTGTATCCCCTTACACAGCTGGAGATTCTTGGCATCGCTAAGAGCAGCTACAATCAATGAGCCTTAAATTTAAGTGGTACAGAAAGTGGTTTAGTCCCCCATTTCAAATAATTCTTTTGGGTCAGTTGTGGGGCATAAGGCATGTAAAGGAAGAATCATAAAATCCTTGACCTATCAAGTGTCTTCACCAGCCATAATTTTTCAACAAACAAAGCAAAAGAAAAACTTCATAAGCATAAAGTGATTCTGGCATCAGACTCTCCTTGTTTTCAGTCCCATCACACTGTAAGACAATTTGCATCATAAACAGATGAGTAAGAATTATGGCACAGTCTGAGGGTCACATCCTTTTACTGGATTTTTCTGAAACCAGTTACAAATTCTTTTCAGAAAAATCAACACAAAGAAAAGATCAATTTCTCTGGGCCTTACTGAAAAGTATAACTAAGGGTATTGCACCTATGGCTAGAGTTACATGGAATTGGTTTTGGTCAAGGAGAGATGCTGTTCCCAACTTGGTGCCAAAGTCAACTCAAGTCCCCTGCAGACTAGGCTGTAAATGCCTAGAAACTGGATTTAGCATACAATTCAGTATGACAGTTGAAAAAATTCTCTTGAGCTTGGCTACTGTCAGTAGAAACCCTTTCCCCACTGCTTATTGTTGATGCCTGAACTTCTGTTAAGTTTACTATCTTTAGTCTCTCCATGGAAAGCAGAATCCAGCATTAGGCTTTCACAGCAGAATCACCCAGGCAAAATGTCTACACAGATATTAAAGCCTTTTTGTGCGTCTGCTAGAGCCATGGAGCAAGTGAATTCCATGGGCATTCTATACTTATGCTATTTATATTTACCTAAAATGTCTGCAGTGGCATGTGTACAATCTGGCTCTTCCACATCCTTGTACAGTTCCTGACCATACAGCTCCTCCTGAGTGAGCATCTTGCTCTACTCAAAATCAAACTTGAGCTGAGGCTTTCTCTGAATGTTTGTCCTCTTTCTCCCTTTCTCTTCTGTAAAATATAAATATATATACAAAAATCAGTAAGGCATTTAAATCTGAGTATACATTTCTCCTAAATTGACACAGACATGTAAGCAATTTTCTCAGAGCTGTTGACTACTTTTCATCTGTTTAAGCAGCTTCTAAGAAAGTTCTTCCCTATATGGAAGTAGGGCACTTCTGAAAAGTGAAGGATAATTGGCCAAAACCCTGTTGACATAGTGACTCACTGACAGTGATTTCTGATTAATTAGGGGCACATTCTCCTCTTGATCCCTTTATAATCAAAGAGAACGCTGCCCTCCTTAAGTTTGTCAGGCAGCACCTCCCCAGGGGCTGGTCTTTTGCTCAGGGGCTGAACAGAATTTCTCAGCCTCTGGATGTTTCTTTCACCTGCCCACTGCTGCAGCTCAGCTTCCTTCTGGAGCATGTGAGTAGTTCTTGCTGCCAGGAACACCCAGTGCAGGCAGTGGTAGGGGAAGGAGGAGGCCTGCCCAGCCTGGCGGCCATCCCGGCTGGCACAGCTGACATCTGGAAGTGCCATGTTGGACATCTGAATCTCCAAGCTGAGGTGGCCCAGCTGTTGGGGCTGCATTCAGAAAGCAGGGCAGCTACCTCTCACACTGCAGATCAGTTAATTTTGGTCAGTATCTGGTCACAGTGACACAGTTCCTGTGATCTCCTGGCGCTCCCCTCAAGACAGCTGTGGTCCTCAGGAGAGCCTGAGAGCAGCTGCTGGAGGGAATGGCGCCCTGTGGCAGAGTTGGCAGTGCTCATGTGGACACGGAAATGCACCTGGAGCCTCCTGGGGCTGCCTGCTCAGCACAGCTTACAACTCACACCACTGAAATCTCTTTCTTTCCCCATGCAATCTCCTAAAACAGCTCCCATGTCTCTGCCTTTGAGCACCCACAGCCCTCGGTCCCACCCAGGCAGGGCTGCAGGGGTTTGTCTGACAGGGCCATACCAACAATTTAACAGCAGTGACAACCAGACTATGGCTCTGTGTTGAGTTTACTAATGAAAATGTGACTTGGGGATGCCTAGGTGGCTGAGTTAAATCCACACCATGGCTCAGGAGAGCAGGCACCCAGCATCAGGAATGCTGACAGAAAAGCAGATGAGGTAATAGCAATGCCCACCACGAAGAACATGGCGGCACTTTATAATATACTTCTTTGGTGAAAATAAACCCCCTCCTGGCTCTGCAGAAAGCTTGGACAGCTTTGCAATGGGGGACCCCAAAAGACTGAGGTAAGGGGTGGCAGAAGAGGTGTGACAGAATCACTGTGCAGGGAGAGGGCAGCATGGCTTCCGTGAACCGGGGAAAGGACCCACCTGACAGGAGGACATTTCATCCTGTGCTTCCCTTCCACCTCAATGCTCCTGCTGCTGATGGCACCATTTCCAGTTGCTGAGGCCCTGAGTAGGGCTGGCCCCCGCAGTCAATGCCAAAGGTGCCCAACAGGACAGGCCAGCTGTGCCAGGACACCTGAGGGGAGACAGGCGCCATTCTGAGGGCTGCACCCCCACAGGGCCCGGCCGTGAGGCGCCTGAGGGGCCCCGCTGTGGGCCCTGCTCTCCGCAGGGCTGGGAAGGGGAAACTGCCCTCTGGCATCATGAAAATATGGAAAAGGAGAGAAATGAGGAGTGGGCTGAGACGATTTGGGGAAATGCTAGCAAGATAAGCATCAGAAAATAAAACCAGAATGGAAACAGTTAAGGTTTATTATTTACCATTACTTGGGATCGCAGGGTGTTTGAGGTGATGCCTGGGCGCTCCTTACGTGACTTTACATGGAGACAAAGATCTGTAGCTGAGTCTTTCCGTCCTGTGCCACAGCTCATGAACTGTATTTAGGTTACAGCTTTCACTGTTTTCCAGAGCATCAGGTGTTGTTCTTTGATCATGAGGGCTGTGCCCTCCTTCCTATTCCAAACTATCTTCTTTCTAGCAGCTCCTTCTGCACCATAAGCCAGCCACACTATTTCAGGGTCACAGGAGAGAGGTGGAAAGTAACATTTATTTTTGGGACCAAAATATTTACCTGAGAAGGCCAAGGTTATCGTTGCTGAATTTTAGGAACTTCTATTTATTTTGCAATGGTAAGAAGCTTTTGTTGAAGGGCAGGAAAGTTCCCATTTCTCAAAGATACTTCCTTAATATTACAAAACACTTTTAAAATGGTATCATCACTCAACTACACTTCTCTTTACTCATGGGCTTAGTACTAGTCCTAGGTTTCATGACATCAGCTAAACTGAATCCTGAGAGGAGAAGGGCCTCCTGATCACCTCAGTAAATTAGAAACACTAGATAAGATCTTCAAACCAGAAGGCAAACATTTGCTTGGAGTGGGACCCTGCTTCCCAGCTCCCACACTCTTTTGTTACTTGGGAATCTCAAGCTGAATTCTTGTTCTACCTGTTTGAGGTACTTTTGTTCAGTCTGCACCTCCAAAAAGCCCAGCAGAAATTCAGCAGATAAAGGTAAATTTGACTGAGTTTGGAAGAGGATTCAAAGCCCTGAAGAATTTTAACCTCAAGACTAATTAGCTGCAGCATCTTTGTCTTGTTCAGTTTTATTGCCTCTCATCAGCAAACATTAAACTGACAGAATGGAAGCAGATAATGAATCTGAAACCATGCACAGGGGTACATGAGGAAGGCTCTGTGAAATGAGGATGTGGCTGTTATGATTTCAGACAAGAGATTTCCAGAGAAGTGAAGTCCATGGACAAGCCATGGACACAGAAGGCCTCTGGAAGTAATTGTTGCAATGACATTTGTTAGCTCTTAGTACCACAGAGGCACATGATGAGGCACTCCAGCTCTCAGTCAGTAGATATGGCTTGTGACTAGGCCTTTGGAAAGATTTCCAGCCACGTGGTCAGTAACTGTTAATGAAAAACTGTTTATTTCATATCAAAACTGGCATCTTAAAAAAACAATTAAACCCAGAAGTATTACAAATATTTGTAAAAAGAGGTAAAATAACATTATTCTGGTGGCAAACTTTTGCTTTCATTCACATTTAATGTTTCTCTCCTTGTTTACATTCATTAGAAAAAGGTGAGTAAAGTAAAAAATAAAAATCATAATTAAAAAAAAATTTAAAAAAAGAGGGGAGAAAAACCTGAGAGACCTGGGGTTGCTCAGCATGGAAAAGAAAAGACTTTGAGGGAGACCTCACTACAGCCTTTTAGTCCCTTAACAGGACTCATAAAAAGCATGGTGGGACTTTTCATATGGGCAGATAGTGACAGGTCAAGCAGTAATGGTTTTAAACTAAAATTGAGCAGGCTTAAATTAGGTATTAGGAAGAAATTCTTTACACAGAAGGTGGTGAAGCACTGGAACAGGTTGCTCTGGGAGGCCTGGATGCCCCATCTGGATGTCTGGCAGTGTTCAAGACAGGCTGGATGGGGCACTGAGTGACCTGACCTAGTGGGTAACATCCTCTCCCATGGCAGGGGGATTGGAACCAGGTGATCTTTAAGGACTCTTTCAGCCCAACCTATTCTATGACTCTGTGTCGTGCTAAGTTTGCACATGGTGAGTTCGCATCAGATGAGCTCAACAGAAGGCTCAAGCACAGTTTAACCCGAGAAGTAAATGAATTTTTCTTTCCTCTGTACAGAAAACTCTGTACCCAACATCAGGAGCTGCCCAAGGTGTGTGACTGTGTGCTACTGAAAAATTTCAAGGAGGAAGAGTTCATTCACTTTCTGTCCTTTCCCTGGCCTCCAGCCCAGGGAGTGTCTGACAGCTACTCCTGCAGATTAATAACCTACTTGCTTCTAAGAGGACACGTTTGATAGCAAAGCATCGTATTTTCTGAAACTTCCTGGAAAACAACCAGGTTAAATGCTTACCTGTAATTGATAATCATCCCTCCAGTTGGGTTTCATACTGTGCTGCCCTTCAAAAGGTCTTTGGATGTTCCTCTCACAGGTGGAGAGCATAGGACTAAATTACACTAGAAGTATTTTTGTCTAGATGTACAGACATATGTAACTGTCAGACAGATCAAGGTAAGTGAGATGCTAAAAGCTTCCAGAAGGTTTCAAGGAAGAGAGAAAGTAAAGGAACCTAGACCTTGTCTTTACAAGAAAAAAGTTATAATGTGAAAATTATATTTGCAGAAATAATTCTGTCAAACGTAACTCCATTCATACCTACATCATACCAATTGATCCACAACAAAGAGACAATTTTTTCAGCTATGACAACTTTTCAATCACTCAAACTCTGTGACACCAGGATGGCACTGTCACACTGAAGCAGACAGAACATGATCCAGTTTTGACCATTTGTAACACAAGCCCAAAATTTGGACCTGTGCTGAGCCCTTTTTCAGCGTTCAAGAGCTGTTTCTTAACATATACCCAAACACTACAAATTACATCCATCATTGAACACCTGGTACAACCTGAGCAACCAAAGCAGCCATGGGCATCACTTCTTCACTATCTTCCAACTTGACCATACGGTTTTTCAGAAATGCTTAACAACACTCCAGTTTCTTTTGCCTTCAAATCATCCCCCGGAGTGAGTTACCTCTGGATATGTCTCTCTTCATTAGCTACAGAGGGAGTATAAATGGGCAGGCTAGAGTAATCATCTGACTTCTAGATGCAGGTGTCAGGAGGGGAATCCTACCCTCTGTCTGTCTGACATAAACAATCCTAGCAGGTTCCCCAACAGGGCAAGTGAGGCATGTTGTCCCACAAATGAAACTCAGCCAGCTGGCATCAGACGGGCCCTACATAATGTCCTACTGCAATCCCCACTGAGACTGCTGCGGTGTGTGAGCACAAGGCAGCAAAAACCTAAAGGGATATTGGCCTGTCTTGAAAAAGTAATTTCATTTTATGTCATGACACTGTGAAGTAATTGTGCTCAAAATAACTGGTTTTACTGCCTAAATAAGTTTTTAGTACTTGAGCATCCAGGTGGGTTCAATCGTGCTTGCAATTTTGCAGACATTAACGAGGGAGACTAAATGACTGAGGCGGGGAAAGAGAACAATGCTGCACTCCTGTGAGACAGCCTGACACACGGACCAGAGCACAGCACAAGCTCTCAGGAGCCTCAAAGTCTAGACCTGTTTTGACCACTGACTGACATATGTTGTAAAGCTAAGCATGGAAAATAAAACACAACTGTTCTCTGTGTCTTTTACAAAAATAATACTGGCTGAAATCTTTAACAAGTGTAAACTATCAAATAACAAGAAATCACTGACTCCAAAAGAAGCAGGATTACAAGCCAAATTCGGTCAGCTTTTAAGAATAAGAACTTCCTTCCTGAGCATCTTTTCCAAAAGCAACATGTGAAACAGCATGAATATAAGCAACACTTGAACTGTTACAAAATACATTAAAAATAAATTACTTAAATCCAGAAATATTATTCTGATGGGCTAAAGCACACTTAGAAGTTGTATTTTTATGCCAATAACTGTTTACAGGACCATAGCCTTAAATCCAAAAGCCATTTCACTCTTCACAGAAGTTTTCATATAGAAATAATGTACAAGGCACACTAAACACTGTTGGGCCAAACACATTCTACAGTTTATTACACATATTACATTCTTAAATAAAAATGCGTCACATAACATTTTTGCATAGATATCTTACAATATACCAATTTAAAAAAGAATTATGAAACAGACCAGTAACAAAAATAAATTTTTTCTTCATTAATAATTTTGTAACATTAACATACCACCATCATATAATACAAATAATATTTTTAAATCTTAAGACTTTTTGTACAGCAAAAAAACTGACAAAGTAATATATTTATATATATATATATATATATATAAAAAGCTTAAAAAAAATAAAATGTCAAAAAAAGGCAGAACTGAGGGCTACAAGATTGGGTACTTCTGTGATATATTAGAAATACCAGAGTAGGCCTGAGAGAACGTGACCGAGGGCATCTCCGAAATGCACTTGTCAGACACATCTGGTAAAAGAAAAATTATAGTGCAAAATGAAAGTCCTTCAAGCAATGTTGTTCGTTTTTTTTGTTTTTGTTTTTTTTCTTTTTTTGGTTTTTTTTAATAGGGAGCATTCATACATTTTGTTGTTTTTGTTGTTAAACAAAATTTCCCCAAACAAAAATCTAATGTGTGGTAGACAGCAAGAAAAGTTTCAAAGAACAAAAGAGAAAACAGGTCACTTTGAAAAGCAAAAAAACAAAGAATAAAATCTCAGCCTGCATTATTATTTTTTCAACTAGATGAGCAGACATGCCAAACTAAGGCCTTGTTTCTAAGAGAAAAGCTCTTATGGTTTATATGATTTCAAAACCAGGTACTTAAACTGGTGCAAGAACCTTCCTGTAGAGGTATCTTAATTAGTTGAAGCATTTCTTACACTTCAGCTTAACTGCATAGGATGCCAATGCAAACTTGATCCAGGCAATCACATAACAGGTGCAGCTACAAAGTGATTTAGCTAGACTGATTTTAATGTAGGACAGCTTCCCTGGTAGAGACATGGCCTTGGTAACAAAGTAGTGTTTAAACTAGTGTTTTGATCTACTTCCAGAATCTGACAGGTCTGGGGATTTAAATACAGAGTGATGGGTAAAACAAATGTTGCAAAACATAAAGACCAGCCCTTCAGCCATTCAGGCCTTTCAGGGACTGCATGTTAGCTTTTCATTTCCCCGAGAGCCCAACAATAAAGGCTAAAATTCCCATGTTTCTGTCCATTCTAGGTCCCTTTAGTGTGTACATGCGAAGCCCTCATCCCCCTCCCTTCCCACCTCCCCTCCCAATCCCCAATTTGCAGCCTACTCGTTCACAGTACACAGCAACATGTATTTCCCAGCACTGTTGAAAACTTTCCTACAGAAGCTGACATGATTCCTAAAATGCAGTGGCAACAGCAAGTGCCCTCCTTAAATGAAAGCAATAGGCACAGTTGGCTACTACAAACTGTAAGTCAGTAGCTCAGTTTGCTCTTCTGTGTAGGTATATACAGTATACTGTTGTACGTCCACACCCACACAGAGACAGGGTGGAGAACCTGTTTTCTGGCAGTACATAGAAGTTAGGACCAAAGCACTTTTAAAAAAAGGTAATCAAAGCTGTCATTTTGAAAATCACAGATTCCAACTTCAATTATTACACCAAAAATGCCATCAACAAGCATTAAGGAAAACTATAAAACCCTGTTTCTAAAATGACGCCTGCATTTGAAAGTTTTCAGGTAGGGAAACTCATTCTTGAGGTGATAAAGGCAGTCTACTCCCCATCTCGACATTTTTATGTATATAATTTATATATACAACTATATCATTATATATATAACTTATATAGCACAAGCATTCTCAAGACTTCTTCCTCTAAGGGAGGACTCTAAGGGAGGAGGAAATTCTCAGCCTTATAACACAGATCTTAGTACCTGGTAGGCCAGACCCTACAGTCCTCACAATGCTAAATCTTGCCACTGAAGCCTGTGCAGAGCTGTGGAGGAGAAAGACTGCAGTAGTCATCCCTAAACTATTAATAAAAAGAGACTCAAGTGTGACAAAAGGAAGGAAAATATCCAAGCTTGATCTGGAAAAGATCATTCATTAAAGTGTAGTTTAAATGCTAATGAAAGACAGGCAAGACTTGTCACTGTTGGGAGAAAAATATTTCTGTTTTTAAAGACAAAGTTAAATAGTTACTGTCAAGCAATGTTTTTCTTTCTTGGTACGTAGATATCTTTACAAGTGCAATTCTCTCTGAAATCAACAAAAAGTAGTTTAGAAGTTCTGGGTTAGAGCATTGCCCAGGATATGAAAGCTCAAAAACAGTCTCACTGGATGGAATGACAGAATGTGCCAAGTCCTGAATGAATTCAAGAGTAAAAGCCCTTGATCCACTGAGTGCTGGCCTTGTAACATTAAATTATTTACAAAATTTTCCTCTTTTTTTAATGTAAAGATTTTGACATACATTAAAAGAAGAGGAAGGGAAACACTTAAGGAAGTTGGACTTCATCAGCTTTGCCAAAAGTACCGATTACCACCTCTTTTGTATACAGACAAATAGTGTGTTAAATAGGAGGAGCAACCTTTCTATTAGAGACAAACTCCAAACTGTCTAGGGTCAGATAAAAATGAGGGAGAAAGCCTGATTCTGTACATATCAGAAAGGTCACAACTAAGATATACTCAGTCACTGCAACAATTGTATTGATCAACTCCATTTTAGCTATACACCCTAGTGATTAGTTACTTTTTTATGCCTGAAGTTAAAACAATTCTGAAAGCAAGGACTGATGGATCCTCTTGCATTCAGATTCTTCTTCCCTGTCTGTGTTTGGTCAGTGCTTCCCATGCATTAAGTGAAAATGTGCTACCCCAAGTAAAACAGCAATTCCAGAAAGTCTGAGGAAAATAAGAATGAATGAAAAAAAAAAGAAAAAAGTTCACCTTTGTAGAAATATGTTGGCTTAGATTCCAGGTCCTGGAAACCATTTCTGAGACAATCACATGGGTCTTCCAGACTAGCAAACTTGTTTCCATAATATCTGGCTGTGACACATATCAAGGTATGATATTGCTTCAAACTGGTTTGCTAAGGGTTTGGGTTCTTTTAAGATTTCTTCCTCTCTAGGTCTCCCTCATGAAGAAACCTTATAAAGTTTAACAAAAAATGAAACTCTCAGAATTCGAGAAAAAACCTACAGATCTGCCCTACAGTCTGTTTCATGAGCACAAGACTATGAAGAAATAGAACCACAAAACATTTAATAAGTAAAAGCTGTGAAATGAATCATAGAAACACAGAAAAAATAATATTGGAAGGTACTTCTGGAGGTCACCAAATCCAACATTCAACCCTTTGTTTAGTGAGATCAAACTGCTCAGGGCCTCGTCCAAGACACTGAAAGAATCTAGAATTTCACTTCAGTTGCTAGTTTAGCCAAGTAATGTAATTGTCTAGACTGAATACTAGCTACTGAAAAAGAACAACTCAGAGATAATGAAAAATACTCTGGATTCTGCCATCCACTTTTAGACCAAGCTCTATAAAATATATCTGATATTTTATGTTGCTCTTTATCTCCTAAGGGGAAAACCAAATAGAACAAAGATGCACTGAAGTGCAGTTTTAGTGTAAGAAGTGACTAAAATACAGTATCATGTGTCTTCATATTTGATACAGTACAAATGAAACAACATATTTTTTAGTTCAAAATGATCATGTTGAGAAAAACCGAATTTTGCTAGCCAGGGCTCAAGCTGGTGGTACAGAAGTATATTTTTATAAGCATATTTTTATGCACAGGTTTGGCAAATTTGATTAGAAAACTATTTATAACAGTGCTTCCTACATTATTTTTTATTAGTCAGTTTTCAAAATAGAATCTTGACTTTAAGTTGTCTCAGATAATGGAAAAATCCAGAATAAATATACTTTATCAACACTGTCACATATACAAAGCACATCTTGACCTGGAATATTCTGTCTTGGTCTCCCCAGTCATGAAAATGATTGACATATGGGAGCAAGTCTAGCAGAGATTCACCACGAAAGTAGTGGAACACATGATGGATGAAGAGAGGCTGAGAGAAATGATTCAGCCTTAAGAAGAGAAGGGTAAGTGTAGATCTTATTGCTATCTCCAAATACCTAACCAAGACTATCAAGAAGAAGCCAGACTCTTCTTGGAGGGGCACAGTGGAGAGGCCTGAAAACAGGTTTGAACATGAAAAATTCCTACTTGACACACAGAGTTTTGGAATTATTTTTTTTTACCATGAAAGTGGTTAAATATTGGAACAGCTTGGACAGAGAGATTGCAGAATTTCCATTCTAGAGGATATTTAAAACTCAGCTGGATACAGTCATGAGCAACCAGCTCAAGTTGGAGGTTGGCTAATATGGCCTCTGGAAGCCCCTTTCCACTTGCCTGATTCTATGACTGACTGTTCTGATCCAAAGTATTATTTAGCTAATCACAAAAAATCACATTTATTTTAGTTGCTTCCTCTGTGTACACTATTTTGTGAGACTTTAAGGTCAATCTGTTTTCATCCTATAGTTCCATAACCTTGGAAACCACTATCAGATTTTCTTAATATGGGTCCTCTTTTGCAAATAGGCATAAATCTCACATTGAAGGAAACAAGGTAAAATTTCTCCTTTCTACAGCTGGATAACAAAACTGTCCTCAACTGTCATCAAATTTATGGGTTTGCTTTCAAGAAGCCTTACACAGAGCCTTTCCTCTTTAGTCTGATTCTACTCATAATTTACAGAGAGAGAACAACTGTACAACTTTAGCAGACAGGCCCAAAAAGGAACTAACTAGAACAGACTACACAAGTTTGAAGTGTACAGCTTAAAATATCCGCAAAGAAACAAAACTTGTCATTGCAAAAAATACCAATCCTGGAATGTGTCACTGATTATGCCTTTTCAAAATGGAGACTCCTTCTATAAAATATCAAAGTTATGGTTCAAAATTTTAATAATGACTACAACACTTGCATATGAGCACCCAAAAACTGAAGTCAAGAGATTGACTGGGTACACCATATATACAGCTGAAAAATATCACCCTTTTCAAACATAAGAGGTGGTTTCAAAGCTCAAATTTTGGCTTCAGAGTCGAAGACCTACTACAAAGCCTGAGAAATTTGAAATCTGCCTTTTACCCCCCCTTTTTTCTATGTTGTTTAGGCTATTTGGATCCAGGATTTGGATGTAGGCTTGCCTTTTGAACAAAGTAGAGATCTATTTCAGCATTTTTTCCCCTTGGGGCCATTGTTCTGGTAGATTTGAGTAAGATGCCAACAAGACCGTAAATGACAACTGGAACTAAAAAAACAGTCTTGCTTGACATTTTCCAATTTAAATAGAGTCTGGTGCTTAAACCATCACTTAATAATTAAGGTTTGTATACTACTGATAGCATGCCTAAAGGCAGGTGTGTTCAGAGAGCAAAGGAGGATATTTATGCAGGTTCACAGCCAATGAATATCCTAGTGAAGAATTTGAGAGCATAAATTTTAGGACACTACAGTAAAGAAATTCTAGGATTCTCTTATACTTTTTTTTTTTATCTAATGCACTCACTGGATGCTCTACAGTTTCACACAGATGAGGTTTCAGTTCCCATTAGACATCTTCCTGAGGGGCAGCAGAGGGGCAGCACCAATCTCTGCTCTCTGGTGACCAGTGACAGGATCCAAGGGAATGGGATGAAGCTGTGTCAGGGGAGGTTCAGGCTGGACATTAGGAAAAAGTTCTTCACCCAGAAGGTGGTCAGACACTGGAAAAGGCTCCCCAGGAAAGTGGTCACAGCCCCAAGCCAGCCAGAGCTCAAGGAGCATTTGGACAACACTCTCAGGCACATGGTGGGATTCTTGGGATGTCCTGTGCAGGGCCAGAAGTTGGACTTGATGATCCTTGTGGGTCCCTTACAACTCAGGACACTCTGTGATTCTGTGATCTGGCAGGATGCTCTATTTGTTCCAACACAAATTGGATTCTAGGGCCCTCAGTCCCAGTGGAACAGCTGGGTGGAATGGCCATAAGAAGTATGCAAATACAGAAGTAGAGAAATACGAGATTGTCAGCAAGCAGTGCTCTGCAATTTTTAAATGTATACATATATATATATATATAAGCATATATATATACACATATAGAGTATAGTTAGTTTTAAATCTTTGGAATAAATTCAATTTTTTCTTCTCTTTCTTTCTGACTTTCTTTCACTCTCTCTCATGCTCTTATCATGAATATTACATCATTGCCCCTAAAAGATGGTTAGATTTTGGTCCATATTTCATGCCATATGGGCCAGACATCGTATTTCCCCCCCTGTCCCCAAAGTGTTCAGTTGACAGTCACAGTGTTTTGTGAAAACTGTGAGGAAAACCAGCATCTTTTGAATAAATTCAATCTCTCACTGGAACCAAAGGTTGCAAAATGCTGAGAATTCAAGTGCCAAGGATCCCGGTGACGGCTCTTAAAAACATCTATTGAGTTTCTTGTTTGCTCTTTTTTCCCCTTAGAGTACAATTTTACCTCCCAAAACATAAATTAAGGGAAATATTTAACAGTCAATGAGTCAAAACAGTCAAAGAAGGGCAGCTGGCTAATACATTATAAAAGAGCAGCAACCATTTGTGGACCACGCGCTATTTTGTTTCATTTCTAGACACATCTTGTAGGGATGGTCCAAGAATATACAAAATATACAACCTAATGACCGCCTGCCTGCTTGCATAGGCCATTTTCATGGTCCTAAATGCAGTCTTTGGAGTCAGGGCCAGTGCCAAATAGGTTCAAATACAAGTTATGGCAATACATTTTTTAGGGTTTTTTTTTCCTTTTGTAATGAAGACTTTAATCCACTTTGAGCCAAAGAAATCAAATTATCAATATGACGGAAGGGTGAGCATGAGACCTCCACTTCTCCTTGATGATTCACACCGTAGGCCAAAATGGACCTTTAGGTTAGTAATACTTTGGACCAATCATTTGGAAATGCCTCACTGCTGTATGTAAAATCCAATCCCTTCCTTCACCGCTCACATGGTTACATTTTTTCATACAGGAGTGGGCTACAGCATCAACTTGATGAACAGAAAAGCAGGACTTTGATATTTTCTTTAACGGGCTAATGCTGAATGAAGCCATTGTACTTGGAAGAGGTTCTTGATTTCCTACTCAGAGACTGGAGTAGGATTTTTGGCTTGGGGGTTGTTTTTGTGTGTAAGATGCTCAACAAACAGATTTAAATTAAAACGTCTGCAGGTGCTCTTTACAGAAACAAAAGACTAATGTTTTAAATTGGTTAATAGAAGAACTGCAAGAAAAAGCAACATAATTCATCACTAAATCATCGTGGGTTGTGGCTAATCTGCTCACATGATGTGGAAGGAATCCTGTAGTCATGCCTGTGTGGCCAGTCCCAGACTGATATCCAGGTGAAGACAAGGAGTTCTGAAGATCACTTGTTTGTGGAGAAAAGAGAAAAAAGGTTTAAGCTTCCAAACAAGCTTTTGAAGTTTTTTGTTCAAAAAATAAACAAGAAGTTCTAGCTATGGCAATAAGGTGAGGCTTACAGAGATATTAGGTGCTGTATCTCAGGGGTTTATCCCTTGGCTACTTAGCCATCGTGGCAGCAGCTTCCAGAGTCCCTAGTGCATATGTTGTGCAATTGCCAAAAAAAAATTAAAATAAAAACAACCAACAAAAATATAATCCTCCATGAAGTCTACATAAACTCAGGCCAAAAAGAGGATGTTTGTGTCACAAGTGTCTCTCCACAGTCTACTGCCATTAAGGCCACTGGTACTGACTTAAAAGGATCTCAATAGCTCAGTTCTGGGAAAAAGAACCAAAACCAAGACAGGTCAAAGTGTCTGTGAGAAGTCTGATGCACTGAAAATTAGGAATTCTCAGAGAAAGAACAAAAAAACCAAGAGGTTAATTTTGGCTACCAAACTGGGATTTGGTTTTCTAGGTCATTGTTTTCCCCCCATCTATTTAAAAAGAAAGTTAGTGCTACAAATATGCAACTTCAAGACGACATATTCTTCTACTGAGTTGCACTGAGAAGCAAGTTAGATAAGCCCCTCTTACTGCCGTCCACCTGCAGGGAAGCCTCCTCTGTTTTCTTTGATTTCCACTGGCAAAAACAGGAAACAAATCCAAGAGGGATGAAGTACTGTAAGTAATTGTTCTTTTTCACTGACTTCACCTCTATACCGTTTCCTCGCCTGCATCTTCTCCCATCCAGCTGGGGCAAGGCATAAAAGAACCGATGTAGGTACTGAAGTGTAACTGGAGCATGACACTGTGAGCATGTGGTCCCTGTACACAGGGTTACACGGGATCAAGTTCTCTTCTCCTGTAAGGTAGCACGTTGTAACTTGAGTTCCACTTTCATCTCACAACACTTAGCCCAGATGACATCCATGCCAAGCTGACTGGTATTTAGATGTGTCTCTTCATGTGGAGGGCGAGGTGATCCGACCTGGAAAAACACCTGGAACATAAAGCAAGCATGAAATGAAATAAGTACAGGATTTTGGAAAACAGGGTTTCTGCTCCTTCCTTGTTATGTACAGGAGAAAATACATATCCCAGTTTAGAGACATTCCTTGAGCTATCCATGGATCACCACCAAAGCCTGTGTGATCGACCTCTGTGACCACAGATAGGCAATTACCCTGGCTCTTCAGCACCTAAAGAGATGGCTTTCATCCTTTCCCTGTTCCTCTCCCTCTCACTTCTTTCACTGAGTCAGATATCAGGGAAGAGTGCTCATCTATGCAGCTGTACTATAAAACCAAATATTTAGCATGCATGTGTTTGCATATTAAAAAAATAAATACAACAAATCAGTTTTATTCAGCGACACCATTTTTAAAAATACTAGCTTTCTCAAGTGTCCACTCCTTGCAAAAAGCACCAAAGAATGATGCTAGTTTTGAAAGCTGAATTCTCATTTCTAACTCCAAACTGGAAGGAAATCTGGCTCAGAGTTTGGAGGCTGGCAATCCATCGGGGTTCAAAGCTCTCCCTTCCTCTCAGCTGGGAATCTGGGTGGTAATATGTGGATTCTGATGATTATCTCCCTGAAGGATGTTGACAGAAGATATTATGCCTATTTTGTAAGAGTGGCAACTGAAAGACAGAGAAGGCAAGGAAGTTGTAAATCACACAGGTGTGGTAAAACCAGGGGAGAAAAAAGAAAGCCAGGACTTGAGCTTTCACCTTCTGTTCTTTATTCACAAAGACTTTTCCATCTTATAATGAAACCTAATGTTTTGTCATTCTGAACATGTAGCTGGATCCTGATGAGACAGACTCCATAGCCATTAGCTATGGGATTGAAAGCACCAATCCATTACACTCACCATCACAGTGCCATTTAAGATGCATACAGACTGGCAGCAAGCCACAGGAGAAGCAGGCAGTGGTTCTGGCTCCTACCCCACAGCTCTAAAATGGAGCCTGTCACAGTGGCAGGACTCAGACACACTCAGAAACTAAACTTCTACTAGAAACTTCAGCTGAGCATTTAAAATCAGGAAGTTTTCAAGTTCCCTGCAAATTCTGACTTACCTTCTTTCCACCTTAAGCCACAAGATACTGGCTTATTTATTTTAAAAACACTTACTACAAATATCACACCAACCCCCATATACCTGTGGCTTTTGAGTAAACTGGTTCTGTAGGCTCCAAGAACACTAGGAAAAGCTGCTTACAGAACTGATTTGCTTGGCATGTCTTTTCAGTGCTCCACAGAAATAGAGTATAAAGCAGCCACCAATAATGGTCTGAAGAATATCCACATGGCTTATTGTAAGAATCAAGATAGCTCATATATGGGCACCAAACATATTTTTTTAAAAGCAGTAGTTGAGTGTTTTGTAGTTTTCAGAAAAAAGCAGAAGAACAAAGTGAACAAACCCCCTCCAAAAAGCCAATAATGATAGATAAAAAAAAAAGCAGTCAATCTAAATACCCAAAGGATAAACACCCTAAGCAGAGAAAGGCTGAGAAAGAGAACTATAAAAATGAAGCTATTTTAAATAGTTTGGGGACCTTTTCTGTCCTGCTGAAATACTCCACTGCACATGTGATCAATCAGCATCTACAAACAGAGATGAGTGATCAAGAGGTACATTTTTAGGACAAAGAAACCTTAAAACAAGACAACTTCCACAATAAATGTCGTTTACTCATCTTCTGTGAATGAGCAATGAGCATAGCTCTGCTCAAGTCATCTCTTCTCTACTTGCAGGGCTTACAAGGGAGGTAATACCTTCAGAATGGCAAAAATGGGACTTCAAAGTAGGATGGAGGAGGCATTCCCCCAAGGTCCTACATGAGGCACAGCAAGGCACTCATGAATCTGACACTGGACACTGGGCTTTCACCACAGCAGGCTCTGCACAGCTAGAACTTTCTAGCCCTAGAGTGACAAAATACATCCTTGGACCAATGTCTCTCTCATCAGTCTTAAACTGAGAAAGCAGCATGCTCTGGCTACAAGGGCTGCCAAAACAAAACAACAGCTTGAGTGGCTGCCAAAAAGACATACACCAGCTGGCACTTCAGTCTAGGACTAGTCATAAGACCCCCACCCAAGCACAGCTTTTCCTCTCCAGTTGTCTCTTTTACAGATGCAACCCAGGAAAGTGTATGCTGAGTCACACCACAGCCAGATCTGTTAAAATTATAGATTCAGTACATTGCTTCACATCAGTAACTACCATATTAGCACCCATAATATTTTTATAGGTAATAAAATGGTGCCATATTTGCTAGTTTATAGCTAATAAAATGGTACAATACTAATTCTTCACATTCTCCTGCTGACTAATTTGATTAGCTCTATCTCTTGGTAAGGCTGGTGGATGTGGATATTTATTTTCAACTGTAAAACAGCCCATACAAAATTTCTGCAGCTAAATCACACTGTCAAAAAGCCTATTGATTACTGGACACACTAATTTTTTTTTCTTTCTAGGACTAGAGGCAGGAGTGGAAGAGGCTCCACAGGATAAGCTGTCAAAGGAAACTACTCTTCAGAAATCAAGGAACAAGGGCTTGCTGGTCTCTAGTCCTGCCCATGGCACAAGACTTTGCTCTGCACCTCTGACTGTACACCTCTTTCAGCTCCAGACCAGCTCTGCACATGTGGGCCCATCACAGCCTTCTCTGTCATCCCCCCTCAGTCTAGCTCTTCCTAGAAAGAACAGTTTATGCTAGAATAAGATACTCTAATTATAAAAGTCATACAGGGATGTGTGATACACAAATTCCCTGCTCCCAGACATGATTCCTTCCTTTCTCTTTTTGCTGTATCTCCTTAGCAACACAATACTGCTTGGCACTGAAGCCTCTGAAGGAGGAAAAAGGGAAGGTAAGTACGAAGAGAGAGAATATATTGCTCAGCCATCTTTCCTACCAGCTGTGGATTTTCCATTGTGGGATGTGTTCATTCCAGCTAAGTGCACTCTCAGCTTGCTATCAACAAGGAAACCATGAGCACATGTGCACATATGCAGAGACAAAAATGTATCCCAACAGTCTGGCACTAAGCTGCTGTCTCCCAAACACCTATTTATCCAGAACCAGCAAGTGCCACTACCCTGTCAAACTCTTCCCCTTGAAATGCTGAGAGCTTGCACTGTGTGAGGAACAACCCTAGCCTGCATATGTGAAGAGCAAAATACCTGGGGAATGCTAACAACCAGATAACCCTGGCATCTGCAAGGCACTAAGGACTTTCCTGGGGTGCTTCCCACACCACTTTAGCCTTTTCTCCTTTCTCTCCTGCTGCCACAAAGCCACACACCACTTGCAGTACATATGATGTTGCTCAAAGCAGTGGTAGTTTGCCAGCTATGACTAACAATGTGATCTGTGGGCTGCATGGTGTTGGGATAGGGCTGGGACAGTAGGAGAAGAGAATCTCATCTTATCTCTTTTGTTATTAAATTTACTTATACACAGGGACATTAATACTCCTTTGACATTGGTCGGAAGGTGAGAGACACAAGCGCATCTAAAAACAGTCTTGGAAGGGAACTGCAGCCAGACTGTGTGAACATCATCCCCCTCTGCTATCTGAATCACCCCTTCCATGCTCTGTTTGCCAAGATAGAGCCTTCAGCTCTGAACAACAACAAGCACAGGATTTGTGCTACATCAGTGTTGTTAAAACAGCTCCAATCAGCTCCTTAAAACCTAACAAGGCAGCATGTCTGAGAGAGTGGCCACAGCTTCTGTCGATAATGGGGAGTGCAATAAAGAGTAGCAGCTCAAATACAGAGAAACTGTTCTCCAGCTGGAACCCTGGCTCAGGAAGGCACATCTTTAAAAGCCTGCCTAAATGGCTAAAGGCAGTTTTGGGCTCATGTTTCAGTGCTTGCTTGAGGTGACCTCTGCAGTAGGTGGTAGCAAAGAGGCTTGAGAATGAGAAAAGAATGAAAAACAGTAGTATGGCAGAGTGGGGTAAAAGAACAGGCACTGTCACTCTAAAAGCTTGTAACAATTAACTGGGGGAATAAGGACAAATCTGCCTCCTATCACCACACACAAATAGTATGAGCATAAAGTTTAACAGTGCACAATCCTCAGCACTATAAATTTTATGAATAATGTTTTCCCTTCATCTACAGATTCAGCAGAAGAGCAAAAATGCATTAGATGATTACAGGAATGTATCTCTTGACTGCAGTGACTGAGTTTGCTGCCAAAGAGAAAAGCCAGGTAGAAAGGGATAATATGTGGAAGGAGAATAACGAACACTTAACAAAGGGCTGAAAGAGACCAAGGAGTTGAAAATACCAGCTGTATTTCTCTAGATCTCTGCTAAAAATATTGTTTGTCCTGACACAGAAACCCTAGGGGTGTGTGTGTGTGTGTGTGTGTTTGTGGAGCCACTTGAGGAAAGAAAAGAGAAAGGCAATGTCTTACATTTAAAACAGAGGATATAATTGTTCTCATTCACAGAAGCGCTTAAACAAAAGCAGAACTGCAGAGGTCCCTACTTGGCTTATCCTGTCCCTCATTCTGAGCAAACAAAAGATGATCCAGGGACAAAACAAAAGATAATCCAAGAGGAAGCCCTCCGTGGGGGAAGGGGGACGGGAAGAGGGGAGACAAGGGCAGAAGAGCACTTAAGGAGATGAAGCTCTTGGAAAGGCAGGATGTGAAAATGATCAAATTTCCTTCCCATAAAAGGATGGGGTCCCTTGTTTATGTCCCACACATCCTCTCTCCACGCTTATTCTCTGTTGGTCTGGTGTACCCACAGGCTTCCTAAAGGCTTTATTGTATTACAAAACGTTTCCTTATCACAGTCGAGAACCTTAGTGCTGCATTAAAAAGATGGGTAATTTTCTTAAGCCTCTTTTAAAAATATATATAAATAGGATTAGCTGGATAACATGTTCAGATGCAAGCACATTATTTGATTACTCAATAGTGGATCCAGGTTTCACCCAGGGCACTGCCAATCTTCAGCTGGGGGGGTGAGTGGGGGAGAAGTGCTCATTGTTCGATCCTGTCAGTGCTGTCAAGAGTCATTACAGGGGTAATTGCTTTTGCTCCACCCTGATTTCTTATCAATCGGGACTGGAGATGTGGAGAAGGGTGTTCTTTTGGTTTTGTTTCTAAACTGAAAGAACCCAGCTTTCAAAAACACTCAGCACCAAGCAAGGACGACCAGATTTTTCAGAGCAGCTCAGTATTTACTGAAGCAGCTGGAGCAGCGAGGCTGCAGAAAGGAGCCACGGGGAGAGCTGCAAGGGCGGCTCTGGCAGGAGCTGCTCAGCTCACACCGCATTTCCGAATCCCAGAGCGCTGCTGCTGCTGACGGGCTCCTCGGGAACCTCGGCCCTTTGCACCTGTCAGGCTTTCACATCTGGGCCCTCTCACAATGAAGGTGCAGAGTATCTCCCACTTCAAACAGATGTCAAGAGTGAGATTTAAAACCGTAGGAAAAGATTCACTAATTAGCAGGAACGTGCAGAGATCATTGATCTTACACAAAGCAACCCCATGAACTTGAACGGTAAAATGTGTCTAAATCACTCTTGGGCTTTTGAGAATGGTGTCCTTTGTTGTCTTTTCTTTAGGAGCCTTGGAGTCAGTGCTGAGAGAAGACAACAATCATACAGAAATTGATTGCTTTTCCCCTAGAAGTTTCTTATAGATTTGGGCCACTTGTGGCACAACAGCCACACACTCCCCATTCCTCCTGCCATACACCAATGTTTTTGTGAGGCCCACCCAGCCAAAATGTGGGTAGGCAGCAGTGGTGCTTGGGGTAGTCCTTGAAGCAGAGCAAATGGAGGGAGCTTTGCCTTTGTGAGCACAGCAGGCTTACAGGATCAGGAGACAGAAAGCTGGGGAGATGCTTTGTGGAGAGGTCCATCACTGAAATGGTCTAAGGCCCTCTGGATGTCTTTTCTGCTTTAAGAGTATTAACAAGACCTGCCCTGTGAACCGAATCCTGTGCCCACAACAGACAGCAGCAGGGTTCAGTCAGGCCTACACCTGGTCCCACATTTTGTACAGTGCTGTGGGATTAGACTGCTTAGGAAGAATTCCCCATCTGCCAGCCTGCATGGTCACTAAGGCAGAGAGGACAGGAGCTGAGCAGAGGGTCTCTCCATGGTACAGGGATCCAGGCAGTGGGACAGAAGGGGCCTCTCTGCTGGGAGCCAGGTCTTGTCTCTGGGAGCTGGCAGCTCCATGCCAGTCACAAAAGTCCACAGGTTTCTTGAACACCATGTTAGGAGCTGCATTACCTGTCACAATGGTTGCATTTAAAGGGCTTTGCACCCGTGTGCTTTCTGTAATGCCTCGTGAGCTCGTCGCTCCGTGCAAAACGCCACTCGCACCCTTCCCACGAGCACTTGTAAGGCTTCTCACCTGCAGGGGGGAGGAGAGAACAGTCAGCGCGGCAGCAGCAGCATTACTGAGCACCCAACTTCAAAGCCCCGTGTCCTCCCACCCTGCCTCTAACCCGCTCGAGTCGGTTACCCCTTCTCACAACTCATGGTCAGCGAGGCATGCAAATAACTTAGGGCTTGTTATACTGGGAACAGTTCCAGTCCAGATTTTACCACAGCTAAAATTCTCACACAACCTTATATCTTGTTTCTAACAAAACCAGCCAACTGGCCTTTGAAGAAGCCTTAAGAATGTCCTCAAATGTCTAAGCAGCTGTGTGGCTGAAGCTCGATTTTCAAACAGCTTTTCAGCTCGCTCCAACCTTGCCAGATGTATTACTGCAGTACTTGAGTGACTGTACTAACACCTGAACACTGTACAGGTGTGCACCACTCCTGAGTGACCACCACTACTGCATCACACACTTTACCCCAATTCTATTTACCCCTTGTGATTCTATTTACCCCTTGTGATTCTATTTACTGCTTGTGTGGCCAGCCTCACATCTGCTCCCCTCAAGCATTCATGCCTGCTGTCCCCAAGGACTGCACCTTTTTTACCTGCTTCTGACAACACAATCTACTCCTGGGACCAAGAAATTATGTGAGAGGATCCATTTTTATTTCTTTGAATGGACTGGTCCTTCAGGCTTCTTGCACTACATGTTCATCAGCTGTTATTCTGCCCTAAAATATTAATACCATTGAAGGCAGTGAAATGGGGTAGTGGTAAAACAGGAGAGATTCTAGTCTGCTGGTAAGAGTTGGACTCAATGATTCTTGTGGGTCTCTTTCAACTCAGGATATTCTATGATTCTGTGCTCATATCTAACTATCTTCTAATGCATATCAGTCTCTGCAGATCAAAGTCTGCCATGGTGTAACATCTGTGGAGTCATTAACACCTTCTGATGAAGAATCCCAAGTCATGACTCCCTTTTCCTTTTCAGTGCACGTGCATTGGTGTGCATTCAAATGTAACATCTCCCCCCCCCCCCAACAAATGCTCCAGTGCATCTTCTCCTATAGAAACTCCACGTCACTCTTCCCCATGCAGTCAGTTGAGATAAAAGTCAGACAAGAAATCACTTTCACTACCAAGCTTCTAAGTGGATCATTACTTATTCATTTGTTCTTAAAATTGCTAAGAAGGTAATCTTAAAAAACCCACCATGGGCCACACTGAGGCTGCAATCTGTAAGACCCCTCTAGGCCAGTCTCATGAAACAATCACTTGACCACAGCAAAGACACAGATTGCTATATTTAGTGTGTATATTCAGCAAGTATAAGAGTGAGATCTGGATATGGGAGACCTATGTATATCATGATGATTAACTGGAAAGGCAAAAAGAGCAAGAAAAGTGAAAAGGGAAAAAAACTGCAGCAAAATACATGAAAAAGCGCTGTTCTCTGGTTTGTTTCTGCAGACTTCTTGGTGTACAGGCAGCCCCGCTGCACAGTGGTTATCTGCCCCAGACAGGAAAGTAGAATGGGCTGAGACCTTAACTGAAACTGAGCCATTTTATTGGCCTTTGAGAAGTTTATTTGGCTCAGTAGTTCAATTAGAGGATTCACTGGGATGAAGTTGTGAAGAAGGGGCAGCAACTGGCAAGACTACACCAAAATATCCATATCTCCTGCAGTCCCTGAACGAAGAAAGGCCATCCTGGATGTCCCTGCAGTGAGTCACAGTCACCCATGGGAAAATGCCCAACAGGACAAGGGACTGAGCCAACAACAACACTACCCCATTTAGAATGCGCCTGCTTGGTCATTTCTGCAGACTCACCTCTTGTTCCTTCATTCTTTGGACAGGATTTCTTCAGGAAAATAAGAAGTTAGAATCTTCTTAGTGAGCAAGGTGCTGGTGTCTTGTTTCTGGGCTTGTTACTCAACTGTACCTCAAACACTGTCACCAGTGCTGGCCCCATGCACTGGAGCTGCAGTTGCAGCAGTCTCCCCCCAGCCCTTTGCACCCTATCTGTCAAACAGCATCTGCTCTCCTCAAAAAAGGGGATTTCTCAGTCCTGTGCCTCTCAGTCCTGTGCCTGTGATGGAGCATCAGTTTGTCTGAACATTTCATGCATTATTTTAAAAAGCTGTCAGTAAACAAGCCTCGATGATAATGCAGTTCCTTGGTTCTCTGACGCTCTCTAGTGCCTACCTTAGAGGGGAGACAGCCAGGCAGGGAAACTGCCTTGCAGCACATTTGCCACACACACTGCAAAGCAAATGCAGAAGATGACTGCTCAGCCAAATCTGGCAGGTACAGCCAGTCTGAAGGATACAGTCATCGACAGAGCAGAAGGGTGAAGAAAAAGCATCCTGGGCTTTCTGTGAAACTATACAGGCCACTAGGACAGAAGTGGAGTTTGGCTTGTTAAAATTTGTCAAGAGCTTTGAAAACAGACAGTGCTATATATATATATATATATATGTAGGTTACAGGAGACAGAAAAGCCAAGCACGATTACTGGTGAACCCACAGAATGACACATATCTCTGTTACTTGCTGCAGGGGCTCCTCTCCCAAGAGTTCCAGCTTTGGCCTTGCACAGCCCTGAGCTGAGTTTTGTTTTTCCTTTGTAAGCCAAGTCCTGTTCAGCAAAATGTCAGACAGTACCTCTCAGCGCTGCAGACTGCACGCTGCCATAGCAGGCTGCCAGTGCACAACGTAAATGCAAAGGAGCACGGTGACCTTTAAAGCCATGTCAGACAGCTCCTTGACCCAGAGACCTCCAAGAGGTTCGATTTCCTGCCCTCCTGCAGCTACTCAAAAACACAAGAGGGAAGGAGAAGAGAGACCTGCCTGTCTCTGCATGTGAAGACTAAAAACAAACTGCTCCTTCAATGGCTGCTGTCACCTTACATGAAGATGAAATGGAAGTGTGTCTTGTCATGGTGCACATATGTAGAAAGCATGGGAATGAAAAAGGGGGGAGGGTCCTCCTACCTCACTACTGGCAATAGCAGGGAGGAAAAATGGGAAGGATCCTTTCCATGTGTTTGGCTGTTTTCTCTTGTTCAGAGGATTAGTGAGACTAAAAAGATAGATGATGAAATCTTCTTCTGCTGAAGGCAATGGCAAACTCCTACTCACTTCCACAGGGCCAAGATCTCCCTCTTTTTAAGAAATTAATTATGAGCTGCAAATCCAATTAAAAATAGGAACATCACGGAGTTGTGCCACACTGACTTTTTTCTAATTTCTCAGATTAAAAACCACATTCAAAACTTGTGCCTGCAAGCCACACCCAGGAAGGAGGCCCTACTCCTTACTTCACCTTTATTTAACAGAAGGATCTATGCAGTCCTTAAACCAATCCATAAATCCACATTTCTACAAACACACTCACCAAAACAGTCCTACAGAAATGCTATTAGCCCTTCAGATATACTTTAGGGTTTCAGTCCATCATGACTGCACACTTCTGTGAAACAGCCTCTCTTCCCTGTGGCTGTGTCCTGTGGTCCATACCTCATTTTAACCTTTTCATGTTCCTAGAGTATATTTTATACCCTGAGACTAGGATGCCTGGGGAGTAGACTCTCTTCCACTTCTGTTTATGGCACCTCACCCAACTGAGCTCTTCTTCTAAAGTAGCCCCATAGCGCATTTCAGTACAGTCTGGCCCTCCATCCTCTATTTCATCCAGCCTGGTCCAATCTGGTAACTGGAGGACAAAGACCTTTGAAAATTTATGGGAAACATGCAATAGTGAAGCTAAAATTATAAAACATGCAATAGTGAAGCTAAAATTATATAAAATCATAACAAAAAGTCCATCAGACTTTGGCAGCCCTGAAATTGGGTCACTGTTCCTTTTGTGACTAAGATGAATGCAAGACTAAATATTAGGCATCTAGTTACAGAAATAAACAAATCATTGGTATCGCTTTTTCTTGAAAGCCAAAAATTTATCATTTGGAAGTATGAAAAGCCAAGCACACAATCCCATTTACACTCCTGTGGCAAACACGATGGATATAGCTGGGCTGGTTCTGTAATGACCACCACAGCAGAATTTGGAACTTCTCCCTCCATTTTCCAGCCTCGGGAATTCTTGGTGAGTTTCATCTCATGCAGCTCTAGATACTGAAAGCCAACATCTGACCCTGCCACCTATGGCATTCTTTTTCAAGTTAATGGGGTGGCAAAGGCAGGGGTGGGCTGTGACACCTCATACCCAGGCAGTCTGGAATTGGAGGTGAATTTCTCTGCCTTGATGGTGCAGGGGGCCAGGCAAGCAGCTCAGCTGCACTCACCTGTATCTTTGCTCTCCAGCCACAAGCCAGAGAACATCAGGTTTTTGCTCCAACACATATTTAAACTGTAAACTCTGTACAAACCTTCACAACAAATACGTTCTCACAAAACACAGCAATGGAGATGTTGTCTCTTCTCAAGATCCACCCCCTGTCCTTGCCGCCTACATCCCACAGGCACCCTCTAGGTCCCAGACATATTTCTCTTGTCCAAGAAGTAAGGCAGTGTTTGCTAAGACATCTCAGAGAGGCTCTTTCAGCAGAGTGATTAGTAGAAACATTAGGTTACAGGACACAGAGGTACCTACTCAAGATCAGCTGAGGACATGACCACAGAACTACAGCACATAATGGGCACATAATACTTCTCATAGCTGCATTATTTATTGCCAGTCCCAAGGGTTAAAAAGTCTTAAGTGCACTCTTCTACAGAAATAATGAGATTTTAAAGAAGAAAACAATAATATTCAGACATCATTTGCCTTCTGCTTTGTAGATAACCTAGGGCCATGGTTTTAAACCTCTCTTTGCAGCCCTGCAGGCTAGGAACATTTATTTTGAAATACAGAGGAAGAAATTTGCTCTCTATTCCCCAAATTTCAACAGCAGAGACTTTAAAAAGAAAACCCTCCAGATTTAGGAATGTGCACAATAAGATCACAGAGTTCCAGTGTGATGGGGTGAAGCCCTGGCTCCATCCAAGTCATTGGAAAAATGTTCATTAGGCTCAAGTTTCACCCTGTATCTTTATGGAATTGAAAGCAAAGCTATTATGATTATCCATCCATATCTATTTCCTTGCCCTCCCAGGCACTCTCCTGCAGGGCACTTAGTAAAACAATCAAGTAGTTTAAGCTCCCAGTCCTGCAGTGAGCTTCAGAGGAGAATCACAGTCAAAATCCTTGCTGATATTTCTCTGTGCTAAAGTGTGGTAGTGTCACGGGACTCCTTTAGTCCCTTGACACTCCTTTTTGATTCAGCCAAAAATGTTTAAAGAAACTGAGGGGAAACCCCCAAATTCAGCCTATATGCATATTTTGAAGGCTATTCAAAGCAAACATTAGTTCCACTATGTTTGAAGAGCTCCTTAATATTACACAGCTACACAAAGCTAGCATGTGAAAGTGTGTTTAAGAAAGCAACAGGAAAAAACTAGCATGTGTTATAATCCACTGAGAATTTTTCATATATACTTTCAAAATCCAAAAAAAAAGTTGTCTGAAAGAAATACAAATATTTCCTTCCTTTTTATAATCTGTAATTTAAAAACCGTTTAAAATGAAACTAGTTCTAAAAGTCTCAATTTCTACAAGTATGTACTGAAAGACACTTTCAGCTACACTGGTTTGAAGACTGATGTTCCCAGAGAACTAGACAACCTGTAAAATTACAGCTGAAAAAAGGAATTAAATGCAAGATTTCTTGCATGTATTTTTCATATAAGGAAGCTCTGGGGGTCTGATATGTGTGAAAATCAAGTGCTTTTTAAGAGTGTTTTAATAACTTTCCTTGCTACCCTAAGAGTGTTTTAACGATTTTTCTTGCTACCCTTCCTGAGAAGCCCTTTTGGGACCTACTGCTCCTGGGCTGAGAAGGACCATGCTGTTGCAGGAGCAGCAGTGTCACTGCAGGATGAACCCAGGCATCCTTCAGAGGCCAGTGCCTGTGGGGATGCTGCTGCTGCAGACAGGAGTCGCTCTGAGGTGCCAGAAGCTGGTGTGGTTCTGGGGGAGAAGCAGCCCCCCAGAGCAGAGATATGCCAGGCAGGCATTGCTAGCTACTCTGCAGTTTATGATGAAAGTCTGCCTCAGCACAATGAGAACCATAATGTGGAACTTCACATTACCAATATTTTATATTTATGTAGCACTCTTCATCTCCAAGGGTCCCTGAGAGCTTTACAAGCTACATACATGGCATACCAATGAAGCCAAGCCATAATTCTTCTAATTAGCTGAACATCAGCACACAGCACATGGCACAACAGAAATTGTTACTGGTCACTCCTCTCTTCCTATGTCAAGTGCTATATGAGATTTAATAGAAACATACCTCAGAAGGACATTTGGGGTTAAGGACCACTGCAAAATGAAATCTAACAAGACAGGTCTCCTTAACACCAGTGCCTGTCCTCCCTCATTACATATACACACCTTGTCAAATATGAGACACAGAAGAGGAGCTGCCCCAGACCTGCTCCCCACTTTCACACCACATTCAGCAGGTTACCATCACATGGCTCAGGCAGCTGCTCTGCTGGTGAAGTTACAAAAAAGTTGGTGAGTGGCTGCAGTCCAGAGCACAACAACATCAGCCTCTTTTTAAGATTAATAAGTTTATTTCTTTAGCAAAAGGAAGAGCAGGCTATTTAATACACACATCCTCTGGAGATCAATGCTAATATCTAAGTGTATGTGCATGCAACCCATCAACCAGTAAAACTAATTACAAAAATCAATTTCAGATACTTTTCTGAGCCTTTCATTCCTCAATATACTCCTAATTGATTTTTGTTGGAGAATAGAAAGCCTAATTAATATTTTTATTATTTAAAAGGAATGCAAAGAGGGGGCAATGGTGAGTGCTTAACTGGTCCGCCAATGTTTTCTACACAAAAAAAAAAAAGAGAAAAAAATTAAATTGTCATTTTATTCAGTTTTGCCACCTGCTGGAAAAATGGAAAAGCCTTTGAAAGGGTGACAAAGCACAAGAGAAAAGCTGGCAGAAGACAGTATGGGGCAGAAGAGGAGTGTGACAGGATTGTGAAATACACAATGTGAGAAGGTTGTATCTATTCTTAGAAGGGCAGGGATGATCAAGTGTAAAAGCAGTACATTTGCATGAATGATGTACAGCTCCTTTCATCCAAAAAGGTCAGAAATGCCCTTATAGAGAGGTGACTCTGATTATATTTATACTAGAGATGGGGGAAAAGAGGTTAAGAAGGAGACCCAACGTCCAATCAGTCTTTCTACAAACTTCAAAGCTCCGGATTAGTTCCTAAGGGCCTTGCCAAGGCTCGTCTACCAAGCCAGCAGCAGTTTTCAGCATGTAGCCATTCAGGACACAAAAAGAACCAATTTTTGCAGCATTATGTCTTACACACACACAAGCACCTAACACACATCCATAAAGCCCACTTGCCTAGCTGAAAAGCAGAGCAAAGCAAAGCATGTAGGCAACATTCAAAGAAATGGAAATGTTCCATTTTCTACTCAAGAGACTGCATTTAACAAGCACACATTGCCCTCCATACTGAGCCCTGAAGGAGGAGAGGAACGCCTGGCTTTATCTCTTTGGGTCTGAGCACGACTCCCATTGAGAGTGATAAGCCTTTGCAATGCGCTCCCCGTTCAAACCCCCTCTCCACAGCTCCTCTTTGAAGGAAGCTCCTCTATGCTGGGGAGCAGGGCTGGGGCACAGATGCTGGTGCCAGCCTGAGCCCAGCTTGCGCCCATTAATTGCCAGCACACCCTCCGTGGGACAGGCCCTGGGGACAGGAGCAGAGCAATAGGGACACACGAGCACCCGGCAGCAACACCAGCAGCAAAACTACCCAATGAAACCCCCAGAGTAAGTGAGTGGGGATGGGGAGGAAAATTTAAAAAAAGAAGGAAGAAGGAAGGGGAAGGGAGGGGGGAAAGGAAAAGAGGAAACAGGAAAAGGAAAAGGAAAAGGAAAAGGAAAAGGAAAAGGAAAAGGAAAAAGGAAAAGGAAAAGGAAAAGGAAAAGGAAAAGGGAAAAGGAAAAGGAAAAGGAAAAAGGAAAAGGAAAAGGAAAAGGAAAAGGAAAAGGAAAAGGAATGAGTTTGCTTGGCAACAGGCAGGCAGAGGCAGCTGCGCGGCAGGCCGGCCCGGTAGCGCCCGCACCTCCTGCACGTCGTGCCGGGCTCTCCTAGGAACAGGCTGCGCACGCCGGCCGCGCTGTTGCGCTTCCCCTCCTCTCCTCCTGTTCCTCCCGATCACGCGAGGCATCGCTGTTTGCCCTAATTACACATTCTCTGCTGCTTCGAGCTGCCATTACTTCGGTCCCCAGAGGAGCAGCAAGAAATTTTAAAAAATGTCCTCTAATAAGGGCTTCTAGTTTCAGATTCTGTGGAGCTCTGCAAGCTCAAAGATGCAAAGCAAGGTAGCAGCAGCAGAAAGAACCGATGAAAAAGGAAAAAAAAATCAGCAGCTCACTGGATCAGATTTTTCCAGCACTCTGAAACATGTTCTCTTCCCTTTTTTTTTGTAAGGTATTTTAGAGGGTGGACAATGAGATAGCCTTTAAGGACAATGTGCACATTTACATAATCCAGAGCAGTGTATTAAAGATGTGTTCCTTTGAAACCTATAGTTTAGGTCAAGAGTTTCTGAGAAATTCCAGATTATAAATAAAGGCAAACAGGCCAAGAAAAATACAAGATGCATGTAATCATGGACCATGTTGAGAAAAATGACAAAATCATTTAAGAGGAACAGACTCCCCTTTTCCAGATGCTAACATTTTTAATGATTTTGCTCCATATTTTTGCTAATAAATGAGAGGTTTGCTTATTCAAACTATTGCAATGATGATGTTTTCAGCATTTACCATCTTCTCCCTTAAGTCACTAGAAAATCAGAAAAAAGATGACCAAAAATATGATGCAGACTGGCAGAGACAGCACAGGAATAAAACACGAGGGGAAAAGAACATACATTCCTTCTGATTTTCCACTTTTGTCAACAGCAAAAATGGAAAAATATCAAGGATCTCAATCATTCAGATACTGAATCTGATTTGGGGATAGATGCAAATAGGAAATAATGTGCTTGGGTTTAAAGAATACACTGGCAAGTTCTCTCACCAAAGGCTGCCCTGGTGCCAAGGCAGAGCTACCTACATGCTGGCAGGCATTAAGGAGATCCCACCCTTCCTGGTGCTTTCTCTGTCCTTGGGCACAGCTGGCAGGGGGCACCAGCAGCTCCACACTGAGCAGGGCTCAGTAGAAAGGCCTTGGCAGTGCTGCTGGGCAGCCCTTGGTGAACCAAGCAGACTAATGTCAAGAGCACAAGGCAGTGAGTAAAGATAATTAATTTTACCAGCTAAGAAGACTCCCCATCTGGATTTCAGAAAAGGCACAAAGGATTACCTGTCCTTAGCTCTAAGGGGGTTACACACAACCAGCTGGAAAGTACTCAGACCATTCATGCTGCCAGGAGAGTGCAAGTAACCAAAGGAGAACACAAATGTATTACAACATTCCGTTGCTGGGTGACACTGTGTCTTCAGGGAGAAAAAAATCAAAAAATAAAGAGGTTTTCATGTAAACATGTATGAAACATGTTTACTAACACACATTCAAAGCCAAACAAAGCCCAAGAAAAAATCCTGTTTTCTACGGATCTCAAAAAGAATTAATGATAAAATATCACTCATATGGAAGTCAGTTTACAATGGATCATAGCTTAATCAATTCAAGTTAATTTTTACCCAGATATTCACAGATAGAAGTTTTCTATTATTTTCAACTACATGGGCCAAGTTTTTAGCTAAACTTGTTACACTGTGCACAGTTCTTTTCTCCCTGCCTCTCTCCAACACACATGCTCCGATTTCTAAAATAACAAACAACAACCATACTGGAAAAAACCCAAATGTGGAAAATTTCTCTCTGAAGAAGGAAAGGCTTTGCAAACTTTACAGGTGACCAACAAGATGTACAAATGGAAGTTTATATTAACTAAGCTATTAAGACCTCTCTGTGTGTGATGAGAGTCCAGATGTACAGGAGGAAGGAATAAATCCCCACTAAGCCTCTGAATGTGCACGGCCATACAGTTGAGTACACCTTTCTTTCAGAACTCAGCTGGGCATCAGCTTTTATCTTGAAACTCATGTTTGTCATCATTAGCTTAGCTAGCATGCTTGCAAATGTTTTTTCAGCATTCAGTTTTTGTAGCCACAGTTTTCAGTTCTGAGTCCTGAAAGCCCGACATCTTCAGGCACAAATCTACCTAACACAACATTTGTGTGCTTATCTGCAAATGGGGACTTCTGGGATTGCAAACTGGCCTGCAGTGTTTTAAAGACTTTGAGTCTTATTAAGCCTTCTTATCATGTCTAAAGCTGACCAGTGGAAAGATTTTGGTTCTGCAGTCATTGTCCTGAAACAGGTGGCTTCACCCACTGTGCAAGAAGTTGATCCACACACAGAGTCGAGGTACTTATTTACAGTTCTGTGCAGAAAGGGGTGCTGGGTGGCAAATCCCCAAAGGAGGGTGTAGATGTGCTACCTACTGCTTTAGTGAGAATCTGAATCACCACACATGTTATGAAGGGAATAAGCCTCTTTGAAATTTTATATGGTAGACTGTATCCAATTGACATTGTGGAGTAAAAGGTAATGGTATGTTGACAATGGTCCGTTATTCCTCTTACAGGTCAGTTTGTCCAAGACCCTGCTCAAGAGGGGTTAAGATTTTTTGTCAAAATGCATGAAATTTTGGCTTCAAGAGGATTTTGTGTGGAAACATATCATGGCTGCCCAGCTGGGGCACAGCACTGAATGTAGCTTGGATGGAGGCTGGGCACAGCCCACAGAGCAAATCCTGTGGGACACAGTGCCACTCCCCTGCTGGGCTCAGTGCCTGCCAGCATTCATAGCAGTGGGACAGGCTTCCAAATCCATCTACCCAGGTGCTTCCCAGCTCCATTTTGGCTTTCATTGCCTGCCAGCCAGGCGGGAAACGTGTTGTGACATCATGGAGCCCTGTGTGACAGCAGCCCATGATGTCACATTCCCAACATGTGCAAGCACATGGAGACTGGGCAGCCCAGAACATTACAGCCTGAGCTGCGACCAACATGGCACGCCGAGGCAGCTCACGTGTCAAGATGTCACCCTTGCAAAGGACCAGAATGAGGCTCATCCTGGCGGTTTTCCTGACCATAGTGCTCCACAGGCTGTCTCTGTTATTCACTACCCCCACGCGTACGGCCAAAGAATGCACCAGCAGCCTAGACCCCTGCAATCCCACAGACTGGGTGAGGTTCAGGATGGGCATCGTTCCTGAGGGTCCAAAGAAGCCACCTGCTTTCACCAAGTGTATGACTGCTGCATGGACCAGCACCACTGGCCTTTGCAAATGCCAGCACCAGGTCAGGGAGAGGCTGGACATCGCTCCTGAGTGACTGAAGCAATCACCCATTATCCCAGAGAGTGCAGCCTCCAGGCTGCCCTATCCTTTGCGCCAGTTCTGGAACCACCTTCCCCCTTGACTGAGCTGGTTGCTCTGTACAGCCTGGCAACCTGTGGGGCTGCTCAGCATGGCTTGTATTGCCTTCTGTATCTGGAGAAATGTGAAGAAACCTCATCTTCAGTACGGACAGACTGCTGGGAAAAGAGCACCTTGAGGTGGTCCAAATTGTTCTACGGGGTGGAGGCCAAAACCAGCCTGCCACGCAGGGCCATGAGGCTTTTCTACCACCTCCACATGAAAGAGCTCTTCTAAATCAAGGAACCAAAGATAACTGACAAAACAACCAAGATAAGACCAGGATACAAGGAAAAAACAATGCTAACTCATCAAACTAGGAAAAGGGTAATTTTGGCAGAGGGAGATTATGAACATTGACCCATGGTGCACTGATTCGAGAACTCAAAAGAAGAAGACGACTGTGCAAGAGGAACAAATCATTTAACCAAAAGAAGATTGAATAATAATAAATTAATAATATTAACTATGTCTTGTAGCCAAGGGATTTTAATGCCTTGCTCCTGTCAAATGTTCTGTGGGACTGCCTAGACCAACTGGAAGGGCAAAGTTAAACCCATATAGGCTGCTGAATTGTGGCAAGACATTGCCACAGGTAGAGAAGTTGCCTGTAAAAGTACACCATGTAGATGCCCACATATTCAAATCAGGCTACTGAAAAACATTGCAACAATGAACAGGTGGATCAGGCTGCCAAGATGAAAGTGTCTCAGACGGATCTGGACTGGCAACATAAAGGTGAATTAGTTTTGGCTTGGTGGGTCCATGATGGCTCAGGTCATCAGGGAAGAGATGCAACACGGTGGGCTCATGACCAAGGGGTGGAGTTAACCACAGACAGTAACTATGAAACATGTGCTGCCATCAAGCAGGCCAAGCATACAGCCCTTGTGATAAGGGGAAAATGGCTGAAATGTAAGTATGGAGAGGCCTTGCAGATCAATTACATCACACTCCCACAAACCCACCAAGTCAGGCACTAGATGCTGACAATGGTGGACACAACCACTGGATGGCTGGAGATGTACCCTGTGCCTCACAGCACTGCCCAGAACACCATCCTGGGCATTGAAAAGCAAGTCCTGTGGTGGCACAGAACCTGAGTCAGACAATGGAACTTATTTCAAAAATAGCCTCACAGACACCTGACCAGAGAGCATGGCACTGAATGGGTATCTCATATTCCCTATCCTTATCAGGCTGGTCTCCCTACCTGCAGCTGTTTTTTGCTGTAAGGTGGGCACTGCTTTTGCCATTGTGCCCATGGTTTTATTTGGGACCCCATCACCCTTGGTAAAAGCATGGACACCTCTGCTGTATTCAGGTCAGCTTCCATGAAGCCTTGTAGTTCATCTGCTCCTGTTTTCAAGTTGCTGCTGCTGGTATGCGGGTGTGTGGGACTGTGTCCACATGGGGTGGGAAAGACAGGCTCTGGATTAGGAGAGGTCCATCCAGGCTGCTGGCTACTATCTGCCCAGATATGACCCAAACACCCACACTGTGCTTAGGAAAAGCCTCTAACCCAGCAGCTGCCTTTAAGATGAGAGGTAGCACACTTGGCTTTTCCTGCCCAGAACACTTCAGGTCTCCTAGTCATGCCCAGCTCAGCCTAAAACAGCATTTCTGAGGACACATCTCCAATTCATCCCTGGCATGACCTCAAATAGTTTAGAAATGACCATGCTTTTGGACAAACGGACAAGAAAATCATAGCTTCTCGTTGTTAACTTGCCAATTCTAACCAGTGTGGGACAGCAGCAACACAAAGGGAAACTGGCAGAAGACAAATCGTTGGGTTTTTCTTTGAGTCTCTTTTTGTGATCTCTATCATTTGCCCACTGTCTGGGTGCTTCACAGGGGCTCAGGAGCAGGTGGATGGGTATAAAGAAAACTCCAAATTACAAATTCAAGAAGGCTTCTCTGTGCCTTACCAAGGTAGACTGCCGTAACACTTGGAGGCACCTGCACTTGCCCTCCTGAAGCTGCTGAACAGACAAAACCCATCAATTTCTAAGTCTACCTTGTCCCAGAAATCTTCTCACATGGCAAACAAACAAACAAATAACACCTATTTACATTTTCAAACCCAAACACTAAGATTGTCTCATGCTATTGATTTGGCAAATGATGGAGCAGAAACACAGGACCGAGAATTCAGGTATTGACAACAAGCTATGGATGAACACCACTGTGTTTTAAATGGCAAGGGCTGCTTTTGGCAGGGGCCATCCTCCCATCCTCCTGCTGCCTGGGTGGTTCTCAAAGATAATTTTTTAAGTCTAAGCTCTTGCTGTAATAATGAAGTGAGGCTCTGACTCTCCTCAACAAAACCACAACACTCCCCTACAAACTTGCCAAATGGCTAAAAGGTTTCAAGATCAGAAAGTTATAGGGAGTTTAGGATCAAGCTGGGCTTACTTTAATCAGCTTTGATAAAGATTTGTTATGTTTTTACAAAAAAAAAAACTTTTTGTGTAAAAACATAGCAAGTCTTTATCAACAACAAAACCACATCTTTCCTAAGCAACTGTACTCCCCAAGAAATGCAGCCCTGAATGAAGGTCTTTCACATACCCTTCCTCCTTCTATTCCCTGGCTCTCACTACCAGCAGTGTATTCATCTGTTGATTTAGCTGCTGCCATTGGAGCTTCAGGATCCTCCATGTCCCTCCACGTCCCCTTGGAGGTTTCAGTCCTGCACACAGAGCTGTGGACTCACCACAAAGCCATGGGTCTCTGTACAACAAAAACATCTTGGGCTTTGGCCTTAATTTCTCCTATGTCACCAATACTGTTCTCCCAAATGCTCTTCCCTAAGTCATTATTCAGTCTTGAATCCTGCAGAATTGGTGCTGTGCTTGGCTACTTGCTTTTTCCTTCTCTTCATTGGCTTTCTGTTCACAGGTGCTACTACACTAAGACAAGACAGAAATGCAGCTTTCCATTCATGTGCTATCACTGACACAGTCTTTATTTTCTCTTTTATTCCTTTCCTTTGTATTAATCTTCTTTGTTATCATCCAGCCTACTCTCCTCAACTTTGTCCCCTCCAATAATTTTCAGATTCCAGATATTTTCTCTTTCATCTCCAACACTTGGTGAAAGTTCTTCTCTATTATTTGATACAACATCTCAAAAACCTTCTGTTGGCAAATGCTCTTTCTAATCTCTCGTGTCTCATCTTTTTCTTGCAAATGTAGTACTTTGTTTTCCTGCAGGGTGGATTTGTTTGTTTTAGTTACTCTCACCCAGCATTTTGGATCAAAGAACTCTATAATTTACAATAAGATGTCCTGACAATGTGAAACAAATCCCGCTTAAGAAGTGCTATCTTAAGATCACATGTAGACTATTTACATGGGTATTTCCCACTTGTTTAGCCCTTAGAAACCTAAATACAGATCTTAGGTGCCCAACTCTTGTTTTTCAGACTTGAGCTTCAGTTGTATCCAATCCTGATTTTGGATGGATAAAGAAAAAAAAAATCAAACCTTCTGATCCTTGTAAAATGCAAATCCTAGCAGAACCCCATAAGGGTAATTTTTTTATCACTGCACTGTCCCAGTCTTAAGGATTTCCTGGCCAGTTTTTATGTGCTACATCTTCCCCAGTCAGAAAGTGCCCACGCCATCTTATACCTTTCCCTGCAAATTACTGCAAGGAAGGCTGATAGGAATGGTTTTGTCAGGAGATGGAAATCTCCAGCAGTTTCTGATCTGGGAGACAGTCACATCCCATGACTAATCTTTCCATAGGTCACAGGCCAGCTCACCCTTAGACTTATTTGCATTCAACACTCTCCAGCAATTTCCTGTTTTCTAATTTAGGAAGTACTGATGATTATACATGGGGTTTGGCTCATTGGAATTCCTTTCCTCTCCACTCTCCATTACACCGACAATTCATCTCCATGCATGTGTGAAGGCAGGATGAAAATTTTCCTCTCTCAAAAGAGAGAAAATGCCATTGTTTGCACTGATGTCTGCTCCACGAATAACTGTGAGAGAATGTGCTAGAGTTGAATTACCATGACAGTCATGGTTGCTCCTTCTTTAGATGTTTTTACTGCACCCTCACACTGGCATTGTGGTTTTCCCAAATCTCTAGCTCACCTTTTCTTCTGTTTACAGGCCCAGCTGCTATTTCTTCCCCGAGGGGCTTCTTTACTGCACTCTGACAGTCAATCCCACCACTGCTCTTAGCTCCTTTACACACCCTTAACTTTAGATGCCCCAGCTTGCTTTGAGTTCAGTCAAATATTTTCATTTCCCTTTCCATACAGACAATGTTTTTCCCTTTCCCTTCCAGATTAAATTCTCTCCCACACAGATGATTGTTTTTCCCTCTCCAAAGGTCATCCAGAAGGTGGTTTCATAACCAGTTTGACCACTGATGGGCCTTATAGTACTGTCCTGATTCTCTTGCAGATGAGTTGTGGGACAGTAACATGGAAGATGCAGCAAGTGAAATGTGAAATGTGGGGTTTGATGGTCCCTGGGCTTCCCAGCAAAGTAAAACTCCAAGAGAGGATTGTTCCCAAATCTAGCATGCTGCTATCAGCCCGCATTGCCTGCAGCCCAGCCCGGCTCATCACGCAGCAGCAGGAACAGCAGCCAGCGTCTGTCTGGTCAGCCTTACATATGAATGAAAGGAATGCAGCCTCCTTCCGCTGCCTTCCACCCCCCAGCCGCTCCCCAGCCCATGGCTTCTTGTTTTCATGCACTGCAGTAAATCCCTTTGATCCAGCAAGTGGCCTTTGCACGTGCAAGCTGAGTGACCAGCCCACATCTGCCCCTGTGCCTGTGAGCCCCACGCTGGGAGCTCTTTGTGTGCCGGGCGCTCGCACCGCTCCACAGAGCCCACACTGGCACGCTGCTCTCGCATGACACACTAACAAACCACCAGCCAAAGGAAAATACCTTGCAATCATTTCAGGCCCTCTGGCTCAGCCACTGACTAAGCCAAGTGGCTACTAGCCATTGACACTGCTGGGTGCATTTGCAACCCACAGCACACTCAGTCCCGGCAAAAACACAAAGCACCCATGGAGAAAAGGGCTCCTTGTCCCATGCCCTGAAGGCTGCATGGGAAAGGACACAGCCCTGACATTTAAAATTCAGTCCCAAATATCCATAGCTACTCCTCTCTGTCCCATGTTTTTACCAGAGGCAGGAACTCCCTGTGGGGAACCCCACTATAGAGGTCAGTGTGAACACATTAGATGTCTTGATTGTACCAGCTCTCATTTAAGGCATCCAGCAGTCAAGTGTGTTTTTAGGGAACAGAGCACGCAAGCAGTATGAAGGAGTCTGAATGACTGTGTGCTCCAGACTCAAATAAGCTGTTTAGGTAAGCCTATCACACTCCTTCCCTTGATTTACTGGGGCTGCTCCCAGGATGCAAATGTTCACAGGTATTTAGACAACCTGCTTTCCACAGACAAAATGAGAGACAGGTTTCCTGCTCCCAGGTTCTGCATCAAAGATGTGTTTTAACAACAAGGCTGCATTCAGTCCTCATCACCATGCTACAAAGCTGTGCACAGCTAGGACATGGATAGGGGCAGAGTGGTTTCACAGCTGTTAGGATGAGAGAGATCATCATTCCAAGCTTGTATTCCCTCTTGTTTTTTGCCTTCCTGCTTTCCTAACAACCTAAGCTATCTGCTCAGGACATGGTGAATGGAAACAGAAACACTCCCATAATTTGGGAGTGTTTAACCACTGACAGTTTAATTGGCAATATCAGAGCTAGCTTATCCCACCAGGTGAAGTGCTGGGAATGGGAGGTCTGGGCTCTGCACCCAGGCAGCTGCAGTCTCATCATCTGATAAAGGTCTTCCCTCTCTGCCAGCGAAGGCAGACGTGCCTCTCTCACCACATCAAGCACTGCTGTGGATGGGCAGGCTCAGCACGTCAAGGCACCACCTACAATCCAAGGCGATTCAACAGAAAGATCACAGGGCCAGTGAGAAACGTTTCTCATTGTGGATTAACTGTAAAATGTAAGATTTCATATGGTAATGTTAGAGGGGAAAGGTTTTGGCCTCAGAAAATTCAACCAGGCCTGAGGCTGGGATCAAAAGCATGCAAACTCTTACAAGATTTTGACAGCAAAGGGTTGAGGTGCTGAGAGAAAAGTTTTTGTAAGTGCTCCTCATGATTCCTTGTCCATATCCCCATTTGCATGACTACACCAGAAAAACTTCACAAGTTCACCCTTTCTACACTATTGTGTCATATCCCTGACTAAGCTCAGAAAAAGCTGTGTAAGACCCATCACTTCCAGCTTGAGAACGAACATGGGGATCATATCTGAACAGACAAGATCACTGGGTCAACTGCTCTCACACTCTTCATTTGTGCTTTCATGGAAGCTCCATTGTCTGCTGGAAGGCCTTGGTTGGAATGACCCACTGGCCAGCCCCAGCAGGGCGAAGCTCTCACAGCAGCATTGGTGCGACAAGGAACCAACATTCTGAACATGTTGATGGTGATTTTAAAATTATTGTACTACTTTCACTGGCTTTCAAATCACTGAATCACAGGTGAGGTCACTCCTGGCAAGGCAGCTATCCCCAGTAAAAGCACTAGAAAGCCCATATAAAAAGATCAATGCCTTTTATGTCTTACTATGATTTATACTTCAGACCATGTAACTTTTACAGTGCTGCCTGGTATGTGATGGATGCAGCTCTCTTAACAACCCACATATTTATCTGATTTACTGTGTTGGTCCAACGTGTTATTTTCTACCTTGCAAGAACAACCTTGCTTCTAGGAATCTGCCTGCATGATAAGATCGTGAACTAAATGTGCAGTTATTGTAAGAGACCACACATTTTACAGTAAAATTGAGAAAACTGATTACAGCAATCCCTCTGGAAACAAGAATAATCACATGATAAGACAGTGCTAATGGGAATTTATCATCTCTCATCACATGTGAAGCTTAGAACAAAGCAGCAACGTGTGTGAACTGCATAGCTATTAATGCCAATGAATATCAGCTGAAGAGCTGCTGGGGAAGAAATGAGAGGGGGGAACCTGAACAGCCAGCCTAAGCCAATTCAGTATGCTTCAACCAGCTTACACACAGATATATATATATATATATATATAGATATAGATATATATATATAACATTTGTAAATGTTACCCAAAATAACAGCCTCACATCTATCCATACAGCCCATTTCCTCTCTACCTACATTATTTAATTCAAACTCTAATGTCATTCTTTTATTTGTTTTCACTATATTTTAGCACTGGAGAAGTCCAAGATCATGACTATCTGAAGGGTATGTGTCTCTGCATGCCTACACGTCTGCATATACACACGCTGCCTCATGCACAGATTATTCCTCAACCACATATTTAAGATCTGAAACACATTTCTCTTTCTCCCATACAAAAGGCACCAAAAACCTACCCACACTATTTTCTATTTGAAGAAAATAACACTTGACTAAACTTTACATTTTTAAAGTTGTCTTGGGGAAGTGAGTGCCAAAAACCTGCAGTGACATGCACATAGTTTTAACATGAATGATACATCTATGTCCCTTAGGTATCCTAAAATTACTCTGCATCAAGCCCCATGAGACATATGAAACCCCAACAGGTTAGTGGTAGATGGTGAACTCCTCTGTTCTACTGAATAATGGGTACATTTGCTGGACTATCATATTTTCCACTGCCTTGTTTCATAGACAGAAGCTTGGACTTCCAGAAGAGATTTTTTTTCCCTTTTCTAAATGAGAATAAAAAGAGATGGTAACGGGTAGGTGGCAGGACAAGATGAGAGAAGCACCCTGCATAAGTACCTGTATGAGTCCTCTGGTGAGCCTTTAAGTGGGAGCTCTTTGTATAAACTTTCCGGCACCCATTAAATTGACAGCGATGAACCCTCTTCTTGTTTTCTGGGGATGCTTCTGTCCCTGCACCTCCTTGCTCACTGTCACTTTGCCCACTTTTTATTGTCCCCGCAGTCGCTGTTGCTACACCCACTTTCACAGAGCTGAGTGAAGTTTTCTTGGCTACCAGTTTCAACGTCACTGTGCCATCCACGGCTGAGAGAGTCTGTGGGGTTTTGACGAGGTGGCGGCTCAGCTCTGGAGAGGAAGGGGGGGTTAATGAGGTCACTGCATTGAGCTGGGCCTGGTTGACGGCTGTGTAGCCTTCTGTGGAAGAGCTGGTGGACTGTGAGCTGAGGCACGTCTCAGACAGCAGCTTGTCATGGGAGAGGATGATGTCCATGTTGGCGCTTTTGTCACACGCACTCGTCTCCACTGGTAAAAGGATGGGGTCCAGCCGCCGTATATTGTCCTCTGCATCTGGGGCGGAGGAGGCATGAAGGAAACAGTCCAAATCCTCACCAAAGGTCTCAGAGATCTTCCGTGGCTCGGTCTGAAGGTATCGCTCCAATTCCAGGCATGTCTGCAGAAGGGAAAGGGAGATGGGAGGGAGAGAAATCACTGTTAGAGAGAGATTGCAGCATAGCTGCCACCGAGGGCAGAACATGGTCCAGAGGTACTCATCATTCCAAGACAGCACTCATCAACACCAGCTTTTTCTGGTGAGATAGTCACACCCTGGGAGACAGGAAGATTTGGCACTTGTTTGAGGCTGCTCAGAGATAGTCTGGGAATACCCACTTATGGTAGCGGTATTATACTAGAAATGAAGATGCAACAACCAGAAAGTATCCACTACATTTTCATTAAAGTCTGTACATTGTTCCATGGGCACCAGGGCCTTCCCAACTTAAAGTATAATCTGTCACTTCCATATGAAACTATCCTAATAGACTCATCATTTGGCACGTACAAACAAAATAGTCACCTCTCCAAATAACTGCTTCCTCTTCCTTCACAAACATTAACTTTCTCTCCAAATTTAACTCAGTGTAGTTGGCTGGGGCCTAATCTTCCTTAAACAACACAATTCTAAGTAAGTGTGACATTTTAAGATAGGAGGTAGAAAAGCTTCCAGTGAGACCACAGCTTGTTTAAAGGGCCTGAGAGAAGGAAAGGTGAGAGGAAAAAACCCAAAAAAACTATCTACTGTCAGTTTTAGAGGGAGTTTTGGCACATCTGGTCAAATGGAGCTTCCTATGTACAGGACACCAGACTTGCACACAAACACACACTCACCCCTTTATCAAAAAGTAGGTGAAGTTGCAGTCAAAGAGGCTATCACATAAAAACGTGCTCCTGCACCTCCACAGCAGTGATCATCAGCACAAGGATGGGATGAACCTCCTACGTGAATGTGTCTTATTATGAAGTGTCCTGAGCATGCCCCAAAAAAGCCCTCAGCTACCAAAACACTGCCCCAGTGCCCTCCATAGCCAACGCTAAAAGCTTTTATTGCTTATAGAGAACCATTTGCTGGAGTTTCAGGAGCTTCTAATGGAGTTTATTAGCACTGTTTTTCATTTCTTGCAGCTTGAAAGGATAGCTGGTTTAATACCACCACAGTGATTTCACAGGGCTTGGAGAAAGAGACATTCTAACTAATACATTTTAGAAACCTCTAAAAACTACTCCTCAGAGAACACTTCTACCAATATTAAGAAAGGGATTTTAGTAAAAAATTTTTAATCTATGGGAGCTGGTGACCCAACTACATCTCAATCTGGAGAGTCCAGCATCTGATCAAGAAATAAAAGCTTCACATGACCAGAGGAGAGACAGAGACTTCTGCCTTCTAAGTACAAAGGTCCCATCAACAGGAATGTAAGGAGGCCCCACTGATGGCTCTCTAGGAACTGGCAGGTGATTTGAGATTATTGCTTTCAAAGCTCCCACAAACAGCACTGTTGGTTGCAGTTACAATGTGGTGCAATGACTTTCAAGTTCACCACAAAATCTGCCACACTGTTGTTTCTTTTTTAAATAATAGCTGATTGTAGATCTGAGCTGTAGAGATGGACAAAAAAACAACAGAATAGAATATATGCAGGTGAGAGGTGCTATACTTTAGCATGTATGTTATATTCAGAGGTATGAGACTGTCTGTACACAGGCCTGGGTGTGGGACACAATCAATTGTACTTGCCTTAGCAACCTGTTTTCTTTATAAGGTGCATTTCTGGGACTATGAGAAAGAGCTTTAGCTGGGAGTCTGGTCTCTCCCCAGATAAATCCTAATGGGTTTTGGGAGAAGCTTTCCAACATGCCACATAGTCTTTCAGTAATAACCCCCACCACCAGGAGAGGCAATGCTTTTGAGTTCTTCACATCATGTAATTTGGGCTTTCTGGTCCACTTAGCCTTCATCCAATGGGGCAGAAACAGGTTTAGGGGCCAAATAAATAAAAGGCTTCCAAAGGAAAGAGCAAGCATAATCACAAATTAGGGGTGGAAAGGGGGAGGGCAGCAGCAGGGAGAAGAGACAAGGACTCAAGGCCATTAAATCTGATGACAGTGACATGAAATTTCAATTGCTGTGGGATCAGAAAGCTGCATGCCAGCTCTGGGCTGCCCATGGAGGGGAGGCGAGCAGGAGGTGCTGCTCCTTTAAGGCATCACTACCCCATGACAACAATAGTGGGCCTGACAGTTTTTCCAGCTTCACCATTAATTTTCCATAAAGAGCGGTTTCTCGATGAGCCCTTTTCAGGCAGAGCCTGATGCTTCACAAACCTGTAATTATTCCTGGCTCCCCCCTCCCGCAGCCACTGCACCTGTGCCATTTCAAGACACCAGCTGGTCATGTCTTGCCTTCTGCCTCTGAAATCCAAAACCAGAGGATCAAGCCCATCTCCCCATAGAAGGGGGGAGAAAAACAACTCAAAGAAACAATGTAATGCAGTCCCTCCCACCCACCCCCCCTCAGCCTCTTCACCAAGTCAATAGCAGGGAAGAGCCTAGCAACTGCTGAGCCAGAAAAGCCCTGCACCTAATCTGCATGGCAGACAAAGCCTGCCGAGGGGCTATGGCCACGGTCCTTCCCTCACCTCCTGCCAGGGCCCTACCTGCTGCTGCACCTTTTCTTGGTGGCAGAAACAAAGAATCTTTCCCCATATGCACTTCCCAGCTTATTCCGAGTACCTTATGCGACCTTCTCTTCTTGCAGTCCCAATCTCCCAGGGAGTGGTGAGGAAGGGTTTAGAAACCAGCCTGCTTTCTTCACTCCTTGCCCTGGCATGACAATTTTTAGGCCAGTTAAGCCCACCACCTTGTCTTGAGCACTGACCTAGAGAAACCAGTCAGGCTGAGACCACCAAGGTCCCCACTCCAGGCTGGTGGACCACCAGGAGGGGCAGAAAAGTTCTTTGGTCTTCATTCCCACAAAGCTATTTGCCACTAAGCACATCAAAAACTCTTGGGGTTTTGTTGTTGTTGTTGTTTTGTCTTGGATTTTTTTTGGTTTTTTTGTGGGAGGAGCAGGACCACTATCTACAGAGACACAAACTCAAACTGCTGAATTCAGATGATGGTGAATCCCTATAGACCTCCACTTCCACTACCAGCCTGGTAGGAAAATAGTTCAAGAATATCTCAGACAGGAGTGAGCTGCTCTTGTCATGCCCTTATCAATGTTCTGCTGGACATCTAGCTTCTCCTCACCACTGGTGCAAGAGAGGGAGCTTTGTGTAAAGATGGACTACGCCACATGGGACAGGCAGTCCCACTACCCTTTAGTTGCTACACTACAGGCAACTTGGTGGGTATTAAACTTTTTATCCAGTGCCTGTACAATGCACAGCAATAAAAACTTTTAAAACTGCAAAGGGAAGAAGAAAGTGGCTCCCTTCAAGAACAAAAGAAAAAGAGCCATAAGACTGCTGTTGGCTGTCAAGCGAGTTCCACTGGCTAGGAATAAAAAAGTGTGACCCACTAATTCAACCCATCTGCCCTGATTAATGAGGGTCATTCTCCTTACACCTTGCTCCTCAATTTAACCAGTTAAAAGAAATGATGATTCATGGCTGACAAATAATAGGATGTGACTTTGTGAGACCCCACATACTTGCAGTAAGCCACATAGAAAAGGCCAACAGTTTGGCATGTGGACAATCCTGTCAAGGCCTTTGTCTGATTTTTCAGTTTCAGATACAACTGCAAAAAGTCTCACTTCCCCAGCAGAGGAACATTTCCATCACCTGCAAGAAATGCTGTGTGTTCCCTCCCAGTAACTCAAAACATCTCCTTGCTCCTCATATGACACTATCATCCAAGTCCTCTGGGGCACAGGTAGTGGCAGCATACATGGGAACTGCACACCATGACACTTCCATGTGCAGTCCGAGATCCTTCACAGTACAAGACAGCCACTGTAGAGCTGTCCTATGCCTGCTAAGGACCTACTTCTCAGTAGTCCTTTCAGAGTTTGCAGTAGCACTGGTCCAGGAAAATTCAGTGCTCAGTACGTTAGTCAACTGAGAAAGGTACAAGCTCTAATCTAGTTGGGTTCTTACCTCTAAAGCTCATTTACTGAAAGTAAAGATTATTTATGAAACACATTGAGTATGCTCACCAGTATGAAATACAACTCGAGAGAAATCCAGTGTGTGCCTCTGACAGCAGAGATGTGATACATGTGTACCATTTTCAGCAGAGCTTAGTACTCACCTAACTCTACAGCCAGCAAAAATCAAGATAGTTGTGCCACTAACTGCAACAAGGAAGACAAGCCTCAGACTCTGCAATCCCTCCCAGACTTGCAGATACTTGATTTGGTTCAGAGTCTGTATTTTAAGATGTCTATCAGCTATCCAGGTTAAAGCTGACCCAGAACATTCAAAATCCAGACATGAAGGAACTGGAGTCACCACTCATGATGCTGATGTTTGACTTCATCTCTCTCCCCAAGAGAGGAACCAGAAGGAAGGTTCTAGCTGGAACCACCAGCATTATCAATGTGCCAAGCCTCAAGGCAGTGTATTTCCCCTTTAGAGAATGACAGGCCAGGAGCCTTTGTAGGGACACAAGTTTGGCATCCAGGTTCGGGTCCAGACAGCTCTGGAAAACCTAATTCCACCTGATGAACCAAAATATACTCCTAGTTCTCAGGGTATGAATCTAAACTTGCTCCAATGAAATGCAAAGAACTAGTCTTGGTTGACATCCATGTTAGGTTCTGGATTTTCACCCATCCACACAGAGTTTTGAAAAATAACAGGTCGCTTGAGAAGCACCTGCCCATGTTGTGAAGTCTTTAAAGCACTCAAACTTCTGGGTGCTTTTTACAGGTAAAGATAGGACAATATGGCAACAGTAAGGTTCTGTCAAGGGCAAAAAAAAATAGTCCAAACACTTATAATAATTTGAGGACAGAACATCCGGGAAGGCACTGTATCAATATGTTCATTGGCTTCCTCTGTTTTATTGATGCTGAAGTATTTTATAATGTCTCGATTCTGAATTTTTCTAGCAGATCATCAGAAGTTCCTATCTGGAAGTGCTAGTTACTTCTAAGTGCCATTTTACTGCAGATATAATTGGACATCAAGCACTGAACTTGGAAGCTATCCAAAACCTAATTAGGAAGTTGGATACTTAGATCAGGCTGTGACAGAAAATGAAAATGTCTAATGTGGCTGACAAGCAAGTCTGATCTACCAGGTCTGTTTACAATACTTGAAAGGATTCTCTTTGTAATTTACACAAGCAAAGCAGAGTTACACATGCAATAGCGAAGGTCAAATTTCAACTTCCATCATGACCCCATTGCTTTCCACTGGCATGTAAAAAAGGGGCCTCATCTGTAAAAAACGGTGAAAATATCAAGATTGCATTGGAGGAGAAAGTGTCTCCAACTGAAGACAACCCAAAACAGTAACAGTAAGGTCAGTGCCTCTGCTGTTCACTCAGGCTCAGAGCAAACAGTGACACCAGGTCCAGTGCCAGTATCAGTGTTTCATTGTGCACCAAAACTGCAAAAGCTCTGAGTGACACCAACACTTGCACTGCCAATACCACAGCAGAAATTGAACTGGATGTTGTGGGGCAGCCCTGAAGTTAAGAGGAATAAAAGATTCAAAACTTACCTGCCTCCCCTGAAATGCCATGCTATTTTTTATCCTTAACCCTAAAACAAGATTTGAACGATGGATCTTCTTCCCACTGCCAAAGGCCTTCATTGCTTCCTGAACAACAACAACAAAGCCCAGTACTCTTGCCCATCTTTTCCAAGATTGTCATCTGTTCCCACCCAGCTGCCAAAACCTCCAGCTTTTCCTCTTGGCAACTTTTACTAGGCGGTTGCTAGTCACGAAAAAGCTGCAGCACATCAGAAGCTTAACATTTGGGACAGAATAAAATAAACAGAGTTTTAGTATTAAAATAAGTAGTTTTGCAAAATACACTTGGGAAAAATGGAAAACTGCAGCCTGAAATGAAAGTATATAAGAAAGTTTCAGGCAACAGCAAATAATTTCTATTGCAAAGGTTTTAAGACAAAACTAGTCACATGTCAGCACATCTTGCCTATGTGTTATATAGTTCATTGAAAAAAAAGAGAGCTAAAACCACTTTTCAGGTACCGCAATAAGATACTTATTGACAGCTCACTTGGGGTACATTTTTGTATGCATGTTCCTAATCCCTTGTATATACTAAGGAAATCAAGTTTACTGGATGCTGAGCAAACAGGCTTTTGCCAAGTGCAGAAAGCAGGCACAGGCACAGTCAGCAAGGAAAGATCATATGATATGCAAAGACTTGTTTTCCTGTGGTAACTTCAACATATGCCTGAGGCATCAGGCCAGTCCTCCCTAACACTGTCTGAATGGGTCGCACCAGCCATCAGTCTGAAATGGACAAGTCTATTAATTCTTGACTCCCCTACACAGGACTGAAGTCTCTGCTAATTTCTTCAACACAATAATGGCCTGTGCCCATTTTCCCTCTTGGTCTCAGCCCAAAGAATGAACTGTTAAGGAAGTGTATCTAGCCAAACCAGCCCATTCACTGTTATTCATGCACAACAGCACTCTCAATAAACCCTCCTACCATGACCCAGATGGCTTTGTCCCTGGATCTTCTGCTCTTATACTTTTTCAGTGTGTTAGAAATGCTGAAATCAGAAGCCTCAACTGCATTCAACAAAGATAATTTTAAAGTAAAAATGTGGATATAAAGGACAGAATCACTACTTTCATATAAACATGACTCATTTTCCCGTTGCTCTGGGGCATGATGTAACCAGGGTTATCAAAGATTTTAATCAGACTCTAAAGATCAAAAGATCAAAATCAACTTTACCAGAAATTACTAATTTTCACCAGCAGAAATGGGAGGTAACAAATGTCTCAAATAGGAAAAAAGTCTGAACCCGTAACTCTGACCAAGGAGTAAAAATCAGGTTTTGTTCCCTAACTTGGTGATAATGAAATACAGCTTTATCTAACTAATATTCTTTTGAATGGACAAGCTGAATTTTTCAATAAAAATCTGTGGTATTTAGGCCTTAAGCATAGAGAATGGCAGTGCACTGGTTATTAGATACTGAACAAAGGACTGCAGCTAAGCATGGCTGAATTTGATAGGCATCGAGATAGGAGAAAAAAAAAGGATGAAAGAAATCTGCAAACACTGAACCAGGGCTTTGGAGGGCTTTTGTTGGTTTTTTTTTTTTGACCATTTAAAAAAGACAGAAAAAATATCTGTGACCAGTCGCAACAACAAAAAATAGCATCGATGTCAGCAAAGGATTAAGGAGAGCCAAATCAAGAATTCAAAAGTGCGAGCAATCCATTGTGCTATTATCAAAATATGATAAAAGCCATGTGTGCTGGCACACCATCACATACCCTGCATGCTGCCATACAGTCAAGACAGCAAGTAGCCATACAATGACCATTTGAAAAAATATATATAAAGTAAGAATGTTTCAAAATGTTTCTGAAGAGAGCATTTATTTATATAACAACCTTGGATGGCTTTCAGTGAGCTGGCTAGTGGCCCTCACTGCAAACTTTTCTCCAAACTTCATCAAGCCTGTATTTAACCTGTTGTCATCCAGTTTGGAAGCAGCTTTGGTTTAGCATTATAAACAGCAAAAAAACACAATTAGTTCCTTGAATTGACAATCCTAGCTCCCACTGAAATCAAAGGATCAGGTTCAAAGCATGCCCCAGAGTGTGGTAAACTTCTCACAGGAAATGGATACGCAAGAGCAAATGCTGACGACTGTGGAATGTACGAAGCAGAGCAATATTTTAGGTCTCGATCCTCAATTAAGATTCATCCTTAGAAAGTATTGCAAGGAGGTCACACAGCAGAATTGGATTCCTTGTAATTACTCTGGTTAGGTTCATGAATGAAAAAAAGTATTCTTTAGAGACATTTTATTACTATCCAGAGGTATCTTAACATTTCTTTCCCAACAGCTGACACAAACGTACACAGCAGTTGCGTTCACACACTCAGGCAACAGCAGCATGTTCATAAGCACAGTCTGTCAGAATTAGCTTATTAAACCAAACCTGGAGATGTGATCAATACACTCAGTACACACACATTTCCTAAGAGTCCTGGGTTGTGAGTCATCTCGTCTGCTCTGACCTAAAAATATATTAAACGAGAGGATGCATAACACTGAATTCCTAACCCCAAACGTGCAATTCCTCATACTGACTTTGCGTGATCAACATTTTTGTGCTGGGACTACTGTGTCTACCCTGCCCATTCATTATCACATCTCAGGGCTCAAAAAATCTTTTGTATGTTCCCTTTAGTATTATTTTTGGCTGTGGGGAGGAAGAGGTGGGGACCTGTCTGGGAAACAGGAAGCAGGAGGGGAATGCGTTGGAGAATAAGGGCAGAACAAAAAAGAATAAAAGAGCATTTATACCATTTCTAAACGATAATAAACATATAGGACCAAAGCCTGCCTCCAGCCATGTGGGGAGCAGTGGGCTGTTTGCCTGAAGTTTAGACTTTATTGGGAGCCCAGCAACTGTCCAAATGCATTTACAAAAAGTCATTTGCTGCCTTTTTCTTTGATTTCCTTTTAATCATTTGGGCAATTTGTTATCTTACAAGAGCAAGAAGATGTGTGTGCTACTGTGATAAATACGCCAATCTGGGCAAGGAAAAGAGAAGACAACAGACTTGAGTTTTGCTGTTGCACCAAGAAAAAAAAAATTCAGACTAGAAACAAAGTGATGGGAAGCACAACCGGATTCTCAATTGGGGTAAATCAGCATAGAGCAGCCCCGATTTCATGATTCCTGTTTACATCAGCTTGGGACCTTGCCAACACTCAAGATCCATGTAATGCTGCTCTTGATTAGCACCACTTAACTCTGTGGCTTACATTAAAAAGAATTCAACGTGGTTTTTGATGGCTGGAGATGGTTATTTTCTATTACAAATCTTGTCTACTTTATTAGGTACAGTGTGACCTCAATGGAAAAATAGGAAGAATTTAAAAACAACAACTCTCAGACATCCTGATGCTTGGATTTGTTTCTTGTCTCTGTCTCTCTTTTTTTAAAGTTTGGGTCCTCTATAAGAAGTATTCACAAACTGGTTTCTGCCACTTCTAGGCCAGAGTTTTCATCATCTGTGCACAGAAACAACAGCCTCCATGCTTGAATGTCCCATTGCAGGTAAATATGCATCTCACTTTAAAGGCTGGTGCCTTCCAAAGGATACTACGTTACAGTCAAAAGTGTTTTTCCATTGCTGTTCCTTTCTTACTGTTCTGCCAAGGCTCTTGTTCCAAAACCCTTAGCCACCAGGGATTTTGATCAGCCTCAAAATCTCACAAGCAGTGGACTCAGGCTGTTACACACCCTGATAAAAGCAGCATGGTCCTCTTTAACAGCAATCTGTGAGAGCACACTGGTTAAGAGCCTGCCAGTATTGGCTCAAATGCTCAGCAACAACCCAGGCAGCCGCTCACAAGCATCTGAGATCTGTATCCCCAAAATGCATTAGATATAAAAAAGAGAGGGGATCTGGCACAGTCTCTTGTGAATATCATTAGCAGCACAAGGTGTGCTCTCAGAACTGGACAAGGCACTGCTCACTCCCTGTGAAAGGATCACAGCTCAGCCTCAGTCAGCTCCCAGCAGGCCATACAGAACCGGCTGCACATGGCACGGGAAGCCAGGAGATCCCATTGAGGGCCCTGCCATTTGCTGCCTTGAGAAAGCTCAGCAGGTCAGAGCCCAGCTGCTCAGAGTCAGCACACCTCTGAGAGCCAATTGACACAACCACAGCTCGTACTCTGGCTCACTTGCTTCAGTCTGTTGACTGTGGACACCCACCCAGTTGTTATGATTTTAATATGCTGCAATATGAAAGTGCTATTTCAGGACAAAGTTATTAATAGCAAGGCAGCCAGAAAATAGTCTAAAAGGAATGCAATGTTTTGGCATTCCTGGAAGATAGGATGACTTCCCAGCATCCAAGAAACCAGCAGGGTTAATTCAAGATGTTCCTGTGCACAAGCCTGTCTTTTGTCACTGCATGATAAGCTATCGTGACATAATTTCATAGGACCTGCACGCTGCAGCAGTCCACAGAGACTACAATGCAGAAAGGCCCAAAAGTTGGTACTTTGTTACTCTAAGTAGGCTGGTGAAAAGCAGAGGCTGGGTGCTGTGACAAAGCATCACAGGAACAGGTTAGGAAAAGCTCTACTCTTCCAGAAGGACAGGGATGGAACAGGACCTGTTTAAGCCTTTCTCAGAAGCCTACCTGCCTCCAGGACCTCAGAGAGGCTCTAATTTTCAACCTCTCTTTCCCTCTCAGCACTCTTTCCTTTTCTTGTTTATTCATACTGCATTTCCTCAGCAACACTCTTTACTTGGGCAGGAGCTTCACAGTCAAGGCAAGTCACTGTCCCTTCTCAGGTTCTCTTTTAAACCTTCTGTTTCTCCTAGAAAAATATCCTTGGAAATGTACTGGAGAATACTATGGAAAACACCAGACCCCGACTTGTTTGTGTTGGCAGCTTTCCCCCTAAAACTAAATGGGAGGGTCCAAATTAATTCCAGGTGCATCACTGAGCACAACACTCAGCAACACCTTGCAGGGATGATACCACAGGAAGGCATCTCTCCACTGGCAAGGCTCTTGGTATCCCTTCTGCCTGCACCCACACAGCTGAGATGCTCTGTGTATGGCTCTCAGCTTTCCAGCCCCATCCTTAAGTATCCTCCTTGAGCAAACCGAATGAAACTCAGCATTGCATCTTTCCCTAAGAGGAAAAGGACCAGATGATGATGCCAGGAATTGGAAGATGTCATGTTCACAGCACTACAGCATCACCCACTAAACCACCATAGAGAGCTCCAGCTCACTACTGAAAATGCATTGAGGGAACTGCAGTCCCCCACCACACTCCAAAAAGGAAACAAACAAAACCCACTTAGCAACAAGGAAAAAAGGAAACATATTGTAGTCATTATAAGCCCAGCAATGGACACGTTACCTGGCCTATTTCCAACTCGGACATTTAAAAAATGTAGCTAGTTTACCTTAAGTGTCCTATTTTTCCCAGTTTCCCTTTTCTAGTCTACTTAAGTCCATACAGCATCTCCCAAGATAAGCCTGCCTTTGTGGGTTGGCTTTATATCACTCCTTCCCTCTATTGTCTTTCTGAGATGTGATGGAAGTCTCCAGTGTCACAGCTTGGAAGACTACAGCCAGGTTCCTTGGCATTGTTTGCAGGAAGGGGATGGGCGGGAACTGAGGAAGGACAGCCTCTCTCCAGCTGCAGGAGAGGGGTCCTCTCATGGCACAGCCAATGCTTCCTGGCATTTTGTTTATCATTAACACTGCGTATCTAAAGCTGTTTTTTAGTAGCCTTCAAAGGTGGAGTCTGCAGCCAGCTCCTGTCATCCCAAACACTGCAGACCTCTGTCCCCGTGCTTTGGTACAATCCCTGCAATTGCAAACATAAACATTATGTTCCTCCAAATACAAATTACAGCTTTCAGGAACTGCAACTTTATTTTGCTTATAAACATACAAAGGTAGCCTTTATGGTGGGAGAGGAGCCACATGTGAGACCACAGGCTGAGTCTTTGCTTCACAGGAACATTCCTGGGAGTACTCTGCTGCTTCACCTCCAAACAGCTCTGCTTCCCAAGCGCTTAGCTTCCCAAGCAGTTGCACTTCCCAAGCAGCTGCATTATATTAGAGCTCAGGGGAAAGCCTTGTGGTGGCCCAGGCTGCTGGAGTGATCTGCTTCAGGTCCTGCAGTCCAGGAACTGGAACTCAGAGACAGAAACACTCTCGAAGTGTGTTTCTTTAGCTATAGCCAGCACTACTGGCAGCCTATGCATTCAGGATAATTTTCCAGGCAGGCCTGTTGTCACTCTGAGCCCCTGCAGGATACATGGCAGCAATTCTGAACACATGGGCTCTACTCAGAGTGCCTTGAAGGTGCTCTGTCCATCACCTCAGCTTCAAGGGACTTCCTCCAACCCTTCCCTGCTCTGCAGATGTCCCATCACTCCCCAGCATCAAGCTCCTGACACCTGTCAAAGAAGCATGATATCAAATTGCTCCTCCAAGCCCCTGAGTACCCCTAGGCATTTCAGTCCTCCTGTCAAGCTTGCTAATGTGTCCCTTCTCTGCCACGAGTAATGATGCATTCCTGGAAGCAAAAACTGCATTAAAAGTCCTCTTTACATGTGAGCTAAGAGCTTTCTTTGTCTCATACCATTTTTACTCATAAATATAATATCAAGGTGATCATGTTCTTCTCAGACTACTCAAGAGTGTTCTGTAAGTAAAACCTGCAATTGGCAATTTATCAGATGGAAAAATAAAAGCCACATTTGGTTTCTCCCTACACTTAAAAATGACCACGTGCAGTCTCTGAAGCACTCTGATCTTTTCAACAAGGTCGTGGATATCAGCTGAGGGCACAGGAGGAGAAATAAAACCATCCTGCACATGTTTTCCCTTCTGTGCTGTTTTTTTAGTGAGGTTTTGCTCACTTTCTAAGCAAAGAGGAAGGCTCTCCTGTTCCCAGCACCCCGTGTTTATCCACATTCCAGCAATCAGTAGCTGCTCCTCCAGGCGCTCTCCAAGGGCAAACAACAACTGGATCTTGCCACAATGCAATTTTGAACTTGAGCCACATCCAGCTGTGAGTGGGAGTGAGGTGGGAGCCCTGTGAAAAGCAGTGATAGAGGCAGTGGATGACGGGACACCATGAAATCTTTTGAAAATGTTGCTCCTGCAGGCTTAGACAACAAGCACAGCACACCCTTTTCCTAGTGAAAGGCCTGGAAAATGCACTTTAGGAGGAACAGCCTTAGGAGTCAGAATAAATCCTCCCAGATGTCCCTGGTGACAAAGCAGCCCAATTTGATCAATACAGCAGCATTATTAACACCGCACTGCCTTACATGAGGATAGTCATATGTTCTTGCCTCTGCTGAGAGTGGGGGAAGGGGTGCAAACTCCTACAACAATTCACAGGGGACACGTCTCTCTCAAAATCATTAAGGCTGCACAAAGAATCTCTTACCCATTTTCATGGAAGGTGCTTTTTTGGGAGCTGTTTTTTTTTGCTTTTCTGCTTCACTAGTATTGATCAAGCTTGGGTGGAATCCTAGAAATAGTATGTGCTTTATGGTTTTCTCAAAAAGAAATTTTGTTTTTAACAACTTAGGATCTCTATCTTCAGGCTTTTGTTTCTGCAGTCAGGAATACCCTCCATTGTGGGGGCTGGGTATAGACACAAATGTAGGTGGTTAACAACAGAAGGTAGGACTTAATGGCTAGCAAATATTTTAAAATTATTATGAGAATTAGCAATTAAATGCATTTGGATTCAAGCAGAAGTATTAGTAGTATAAAGTCATATCACTATATATAGATACATATATAGATACATACACATACATCTTGCTGCTGCTCCTAAGCCCCAGCCAGAGTCATGGCCTTTCTGTGTTTGGCTCTTGAGAAACACATTTACAGACAGCTCTGGTAATTCAGGAATGACAAGAGAATGAGAAGGCAAAGAAAAACAGTCCTAACCTATCCCTAGCCTATCACCTGCTTAACCACAGCCAACAAACCTGAGAATTTTGTACAAACTACACAAACACCTGTCTGTGCCTGGTGACAAGTTTGCAGAAAGCTGGAGAGGTACCAGCCCCATACGCCGGGTGACTCAAACTGTATCAGAGAAGCTGAAGGCTAAGTGGTAGTAAATGGCATGGGAGGAAGAACTGACTAATAATAAAAAAGGGCCAGCAAATAGCCTTTAAAACCATGAAAAAGACCTTCTTACCCACAGAGGTGTCACCCACTACTGGGAAAAAAACCCTACCACAGGAATGGTGCATCTGCACCAGCCACCTTTCTCCAGCACTCATCTGGGACAACACATTGTCAAAACCAGAAAACAACAGACTCACTCCCTCTTCACTGGGAAGAAATCCTGCTGTTCTTTCCCTCTGCCACCTCTCCACCAAAATACACTGAGACCATCAAATCCACGAAGGTTAAAAATGCTGAGTTTGAGCACACCAGAGCATCTCACATTGTATCTGGTAAGTGTTTCTCACCAGAGAAGTGTGGCGCTGCTTAGAGCTACTGGCACAAAGTTCTTCCGGAAAGGGGTGCTGCAGAAGTGTCTAGACAGACTAAAATTAAAAAGAACAACTTATATGACGCTGCCCACTGTCTGCACAGCAGGACAGATTCTCAGAGGGAGGAGTAAATAGCGGTGCCATAATCATAGCTAGTGGAGTCATCTTAATTTACACTGGGCAAGGATCTGGCCCAGAAAAATATTCCTGTAAACTTTGCAGCCAAAAATTCCTCTGCTAGACCACATTCCACCAGTCAAACTGCCAGGGAAGACAATTGCAGAAATAATTTAATTAAAATGGAGATCAGGGAGCTGGTATCCTTTTCAAGCTCTGCTCTTGACTTCGTCTCTCCAACAACTGAGAGCTTGGGTGTCCCAGTTTCCCAGCCTGTAAAATCAGCATGCTGCAGCTTCTCTGCTTTCTGAGGACAATGGCTCTGAAGCATCCTATCTGTTCAAAGCCCAGCCATCAAATCAAGCAGATATCTGAATGCTCTAAACCTCCAGCTCTTGGATGAAAGGGCATGTATTTTTCTCTGCTGAAACAGCTCTGTTGTTGCTCTTGGAAAATTTGAACTTCAAAAAGTCAACTTGCAAGTTTTGCTTCCAAGACTGTAGATGTCAGGCTCTCCAACTTATTGGGGTACTGCTGAGGATTTCTGCTGCTACAGACTGCTCAAACTTGCCAGCACAGTTCTGGTACTGAAGTAAGAGTTAGGCAGAGAGTACTGCTTTCCCACAGTTTTGTCATTCGTATTTTACTTCTGAACTTCCATTTTTGTTCTGCATCTGGGAAGGACAGTGAATTTTCTGCATATTCAACTCTTTCAGGAAGTCATTAGATGAAAAAATACACCCAGGATGCAGACCAGTGCAATCACATGATCAAGTCATAAGGATGGTGCCACGTGATGTCTCATTGTAGCAGGTCCTTTGTTTTCACTCCTCAATTTCTGCTAAAATATTTGGCTTTTTACTGGCCTGCAGAATCATTAGCAATGGCACATGGCTTAGGACCTGTTCTTTTACAGTCCTCATGTTCCACACAAAAATCCCTCACAGATACCCACAACTTAAGAGCTTCTAGAAGAAAGGGGACATAGACTACAGTTTCTGAGAAAAGTTTTCACAGAGGCAGAACTAAGAAAGAACCCAGAGAGCCCTGGTGCCTGCAGGCAGCTGCATGCCTCACTGCTGTTTGACGAGGCCCCATTGTTTTTGTTATAACCCCAGCAGACCCCGCATGGAGCCAGCAGCTTCCCTCCACACAGGAAAGAAAGGGAATCACCCATCTTCTGAAACACCAGAAAAATATTTCTTTGTCATGCAAGCAGCCCAAGCTGATTCAAAGGCTGGTTAAGCAGCACAGTGGACAAACAGCAGGAAGGCCCAGAGTCCGGGGTGTCCTGACAAGCAAATGGAGAGCACCTCACAGCCCAGAGCAGCTGAGGTTCATGGGTCCCCTTTCTATCCCCCCCCCGGCTCAGGCAGGCTCCTCTGCCTGATGTGAGGGGCTTTGCCAAACCCTTTTTTAAGGTGCATGGCCAGGGCACAGGGAGCCACACTGCTCAAGGCCACTACAGTGGATAGTGGCAGAGTGGGGGGACCCTCCAGAGGGACAACAGTGGGACCCCACTACTGACCACACAGCATTTCAGGCAGGCTGCTTCCTGCCCACATTGCAGCAACTCCCTTTCTGAAGAGCTGTGCACCCCTTGGAAGGACCTGGACAGGCTGGAGAGGTGGGCAGTGAAAAACAATCACAAGTTCAACAAAGGCAAGGTCCTGCACGTGAGGAGGAACAGCCCCATGCACCAGCGCAGGCTGGGGACTTCCTGCTGGAGCAGCTCTGTGGAAAAGGACCTGGGGGTCCTGGTGGATAATGAGCTGTTCCTGAGCTATCAGGGCACTCCTGGGAGCCATCAGGGAAACCCCTGTGGCTGAGAAGGCCAATGGGATCCTGGGTGCATTAGGAAGAGCATTGCCAGCAGGTGGAGGGAGGTGATCCTGCCCCGCTGCTCAGCCCTGGTGAGGCACATCTGGAGTGCTGTGTCCAGTTCTGGGCTCCTCAGCACAAGAGAGACAGGGAGCTCCTGGAGCCAGTCCAGAGGTTGGCAACAAAGATGATCAAGGAACTGGAGCATCTCTGTTATGAGGAAAGGCTGAGGGAGCTCAGGGTTGTGGAGCCTCCCTCACTGGGGAAGGACCACCTGGACACAGTCCTGTGCTATGTGCTCCAGGATGACCCTGGATTAAACCAGATGACAGACTGTGGTCCCTTCCAACCTTACCCACTCTGTCATTCTGTGAAGAAAAGGGTAGAGGTGTGCTGGGTGGGCATCCAAATTCAAGGGGCCTTTAACTATGGTCCAGGTTAAACACTGTTTCACATCCATCAACCACAAAGCCCGTGGTGTTTAACTAACTAACCAGCACACAGATACTTTTCCCCAAACAAAGGCCAACAATGCACAGCAGCCCCAACAGTTTTTCCCAATACTAATACCACCCCACAGTTATATTTGTGCTTTTAGGCTCTTTGAAATGCTGAGATCTTTCATGACTCACTCTCAAAAGCCAGCACTTAGAACCAGCTACCATCAAGTCAAGTCATCAACACCAATTTGACTTCATCCCATTTAAAGTCTGTTTCATTAAACAAACAAACACAAATTTGGCATCAGTTTTTTGTTTCCCTTTACTCTGATGGATCACAGCCCTTGTTATAAAAACATGCTTAATAAAAACAAATTGGAAAACTAAGGAAACTCATAAAAAGCTTTGATTGTGAAGAAAAGCAGGGAAAAGGGCTTAAGGAGGAAATGCTACATTTTTCTGTGATGCCAGCAGAAAGAGGCAGTTTATAAAGAAAACCACATAGTGGCAGGAAATAAATCCTTGAGACTGAATTTGGAAAAACACAAATTAATGCATTTATGGAAGAAACAGCAACACAACATGCACACCTAACACAAAGCAGAGATCCAGTAAGGCTGACAAGAGTCCTAGAACAGATAAGACACAGAGAAGACCAATATAGCTTCGAGGACACATTCTAAGCATCTGATACACAGGAAAACTGGAGGGAACAGAGAGATGGAAAGTATGACAAAACTCAAAGGGACATGCACCTTTATTACTATTTATCACATCTGTTCTGCAGTCAGAGTTGTAATCTCCAGTCAATGAGTAGGAGTCTCATTTCATGTTTAGATAAAAAAATCCATGAAATAGGTGATATAGATGATGATGGGGAAAAGCATCACAGCTTTGTGCAACTATAAACACAGTGAATCCAAACAAAGCAACAGACTTGCTCACAGAGAACAGAGAGAATATGGGAGGGAGAAGACTTGGGCAGCAAAAGACAAGAGTCTGTTAGATACTCCTCCCCTAAATTAGGTTTTAGCACAGGCTCCCAAGGAATACAAGGCTTCAAACCAGGCAGATTTCAAAGGACATTGGAAAGCACCACTGAGGCATACATTAAGAAATGCTACCTGGGCAGAATTTCATGATCTAACAGAGCCAATTCCCAGAATTTGCTTGTTTATTTTTCTGGATGAGATCTGCTTATATGCAGTTTATTGCTGCTGGACGAAGACAGAGACCAAAAATGCTTTTCATCATGTGCACCCTGCTCTTGAATCTCATTTGCCTTCAAAATTAGCCAGTAAAACCCACTTGCTGAACACAAGGTCTTCTCTGACCCTTCTCTATCTAACCTTAGAGACCAAGCTGCAGTGTCAATGCGTCCTTTTCCCCATGATATAATATAACATGACATAACATGACACAGACTCACTCTGGATTCCAGCCAGGGGAGGAGGAAGACCCCACTTCCATGAACCTGGTCTCTCCTCTGAGACGCATTTCTAACCTGACACACAGTACACATGTGATGGGTTCTCAAAATGAAACGTGTCTGGCCATCCTTGTGTGCACACAGAGGGACCCTTCATGACTCACACTTATACTACAGCATTTCAACATCATTAAAACAGAGCAAAAAGGCCTCAAAAAGGACTTGTGTACAGAAGTGGATTTTAATGGCAAAAAAGGCCACTGGTAATTTAGTCTCACCTCTGGATGACACAGTTCACTGAAGTGCACAAAGCTCTCCCTTGAACACTCATTTATAACCACTTTAAGGTTGGTTTCCACTGTTAGATATGAAAGTCTGGGAACCTTCAGAATGGGAAAAAATCAGAATGGGAACCTTCTATCCATGCATTGAGACTTTCAAGAGACTTCTCTCACCTGTCATCATTTCACAGATGGGTATGACTGTCCTGGGTGAAGCTGTGCCTACACCAAACATTATCCTACCTTGCACTGTAGGGAGGCCGCATTTAGCTCCGGAGACATTTTCTAGTTCCCTCCCACACCCACATTTTCTTCATTTATAAAACCAGTGAAAACAAATCATTCTTCACCTTCAGTTTTACAGAGGGCAGCTCAGGACCTCTCATTCCTTCATGGAAAGAAAATTTCTTTCTGTACAGTTTCCATTATTTATTAGCTGAAGGTCGGGGGAGAAATGGTATTTATAGGATGCCTAAGGCCATGCTCACTATAAAACAGAGTAAGTCAATATAGCTACAGCACAACTCAGTGGCCTATTGTGCAATATTTTAAAAAATGCACTCTCTCATTACAGCACTTGAGAGTATCTCCTCCCCAACACCAGTGAAAATACATTTATGAGAGCTGTGGAGCAGCAAGATTGTTTTAATCAGATCATTAACACAGGTGTGCTGTTTTCTGCCCACATCCTGATATTTAGTCCAAGTCCTGACAAGATCTGGGATTTGTATAATTTATTCTCCTGAAAGGTGTCAAGTGACTTTATGGACATTGGGCCAGTGCAAATTCACAGTAACTTTGGCAGATCTGCACTCACTGACTGATCTGAAATCCCCAATGTGATGTGGATACTATTCTTTCCATTTACAAAGAGGAAAACTATTCACAACTGAATGCCAAAGGTCTCCTTGACCTTTTCTACTTAAAGAAATGGAAATGAGACAGAAATTCCCATCTTACACCATACTGGAGCATCACCTGACCAGAGATGCAGCTTGCTCAAACAAAACTGACTGAGTGGTATATGGCATAGCACTCACTGCATGAAATAATTCACATGAGACAGTCCCAGTGAGGAGAAGCCTTCAACCTAGAGCATCCACTCAGTATACAGCTGAGGTAATTGGGAGTAAGAAGCCACCCACATCTTGTTTCCCTTGCTCTCTTTCAAATGTATTCTTGTAAGAAATGCACTTCTCATGTGAGAAAAAGAAATCCCAGTGCAGCTTTGTAGAGCTCTCTGCACCTACTGGCATTCTCAGCCCTCAGAAACAATGCTGGGAAGTCACCCAGTCACCTGTCTACCAAGTCTCTCATACCAGAAAGCAACTCCACACTGGAATTCTTCTGTTCTCCCTCAAACTACTGGGGTTTATTCATGTTTTAAACCCCCAGAAACTCAGAAAGCCAAAGACAAGCTAGGCACACTCAGTAAAGAGTATTTAAACTGGACACCTTGAAACTTAATTGCCAACATCCAAGAAAGATTAATAAAGAAATCACTCCCAGAAAACAGAAAACTGTCTTGAGTGAGCAGGAAATCAAGGCTGCCTGAAGAGAAAGCCTGAGCTTTGCAGCCAGCTCAGAAGTACAGTGTGGTGCCAAGGCCCTCATCCTATCTTTTAAACCCCCAGATTCTGAGGGGGTTTAAGCACACAACTTCATCCGGGAGGCACTGGAGACATATTTTAGCCTGTGTCTGGAAGGTTTCAATCTGTAACCAATGTAACAAGCACCAAAAGTCCCACTGACCTTAACTGACTCATTCCCTCTAAAAAAGCCCCTCAGGTGAAATCAGGTCCTTCCATTTTCAAACATTGCCTACAAGAATCTTTCTTTGTGCTTTATAAACACAGGAGAGGTAAGAGAAGCACCAGTAAGAAAAGTCTACACTGTTTCCCTGCAGTCTAAAGTAGGAAACTTCTCCAGGTGATATCCACTTACCCTGAAATTCTCAACCCTGAAAGAAAAGCACCTTACACCTCTTCCACTGGGTCACATCACTTAAAGCAGTCTGCCTTGTCCTCCAAGATACTGGAGGCCTCCAGAACTCTAAATGCTTTCTTCCCCTGGTCTGACCAGACAGAAACATGCCTTTGACTCAAACCCCCCTGCTCTTTCACAGGTTTCTTAGAACCCCAACTCTCAGAGACTTCTGCTTACATCAGAAGCACCTTTCTCATCACCAAAGCAAAGCTGCCAGTTTCCTCAGTTGTCCAGGAAAGCCTACGAACACTAACTGAACACTACACTGAGAGATCAAAATGCAAAAACAAATAGAAGAAACACGTACCTTGGTAAGGATCTGATGGACAGCAACCTTCAGATGATCACAACCACTCTGAGGTGCTGGCATAGCTTATGAACAACTGGGGAAGGACTGTCACACCATCAGAATGAACGGGGACAGCAGCTTTGGGTGGAGCCAGAAAAGAGGTATTTTACCCAAACTGACTGTATTCTCAAATCAGTCCAATGCTGTTTGCTTCTCCCTTATAACCTTAAAATGTAGACAAATTTAAATAAGAACAAGAGACACTGAAGTTCATCCCCATCTGATCTAGACACTAATGAGGGAGGCTTTTTCCATTAGCACTGATTTTCCACTGTGCAGCGAATGCAGCCTCTCCGCCGTCCACGTGTCAGAAACAAAGCCACTTCTGGCCTGATGCTTTCCATATGAAATACTAGATCCCATCTTTCTTCTCCCCTCTGCCTTGCTCCTTTCCATACTTAATTACTCACACAGCAGCTGTAGTAGGTTGCAGATGAGCGAAATGTTTTCTTCAAAGCAGCACAAATTTTCCAGGCTGACAGGGAAGGCAAAAAGAAAGAAAAGAAAAAACAAAACCCCAACAAGAATTATTTAGTACTTTTCACCAGCTTGGAGCAGGCAGCAAGCTCTGCAGGCTTGGCACACTTCAGACCACTGCACAGGAAAAAAACAAAGCCCCTGAGCCACTCAGCCCACCCTGCACCCAGGGATGTGGGGCACCTCAGATCCAGAATCCAGCAGTAAGCCAGAGATGCCAAGGCAGGGTGACTGCCCTGAGTCCAAACCAGCACAGCAGCTCACCAGCAGCAGCAGCTGAGCAAAGGAGAGAGGAGAGAGCAGCATAAACAGTCTGTGTATCAACAGGCCTTGCCCTGAGAAAGGGAGAGCACAGACCCAGGTAAGAGACCAGAAGTATCCAGACACTGCTCCTGGCATCACATAATGCTGTGGATGCAGTTCTCTAAAGATGCAACAGTCACAGGATGCAGAGAGTCTGGATACCTTTGACTAACCAAATTGCTAACAGGTGGGAAAAATTAATCCACTTTTAGGGGTGCAAGACCTAAAATGAAAAGCTAAAATTGACAACAAAGTGGAAGATGTCACCCAAACTTAAGTCTCTCACACTGAAAAGTGCCAGGCTCTCAGGAAATTCTAGTAAGTACAACTCATTGAAAGATTTCTACCAAACGTTCTCAGAAAAGAAATACATTTTTGCCCAATCTTTTATTGGAATATATAATAATTTATTGGAATATATAATCTTTTATTGGAATATATTCATTTTGGAGTCAACATGTTATCCACTGAAATGTCACACATCCAAGATGTAATCTGTAAGGGCAGACTTGAATCAAGCCACGCAGCAACCCAAATCTGGGTCTCACACCTCAGTGCTGTGATGTGTATTTTGGGTGTAAAAAGCAAGCAGGCAGGAGCACCTCTCACCGCCTTCTACTCTGCCACCCAAAGAACAATTTTCACCGTGGCCTTTGATTACTAGAACCTTTGTTTTCCATCCAGCCCTGGTGAAAAACAAAGGCAGGCGATTAAAGGCAGCCGTACTTCACCCCCACCAGCACAAAGCAATTCAGCATAATGCTGATTCCCCTCCTGGGCTGGAGCAAGGCAAGTCAGCAGAAATTGCAAATGTTCAAAACCCAAGAACTTTCCTTATGCATGGAAGTGGACTTTGCCCACTCGAGAGTCAGGATTAAAACCAAATGCCTAACACCACAGTAGCCTATTAGTAATGAAAGCATTTTAAAAATCTAACTTACTTGTCCTGACACGTCTTTTTCCTCACTGCACAATCTAAATAAATTTATTTTCATGGTGATTCCCAGTCACTTCAGTGGTACCAAAAGAAGCCTGCAGTGGCAGAGCTGCAAAGGCAGAAGGTGGGCTAGATAATCCTGTCCAAAAAACACAAACCCTGTTCCCAGGGCTTTTTGGATTATCTAGGTGGAGATACTTCCATTGACTGCAGTTTCTGTCAGAATATGCTACCTTACAAAGGTCCTTTATGGTCAAACATCAACCCTATGTCAGCCTCCCTTTAAAACTGACCTTCTGAGGCTACAGGTTTAAAGGGCAGGATTTGTAAATCAAGACTCTAATTGGAATGTCTCAGAAGAGCCCCTCACAAGCCAGTGTCCTTCTCCTTCACATCGTTTCCCATAAATCACCCTGTCTCCCAAGCTTGCCTGTGTCACTGTCTACTTCTCTATCCCTTGCAGAGTATGAGCTGTTGACCCCATGAATGATTTAAACTCCAGCTTTGCACCCAGGTCCACAATGCTGGGAAATAACAAGAGGATTAGGACATGTGACACGCTGCCTGTAAGCATCATGACCAAAACCAGTATGACACTTATTTAAGTATGGCTGGTGGGCCTTCAGCAAGCATAAATGATGTAAACATCCCTGTGTAAACGACTGGGACTCTTGGGTGTGTCCCGTATAGTACACTACACCCCTCTTAACACTTCTCCAAAAAGTAACACAGGTAATGAATACACAGTTGCATTGAGTGGAAACGCTTTGGATTGGAAAGGATCCTTCACATGCAAGAACAGTGGATGGATACCTACTTCAAAAGGATTAACAACTTCAGAGCAGCTTACTAAATCAGAGTTGATATATTAAACTTTGAAAAGAAAAAAAAAATTAAATACCTTCTGCCCAACCATCCTACACTCAACTCCAACGCCTATTAAAGACTTGAGAAGGGTCAAATCAGTGCCACGCACAGGTCGTCACAAAGACAACCCAGACCTCTGGGAAGGGGCATTTAAGCTTACCTTTCAGAATCTTCTTCTGATTTTTTCATAAAGGCAACTCCCCACCCCACCGATGGCTTCTCTGCCCAGGAGCTGTCCTGGTGGCTGGTGTGGCAGGACCTGGGCCTGCAGCTCCAGAGGGGCTGGAGCCCATGGCCCACGGCCTCACACAACCCTCCCCTGCCCCAGGCACTGTGCCTAAGCACCACAAACCCAGAGCAGGGATCCCCAGAGCAGCAGATCAGAACACAAGAGCTGCCAACGCATCCTGTAACTAAAGAACTGAGAAGCAAAGGTTTGGTGTCCTGATTAAATCCAAGATGTCTAACTATCTTTGAGCACAAAGGCTGAAACATGAACTCACAGGCAGCCTAACAACCTGAGCAGCCAAGTCTTCCTCACCAGCTGCTGCCAGAGCAGGAATGGTAAACACAACTTGGTGACCAAAGCTTTTTCTGATGTACACACCTATAAATGCCACTTACTTGCATTTTCTCAATGCTGCTGGAACCAAGCAAGAGTCAGAAATCCCAGGATGTTTGGGATTTTTTTTAATAACAAAAGACAACAAAACAAGTCTTCAGTGGCTCAAATGCAAAGAAAGTATAAAGAATAGAAAAGTAAAAAATAAAAGGTCTGTGACTTTAAAGACCATCTCAGTGTCTTGGGAACCAGGCATGATTTTTTAACTCGCAGTGGCAATGTTGGGAGGAGGCTCTTTTCCTGGCAGGTTTGTTTCGTTTGCTTGCTACAGAATCCACTGAACTCTGCAGTTTGAGTGAATCCACACTAATTTTGACCAGGGCAGAAGCACCCATAGTACAAAAAGGACATGCGGGGAGAAGAAATTCAGTAATTCAGGTGATTCCTGCAACGTCAGTCTAAAAGACACCACAAAAATGGCACTCCCAGCTCCTGAGCGCTGCCAGGAGTTTGGAAACTGTGGGGACACTGTAAATGTAGGGAATGGACAGGAAGCACTTGAGAGCCCAGGGAAGCAGAAAGAGGAACTCAGAGGACTACTCTTGAAAACACCTTTATTAGCTCTCCAAAAATTCAGGTTTAGCATCAAAAAAGAAAACCACCATCAATTACCAATACCTCTGCGTAACTTTTAGTGAGGTTTTGAGCATGATGATCAAAAGTCTACAATTTTTCTTCCCTCTGCAAAATGTGACAAACTTGATAGGAGATAAGGTGTACTACTAACCCACTGCTTAATGTACTAAACAGTAGTACTGCTCAGTCGGTGAGCAAAATCCCTTTGTTTCATTAAGACAACTGCAATCAAGGTCATTCACATGCAGCTACAATCAAAGAGAAGCAGCTTCCTTCTTGCTTCCCTATAATGTTTCCTAACTCAGAATGGAGAAACAACACACTGGATGTTTCTCAGTAGAGAATCATTTGACAAACCCTCAAAATATCCCCCAACAATATCCAGAAGATACCATTTGCCTCAACCCTGAAGAGCTTAAGTAGGAAATTACTGAAACTGAGTATCTGGAACTGAAAACCTTCTGCCATTTCCAAATGGAAGTACCACACTGCAGACTAGCTATATATCATGATTTTCATGTAGCCTATTCTAATTTATGCACTGCCTATTCAGTAGGACATACAGAAATGTAAAGGCTTGGGGAAGGGTAGATTTAAGCATCCCAAACAAGAAAGAGAAAATATTTTCTAGCTGAGTACCCACATTATGACTGTACATTGCTTAAAGGTATTTACCCCATTTCAAAATCACTTGATACAGGTCATTCACATAATCTGCTATTTTAAGACGTGGATTGCAGGACTCTATGCTTTCAGAATGCCAAAAAATAATCACTTTTAACAACAGATTCTATAATTAAGAAATCATGTAACAACAGAGTCAGCAGTTTCAAGTTTGTCTTTGCTCTCTTTGTCCATCTCTTTCTGTCAGGTGACAGGAGCATGCTTTCAGCACATGGAGCAAGCAGAGGGACTGCAGGTATAAATGGAGCGGTGTTCAGAGTCTGAAATACACTGCATTACACATGTGGCTGTTCTTGGAAGTCAACCATTTCTGAAAGTTATTCCCAAGAGGCATGATGTACTATAAGCACTTAAGAAATGTGTTACACTGTGACTGGAACCAAGATGAAATAGCAATATTAAAAGAGATGGTTTAGTTTATGTAGTGGCCAACTATGCCATTAAACTAGAACAATGGAGACGATGGGGAGGCAGGAATGTTCTTCAGTGTGATTTATTGCTTTCCAGTAGGAGTGGATATGTTTGCTATAGGCCTGAAAATGACCCTGTCTGCCAAGCAAAAGTCAGCATTAAGATATAAGAATTCTACTAGATTAGTCACCCTGGCATACTCTGCTCTCACACAGCACAGGGATCTCAAAGCCCTCTTCCAGGATGAGTCAAAACTCAGCCTTCTGAGCTCCACAAAAACCATTAGGCCTTATCATTGCTGTTGTCAGTCCCTTCAGAAAGAGGGAAACTGAGGCTTGAAGAATTGATTAAAAACAGGCAAAGAAGGCTATATGAAAGGATCAACAGAAAAACAAAGGCTTCCTCGATCCTGTGCTTTACAGGAAATGTGCATCTTTCTTGAAAGGATCATTGTTTGCTGCAGCTGAGAGCAGCTGGGTCAGCCAAGGCAAAAGGAAATGTTATCAGGCAATGGTTATCAGCAAACAATATAATGCCATTTCCACTTCTGCCAGCCAATTAGACCTGTGCTGCCTGCTGACACGTGGGAAAGGCTGTCTCCTCCAGAATAAACCAGGGTTTGGCACCTAACCCTGCTGCTTTTATACAGCTGCATCAGCTACACAGGATGACTCTGTGCATCCACCTGCTCTTTGTGCTCCCCTATTGTGACATTATGGGAACTGTCATGCTAGACACTGCCCTACGCTCCCCATGAACATGAAGACAGCCCCAAAATGTCCTGAGCAGACCCCTGTTTCACAATAGCACAGTGAGTTCTGAGTCCACCAAGGGGCCTACGGAGAAGGACAATAGGGATGTCAAAAATGTCACCCCTAGGAAGAGGCATATCTGATTACAAAAGATGCCTTCTGCACCCTGATCTTTCAATGAAACCCTAAATGACATTGTGAAGGCCCAGCAGGAAGAACAGAGGGAAGCCCCACGTCCACTCCTTCTAAATTCTCAGCCCTGCTCTCCCCCTCTCTGCAGCCTGGCACACAAAGTGGGACCATGTGCAGCTGCACAGGCTATGCTTCTCAGAGTTATCTCCCTCAAAAACAGCCTCCTACCCACTTCCTTCCTCTGCAGAGTAATGAGGTGCCCTTCAGCCTCCTGCTGCCTCTCCCAGCAGTCTGGTTCCAATCTCAGGGATGCCACATGAGACAGCCACCCCAGAGCAATGGCATATGTGGCCAGAGGTCCTCCTGCAGCAGCACAGCAGCCACGCAGGTGCTGAAATCTCCTCCCACCCTGTCCTGAACTGCAGAGTCAGCTCACAGGGACAGAGAGAACTAGGACGGTTCAGTCAGAGTCAGGATGAAGCACCAGGCAGAAACACGAGGTACCAGCCAGCTGATTTAGAGCAAACGACTCATTTCCCAATGTACACAGCCCACCTCTTCCTTTAATCCCTCCTCAGTGCCATGGAGGCTTAACACTGCTGGAAAAGCTAAACAAAGTTCTCTCTCCTGATGAAATTTGATTACTTGTTAGATTCTGACATCCCCACTCCAAGAAAAATCCTCCTCACCTCAAAAGTGTTTTGCCTGAAGGAGTACACCCAAAGCTCAGAGACGAGCTCAGCTTTTGTTGCCTAAAAATCAAGCTCTCCCTTCCCAAAATGTCTTCTTTAAAAACATCAAACACATCACAGGTTCATTTCCAGCTTCCACTTCAGGTATTTCTACTTCCACAACGCAAATGATGTCCAGGGTGGAATAAGGGTTTCTTTGTTTGCATTTTTGCCTTCTAAAACAGAAACCTACACAAAAGGAGACAATATGTTCCTACACGAAATCTGTTTGCTTTGTATATATTGCTGGGTTGCACTCATTCAACTCCAACACTAATTGTCAAAAGCACAGATACCAAACTTGCTCACGTTCCTCTAGCAGTGGGAAGGGAAAACGGGAGATCAGCTGACTGTGTGCAAGCATTTACCAAACCTGCCTGTGTTGTCAGTGCCCTCTGTGAGTAATGGGTGTTTCACAATCTGAAATACGAGCAACTGGCCCAGCTGTATATTCCTCAGCCAGCAGCTACCAGACTGTTTTCCAGGCTCAGGAGAAAAGGAAGACAGGACTGTGTAAATGCTTTCACCCCAAGGCATGCTCTGATTTTCAGTGGGGCAGGTGCATCTTTCATGGTACCACAGTAAACATCATTTGTCAGAGCAGGACCTGGCACTGACTAACCTCTGCACATCACGCACTAGTAGCTGCTGATCACAAAACTGGAGCTCACAATGTGATAAAGAAGCTTGCTCTTAACCCACACATCTATTTTCCCCCTCAACCCATGCCTTTTTAAGAGACTGAAGTAATCTCCTGGGGGGCTGCTCTGCTGCTGGGAGAAGCACTGCTCTGGAGCCTCTGTAGCACCGCTGGAGCAGAGGCAGGACTTGTTCAAGTGTTTTTACTCAAAATTAAAGCTGCTGTTTCTTACTTCTGACACATCCCACAGGAATCACTCACTACCCTGTCAGCTGTCTTCCCCAGAGTCTCAACTATAGCCTTTAGTTTTAAAGGATACTTTAGAAACACATACATTCTTTGTCTCCAAGTTGCTACAGTTTGCCTAAAATAAGTAAATCCCCAATACTTGGTTACTTTGCAAGTGATTCAGAAGAATTAAATTGGGGTCTCTGTGTCAGTGGGTCTGCCAAGCTTGTGTAACAGCACGGTGTCTGCACAGCCAGCTTCAGCTGCTCCCACCACTGACACATCAGTTTTGCTGCCTGTTGTTTGCAAGGAGAGTCCAGGCAGCAACAGGGGAACAAACCGTAAATACAGGATGCATTATGAAACATTGGGCACTGGTTGCAGGATTTCAGAGGAAACAAGGGAAAACGCAGCAAATTATTTTCAGCTTCTCTTTTTAACATATGTGGAGAATCAATGGGGTTTAACCAGGAGCATGACTTTAAATTCTGCAATGGTAACCGTGGGATTGGGTAGGTACATGCTACTGTATAAAACAAACTGCTGTTCTTCCACACATAAAAGAAGGCAGAAGGAGCCAGAGTATCACTCGCAGCACTGCCTGAAGCATGCTGGCTATGTCAACACACTATGTCGCTTTGGACTGCTTGGACTGTTAGTAATATGCAACCGATCCAACAACGATCCTATGAAATATTTTTTTAATTAAATTATATTAACCTCTTCAGTTTCATTAGCATGTTAAAAATATAAAAGGAAAGCAGATGTGACCATCATGGATGTGTGCGCTGAATATTAATAACAAAAAGCATCCCCTCCCCCTTGGAGGATAAAGCAAAGTTGGTTCGGTCATTTTGCAAAATAAACCCTGAATGCGTTCACCCTGTAGCTGACAATGAGGCTCTGCTTTGTGTGCACATAGATACAAAGCTGAAGCCAGAATGATTTTACTACGGGTAAAGCTTTGAAGATCCAGCCCCGTCCAGCTGGCTGACAATGCTACAGCCCGAGTACTCCCCAGCAGCTCTGCCATCCACACTTCTACCCATACACACTTCTGAGGAAAAATTAAATGAACATCCCAAAACTGACAGGCTACCCTTACACTAGCCAAGACTCAGGTGAAAGCTGGCAAGATGAAATCCTGTGGCTCATTATTCTCACACTGATAGTGCCACGGTCCGTGCGCTGCAATAGCACCACATGTCATCCCAGCCACACTCCACTATTTCTACCCACCAGCAGATGTTTTTTTTCTTTTAAAGAGACACCAGTTTCCAGAATTTCACCTGGTGTATCGCCTCTGCCAGAAAATCACATCAAGAAACAGGACTACCTGACAACATTTGGTCGTAAATAGAAATGCTGTCTTTCCTTGTCTCTCAATATCCCAGCTGATAACTATTTACAGTTAACAACTGGGTGCATCGTCTATTTTATACAGCTCTTCTCTGTAACCTACTCTTCCCCTTGGTCTTACTTGTATTCATGCTGCCAGTCATCATTTTAATGCATTCATAAGAATTGATTGCCATCTTTCTCTTTATTCTGTCTGCATATTAACCCTACAGTGCCTCAAAACACACTGGTTTACTGGAATCAGCCTAAGGCGTCATTGTTCCAAGACAGCAAGAAGTGTGCGTTTCTACTCATCTTCCAAGGAAAAAAAAAAAGGGAAAAAACAAAACAAAAAAAAAGAAAAATAAGTCACATTCCTAGTTACTGAACTTAGCCTTAAAGCTTCTGCTAGTGCTTCCAGACACCTGCCCACCCTCCACCTCCGACTTAAGCTACGATTTTTATTGACATATACTAATTACCTGAAAATAAGAATGATCTATTCCATTTCCACCAGCTGCCAGTTGTCAGCACTGGCTAGAAGTGAGTAGGATTGTTTAAAAGAACAAAACAAAGAAAAATAAAAAAAAATCTAAGCTCAAAAATAAAATAAATAGTAGTCACCATAAAAAACAAAACCCTAAAGAATGCCATCGGATCTCAGGTACTGTCGGGTGTGCTCAGAAAGGACTGAAGGCAGACAGATTTGAATGGACTGCTCAGTTTGTCACGGTAAAAAAATACAGAGATTTAAAGGTCTACCCACGCGGCAAAAAAAAAAAGAACCACAAAAAAACCCAACCCTGAATTAAAGAACAAAAATAAAATAAAGTCAGAAATGCAGCCTCAATGCATCGAGTGTCTGCGCTTAAGAGATTTACAGGAGTAATTTAAATGATTCACCTGCTGCCAGTTTTCCTCCAAGGATGGCAAAGCTGAGAAGTAGCCGGTGTCGTGGACAAGCTGGAGTTCCTGGAATATACTATAACTAGCCAAGACATCCATGCTGCTGCTGAGCAAGACCCTTTCTTTCTGCTTTTGTGTGTGTTTGTTTGCTCGGGTGGGGGGTTGTTTTTGGTCATAAAAAAAAAAAGGAGGAGGAAAATCAACCAATGATAGATCCAGCGTCCCTTTGGCTTTGTTTTGTTTCAGTCACACTTTAAAAAAAGAGAGAGAGAGAAAGAGGATCAGCGCGGAGGGACGGCGAGGTTCGGGGGCCGGGCCGTGGAGGACGAGCGGCGCCGGCGCGCACCGAGCACCCCGCGGCCGCCGCACCGGGGCACGTCCCCGCCGCGCTCCGCGCAGCCCCGCGCCGCGGCCATGCGCGTTCGCGACCGCCTTCCTCGCCGCCCCCTCCCCTCTTTATTTTCGGGACACCACATCCCACATCCCGCCCCCCCTCACGCCGCTTCCCTCTCCGCTTCCCTCTCACCCTCCCTCAGCAAGCCCGGCCCAACCCCCCCCGCGCGCGCAGCCGCGCGGCCCCGCTCAGGCAGCGCGTGGCCATGTAGGGTAAACGGCGGGGCGGGAGGGGCGGGCCCGCCGCGCGCCTGAAGACGCTGTGGCCCAATGGCGGAGCCGCGAGGGGGGCGGGGGGCGGGGCCAGAGCGTCGGCGCCGGCGGCGATTGGCCGGGAGCGCTGCTCCCGCCCCTTCCCCGAGGCTCGCGAGGCGGCGCGCGGCGAGCTATTTTTAGGGCGCTATATAAGAGGGCGGCGAGGCGCGTGGTGGTGGCAGAGCGCGTTGCGCTGAGGGGCGGTGCGGGGCGCTTGCGCCCAGGCTGTGGGCGCCGGGCGAGCCGCGGCCCGGCCCGGGGCTGCCCTGCACCGTGTGCCTGCCGGACACCCCCCTTCCCGCACCGTGTGCACCCCTCTGCTTCTCCCCAGCCTCTAGTGCTCGAGTTCCTGGGGCTGAGGATGGCCGGGGAAAGATGTGTGGCTTATGAAGGTGTTGGAAGGAGTAGGAGTGGGAATAGACCCCGAGCAGGAACCGCCGGCCTCAAGAGCATGTGCACGGTGCCCGTGTGGGCAGACCGCAGGAGCCTGGCCTGAGTGCTGATCCAGCCAGGCCGTCCCCAGAAATGCACGTGTGCTTACTAAGGCATCTATCATGGCATTTAATCAGGGTGAGATGTGATCCGAACCCTCTCTGAGTGCTAGTCTGGGCTGGCTAATGAGCTGTTTGACCTTAAATGGTTAGTGTGGCACAGAGCTTCCCCAAAATCACTCTGGCACCGGGCACAGTTGCATTTCTGCTTTTGGAAGGATTGCAGAACTGAGTGCTCATTTGAAGGTGATGGGGGTGGGGAGGGGCTTCCAGTAATAGAAGAAATACGTTCTCTTTGTTGCCCTCAAATTCAGAGGGCCCTATGGTCCCGTCGGTTGCATTGCCAGGGTTGTATCAGGCCACCAGGCTGCAGGATGAAGATCCCTCTGGTGTCCTTTGATGGTGGGTTGTTGGCACTGTAAGTTGGACTGGGTACCAGGGCAAACAGATGCTACCAGGGATTGCTAAACGATCTCTTTGTGCAGCAGTTGCATCACACTTGCCTTGCCATGACTAAGATATCTCTTCTCGCTTTTTCTCTTCCCTTTGCACCTGGATGAGCATGCCAGGGCCAGGCCCCGGCTGGTATTAATTGGGAAAATGCCACAGACACATCTCTTCCCAGATGTCCCAGTGAGACTGATGTGGAAGTATGAGGCTGCAGAATTTGTCAGTCGTGATTTGTTTGCGGTATGTTTTGTTTCTTGGCAATGAAGACAAATTGCCTTTTCCAAAACTGGGTCCATGTCAACAATTTTGAAAACTGTATTTGAAGAAGGCTTGTCAGAATAAACCTCTACAGAAAGCCCAGATAATCGCTGCACCAGTCCGAAGTTCTTGTAGGTGCTGTGAAGAACGAGGCAGAGTAAGCACCTCTCTAGTCTGAGGAGTCAAAATGTAGAGGGAAAAGATGAAATGAAGCTCCCGTGGTGAAGAACTGCAGTAATCAGGAAAGAACTGGACATAGGCAATTTTCTCAAATAAATGGTCTCACCACTACAAAAACACTCTGTGTTTGCATTGAAGAAACAGCAGGATGACTTGCAGGAGCTGTTGCTCAGGTGCTGACCTGAGGCTGCGGGTCTGGATGGTCCAGGGGCAGCTTCCTTGAAGTTGAATGTCTCCTGTGAGCTGCTTGTGAAAACGATGCCATCCCCAGCCTTCACCTGGGGAGCCATAGGTTGTCTCAAACAGGACCATTCCTGGCATCTTTAGCCTAGCAGAGAAGCTGTGTGTGAGGCTGGACATGAATAATAAACTACTCTTTCTCATAAATATACCCATAAATGTGTAAATGTATGTGTTAGTGGGAAGATGAGAGGGAAGGTTAGCGCAGCAAGCACTGCTGGAGAGGTCTTGCAGACCATCGTTACCCATTCCAAGCATGCCTCAATCTGGCAAAGGAACACCTTCCCTGGGCACCTTGGGAAGGGAAAACTTTTAAAGACTCTAGAGGAGAGAACTGGACAAAGGCGGTCAGCTGTGGAAAGAAGCAGCACTTGGGTGTCATAACACACTCCTGTTCTGAGAGGGTTACACAAGAAATACCTGTTTCAGAAAAAGCTGTCTGTAAGCATTTATCCTTAACAGCTTGTCAGAACAAGGCCAAATGCATATGCAGAGGCTTTTCTGACCTAGGCAGAGAAGTAAAGGACAAAAGCAGTGAAGGTTTATGCTCTCAGCTACTTAAATATCTAAATGTCTTCAGCTTTTTTGTCTTTGAATTCGGTAATTCCCATAGCTGAAAAACATTTTGGTGCTTTATTTCTGACCTTGTTTAGCATAACTACAATTTTAATATGTAGAAATGTTAGTGGTCTGATATCCCAGCTCCCCTCTAGCTTGGCCTTTGCAAGCCATGGGTTGCTCATGCTTTGGTTTACTGCAAAGCTTGATGTACAGGCAGCCCAGGAGTCCCCTCTGCTTGATAGTCACCTCTGCTTGCCACTGAGAAGCTCTCATTTGAATCAATTAAAATCTTTCTAGTTGTCTATCTTATCCTGAACTTTCTGCTGAAAGCATGCCCTGTAGGAACTGCCAGCTTTCCACCCTCATGGAGGAGGCTGTTCTCAGTTGTGGAGTTCAGCTGCTCTACACCAGCAAAGAACCCAGACTGTGCCCAGGCTGCACTTTAACTGGTGGCCAGATCTGATGAGCAGCTGCTCTGCTTCTCTGGCTGGCTTTGGGAGGAATTGTGTCTGAGGGCAGGATTTTGGCTGTGATCCTTGAGGTGAAGAGCTGGGCTACAGATCTGGCCGCTTGCCTGGGTGGTTTCCAGGCAGACATTGCATTTTTATTGTCTCAGATACTCTGCTTTGGAGGTCAGTCGAGAAAGCAGAATGGGGTTGTCACTTGGCAGAAGCAGAAAAGCCTAGACAAAAAAAGAACGTGGTGGTACACTGGGTATAAAACTGTTAGTCCAGCACCGGAGGTGGCATCTACCTGTGCTAACCCAGAGGTAGCAGAGGGTGATTTCTGCCAAGCTCTGGTTTCCCAGGCTGTACTGACCTTTCTCCTGGCAGATGGCCACTTTCCCTGCCCTGGCCCACCACGCCACCCATCACAGAGAGCAATGCAATCAGATGTGGAGGAGGAGCCATATCTCCCCACTGCTGCACAGCTGGGCTCAAGGGCATGGAGGACTGCACAAAAATTCAGGCAAAGGGAGCAGGCTGGACCTGCAGGGAGTGAGGGTGGACATTTCAACCAGAGCACAGATTTGTCACATAACAGGTAAAGAAAATAACTTGCACGAGGAGAAGACTTCATCATTCCTGTGACTTGCTGAAATGTCAGGAAGATGCAGGGAAGGGATATGGCTGGTTGTGCTACAGCACCAGTGCTCTTTGGCACCTGGAAAGGGGAAGTGGTTATATTTTTTACATTAAAGGACAATGAGAGCATTTACTCCTAGTGAAAATAAAGAAAGAAAATATTTCCCTGCTCCTTCTGCTCTCCAAGAGGAAGAAGAAATGTATCTTAACTGTTTTCTCTGAGAAGCTTGAATTTATCACAGTCTGCCATAGGTCCTCTGGCAACAACGTTTTCTATCCTCTCCAAGTAAGAAGTGCAGAATCACTCCCAGCACTTTGCTGGGTCCCCTGCAAGGCACTGGTGTGCACAGAAGCACAATTTTGCTTGCTCTGATTGCTTTCCCTTGTGATATTTGCGTCCCCACAGCCCCAGAAGCAATGGCAAGGGATGCTTAGTGGGGACCCATCAGAGAAGGCTGATTTGCAGGGGACTTTCAGATGTTGATTTTGTGTTTCTTTGCTTTGGTTTGGGCAGAGACAAGATGCCATAAAGCAATCGGGGAGTATATTAATTCATACTGTAAATATTTCACGGAATACCCCTCCTTTGGTACCAATGATGTTTCAACAGCTACACTGGATTACTCTGTACACAGCTCATGATGCAATTGTAAACCCTATGGCCTTCTGCATAGTCAACAGAAGTGCTAAAGCTCTTTCTCCTGCAGGGACAGATTGGCCCAGGTGTGCAGGCTACCAGTTCCTTCTACCATCACATTTGCATTTAGGCTGCCAGCTGCATCTCTTCCTCTCCTCCATCTCAGACTGAACTAATACAGCTTCACTGTGCTTAGAGCCTGTGACAGCTCTTAGAGGTGTTGATTCTTCAGGCTCTGTCCCTCCTGGAGAGGAAGAGGTTGTGCCTGCAGGTTGGTAGGGTTGAGGTTGCCACTGGTTGTAAAGCCTTGCAAAGATCAAAGAGGGGGGAAAGTACTGATAAATACACCGGAGCGTGCTTGGATTTGCAGTTCAGCCTCTCCAGAAGTGGATGCAGAAAGCTGCTGCCAGGGAAGTGGAGGGTTTGTGGTGGTGGTTAAGGCCAGTGGCTGTCAGTGGAAGAGCTCAAGGGGACCCTGCTGTTCAGCGTTGCCACTTCTCGATACTCCATTGTGTCTGTGCATCTGTATCCATGTCCACATCTGATGAGAAACAAAATCCAAACAAGCATGAAGCAGCAAAAAGGGAGCCAACTTTCATTCCTCCAGTGAAGCATGTCTCTGTAGGCCCCAGAAATCCCTGGTTCCTCCTCCAGCTCACTCCTTCCAAACCTCTCTTCTCCTTCAGACCTCATGTGCCTGGAGAAAGGTCAGTGCTCTTGGCCCCATGCCTGCACAGCAACATTTCAGTGACGTGGAGGGCTGTTCAGTATTTCATTGTTCCTTCTGGCAGGTGCAGCCCAAGACACAGGGAACAGAGGTTGTTGCCCTTCCTGTCTCCGTGCTGGGGAGCAGCATGGCTGTAGCTTGCAGCCATCAGTGGCACTTGACTCTGCCTGGACGGGACACACTGAAGCAGGGTGGTGGCATCTCTGTGCTGGGCATGAATGGGTGGAGGTGCCTCCTGGTCTCCAGTGAGTCACAAGCTGTTCCCCAGATGTTCAGCAATAAAAGGGGACACGAGAGTATGACACAGCAGGTTTCTGTGCCTCCCCTCCTTCTGGAAAACATGCACCTTCTCTTTCAAATCAGTGCCCTGTGGACATTGCAATGGGCTTAATTGCAGGGCGGCTAATGAGCACTCTCCAGGATTAGAGATGGAATGGGCCTAACCCAAAATCATAGCTTAGGGCACCCAAAAGTCTCAGTGGACTTTGCAAGTTGATCACTTGCCAGACACAGAAGATGCTTGATGGGAAAACACTACATGCTATCCTGAAGCAGAAACACTATCCAGCTGAGTTCTCTGGGCTGAGGAAAAAGAAAAAAAAAAAAAAAGGAAAAAAAAAAAAAAAAAAGCCTGCTGCTTAAAGGGAAATTTAGAAATCATAGTTGAATGGGTCTGATCCAGATCTGTCATGGATTTTTTTGACCCCCTGTCCTGAAAAGGCACTGAGTATGCTCAGCATGTAACAGGATTGAGTTTCCACTGTGGGGAAGGAGTCTTCATCTGCTGTGGTTTGTTCATGTGCTCTAGGGTTTTTGTATTTCTTGTAATAATTTTTACCTTATGGCTGTGACTGTTTGCATTAGGATCAGTCTCTGTTTCCCAGTTTTCAAATCCAGGACACAAAGCCATGCTGAAGAGCACTGTGGTTGTGTATGTATGATGGTGGGGCAAAGCTTCCAGAGGCAGAGAGGTGCAACCCCAGTGGAACCAGTGGGAAATGCAATTTCCTTTGTGTCCCACCAGGAGCTCAGAACCCAGCTGCATCTAACAGCTCTCTCTGCTGTCTTTCAAATCCTCCCTTCTGCCCAAAGTGATCTGTATGTTTCTGAACCTCTTGGCAAGGGCAGTTATCATTGCTATTCTGTTGGTGTTCAGCACTTGACATAAACAGTCTCTGATCATATTAGTAAGCTCTCAGGTGCTTCTACAGTACAAATAATAAATAATAATGAGCTGCAAAGAAGCCCTCTGACTCTCAAGTTCAGGCTGGACTCCTACAGCTTCCATGTGCGATGTCCACTCTGCAGACCTGGGCTGCTGTTGCCGTGCAGTGGTGCTGCTGGGCTGGGGGTCTGAGCAGCCTGGGGAGATACTGTGCAGCTCTCAGCAGGCACACTTGGGTGCTGCATCTCTGAGTGGTGCCTTTTGAGTGAAAGGGTCACATCACACTTTGGTAGTTTATAGGAAGTCTTACCATAATACATGAGAACATTGGCATGGTTCAGTAGATGGTAACTGGGGACTGGCTTGTGTTATTACACATATTACTCTGGACAAATGTTGGTTTGACTTGGCTTTGGCAGCAAGAGCCCTGTTAAAAAGAGCTGAAATCGCAGCAGAGGTAGCATACACAGCAAGAGGAGGCCTGCTGTGCACAGCTCTCCTGTGGCACTGCGCAAAACACCCACAGCGCAGGGGACCTGTGGGAAGAAGAAGGTTCTCTGGAAACAAGCTTAGAGCAGCATCACTGGGGGTTTCTCACTGTTTTTTTTGCAGAGAAAGGAGATGCAATGCATTAAGAGCAAAGCCTGTCTTTGGCTGGAAGCTGCAAGACTCACAGTTCTGTTTTCACATCCTCTTGGGTTTTCCCTTGAGTCCTGTTCCTACAAGAAGCTGCTGAAGGTGTGGCTCTCACAGTCAAGTGCGGATGTGTGCCTTAATGAGGAAATGTTGGCATGCAGGGAAGCAAGCCCATGCTGCTCACCTGCTGGCCAGCTTGTCATGCTCCCCAACAGAGGTGCATGAAGAGTAAAGTACCTGGCTTGGCAAAGCAGTGGCCAGGATTCACACAAAGATACCGCAGTCAAACTCTGCTCTGCTTTATGAGTTGAGCTTTGCTGGCTCTGGTTTATGAGTTGAGCTTTTCCAGCTCTGTTGGCATGCCACAGGAGCATCACCTGGCTACCACAGCATTTCCCCCTCTAAAGAGCATCTCACTGTGGACTCCTGTTATGAAAAAAGACAGAAATATCTTTTCCCTTGGGCAGCCTCTTCCCATCCCAACAGCAGCTGCATCTTCAGGGCCTCTCCCTCTCTGTACTCCCATCTTCCTTGAAGAGGGACCTTTGAACAAGGCTTTGCAACACATAACCTGTAAAAAAAAAGATTCCTCACAAATGAACTCTCCTGGGGGTTCAGTCCTTGTCTGCTGGGCAACTGTGAACTGCTGAAAGGAAAACAGATATTGTTCAAGAGGGGGAGTCAGTCTTTAGGCTTCTCTCCCACTACAATCTTTGTTTCTTGGCTTTGATTTCCCTTGAGGGTCTACATGGCTCTGTCTATAGCATGAGCAGCACTTAACAGGTCATCTCATACTCATTCAGCCTGTGGAATACTGCATTGCTGTGTGAGACAGATACCTGTCTGCTGGAAAAAAAGGCAGTAACTCCAAGAGCACTCCATTATTTCTGGGGTGTTGGTTGCAGAACACAAGAGTTCACAGGTTAAACATGAGCAAGACAAAGCTTAGTCCAAAGTGACAAATCATCAGAACCCAGAAAGAAACCTATATCCTCTCAAATGGCAGATTAATTAATCAGATTGCACAGCGGCTATCATACCTGATTCCCTCTGAGCTCTCTCTGGCTGGAGAACATTCCTGGCTGCCCGACTTGATTTGGTAGTTGAGGAAGCTCTGTTGGCCTGTCCTTTCTTCAGGGACAGTGCTCAGCAGGGGGCCAGCAGTTTGTCATCCCTGCCCTTTGTACCCATAGCAATTCCTGCTGACAGTGCGTAACTGTTCTTACTGGTAAAGCCACAGGGAATGTTACGAGATTATTTTATAAGGAGTGGGGGAAATCATTTTATAAAGTGGAAATTGCATGCAGAAGCTGAGCTGAGAACTTGTTCTGAGGAAAGAAATTAAGAGGTTAAACAGGTGATAAAGTGGTAGCCAAGAAAATCTGAGTCTTGTTCTGCAGCACTCTGCCTTGAGAGTTGGTTTGTGGGTGGCCAAGCGTAGGGATGCTGGGTCTCATCATTCCCTCCAGAGCTTTGCCAAGCAGAAGACAGATGCCTTTCATGCCAGATAGATCCCTGCTGATTTCCGAACCAGGAGTGGAGTTGAGAGACAGAGATACAGAGCTTTGGAGGAGCAAAGGGTGAGGGAGACATGTCTCTCCAGAAACTCTTACAGATTCTTGGAAGCAGGTGAGCCGGCTCAGGGGCTGCCTCGGTCTCTGACATCACTTTTTCTCTGTGGTAACGCACAAAGACATCACTGAGTTTTTGACAGGGGTGTCTCAAGGGCTTTTGTGGCCTGGATGGGTGACATACAAAGCTGCCATGCCCTTGCTGTCAGTACCACTCTGGTGGCAAATGACCCCTCTCCTGTTTGGGTAAGAAGGAAAAGCACTGGCTGCAAACTTTCCATTCTTTGGCTCCTCCACCCTCCAGTTCACCAGGGGCCACCCAGGGAGACCAACTGTGGGGGCTGAACCTCTGCCCTCTTGCATTTTTCAAGCATGTAGTTCTGCTGCAGAGAGTGGCCTGAGAAACCATGACAAATCCCTTTCTGGGCAGAGTTACTACAGCATGTGTATATACATTTTAAAATAATTTTTATTAACCTGTTTGCTGAATTCTGCACAAATTCAGGAGTGGTTTTCATTAAGTTGCCATGATGAAGGTTAGCAGAGTATTCCTGAAAAAACTTTCACCCAGCACTTGTGGTGTTAAGAGTGATTTTATAAGCCAGCAGGATTGCTCATGCCTTGCCAAAACTGGGGATGCACAGCCCTTCTCCTTAAGAAGGGCAACTGCTGCAGGAGCTCGCGCTGGGTCCGTTTGAAGTCAATGGCAAATTTCCCATTGGCTTAAGTAGGAACATGTGTTTCAAGAAATTAATAATGTGAAACTTGAAAAGCAAGGGGTGGCGTGATCAGGACATGGCCTGGTTTGACCTGGAGACTCAACTTGCATTTTACTGGTATGTCTGCCTCTGTCTCTCAGCTATGTATTAGGCTGTACAAGTTTGATTTGTGTCAAAGAGAGCTACATACTATTAATAGTAACCTATATTATTAGCATTAATGGGATTAGGACTGATAAACTATGGAGGTTTCTTTGTTTTCCACCGGTAATTTCCACTTTAAAGGGACTTGGACATAGTGTGTGTCCAGGCTTATGGCCTCTGTATTTGTCATGCATGTTTTGTTCCTGCTTTAGACGAGCTGGTAGAAAAGTCAAGGAGTACAAATAAAGGAGGTCTTTGGAAAGAAATCCCTTAATAGAGGATTGTTGAAGCAGCTGCACTTTTCTTCTTCAGAGCAGAGTAAACAGTTAATAAAATGATGTTGCTGTTGCTGTGATGAGTTGATCCTTAGGGCTGACACAGTGCTTGTCCCCAGACTCAGCTCTTGCTAGCTGCAGGAAAATGGCTGAAGATTCCCCGAGCCCCCAGAGAAGCTGGCACTGTGGGAGGGTTTAAGTGCATCCGTGATCCCCAGCCTAGCCCACATGGTCACCCCGTGTGTCCGTGCAGGACCCGGCAGACCTTGGCTGCTGCAGCATGAGGAGGCAGTGCTGGGAGCTCTAGCCAGGCCTTTGTAGTAAAAGCCACTGGTCAGGGATTTATGAAACAGCACAGTCTGTAGGGTGGGGCTGTGGCTGTGCAGGGTGTGGGGCGGCTCAGCCGTGCTCTGCAGAGCATGTTGGTGGAGAGCAGGACTGCAGAAGGGACATGCCCATGGCTGGCAGCTGCCCAGTCTCAGAAGGGCACTGGCCACCACGGGTCCAGCTGCACGGGAAGCCCTGCAGGGCAAGATCCCCCCTGTGCAACAGGCACTGGCACAGTCCTCGCCAGCCAGGGCATCCTGAGGAGAACAGGGGCTCCATCCTAGGAGAACAGGGGCTCCATCCTGAGGAGAACAGGGGCTCCATCCTGAGGAGAACAGGGGCTCCATCCTAGGAGAACAGGGGCTCCATCCTGAGGAGAACAGGGGCTCCATCCTAGGAGAACAGGGGCTCCATCCTGAGGAGGCCAGGGGCTCCATCCTGAGGAGGCCAGGGGCTCCATCCTGAGGAGAACAGGGGCTCCATCCTGAGGAGAACAGGGGCTCCATCCTAGGAGAACAGGGGCTCCATCCTGAGGAGAACAGGGGCTCCATCCTAGGAGAACAGGGGCTCCATCCTGAGGAGAACAGGGGCTCCATCCTAGGAGAACAGGGGCTCCATCCTGAGGAGAACAGGGGCTCCATCCTAGGAGAACAGGGGCTCCATCCTGAGGAGGCCAGGGGCTCCATCCTGAGGAGGCCAGGGGCTCCATCCTGAGGAGAACAGGGGCTCCATCCTGAGGAGAACAGGGGCTCCATCCTAGGAGAACAGGGGCTCCATCCTGAGGAGAACAGGGGCTCCTCTCCCCTCGGGACCCGTGGCCAGTGGCTGTGTCCTCCCCACTAGACCAGCAGGGGGTCATGTGTTATGCCATTCATTGCAGGACAAATGCTTATTGAAATAATTGCCTCTAACACCTTGGGAGAGTCCATTAGGGTCTGCCCGGGCAGTGATCTACAGATAATGACTCCCTCTGAGATTTTCTCACTCCTGCAATCCTCATACCAGGTGCATTAAAGCTGACCTACAAAGAAAAATGTTTTTCTATTTGTCTTTCGCATTTGATTTTTTTATTATTTTTTTAAATTCCTTGTAGAGTTTTATGAAATACTGCTGTTATTGGTGCATTGCTCATTGCTTCTTCAGGTTGCACCAAAGGGTGAGCCTTGCTTTTTACAGAATGGGAGACAAACTTGCTGATATTTTACCTTAGAAACAGGGGGACTGTTGAGGTGAGCCCCCGCTGAGCAGAGGGACTGTGTGGGTCTCAGGCAGGGGATGCCAACCCTTAATTGGAGGGACAAAGGTGCCAGGTGTGATGAGAGATACCTGTTCTTCCGAGCCGTTCACAGGCAGTGGCTGAGAAGGTCCCCAATAGAAGGAAATTTTCATCTGAAGAACACGCAGGGTTTTTTCTAATTGAAGCATTTTATGAGAGTGTGCCAATCTGGACATAATTTTCCACAGGAAAGTCAAAGTGAATTATTTGGGTTTCTCTCTTGTTTTGATAATGGTGAAATGTCTTGTTTTGATTTCCATTATGAAAAAAATTTTTTACTCCTACCTTCTCATTTTACTTCATTTTTTGCTAACTATAAACACACTGTTCAAAACAGTTAGTAGTTTATCTGTGTCTTTTTCTAGATATTATTTAATATCATATCTGTTCTTTTATATGTGCTGTCATGTTTTGACATCTAAGTCAAGTGTCTTTTTATTTTAGTCAAATGAAACAAAATTAAGTTTAAATTCCAAGGCAAAGCAATTCAGTGTTTATTGAAACTAAATATTTTCTTCAGTTTTGGGGAGGTTTGGGGTTTTTGTTCGGTTGTTGTTGGTTTTTTTGGGGGGGGGGCGTGTTTGGCTGGTGTTTTGGTTTTGTTTTTTGTTAATTTGGGGGGGGGGGTTTAGTTTAGGGTTTTTTTAAGTTTTCCACTTCATGATGGGAAACTATATTCTAGGTGTGAGGCTGTGGAAAATCACCTGTTTTCAGTCAGTGTGCTCTTGGGCACTCAAATCAGAGCTGGCAATTAAAAAGCAAGCAAGCAGATTAAAAAGAGTATGAGAAAAAATAATTTCCCTTTTCAGTTAATGAGGCTTCACGTGAAGGAAGAAAGAGAGGATGAAAGGCTTTGGTGTGACCTGTTGTGTGGCAGTGGCAGTGCTTAGGAAATGACTGTAGGATGTCCATGCTTGCTGCACCATCTGAGCAGCTCCCGGGCTGGAGCTTATGAAGTTGTGCCCAGAAGCCATGGAGAAGGTGGTGCAGATTCCTGAGGTGGAGGGCAGTGCCTCTGCCTGGCTTTGGGTGCTGGGCTTTCTGTTATCAGTGTTGTAACTTGTGTGATGCTTGCACATTGGGCTGTGGTAATGGCATGTATACATCACACTTTGGAGATGCTTTTTATTGACTTAATGTGAATATTATTGTCATCGTTTATTACGGGGAAGTATCGCGTAGTAATTGAAATACAATATGGTGCCATTAATCACTCTGAGTATGAAATGCTAACTTTAAACTGTTTATAGTATATTAAATGCTCCCCTAACCATAAAACAATTTGACTTGCAGTGGGATAGTTTACAAATGGCCAATGTGTAGGATTCATGGTGATTGACATTTATATGGCAGTGTTCATGTGCTCGAGTTCCTGAACAAAGTACTTTCTCTGGGATTTCTGTGAAGGCATTGGGACTTGCTGCTTTCCAGTTCCCTATGCAGAAATGTAAAGGGATACAAACTGCAGGCATGACCATTGTGTTTTACAGCATGTCCACTGCAAACCTGAGAGATGTGTGACAGTCTGGGTTGCCCAGTGGGCAGTGTGCTGTAAACATTGCTGGCCTTCTTTCCTCAAGACTCCTGGTGAAGGAAAGCAGTAAAGAAGGGGCAGAAACTCAGATAGTGAGGTTTTAGGCAGGGACTGGTGAAATGACACCCATTGGCTTTCATGGGATGCTTTTCTAAATTCTCTCTCCTGTATTAACTAGAAAGGAAATAAATGCTTTTGAAAATAATTTTCAATTAGAACTTAACCTACCTACCAAGAAGGAAAAAATAATTTAAACTGGTACCATTGTAAAACAATAAGAGTGCCACCCCCAGTGCCTTGGTCACATGTGATAATTCACTCCAGGCCATGTCCATGCCTGCTGCCTGTGGCACAAGCCCTGTGTGTGTGCCCAGTGGCACAGAGCACCTGTGGGGAGGGTCAGGGGCTGTGTGCACTGACAGGCACGGCACAGCCTGGCTAGGAGCAGGGTGGGCTGGACAAAATACAGAACTGCAAAAAGCTCAGACATTTGCTGCTGCTGCAGCTGTGAGAAGCACTGCTATTAAACCACTTACAGGAGCCCCACTTTTTACTGCCTGGTTTAAAAGAGATACTTCAATGGCATTCACAGGAGGGGAGAAGATGTGTAAGGTCATTTCACAGGGCACGTGTTTAAAGATTTTCCAAGAAGAGCAGAGTAAGGTTTTTCTTCTGGGGAGGGAGGGGCCTTTTTTTTTAGCCAGAGCTTTTATTGTCAATATGTATTTTTAATAGAAGGAAAGTGATAGAAGCACTAGCAGGTGACAGAGCCCACTGCTGTTCAGCTGCTGACATTTATAAAACAATGCCAACATCTCTTCAAAACAGACGCTTGCTTTCCACTGCTGTATTGATGTACACATTTATTTTATAGCCAACAGCAGCAAGATGAAAATGATAATGCATGAAGAAATCCCAGAGGCACAGCCCAGTGGTTTTGCAAGGCAGCCTCTTTGCCTTTGGCATGGTCTGGATGCTAACAGTCCTGGGTGAGTCAGTACAGAGCAGCACGGGCTGCTCTCTCAAATGCACTGAATGCTCACTCTTTTTTCCTGTTTCTGGTGACACCACCTGGGTATATCTTCATCATCCTGATGCATTTACGTTTATTTCTCAATTATGTACAAACAAACCTGGGCAGTTCGATGGCAGGTGTTGACTTGAGAGACCGCTGATCAACTGTGAGGTTGTGTAACATAGTGGACACCAGAGAGGTGAAAAAAAGCGTACTGCAGGCTATAAAAGAGGCGAGGGAGCCTTCCAAGTGGCATACTGGAGCAGAATAAATTTATTGTGCAGCATCAGTATGGACTGGGGGACACATGAATGGTGGTGCCAATCTGCAGGCTCAGCCCCTGTGTGACCTGCTCAGGCCCCAGTGTTTTCTGGGGAAGCACTGAGTGCCATGGGGCGCACACTGAGAGCCCCATGCCTGAGGGCCTCCCGTGTCTGTGCTGAGGAGGAGGAGGACTGGTCACACTAGGTTAGAGCCCAGCCTTGCAAATCAGCTCTTGATCAAGCATTTTTGGTCATGTAAGAATAGTCCTCATGACAGCAGGCTGACCTTCAATCCAGGAGGAAAGCTTATCACGTCTTGTAGGATGATCCTTACCGCAAGGAAATCAATACAGCAATAAGCTTTTATTTCTGGATGAAAAATTAAAATAAAGAATACGCCATATCTATTGATTCTTTGAATTTACATATTTGGATATATTTATGTTTGATGTCTGCCTTCTGTGTGCAGCTGTTTGCCAAATGTGACAGGATTTGTTTTTTAAACCTGGGGGTGAGTTCTGCCCTGTGCATTTAAAATAAGATTTCTCTAAATTATTGAATATGTCAATAAATAAAGCAGAGGAAGCAGGCAAGGAAAAACCCAGAGGTCCTTGGTGAAAGGAAGTTGTAGATGCTGGTAATAGGCTCTTACAGCAGTAAAAGAGAAATAAAAAGGGCAACTAAAAAAAATTGAAGGGACAAAGAGTGGAACAGGGTATATCTGCTCTGATTTTCTCTGGGTTTGATGATGTTTATTGACTTGGCCGTGAACTGCATTTTTTGCTTTTCTGTGAATTTAATTCTGCCTAGTAGTTGAAGGTGAAGGATAAGAGAAACATTTAAATAAGGGCTTTGGCAAAGGGAGGAGAGAAGTCTGAGATGTGTGGGTGTCGCAGATGTCCACGGGAGGGGGCAAACAGGCACAGGGTGAGGAAGCCCTGGAGGAGCTGCCAACAGCCAGGCACAAGGAAGGGCCGTGCTGGGGGAACCCAAGGGGCTGGCAAGGAGGAAGGGGGCACCAGCATGGCCAGTGGCAGGGCTGGGGGCTGATGGTGAGGGCCTCGGCCCTGACCCACTGCCCTGCCAGCTCTTGGGGGAGCTGATGAATAAAACATCACATCTTACAGAACATGTGTCATCCCAGCCCCAACATTTTCAAGTCTCTTACTCTCCTCTCAAGAGATATTGCAAGAGCAACCATTTAAATGAGCGTTACATTATTTACAAGTTTCACTATTATTAAATTAATGTTACATTCATCAGGCCTTTTGTTTTGTTTTGTTTTCAAGGCAGAGCTGTAATTTGAGCAACATATTCATCAAGTCTGAAATGGTGGCTCCAATTATTTTAACATTCATTTGCCCATTCAGCTTCCTTTGCATCTGCTGGTTTCCTCCCTGTGACAGTATGTCGAAGCTGGGACACATTTGTGCTGCTCAGCTGCGAAGCTGCCACGAGGGATGTGATGGAAGGAACACGTTGGAGCCCAGCACAGTCAAGGCCAGCAGGGTTCCTCTGCAGGGGCACTCAGATGCTGCTTGCAGAGGCAGCACGTGCTCAGGTGTGGATCTCCTTTCTCCATTGGCAAACCCTTCCTGGTGTCAGACACATAAAGATGGAGCTATCAGCTTCCCAAGGGTAACAAAAAAAGGCTCCATCGATTTGCTGGCACAGGAGCCTCAGTACAGCAGTCGTGTGCCTGTGTTGTAGCAGTGCTTGTCAAAGTGAGTGTGGGCTAATTGGTCCAAATCTGAAAGGATGCTCCTGAGTGCTGGGTAAGCAACCATAAGAAAGCATCAGCCATTCAGCAAGTGCTGAAAATAAGCCAGAATAGCTAAAAAAAAATGTTTCATTATTTATTTTAATGCTGGAAGTGTAAGCTTTCCTGTCATGATCGTAAAATCTGATCATTTATTAATGCTCCTCACTTTGAGGCTACATCATGTACCATCCCCAGCCTTCTGCCATTCCTGGCATCTTCAGCCTGGTCCCACAGCTGTGCCCTGCCACCTACCCACGCTGCTGCCCACCCTCAGCAGGTGCCAGGATCCCCCTCTTCCCAGCCACAGGCGCTTGTAAGTGGTGGGGACAGAGTGGACTTTTAGAAACAAAAATCAATAACCACGATCTGTTTTCCCTTTTTTCTGCTTTCTCAGCCTGGGAGATTCACTTGAGATTTCCCTGTAACCACAAGAGCTAATGACATGCTTTAGGTTTTGTATTTTATTTTTTTTTCTTTCCCAGATGAGACAGGAGGATCTCATCTGATTATTTACCCACAAAAGCTAGGGTCTCTGGGCTAGGCACAACCCAAACATCATGGGGCTCCCCATAACACCCTGCAAGGAGATGGCCCTGATGAGCAAGCAGCCTTGTCAGGCCACACTGATGTCTGTGGGATGAGCCCTGGCAGCTGTCCCAGACCCTGATTTTGTGCCTCCCCTGGGATCTCTCCAGTGCTGTGACCATGCAGGAGTTGTGGGGCCACATCTCTCAGGGACCAGCTGGAGCATCAGTAGGATGCATGGCTGGGGGGGCAGTGTGGGAGACAGGATAGCAGCATTCAGAAAAATAATGAAATGTGGCCCCAGAAAGACCCTCAGCGACAGCTCCTCGGATGTGCCTGTGCTCTGTTCATTAATCTGTGATAATTAGACTTATTTGCAGAGGTTAACAGCAGTGGCACATGGTAATTACCACTCGTTCCCTGCCGAACAACTCATAAAGCTTCTCATAAAGATGCCACAGGTCTGGCTCCAGGTAGTTTTGGTGCTGATGAGACCCAGTGCTTGGAGGTCAGGGACACCGTCCCAGGGGAGCATGTCCCCGAGACCTCTTGTTTATCCCAGACCTGCTTCAGGAACAAGCTGCAGGAGGGGTAGGAGGTAAACAAATTGCTTCCCATCTGTTGTTTGTCCCTCTCTCCTTCTCCCCTGCCTTGATGGCCAGCTGGGGGCTGCAATTTCCCCAGAGCAGAGGCAGTATCACCCCAGGCAGGTATTTTGGCAGGGTGAGTGCAAGGGGACCGATGTATCCCCCCAGTTTTGCAGGGCACTGGATATGTGGCATTAGAGCTACTGAGCACTGCAGTTGGTCCTGATGGACAGTATTAGCAGAGCTGGGCTCAGCTTAACCAGGGTAGGGGTTAGGGAAGATGGAGCAGAAGGGTGGATTTTGGACAAGACTTCCCTTTCATCTCTTCTCCCCCTCTCTACCCCCACACCCCCCCAGTGAAACCAAGCTAATTAGTCAAATAGATGAGGATAGGCCAGGCAGGGAGAAGCCCCGTTGCGTGTCCTATATTAGTAACTCACGTGGGAGTAGCCAGATTGGAAGGAGATTGAAAGGGAAAATTGTAGGTGTACGTCGGAAGATAAGTGGGCTAAGCCTTTTCCCGGGCCCCGCGTGCCTGGCTCCGGCACAGAAGTGATGTCACCCTTCTCGGTGACAGCCAGCCACCCCACAGCAGCACCCGCGCTGTGACAGCCCGCGGGGCGCGGCTCGGGGCTCCGGCCTGGCCGTGAGCGATGAGCCGGCTGCGGGCGGGCATCAGAGCAATGAGCCACCAGCGAGGGGGAGCCACACTGGGGACAGCGCCCAAAAGCTGCACAGGGAGGGGACAGCCTGTGACAGGGGGTTCTGTAGGCACTGACTGCATCCGTGTTTCTTGAGCCGCCTGCCGCAACTCAGGCAGAAGGGTCCTGCCTGCCAAAATACAGCCGTTGTGTCTGCACTGAGTCGCTCTGGAGATCAAAAGGCCTGATTCTTCTCTGCCTTATGTGGGGTTTATCAAAGGTAACTTCTGTTCTCAGGAAGTTGCTGTGTGCTAACACCATCCATCTGTCTCGGTGATAAGAAGTCCTCTCTGCTGTCCTGACCAGCACAGCCCAGACCCAGCCCAGAGCCCAGTGTACTGGGCTCCCCGAATGCTCAGAGGACCTTTGGAGTGGGCATCACACAGACACATGAGGTGACTGCAGCACATCCATTAGAAAGTGTGTTAAACAAAGGAGCACACCTTCCAAAGCAGCAGGCAGCAGCGTGGTGGGTGATTTTCTGACCCACTAATGGGGCGCATTTCAGTATTGGGGCCCCACGCAGTGATTTCTGTTCTCCTGCCAGTGACCAGTGGCAGAGCCTTCCCTTGAGGAGTGACACAGCAGCCTGCAGAGTGCTGTCCTGCCACTCTGAGGGAAGCAGTCGGTATTTGCAATTAGCACCTTCTCTCCGGGCTCAGGAGTTTGCTGCAATTATCAGTCAGTCAGGGCAGGAGGTGCTCCCCTTTGCTGGGGCAGCTGGCCGTGGGGCAGCGTGCAGTGCCGCGCTTTGGGAGAGACAGCGCTCCCCGCTCTGCCCAGGTGCTGCCTGCTGCGCCCGCTGGCCGGCACTGCCACTCCTCAATTCCCACGCCAATGGCAACTGAGGTGACAAGTCCAGTCCCTGGCTCTGCCAAACCTACTTTCCTGACCTACTTTTCTTCGCTCCGCAGTGGTGGAGCAATGCCCAGTGTGTGCCTGGTGCTGGTGGCACTGTTCGTGCAGGATAGCTCTGCTCCTGCCCACTGAGAGGGCATCTCAGCAGCTAAAGTTTCCAGGGGAAAAAAAACAAACATGCAAATGCAAGGGGAACAAAGAACTTCTCCTGCTGACACCCTGCAGACAGCAGTGCCCATCTCACCCTGAGAGATCCCCCAGCCCTGCTGTTAAGAGCAAAACACAGCCAGCCATGGGCCATGCTGAGGGACTGAAGGATGGCAGACTAAGGCAGGGCTGTCCTTTGTTCCTATCACTGCTCTCATCTTTAGGGTAAAAGCCAGGCAAAGATGCTGTCACCAGTACCAAGAGTTTTTTCCTTCCAGGTTTTTTTTTCCTTCCAGGGTTTTTTCCTTCTGGGCCAAAACCACCTTTACCTGGGTGGTTCAGTGAACCATGGCTTCACTAAGTCAGTCATTTTCTGTATGCCTGCCTTTCCTTGGTGATGGTGGGGAAGAGAAGAGGCAGTGGCTGGCAAGCTCTGGGCCTTGGAAAGGGAAAACGAGAGGAAACACTTCTGCTGCCAGCCTCTACCTTCACAAAAAAATATTTCTTTGTGCCAGGGAAAAATCACGTGGGGAGAAATGTCTTTGCTCACAACTCCAGGGTTGGTTTTACTGGTGTGTGGTCCTGCACCTCTTCTCTTCTCTCTTCAGACTCCTTTGCCAGCTTGCTCTTGCACTTCCTCCCAGCCATTCCTCACAGCTTTCCTGTCTGCCTGCTCTTCTTGCCCCAGGACATCCTCACAGGCACAGCCAAGCACCTTTGTTGCACCAGCTCCCACTGAATCTCTCAGTCAGTGTGGGTTTTCCTTGTCTGTCTGTGCTGTGCATATTCTGCTTATTGTTTCAGCTCTTTGGGGGATCAGATGAGTCCATCAGCTTCTTTATCCCAAGTGACAGGACACAGGAACCTCCACAGATCTAACACACAGTTTTGTTGGTACACAAGCTTTACAGTTCACAGGATCTGCCACTGTATCCAGAAATTAAAAGCAAAATTTTTTTCTGAATTAGACAGAAACGTAAAAACTAGCTAGACTTCTCCCAACTGGAAGAATGTTGTAAGTGAGTTTGGGAAGCTCTCAAATCCTGTGTCTGGGCAGACCCACAAGGAGTGCAGGAATGTCCTTGTGAAATTTTGTTTCCTTTTTTTTTTTTTGGTTTGGTGACAGTTCATTGAGCAGGAGATGAAACATTTCAGGATTTCAGGCTGGCATTTGTCAGTGCATTTCTAACTAGATGCAAAAATGAGTGCTTGCATCTGAAGGAAAAACACAGCTAGGCACATGTGCAGTAAAGGCAATAAGCATTTGGTCAGGAGGACAGTTGTCTCCCAGCTTGCTGGCAGTGCTCATGGTTTCTGTGGTCCAGGATCTCCTCTTACCACGTGTCTCAGCAAAAACCAATGCAGATCCCAGCACATGCAGCCCAAATGCAAGGCCGAAATGCTGTGCTAGTGCTGGCTGCCAGCAAGGGTCACGTGCTGACATTTTATTTATTTTATCCCCGCAGCTTGGGGGTCTCCATTCAAACGCTGGCCCCGTGGCAGGGCTGTGTCCGGGGCTCTCAGGGGCTCTGCAGTGCCCCTCGGTGGGGTACCCTCAGTGGGGACTGCAGCTCTGCTGCTGCTGCTGCAAAGCTCTGCTGCTGCACAGCACCTGCCTCTGCTGCATGCTAATGATCATTTGCATGGCACTGTGAGACAGCCTAACACCTCATAGCAGCAAGCAGGTTTGCAGAAGGACTCTGGAAATTATGCCAAATAAAAACACAGTTTGAGGGTTAACTGGAGACTTCCCTTTAAGCCACACTTCACCCCCTTCCTGGAGCCTATCTGTGCATCCATCTGGGTGTGCTCAGCAGGCACAGGGGCAATCTTGTTTCTGGAAATGCTACTGGTAGCCTCAGTTTTCTGAAGTCTGAACCCATAACAGAATACTGGCTTTTTTTTTTTCTTCCACCTCTTGTTTCCTTTCTTGTTTTTTTCCAGGACTGAGTGGACCATGAGAGCAATAATATCTACACCAGCACAACAAAGGAAATGTCCAGTAGTGTGCATATTGACAACACAAACCCATCTTCTGAGCCACAGCTCTCAAAAGTGATTTTCTGTAAAAAGATAAAAATAATGCTAAAAAAACTCTGCTCCTTGATGAGACCCACAGAACGAAAATTAGCCTGGTGATTCAATTTTTATTTTGTTTAAAAGGTTTCCCGGTTTCTAACCAGCTATTGCAAAAGGATTTGCCATTAGTAACAGAATAGGCTTCACATCTGGTCAGGGTTTCACCATCAGACAAAGGGGAGGACTTTAGTGAGGCATTAAATGTAGATAATGGATTATCAACAGGGAGAACAGACCTTGGGAGGGTGGGTGTGGGGAGGGATGAGGGGACGATAAGGCATCAAGGGGCACAAAGGCAGCAAAGTCAGACATCTGGGAGGGCTGAAAATAGCTCTGGGGAACTGCTGCTCCCTCCTTGGGCGGCTGTGCTGATCCCCTGATGCCTTCCAGACATGGCAGTCAAGAGGGGAAATCAAATATTAACTGGCTCCTGCTCCCAACCTGCATGAGGAAAAAGATGAGTGAAGCAGGAGGGAGACTGGTGGAGCCAGAAGAACAGTAGGAAGCCATGCAGAAGCCAAACACTAAATTATTAGTGAGCATGAGTAGCAAAGCTTTCAAAGGCAGCTTTGACAGAGACACTAACAAAATCCCCAGGGTAAACAAGAGCCTTTGTTAAAATTAGTGTAAGACCTATGTAGCAGCTTTGGTGGATTCAAAGAGCAGCCCTGGGATGGAAGAAGGTGAGCAGGCAGAAGCCTGGAGAAAACAGAGTGCCTGGAAACAGCAGCAGGGAGACCTAGTGGAGCTGAACAAATCCGGGGAGGAGGAAGATTTGCAGTTAATTACACTCCATCCTGCCCAGCAACCCCAGCCTGGAGCAGGACCCCGGGCACGTGGCAGGCCCAGAGCCAAAGGAGCAGCCTGGGCAGCAGGTGCTGGGAAGCCATGCCCAGAGGAGCACCACCATTGGCAAACAGCAGCTCATCCGGAGCACCTGGAGCACTGGGGTTGGAGCATCAGCAGAGGCTCTGTGTGTCTGTCCTGGGCATGTGGAGCCTGAAGCCTGGCTCTGTGTGTCTGTCTGGGATGAATCCTGGCAGGTGTCCCACAGCACCCCTGCCTTCCCCTTCCTTTGTGCTGTGTAAGTCAGAACCCCTGCTGGACACCCACTGTCCCTCTGGCAGCCTGGGGAAATGGGCTGGTGGCTTGGAGCCCCAGGAGCCTCGGGGTGCAGAGAACCCAGAGAGGGCCCCGTGTAGACCAAAAATGGGAGGGGAGAGCAGGAGCCAGAGCCAGGAGCCCTGGCATGGAAGGGCAAGCTGGGGAGGGGATGCCATGGGCAATAGATTGCTTCCCTTTCTGTCTGCAGACCTTCTGCTTGTCTCTGACACTGTAACAAGGACTCAGACTGGGAGGGAGACACTTATGTACCCCTCTGGAACAGCCTGAACTGCTGGTTATTTGGCATTTGCAGAATTGCCTTAGAGACATCTTTGGGATCGTGGCGCCTTGCAGTTTGTCTCTCCACTGTCTCCCACAGTGTGAATGCCAAGCAGAGTTCATCCTGTAGCTTTTCAGTCCCCCAGCTGTCAGCAGAGTTTGGTGGCAGTAACCTTGTCCCCTCAGGAAACATTGCTGGAAAGGACAACATGGAGGGTTGATGGGTGATGCTTGAGGAGCTGGGCAGAGGAAGCCGTGTCTGCCTAAGAAACAGCTGGGGCTCTCAGGGCAGGGATTGTGCCAGGTCTGCTGCCCACACCAGGAGCCCCAGGGCCTTGGGGGCATGGTTGTGGGAAGGGTCAGCCAGCTCAGTGAGAGGATTTGATCAAGCTCCATCCCTGTAGGATCTGCCATTGCGGCCCCTCTGTCCTCCCCGCCACGGCAGAAGCAGCACCATTGAAAAGCAGCTTTGGCTGCTCCTGCTCTGAAAGACGGGCCTGGCTCCAAAACCCACTGACGTCAAGAGCAGCCTGGCCCCGGCAGAGCCTGCTCGAGATGGTTTTGGTCTGATGAGAGTTCATCAGTCATAGGAGAGCTCCAGGAACGCCAAACAAAGGGTGGCTCAGCCCAAAGTGTTTGTATGGCCACGTTGCTATAGTGCCCGGGAACCTCGGGTTTTAAACACAGCCATCCTCAGAGCAGCCTTGAGAGGGAGGGATGCTTGTCTGGGTCCCAGGCAAGGAAATGGAGACACACAGCTGTAAATCACTTGCCTGTGGCTGAAGGAAAGGAGAGCTCGTGGGCTGTGAGCCTTCTGGGGCGCAGGCCAGTCCTTCCCAGCCTCCCCCGTGCTTGCAAGGGCTGACAAAAGGCCAACCTCCCTGTCTCTGGTGTGCTGAAGCCTCTTTGGTGTCTCTCTGGTCCTTGCAGAGATGCAGAGCTGCCCGCAGTTAGGCAGAACCATGGGATGGAGCAAAAAGGCAGGAGCCATCGCTGTTCTGGGGGGCTGGAGCATGGGAGGGAGAACAGCAGTCTGTAAATAAGCTCTGGCAGCAGCTGAGCAAGTCTGCAGGCTTTCTTTGGAGAAGACCCAAGCATGTAGCTTTGAACATCAGGCACACAGCACACTCCAAAGGGAGGCTGCCTGACCCGGCCAGGACGGATGGCTGGAGGACACGGGGCAGGGAGCCATGGGCTGTAACAGGAGCTACTGCAATGATCAGGCTGTCTTATTCTGCAGAGATTGGGCTTGCAATGCTAATGCTCTTGGTACCTTTCCAGCAGGGATATGCGGGAGCATCCGGTGGGTGTGACTCAGCACAGGCAGAGCCGCAGCCGCGGCCCCAGCCCTGCAGCAGTGCCCCATCCCGCCTGCAGCCTGCCTGGCATGCTCCACCCAGGGCAGGCACGGGGGGCTGGCAGCAGCCTGGACCCGGGGCAAGGACTGGAAAAGGTGGGGCCATGGCAAGGGAAACCTCAGTGCATCAAAGAGTGGTGTCAGCCCCATGGGAACTGGGTTTCTGTGAGTGACTAGATTCCCTAAGTGCTTTTGCTGTAATAGGCATACACCCGGCCTCAGAAGTGACCCCAGCCCTTAACAGTGGCTCTGGAAATAAGAGAAAGGTGAGAGGAGAGCAGTGGGGGTGTCCATGCAGGAGTGACAGGGATACAGCTCCTGAGGACACACACACAGATCGAGACAGAAGCCTGTGTGAAGTTGTACAGGCTTCATATGAGCATTTCTGATGGCAGAACAGCCATAAATCCTGCCTCAAAATGAGGTGCGGGAGGTGGCTGTGCTGTGCTCATGGAAGGACAGCGCTCTCCTTTGCCCGTGGCTCTTGGAAGAGCAAAGAGCCCTGCACAGCCAGGGCAGCCCTGGGGCCTGAGACTGGGTTTTTCTTATTTGGGTTTCTGTCTTGTAGGTATCTTCTCTGCATGACAAAAGTCCTGGAGGGAAAAAGCTATTAAAGATGTTTCCCATTTGCTGGTTTAGCTGCTGGAACTGACAGTTGATAAGTTTTGGAGGATAAGCCCATGGAAAATGTACCGTAGGAGAAGGCAGGATGCTGAGGCTTCAACAAAGGCTTTTTATCCAAAATGCCAGCTGGTCATTGAAATTAAGTGATGTTAATAACAAAACAAACAGAAACACCGGACAGCAAACAGCCTGCTCCAGTCATGTCACAGCAGCTCAGCTCACATCATTATCACTTCTGTAACCACACCATAGGCAAGCCTTTTTGCCTCCCCAGGGTATTGAGGTAAAGCAAAGATCCACATTTCTAATGCCAAAAAGTAGCTTTATAAAAATACCTACTTCCAGGTCTTTTTATTCAGCACAGGGAAGCAAACACTGGGCATGGGCCCAATTGTACTTTCCTTTGTGGGTCACCTTTAAGAACTGAACAAATGGAGGATCTCAACATTAAAATAGGATATGACTGGAAACTTCATCAGATTGAACTCCCCCTGGCCTGCCTCCGACCCTCCCTGCTGGCTCTGCTCCCTGGGGCCTGGAGCTTCACGGAGCAGCATTGTCCAGGAATGCACCGCGGCCACCGGGAGCCGGCTCCAGCATCCGCTCACCGCGCCGGATGCACTGCGCTGCTCAGATACGCCCTGACCTTTACAGCCAAGGGCCTTGCAGGGTTAGGAAATCCTGGCCTGGCTGAGGGAAAATCCTGGTGCACAAATAAGCCTTGCAAAGCCCCCACTTTGCTGCGAGGTTCCTGCACGGACCAGTGCCCCCGTGGTGGGCGCTGTCCTTGGGGGAAGCGAGGACGGGGAGAGGGCTCTGGGGAAGGGGTGTGTGGTAAGAGGGCAGCCTGCCCACACCACCCGCTCCTTCTTCTGTCACTGATGGGGAAAAGTCTGCTGGTGACTTCTGGGGCTGCTGTGTACCTGCTAGGTACCTCTCCCTGCCCGTGGCTCCAAGGGCAGGGAGCAGGCAGCTCCCTCCTGTGCCGCCCTCCCCCTGGCAACAGGAACTCTGCTAAACAGGTCATGATGGTGTCTCTCCGGGCACTGGGGGGTGAGCTCAGGCTGAGCAGCTGCTTGGAAACCCAAACCACCCCTGTGGGGCTGGGAGGCTACCTGGGCATCTTGTGGCTTGTGCCAGTAGATGTGGACTCTCCCTGGTACCATGTTTTATCTCTTCATGTCAGGAACGTGGCTTTTTCCCTGCAATATTTCAAGATGCCCCATTACAAACCAGGATAGAAGGGGTGTTTCTTGCAGTAGGAATTGGGAAGAAAGGTCTTTTCCCTCCCAGGTGACAGTGGTGAGAAATGGTCCATGGGCAATGGCTCTTTAGGAACCCGTGGGAAGGTGCTTGGTGGCACCCCTGTTTCAGCTTTTTCTACCTTCTTCATCTGTGCTGCAGTAGCAACCAGAGCCCTCAGCTTAAATCCCAGCAGGTAGGACTATACCATCCTGAAGCTGGAGAAAGCAGGACAGTGAGAGGGGAGAGACCTGCTGGAGCCCCACATCAGTGGACATCTGTCCTTCAGCCACCCCCCACTGCCATGCTCCCCCATGTCCCCTTGAAGGCTGTGCAGGGGTGCCTTTCCTCGATTTCCTCACTTTCTGCCTGTACCCCAACGCCAGCTTCCTCTCCTCCTTGGCCTCCCCTCCTCCTACCACCCTCTCGGCCTCTCATCCTAGGGCTGGACACAGCACACACCTCCTGCCCTCACTTGCAGCTGCGCCTTCGGTGTGCTTACATCCAGAGAGCACCGTAAATAAATCCTAGACGTATCCAGATTTATAACTTAATGGTCTGGCTGTAAAAAGTTATTTCCCTTTTCAGCCCTTTTGCAATAGGCTTGCCCCTCCTCTGCTCGTTTATTTGTTACTATGAATATTTGATGGCTGACTGTAAAAAGAAGTTTAAATACCTAAATTCATTCTCTGGTACAGGCACGCTGGCTGCCCTGCTGCTGCCAGGGAGTTGTGTGGCAGCCTGGGACTTGGGAGGTCTGGGGAGGCTGTGCAGGACCTTGGGGGCTCAAGGAGAACTCACGTGCCAGCATGGGCTGTGGGGTGGGACCTCGCAAGGGCTCAGGCAGTGACTGGGCTCTAGGAAGGCTTGGTGAGGACAGGAGGTGGCACTGCTCCCACGGTCATCCCTGTTGCTGCCTTCACCCCTTGGCAACTCTTCCTTTCCTTCCTCAGCTCCCCTGTCCTCACAGTGTCCCAATCCCTGTGGGGAGCACGCTTCTCACCCATCACCCTGTGGGGGCACAAGGGCCTCTTCATCCCCGTACAACAGGCCGGCTGACAGAAATAAAACCCATCCTTGCTGTGTTTGCACAGAGGATATTCGTCTGTGGGAGGAAGGGAAGAGTTGCCTTATTTCTCACGCAGGCTGGCTGCCAGCTCTGCAGAGGGATGGTCAGGGCTATGGCCTTGAGTTGGGGCTGGCTGGCTCTGAAACCCACCGTGAGCCACAAGAACAGAAGAGCTGCAGTCCCTGTTCCTCGCTGGCTTGGCAGCTTGTGTGCCCAGGTTTGCACAGATGTTTTCTCCTGGCAGGTCGTGTAACTCATCTCTCAGCAGTTCCACCCCGTTTTCTCCCCCTCCTGGCCAGGCACATGGCAAGCCCAGACAGCCCCTGCAGAGCAGCAGGAGCCTTTCCTGAATTCAGCCTCACACTGCGCATGGAGGCAATGTGTTTCTGTTTCAATGAAACCTAAGGGCACCCAGCTCACTCCATCCAGATTCACTCTCAGCACCTAGGAAAAAATCCCACATCAAATTGGAGGGAATTCAGGTTGGTTTTTTTTCTCTTACACCCACCAGGGGTGTGGAGCGAAGCCCCCAGCCTGTTCTGCCCAAACAAAGCTGCCCTTGCTCCTGCACCAGTCCACAAAGACAGCGCAGGCAGGAGGAGCGTGGCAGCACTGACATCCCTCACACCGTTACTGGGAAAACAGAGCTCATGCCCAAAATAACGGGAGGAATACGCCTCTGGAATGGCACCTCCTGCACAACTCATACCACTCTGGGTTGCCATAATTTGTCAGAGGTCAGGAGGACCTGCAGTAGCCCAGCCTGTCCCTCTGCACGGGGACTTGCAGCTTATGTCGCTGCTGCCTGCCCCGAGCATGGCATGGAGGCTTCCAGGGCATAAATAATTCAAGAGCAGTGAAGAGGGTTTCTTCCCCCCTTCCTCCCTTCCCTGGCTTATAACAAATGTTAATTTAATCAATTGGCAGTAAATCTGGCTGGTTGCTGACTCACGACAGATGGTGCCCCTGCGGGCTGTAGCAGCAGCTTCCCTCCCTCCTTTGGAGATGAACAATGCGGGAGCCGTTTCCTTGCTTTTCACCTTTTCCCTCTTTGCCTTCAGTCGGTACCGAACGGGCGCGACTGCAGAATATGTCAGAGGCTGCGGGCAGAGGTGCTGAGCTGGCAACAGGAAGCCCTGGCTGCTGCGGATTGGCTTGTTCACATCCCTGGCTGGACATAATTTGGGGCTGATGAGGCCACAAGGTGCACGGGGCTCAAAGGTGCAGCGCTGGCGCCGCTGCAGGCATTTGCCAGCACCAAGGGGCTGCTGCAATGTTCACAAGCCCAGCAGAAGATGTTGTCCAGGTTCACAATGCTCGTGACGTCCTGCTTCTGAGACAGTGGGGGCAGGACCCTGACCGGGATCCACCCCAAAGCCCCCCACCCCACTCTTCATCCCCCACAACCCCAGAAGGGAAGCGAGAGCAGGGCAAGGCTTCCAAGGGCACCAAGGCTTTTGGGAGTGTGGGACAGGCAGTGCTTCAGCAAGGGCATCGATTTTAACAGAGAAATTAATTACTTTCTGGTCATCATGTGTGCTGGTGTGCTGTGGCGCTGGTGTCTGCTCACCTGAATACAGGTCATACTCCATTGTCTGGTTGAGGAGGTTGTTTAGAAATGGGAGAGAAACAAATCTCCCCATCGTGGGCCTGGCACCAACACACAGGTACCTGAGGGTGTTATTCTTTTGGGCTGACAGAAAAAGAGGAAAGCAGCTAGACAAAACTGTCTGGAAACAAGTAGAAAAGTACCAATTACTGCTAAAACAAGCTCACATTTTTGCGCTTTTATCAATCTCTGGTAATGTTTTGACCTGTGTAACAGCAGGACAAGGAGGATGCGACGAGACCAAATTGGAAATTGTATGTTGAAATGTTCCTCTAAATGAAAATTGGCTTACAATGGAATGGATTTTTTTTCTGCTTCAACATGTCCATTTTTGCTTACAAAAAATCAATGACAGCTTAAAAAAATTAAAGCTTTTCTTCGAAAGTTTAATGGGGAAGAAAAAAAAGTAAAGCCTTTCCATGATGAATGTACCGTTTTCATCAGATAAAACCTATTAAGATGGGCTAGAAAGCTTTTACTTAGTGGGTTAAAGAAAAAATTACTCCAGTGGCCTTTTTTTTGCTGAGATCAAGAGCAGTATGTTTAATATCTGTTACAGCCTCTGTCAGGAGACTACCTGCTGCCTTGGCAGGGGATGCAGTCAATTATCTAATAGGTCCTTCCCGCAGCGGAGCGTCAGGTTGCCTCTGTGCTGCCAGGGCTGGGGGGATGAAAACAGGGTTCTGGTGTAGCCTCCCCAGGTGTGATGAAAAGGGGGCTGTGTCAGGGGTCCTGCGGGGTGCTGCTCCCCCCAGCACTGTTGTTTCCCTCAGGGAGGACCAAGATCAAGTTTTGAAGCGAGCACCGGGAACCAGCTGCAGGCAGGAGCACCTGACACTGGGGTTTCCTGAAAAACAAGCGGCCAATGCCCAGCTCCCAGCAAGGGGTTTGGCTTTGACTGGTTTTAGAGTCCTCATCCAGCTTTTGGTTAGAGAAAAGACCTTTATTCTTCATCTGTTGTTCTGTGTTTCCTCTCCTCATCATGCCAGACACCTGCTCACCATTTTTTGCAGACTTGTTCCTAACACGCATTTGCTGCTTCAGCCTAGGTTGGGTGTCTCCCACAGATGCACAGCAGAAACCTCCACTCCTGGCCTTGATTTTCCCTCCACATTGGTTCTCGTCTCCCTGGGAAAGGGATGGTGGCTTTCACATCTCAACAGATCAGGACTAGCAGATAATTAATAATGGAAAACAACACCATTCCTTGGGTGTCACCCTGACATGGGAAGCACACGAGAGCTGTGAATCAGCAGCACTTGCTGTGGAGAGTGCTCCTTCAATACATTGATTTTGTGTTGCACAGCTCCCTAAAGAGTGTGTGGGGTTTGCTCACAAAGCTTTGATTTGGCTAATCAGCAGGATTATCTGCTGTGGCGTGTCTCGGGGCTCTTGGAAATGAAAGGAATTATAAAAGTATATTAATACATATTACAACATCTACTTGCCAGCGGCTCCTGCCCAGCACGGGCCCTGGCACCCGCCACAGGGGAAGCTGGCAGAGCTCCCAGCAGTTCCAGCATCTCCCTCCTTCCCTGAAGAGTCCCTGTCCACACTCTGCCCTGGGGTGAGACTGCTGCTGCAATCCCATTTATTATCATTCTAAGTGCTACCTGGAGTGTTTCTCTTCCCAGCTATAGGAGGAATGAATGTCCCTTCCTTGAAGGGCCTGGTCTCAATGCCAGCAAACAATAGGATAATCCAGGTAATGAAAAGGAATATCCAGACTTCTGGTTCTGTTGTTTTGGTTTTGGTTTTTTTTTTATTTTATTTTATGTGACTTGAACTTCTGCAGCACCCCCATAGGGCACATCGGAATACCACCATCCCAGTTTGCATGACACTGACACCAAGGAGTTTTCCCTGTCCAGCTGATAATCACTATCAGCCAGTGTTCTTTTTAAAGGAAGCTCCATTCTGGGCTCCAGTACATGGTTTAATGCATTTTAAATTGTCTGGTACTTGCAGCTGGTGTCTGTGTCCTCCAGCAAGAAAGTTTCCAGGACACACGTCACCCACTGAAGCAACGTGTCTTTTCTACCCCAATGTGTGGTGTTGTGGAGTTACTAATCCCTTCCCCAAGGAGTCAAATGGCTCTTGAGGCAAAACACACATGACATGGTTTCTGTATGATTTTTAAAACCTGCTTTTAAACCTGCTTGTGGAAACCTTGAATTTCTACGAGACCAAGATGCTCTGGAGGGGAGCTGCATGGCAATTAAAATGCTACCGTTGTTCTGTTTCAATTAGAGGTCCTATTAATTGCCAAGTCTTCAAGGTTTTTAAAGTAGCCTCTGGTGAAAGGCTGCAGCAGCGTGCGGAGATAGATTGTGTTCACATGTCATCTCACACCAGCAGCCATCGGAACAGCTACTCCACTGCAACCACACTGGGCTATCACGGCTTGCTTCTTTATTTCTTTTGTCACTGCTGTTCATTACCAAAGAGCTCGGCTGCTGTTCAACAAAGCACTTAAGGCCTTGCTTCATTTGCAGTGAAGTCAATTCCCTTTTGCGGTGCTGCAGCATGTCCACATTGAGGGTTAGTGTGAAAAGAGCACCAGATTGCTGCTCTGTCACTGCTCCCAGTCTGGGAGTGATGCCTCAACTCCCAAAGCATTGCAGAGAGCGGAATTGCTTGAGAAACAGTGTGCACGTTCCACACATATTCTCCAAAATGCACCTATTTATTCGAATTTGTTCCTATTCAGAATTAAGATGAAGGTTTCCATACAGATTCTCCTGTTCAATTGACTGGGTAAGGAACAGTATCGTAGTCTCTTCCCAAAACTGTTGTCCTTCCTTTTTGGGGCACTCCCTCTGCCCTCGGCGCACCATTTCTAAAGGGACATGCATCTTCAAGGGATGCACTGTGGGATGAAAAGGAGCTGGACTGCCATGTCTGATTAGAGGAAAATTATTTCCACGTGCACAGAGGTTACCGCTTGCCTGGGAAAGAGATATGGAAAGGAATCAGTGCAGAGATCCTTAAAGCTTACGGCACGCAGAGAGAAACAGTGTGGGAGGAAGAGGAAGGAAGTTTGCAGAGATGAATTTGGGGAGGCTGATTTAAATAAATCCCACAGAAGGGTTTTCTCACAGGAAATATATTTATTGGATCAAGAAGGCAATAAACCAAGCAGATGATCCTTATCGAGGCTTCTGTGTGGGGGGAGCGGGGCCAAAGGCAGCCGTGATGATAACACGGATGACCTCAGTGACGATTTGCTGTGAGTGACACGCTGAAGTTTTACACGCTTCTCAGAAGCCCTGTCATTCAGCCACTCTCCTTGCTATAAAAAAGGTTAATTGATGCAAACCACATTTTTTCCACCAGCATGTGCCAAAGCAGCCAGTGTATTGTACACACACAAAACAACAACCAGGCTTTCACATGGCTTGAATTAAATGGATGACAAGAGCTACCAGGGGGAGTCAATTAAGCTGCAACCTTGGAGTCAAACTTGCAGATTTTATAACAGTGCCTAGTAAATAATGGGTACTTGCACATCTCCTTTCACTAAGAGGCACTAGCATATGTCTTTGAATATGTTCTCCTGGTAATTGCACAGAGAGCATACACATTTGGTCCTGTTGTCTACCATGAATAATGCATAGCAAAGAGGGGGGAGCCGAAAGTGCCGAGCTGCTCGGTTTTAGATGGACTTTTTTATCATTGTTATTTAGATGTCACAGCCGTTCTCCTAAAGAATTGCTTGCCTCCTTTGTCACTGCAAAAGTGGGCTTATTTAGGGGAGAAACAAAAAAATGAACCATGGACTAAAGCTAATCTGAGATTATCCATGCAAATTGGCAGCTGAGATTCAGATGTGAAAATCTACCCCTGATAAAAATGACTAAGAGGATTTCTGCTGAATTTCGTTTTTCTCCTGACTCACTAATCCATGCTGGGGGAAAATCCTCCTGTCCAGTCTTGTTTAGGTTAAATCACATTATTAATGTTGAGCTGAGGACGGCAGGTATCGGGGTCCATTTTAAGCATGTGCTGCACTGCTGTTGTGCTGCTCACAAAGCACAGGCTTTGCTTCTCCCCTCAGTATTCCCCACATTTGCCTTAAATCAAAAAGGTTAGTCAGCACAGCCAGCTCCTTTGCTTTCAACCTGCTGGGGCTTTTTTTTCTTAAAACTCCCACTCAAAAGGCAGAGTCAATTCAAAACCCAGGAAGCCTAAGGGCTAAGCAAGCTGCCCGGGGAAAATAGAAAGAGTATGTGTTTGCAGGCTGAGGTTTGAATATCTTGTAGGAGCCAGAGCTCCAGCTGTGTCTGGATTGTACCTTCGCAGTGTTAGCACGCAACGGGAGCATCTTTTGGAGACATCGCCACGCTGGCTCTGCCTGGCGCCGGCAGCCGCGGCAGCGAGGAAGCAGCAATGCTCCCGGCCATGCAGGCAGTTTGGGTTGCCATTTCCGAGGAAAATTTGTTTAAAATCCAGCTTGCCAGTGAGGTATTTAGTGTACAGCAGTTTTCATCGTTCACGATGCAGTGCGAGTTGCCTCCCGCAGCAGTGGCCAAACCTGTGTGAATGCATTTCCAGCAGCGGAGGTGGAGGCTGCATGTGCTGACACTGCTGCCTGCAGCCTGGGATTGCTCGTCCCTTGTAACCACCTTTAGCTGCTTTGTTACAGCACATGACGTACAAATTGCTTGCTTCACTTCAGTTAAGCCAGACTGTTACTTATTAATATCAAGAGCTGTGTTTTTTCCTGTGACAAACATGCTTGAAGCCCTCTGGGGATCCTGAGCAGCGTGCGCTGAGGTGCAGCTCCCGCTGGGGTTTCACTCAGGGCTTAGGATAAATACACACCAGCAGCTGTAACTCCTGAAGCGTTGCTTAAGCCAGCTCAGCACACAGGGGTGCTGGACCTTCCCTTGGAAAACGATGGAGGATGCCATGCAGTTCTTGGTGTGGGCAGGACTGTCGCATAAATACAGTACAGTCCTTATCACAGGACCTGGTGGCAGACCATGGAGGGGAGGGGAAGATGCTCTCACCAAACACAACAAGATCACCCAGGTAGGGTGGCCATGCAGTGCCATGGCTCCAGAACAGCTTGGGGCTGGGAGCAAGGGCCAGGGCAACCTCCCTAGATCACCACCAAACCTCCTTGGATATCCATCCCAGCCTTATGGTATGGGGGCTGGAGAGGAAGGAAACAGAAATTTGTGTACGGTTTGTTGCATTTTTCAAGGGATTTTGGGTCCGCTTGCTTTTAATTTCATTAAAATCCCAGATATTTGGACGCGTTCCATGGCTGACTGAAAAATGAGGGGGCTGGAAAGGATTATGTGAAAAAGTTGTCAACATATTCCTCTTCCCACACTCTACGCTTCCCCAAAGTGCCCCAAAAACTCCAGAAATGTCAATCAATAATAATTAGCCCATCAGACGCGAGTGAGGAGTGCAGGCCCGTGAGCCGGCACGTCCCCTCCCCGCGAGTGAGCGCGCCGGGTGCCGTGCCAGCCTCGCCGCCTCGCCGGGGGCGTGGGAGGACTTGGACGCGGCAGCAGCCTCCGTGCCAGCTCTGGGCACCAGCAGCTCTGGCAGCGACAGCCATTTCTTCAGATTCCCGCGGCCCCAGGGATGCGGAGGCTGCGGGGCATGCAGGCCCGGCCCCGGGCACCGTCTCCGGGGGATCTGCAGGAGTGGCCTTGGGGCTGGAGGGGGGCGACAGCTCCCCAGCCCGCAGCTCCTTCCCCTGCGTGCGGCGGGGACCCCGGGGATGCGGCCGGGCTGGCAGCGTTATCATCCGGCAAAGCTCCGGTCAGGAGCTGTCCTGCTTGGATAACCTCGAAATGTCACTGCTGTGTCTCACCTGCTCCCGTGAGCAGAGCTAGTGATGCAGCAGCATTTTTTAATCCCACAAGTGAGCTACATTTCAGGAAAAGCTTAGAAAGAGCTGCCGAGGCTTGTGCCAAAGACATTTGGGAAGAGATTTCTATCCCCCCATGCTCGCCTGCTCGATCCGCTGACAAGCACAGACCCCACCACTTGCTATTAATCACACGTTGGTAGCACCTGGCTCCAGTACAGGGTTCTTTAGTCTAAAGAAATTCCTCTGAACTAATGAGTGCCATTTGGCTAGAGTGTGTCAGAGGCCTGAATTCGCCCAGGAAAGCTCCCTGGGCAGAGGGGCTTTCTTTCAGGGTTCAAAGTCTGCTCGATGTGTTTTAACCCTTAGATGCCTGGAAAAGGGCTGTGTCTTCTGTAGGAAAACTGCCATCACTAGATTCATGAACATATTAAAAAAAACCCCATGTTACAAGTTCAGCTCTTAGAATGGTCACCTTTTACCTGGCAGTAAAATGCCTTTAGCCTTCCTCTGTCATGGGGGGATTTCACTCTGTGCTCCCACAGTGACTCTGTTCAGGTCTGCTGGGGGCTTTACTCGGCTGCAAGGGGACCCAGAGCTTGCAGTTTCTGGTAGATGTTAGCAGCTAAAACTGCCCTGTTTGCCGTACAAAAGCTGGCATGCCACACACATGAGCACATCCCCGCGCTGCACGCAGCCGCAGCCGCTGCAAATGATGCAACCATGGCTGGAAATGCATCAGGGCCCAGGAGGGAGCCACTGGTGACTGGTGCTGCTGGAGGCTGTCAGCTCCTGCTCTCCGCAGCAGCGAGAAACTGTGGTCAGATCACCATGTGTGAGGGATGTCACAAAATCAGGACAAGCAGCATAGCTAGTGGAAAACCGATATATTTCACTCTGAAGACTCAGAGAAGGTTTTTATGAGATTTTAATTACCCCGTGTTTTAATTATTGATTGATTGGTCCCCCAGTGAAGCGAGATTGCCAAAAAGGGGGCTTCAGGACAGAGCAAAGCCCATCTGTGTCTCTCTGGGTGTTAGTTGCTCGAGGCACATTTAGTAGGGCTGTTCCCTGTGCACTAAAATACAGGCAGTATGGAAGGAGCCTTTTCTTTACTAAATACACTGCAGGCATCAGTCCCTCAGGAGCGGTGCCTTTAGCCTTCAGCCCGTTTTCCATCATGACAGAGGCTGCTGCCGCTGACCCACGGCTGGCAGTGCCCTCCCCTTGGAGAGCTCGCACCGAGCCCCAGCGCACATGGACGCACAGGAACAGCATCCCAAAATCTGCTTCCTGCAGCAGTAGATGCAGCGGGAGGGCTTGTGCTCTGGCAAGGGAAAGAGTGTCCTATACCAGCCCGTTTTGGCCATCATGTGGAAAGGTGGGAGGCGCTGGTTAATTTATTCCCGGTGCAGCCCTCCCTGCCCTGGGGGCTGCAGTGTGGCAGAGTCTGCCCTGCCAGGCTGGGCCCGAGCCCTGAGGGTGCCGGGCCACCCCCTGCCCTGCAGCTCTCCCCTGCACACAGGGAACCGTGTGCTTCATTTTAGTGGCACGAGGAGTCCCACAGGGGCTCATTATAACTCCTAGGATTTTATCAACAATTAGCTCAGCACGGATGGTCACATATCTGCACAGTGCCAGCTGTTATTATCGGCTGGGCTGGTAGTAATGCTGGCTCCTCATTTTCCCAAGTATTCCCCGTCTTGAAGCCTTGCTTTTGGTTACTCACTAGGTTGCTGAACTCTTAACTGTTTAGACAGACATTCTCCATCCCAAAAATCTGCCTTCAAGGAGGTTTTATTTATGTCTAGAAAGATTCAGGCTAAGACAAAGAAATGGCTTTGCTCATGGAAAGCACTTTCTAGTTTTAGGCAGCTCTGGGTTTTCCCTACTTTGGCAACTGGATACTTTGCAAATGTGATTTTTGGAGTACATAGCCCATGTAACTCGCTGCTGAGCAATCTCAGGAGTGACAGGGCAGGAGGTGGCTTCTGTGATGTGACAGCATCGTGGCTTTCGGCTTGCTGCTTCTCTGTGAAGCCACCAGCACTGGAGGCTTGCTGCCATTAACCTCTAATGTCTGGCTGCTTTTTTACCCAGCCCGGTCTATACCAAGAGAATTCCAGCCCGGCAGTTCAGTGTTCATCTCTGGGGGATCTAATGCAGGAGGAAATGCTGCCAAGGAAGCAATGGCATGGGCACCACAGGAGATATGCTGCAAAGCCCAGCACTGCTGGGGCAGAGTGGCTCCAGCTGAGGGGTCTGCAGTGATTCCTGGGAGATGGGACTGGACAGACCATGAGGATGAGGGGAGTTTGAGCAGGGATGGCAGATTGAGTATCCCTAGGGAAACTGCCTCCTCTGAAAGGTGTCAGGAATATTTGGACTGAGCAGAGATGAAGGGCAGTACATTTCTTGGCACCACATCACTGCAAGCACCTCCAGGGAGCAAAGGGGTGAAGATGCAGAGAAAATTGGGAAAGAAAGGGGAAGAACTGGTGGGGAGGGCTAGCAAGGAATGAAAGGACAGGGTGGAGACATAGGGCTGGCAGGATGATTAGCACCAGATGGCAGGTATCAATTATTTACTATTTATGTACAATAAAAAAATACAATTTCACGATGGGAAGAGCATGAAACAAGCTCAATAGCAATTCGAAAGCATATGGAAATAAAATGCAGCAAATTAAGGGGTTGTAATAAATGTGCATCACTGTTTGTAATGCCCCTGAAAGAATTATAAATGTGAAGCCTTTGTGAATAACACTTAAAAAGAAATGTAACATAAAAAAGAAATTAGGTACACAAATAACTTTACATTCAGGCATTTATAAAATAAAATCTGTTTGCAGCAGCTAATTAAGAAAAGGGCTCTAATGAGCCTCACTCTTCTTTACCTTAGAGACAAGGCTGAAATGTTAAAAGTGGATATAGGTACGGTGGGTGCCATTAAAAACTCAACTTCCCTAACTTTCCAGCCATTTCAGAGATGAGATATCTCCTTTCTAAAGATGGGAGCTGGAATTGCAGTGCCGTTAAATCTCTGCCATGTCTGGAGATGCCATCTGCACCTCCCTGCGGACGCCCCGATGCTGGCACCGCCCTCCTTCCCTATTGCCACTCTTACTCAATTGCCAGATCAATAAATTAATGTTGACTGGTGGGAAAAGACATGACTATGCTGAGCTTGAAATGTGCAACTCCCAGGGAAGAGCCTGTGTTGCTGTGATTGGTATTTTTTGGTTTAGCACAGGATGGTACTGCTGGAGCTGGCAGAATAATCTTAGCACAGTGAGCAGGGCCAGTGCCACCTGAGCCACGCACTCTGTGTAAAACAGCATGTCACAAACAAAACAAGGTTAAAGCAGATTATTCCTTTCTAGTAGATTAGAAATCTTCCATCAAAATATCATTAAGCTGATCACTTCCCACAGAGCATTTACTTTTTACCAGCAAGTGCTTTCCAACAGCTGCACAATGAAGGCAAATCAGCAGTGTTCTTTGCTTTGCTCCCCTCCCACCCCAAATTATTGGCAACCACTTTGAAGTTCTCCACAAATAATGTTTCACTGGGCAGAAGCCTGGGGAAGGTTTGTTCAGCACTTAAATTGCATTTTTCATCTTCCTTTTCTAAAGAGCTCTGGTAGGAAAGGAAGCAGCTGCCAAAAGGGGCCGGCTTCATGTCCTGAAGTTTTTGGTGTGGAAAATCATTTAGAGAGAGGGGTTGTCCCACAGGGGCTGTGGGCAGCGATGCTGATGGGCAGGATGATGGGCAGAGTGGCTGCTCCTAGCCTGGAGAAGCCTTGCCAGGTGAGATGGCAGTGGCTGGGCTACAGGACAACAGCCTGGACTACAACCCATCCACGTGGATGGAACAGAGAGACACCACTCGCCCTGAAGTTCTTGCATTCGCCTCACACACCAGCATCACTTCCATATTTTTAAATATTTAATCTATGCAGACTGGTTGCCATGGGAACCCTCCTGTAGAAATCTGGACTTTGGGTTAATCAGAAGGATCCTTCCCATGGCTGGGCAGGAGCTGGGCTTCCCCGCCACGCAGAGCCAGCACCGTTCCCTTCAAAGGCGCTCGCTCTGCCCTGCCAGAGGGTATTGTACTATCTGCCTCTAATACACTGCCACCTAAGCTTTGGGAAATCCTCTTCCTAGCACTCAGGTAATTCCTACTGGAAGTCCTGGGCTGCCCCAGAGTACTCATTGTGGAGAAAGCTCTTTTCCACAAGCAGTGCAGGAAATGTCTGTGCCACCTGGTCAGACACCACAGGACACCTCTGGTTCCCAATGCCAAGCAAGAGAACAGAGACCATGAGCAGCCTGCTGGGAGAAAGGGCTCTGAATTCTCATGATGGGCTGAAGACGATCATTCCCTTGTCCATTTCAACACCTCTGTAAGAAGCAGGGGCTTGGGCTGAGGACACAGAATAAAGCCTACAGGTTATCAGCAGAGCTCAGACTCTCCAATTTGGCCAATATACACCAGTGTGTGTAAAAGGACAAGCCCACTTAGGAATTTCATAATCCTTTCACAGACCACCTTTTTGTCTTTATGTTCTGATTTGTGGTGTGAAGTGCTCAGTGTGCTGCACAGCACAACCCTCCTGCACAATGGCAATGAGATGCTTCCCTCAGCTTGGGCCCCCTCCAGCAGACTCCTGCTCCCACATGACTCCCACAATTCATCCTCCGGCCAAGCTACTGGAACCACAGTCTGACCAAAGTACAGACTTCTCATCCCATGCAGTTGTCCCAGTTCCCCCCCAAAAGGTCCATCAGCCACAGAAGGTGTCCAGGAGTGGGAGATGCTGGTGGAAGCCCAGCATTGACCATGGCCACAGTGCCTGGGCACAGGGTTTCACAGAACAGAAACCAGAGGTACACAGTGCTTTACTGCTCGTGATGACCAGGATGTGTTAGCCAGGTCATCCTTTTGGCCTCATCCAAAGCTTTTCATTTGGCATGGAGGACTTTACATTACTAACCTTTAAGTGGGAGCAAACTGGTGGCTCTTGGTCTGCTTTCCTGGCCACTTTTCCCTTGTGTCACCAAGGGAAGACAAAGTGTGACCCATCACCCCTGTGCCCAACCCCTGACAGAGGTGAGGAGGAGAGGGGTCCCTCTGCACAACCAACGCTTCTCTTCCTTCCCTTCTATTTTTAGATGTCTCCTCCCACTCTCGTTTAAATATATCACCTAGATCCCTAATATTTGCCAGCTGGGGGTAGTAACACTGGCTCCCAAGGTGCCTGCGGCATTTACATGAAATTAGGCAATGGAAGAAAACCATCTCAGCAATTACGTGAGAGATGATGGTGAGCCAAAAAGAAAAATGTATGCAAAAGGTGTGTTCTCCTGCCAACAAATTAGGGTTAAATTACAGAGCTCAAGAACCTTCAAATAACTTAAACATTGTATTACAAATTTCGTTTCAATTAACGAATTAAATAGGAAAAGGAGATTATTGCCTAGCAGCTACCATAGGAGATAAACAGCAATGACCTTCTCTCCTGTCACCAAATGACTCAGTTAATAAAAAACCCAAATTAAGACAATTTCCTCAGTGCCTGCCCTCTGGAGCCCTCCTCTGCTCCGAATCCGCCCGGGTGCTGGGGCCGGCCAGGTGGGTGGGTGCCACACAAGCCTCTCCCAGCTCCTCGGCAGCCCTGCCTGAGCTTGGCACAGGCTGTGGTTATTCCGTAACCCCTGTGCCTCCCGAGCAGGGCCAAGACGCGGCCGTGCTCAGCTCTGCTACGGCCACTTGCCAGCCCCGTGGGTGCAGGGACCGGGGCCAGGGCCCAGAGCATCCCCAGCCTGGGTGCTGTGACCAGCGGGAGCAGGTCTGCCCCGCCACATCCCTACGACAGTGTTTCAGCAAACAACTCGCTGCCGACTGCTCTTTTTTATTACTTTACAGCACAGTTTTTCCTCAAATTTTATGGCATTTCATTAGAGCCGCCAGAAGGTGATACTGCCCCCTTTCCAGAAGTGAAATAAATTCAAGTTTTATCGCTTCTGGAAATGCTGGAACAGCTGTCAGGACATTTGATGGATTTTCTCAATTACAGGACTTGTGGAGCATTTTATACTTACATCCGCACCCAAGTCTAATATACTGTACTAGATGTTTGTTCCCCCCCTCCGTTATCTCTTTGCATCTCCCTCCCTAATAATGGTCAACTTGTTACTTTTCCCTTAATTCCTTTTTTCACTGTAACCTTTTTTTCTCCGCAGTAATCATCGAGCGTTTTCCTTCTTTACTTCCCATTACATGTAACTGCTCCATGCAAGCAGGCAGTGACCCCACAGCTGGTGAGTGCCCCTGTGGCAGCTGAATCCAAGAGCAGTTCCCCCCTGTCCCGGCAGCTTTCGGGCTGGACGTCATGGGGACAGCCTGAGCAAGGAGGGCCCTTCTACCTCCTCCACTGATTTTGGTGCTTCCCAGTGCAGGCAACACCCCGCATGCAGGGACCCGTCACCATCCTCATGTCTGGGCCAGGGAGCACAGGAGGAGGCCCAGAGCCATCTCCACCTCTTGAAGACATCCCTGACAGATGAACGCTCATTTCCCAGTGCTCCCAAGGGAGCCCTTCTCATCTGGGCTGCTCCAGGGACTGTTTTCCAAGTGATCTATAAGAAATAATTTCTCAGGCTCTTCTCCACCCTGTCATGTACCTGACAGGCTGTATCAGCTCACACGCCACCTTGATCAGATCCTGTACTGATGGAGGCATTATCTCCTTGTTGCATCTTTCAGCTAGAATACCCCACCTAGGTCTAGGGATTGATGGAGATATGTTTTTTTGTCAGGATAAAATTATCTCAGCTCACCAATGAAATGCACAAGGATGCCAGGTTACACCTTTCCCTTCTTTCTGTCTGCAATCCAAAGTGGAGCGACAGCTCAAGGTCTGCAGCTTCCTGAGGCAATGAGCAACACAGGAACGTCCCCTAGGAGCATCCTCCCTCCAAAATGAGGAGGGTGTTGGGGGCAACAGAGCTAAGCACTGTTGAAAAAGCCGCTACTGCTTTGTGTCACTTAAAATAAGCACTTTAAATCCATGCCTTCCTCTGAGGCACAGGGAGAGGAAATCCTGCAGAAATGAGTGCCCTAGCATTGCATATACTGCTGGAAGAAGTTGCAACAATAAAAAAAGCCCATGTGTTTTGAGGTTTGTCTAATTTAACCCAAAACTTCATCTCTTTGAGAAGATGGGGGCAGCCAGGGAGCAGGATGAGGTCTCCACTCACTGTAGGAGCAGGGGTGAAATAGGGCTGAGATGAAGATGTAGCCCAGCCTAGAGGAGCACTTGTACCCTCTCATTGCCAAGATCAGGCATCACCTGAGTTGTCCACCTTCCCCCCATCCCCTGCCATCCCACCCAAGAGAACTGACAGAGAAATATGAAGGAGTGGCTCCATGCAGAACACCGTAGATCTGCAGGAAATTTCCATAAGCCAAGGTGTGATCCCAGATTTATTCAAATTAGAACAATTAAGGCAATTAAAGACAAAGAAGTGCTTGGGGAAGGGGGGAATCTACTACCAAACAGACTTGCTATTACAGTCTATCAAATTGACACAAAAAGATTAAAAAGCTGATTTACATTAAAAAAAAAAAGGAATAACAAAAAGACTAACATTCCCTAAAATAGATAACACATCCTGCTGAGAAAATCACTCCACATAAAAGAGAAGCAAAGGTGATTACATATAACAAAACTAATCTTCTCTATTGCTTTAATCACCTCAGACCATTTCACCTGCTTATTTGGAAACTGTTAACCCAAGGAAAAAATTATTGTGAGGACGTCCTCATTTCCAGAGCTATGCTCGAATGGGCTTGTTTTCCTAGACATCCATCCCCAGTGTCTTTAACAGCAGCCATTGCTCCGCAAGATAAATGTTTGCCTAAGACTATTCTGTAGTTAATACATATATTCATGACTCAAGCATAATGCAGCAAGGAGAGAGGGTACCAGGAAGCCATGAATGACCCACCAGGGTCATGGCAGGAGTCTGTCTGTCCTACTACTGCACAGCCAGCGGTAAATTTTGCTCAGATTTGACGGGTGTGTAGTGTGGGGGCCTGGAGGGTGGCCTGGGCACAGGGTGCACAACAGTAACTTTGCATGTTTTCTTCCTAAAATCCTGACTGGCAAGGTCAGGACAGAACTTACCTGGGGCTGTTCACAGAGCTAGTGACATGAGTGTCTGTGGGATGAGCAGGGTGAGGGATAATCACCTCTCCTTTCATGGGGTGCCTTCCACCCCAGCAGCTCCAGGACCTCCTGTGTGCCAAAATCATCATTGCTGGGACCTGCAGCTGTCAGCAGCTCATCCTCACACCTGTCACAGCACAAGAGAGGGAGAGCACTGCATGTGGGAGCAGGAAGAGAGGTTTTAGATTGGCAGTGTGGATTTACTGTGCCAGTGCTGTCAGCTGGGGTCAGTTTGGAGCAGCAGTGCTTGTGTGCACCCATGGGCACACTTGTAGGGGTGTGGGGCACACAGCAGTGCCCAGGTGAATGCAGAGCCCATGGCTGGCCCCTGCCCTGTAGACCACACCACACACAGCCTGCAAGCGGCAGTGGCACAGCTGGTGCTGACCTGCTAGCTGGGAGCCAGGGGCTCACTGCTGCTCTCCGGAGGATCACAGTGGTCAGCAGGGGTACAGGGGAAGAGGTGATCTTAAAGCAAATGGATTTCATACATTGATGCTCTGGCCTCTAGTTGGGGTGAGCTGCAAAGAGCCCCAGCTTTCAGATGCATGTGGTGTTTCAAAGGTGTTGCCTCTGTACTGGCAGCAAGAACAGGAGCGCCTCAGCTGGCTGCAGGAACCTTAACACACTGTATCCACAAAGGTGAATGTGTTGGCCCTCTGCTATATGTGCATGATTGTCTTGAATTTAATTGCGTTTGATACTGGGATGCAACACCTCTTGCTAAATCAGCAATGATTCTTTCTTCGCCCAAGCAGCAGCTCGTGAGATTTCACAGTCAGTTTATTGTTATATGTTACAGCTTTGATCCCACTGAAGCCCATGGAAACTCACCAATGTGGCAGGTTTTGTGTCAGAGCTCAGTGAGTAAATAAACACACAGAGGAGGCTCCCAGCAGCAGTGGCCTGGCGTGGCTCTGGGGGCCACTGCTGTCACTGGCAGCTCTGTGCTGTGGCAGTAAATTCTTGCAGGTCTCCATAACTCACCCCAAACGCCTCATTCATTTTTCTTACAAATGCACTTTTCCCATAATCTCCAAATTCAGGGCTGGCATGAGTGATACGTGTTATCCTGGGATGTCAGCGAGGACAGGTAAAAAAATTCTCTCTCCCAGTTTCTGCTTTAAAAATCAGTTCAGGCTGGAAACACGTGCACTGCCCTTTCAGACACTCATTACCTCCAAAAGCCAGGATATTCACAAGAGGAAAAGACATCAAGCCTGGGTGCATGGAGGGAATGGGGGAACAGCAAGCATCCTCCTCCCAGCCATAAATCACAGAAATCAAATTAAATCATGTCAAATTGAGGGACAAAAAGCCAGTTATAGATCCATTTTGCTATGCCAGCCGACATGGCTTCCATTTGTGACTCGTTGAGTGACATTACTTATCCTGAGTGCTCCTCTGACAATATAAGCTCTTAATGTGAAGACATGTGTAAAATTACAGTAAAATGAATGAAACCCAGAAAATTATGTAAAGTTTACAGGGTTGGTATTCTTTTTTTCTTTTCTTTTTTCCCCCCTTCCTTTTTTGAGGCCTTCTCTTTATTTCTGCCTTCAAAATGAGGATTTGGGCAATGCACCAGCTGACAGTGCCTGCCTGGAGCAATGGGCTCTTCTGCTTTTGATGCATCTGAGCAACTTGAAACTAATACCAGCATGCACTGTACAGTGAATAGACCTTCATGTTGATGAGGCAAATCCTGCGGCACTTAAAAGCAATCTGTGCTGAAGTGTCCCATGTATCTTTGTCTTCAAAGTGCAACACACTTATGAAAATTGCAGATGCTGTGGTGCTATTTGTCTGGAAGGAGACATTACAGGTGACATATGAACCTGATTTCTCAAACAGATGAGGTCTGTGAGAGGATTAAGGAAACATCAATAAATTAAGATGTAGAATAAAGTTCCTGCTGTTTTCCTTGGCCTCTTTCTTGTTGGCTTGACAGTCAAGTGCTCACGACTGCAAACTTGGCAGAGCACCAGGCATCTCTGCTTTGCCTACTGCTATAATATAAGCAGATCTTATGCTGTGATTCCTCCTTGGCAGAGAAGGCAAAGCCCCAGTCCCCAGTACCCCTGGCAGTGCCCCCTCCCCAGCATCCTGCCTCCAGCCCCTCGGCCAGCAGCCCTGTGGGCATGCAAGGCATCCAGCAGGCACATGCAGATTTGTCTTGAATTTTTTTTCTTCTTTTTCTAGCTGTGCACTGCAAACCCACGTGGTGCTCCGCAGTGACCCCAGAAACAATGTCATTAAACCCATATCACAGCCCCATTTGCAGCAGCTCTGCGCTGCGCTTCCCAAGGAGACAAAATACAGGAAGAGAAACCAAATTCCTGCTGCCATCTTCAGCTCTGCCCTGATAATGCATTGCAGCAGGGCTGTGCAGGGGCAGCACGCTGGGTAACCCACAGCCTCCCAAACTCACTCAGGCAGACCCCTGTCCTGGCTGCTCATGGGAAGAGCACTTGGTGCTGTCAGGAGTGGGTGCTGGCTGCACTGGATGGACACCACCTCAAAATCAGCACTCCATAGGTAAATCATCTGAAATCCCAAGAAGTGTGTCTTTCATAAAGCATTCATAGGGACAGAGCAAAGCATCAAAATATTTTGCTTTTTCTTCAAAACAGAATGTTTTGCTGTTGCATTGGATAGAAATAGAATTTTTTAGAAAGGGTGAAATAACTCCATGAGAGTCTGTACCAGCTAAACAATCTAGACTGATCTGAACTACATCTTTCTCCTGACTTGGTTAGAAATTGTGTGACTCCCCAGACTGCATGGAAAAAACCCACACAGCGAGAAATTACTGTTTTCTTTATGAGCACAAATCCAGGTGGAGAAGGTCAAAGATAGGAAGGCAGATAAAGGGAACAGATATGACCTGGGCTGACCAAGGTTACAGCAGATGCCTTCACCAGCACCCACATTCAGATGAAGCAGTTGGCCAGTGTTATCCCCTTGGGACAGGACTGTCCACTCAAGGAATTAGGAAGGACCAAGGGGTGAAGGAGCCTAGCTCCCCGACTGTAGTGGGAGCAGGGCAGCAGAATGCAGGCCCCAGAGAGCAGTCTGGGAATGTGCAGGCTGCACTAGCAGCATGACTCCCACACTGAATACGGCTGCCAGCCATTCTCCTTTTTGTCAGCACAGTCTGCTTCACGGGAACAAGGGAAATCTCCAAACCTGGGGCATAAAAAAGGCATCAAGCAAAGACACAGAAGTCTTTCCATTTGTTTCATTGCAGATAATGGGTGGCAGCTACCACTCTGAGATCAAGTCTTCCACTGCTGAAGACCTCCAGCTGAAACATCACTAGTCATTTACAACCTGCCATTAAACATAGATGGTCATTATAGCTCCTTTCTCTGCTATTTGCAGCCTCAGGACTTTTTGCTCAGGCTGCACATAAGTTCTCGCTCAGAAAGATTTAAAAGGAGAAAAAAAATAACAATCTTGATCTCCCAGAAGCTGTCTCAGGCTGGGTAGAGAAATCATGCCGTTGTCCCAGCAGGGTGGCACACTCAAAGAGAATTACCAGAGTAACTCAAGGTATACATATAGCTTCTCATGGTGGTGTTCCAAACCCCAGATACTTATGTCATCCTACATACTTCTGGGCATGACACTCCAATATTTCTTGCATTAAGCCCATCTTAAACAGGACTCCCAAGTTTGATTTTACTTGCAGGAAAATCTAATGATTAATCAAACCTTTTCCCATAGCAGATTTCTTCCCTGTAGCAGTAACACCTGTGTCTCTGTAGCTATTAAATATGTAATCCCTTTGCTGATGGGCTCAGCTTTGGTCAGAGGCACATCCATTGTGGAACCAACTGGTATTTTCTCCATCAGACACAAGGGAAGCTTCTGGCAGCTTCTCAGAGAAGTCACCCTTGTAGCCCCTCACTACCCAGTCTTCCATCCCCAAAGCAAGACCAGATCTGCAGGGAAAGGTGATGTCCTCTGTTAGATGCTCTGCTGTGGCAAAAGCTTGTGGAGGAGTTTTGGAACCACTGGTATCCCATAGACCACTCGGCAGCCACCCCTGCACAGCAGCATGGAGGAAGGCTTCACCAAAATCTGCCCAAAAATTCTTTGTTCAGATCAGAAAGACCATCTCTTCCTACAAACCTTCCATCAGCTGAGATACCTCCCCACAGAGATGGCATGAGAGAAATGATGGGAAAAGGAATGATCAAAGAATGCTGTTATCAGGATTTTTGGCATCTTGCTATCATTCCAAATGTAGGCATGACAGGTAGTGCTCTGGAGCACTGATGGGCCCATGGCTGCATAGCAGTCCATGCTAAGTGAGATGTCCTTAACAAGCAGGAATCATGCACAAAGAAATCAGTGCTGGGAAAAACCAGACTTCCTCCCCAGAGATGTCTGACCCGGGGTAGTTCATGTGAACATGCCTAACAGAGCAGACACCATCACCCAAATTTTAACTTGTTTAAGTAACTGGCACCTAGCCCACTGCTCTCTGCAGATGAAGCCAACCCCAGGTTATCTGGCCTGTGCAGCTGTTTAACCTGAGGTTATTCCTCATGGACTGTGGTTGGCACTCTCCAATGGAGCTTTGGCATCGTGCTTACAGAAACAGCTTGTTTCTGTTCACTAGGAGTCGGTGCTGTAGTTTGATGCTTTCTCTTGCATTTTCAGGTTCCCATGGCTCCCACATTCTGCCTTGCTGAGATGTTTGTGTCAGCCAACTCATGGAAATTTGGCACTGAAATGGTGCAGTGTAGCATTGTTTTCTCACTCTACAGTTCATGATCCCTCCCGTTCCTCTCAAATCACAGGTACAATGAGGGTGGCCAAGCCTCAAAGACAAAAGCATCTTTGGGATGTTTATCCCACCTTCTTCTTGGACATGTAGTTGATGCAGCCATGACCAAATTGACAGAGACAGCAAGCCCAGAGAATGAGAGGAGGGTGAAATTCAGAGCTTAGAAACACAAAAACTGCTGTAACTCAGGGTGTCTCATGTCCACCATGGGAATCAGTGGTGGGAGACATCAGGAGCAATATCAGACCTGACTACAGTTTTGCAAACTACAAAGCTCTTACTGCATTTCCCTTTTGCAGAAATCAAGACTCATCCAGATAAGGTTCAGCAGAAACTCCAAATTGAGGCAAGAAACCTGGATAGGTAGTGTCCAGTTTGTTCCTCCTCTGCTAAAAGCATCCATGAATTAAAACAAACTGGATCTTTAAATTGGTTTTGCTTGTGTACTTTTGTTCCCAAAAGAGCTAAATGTATTTGGCAGATTGAGACAGGTATGATGGGCATAGGGCTAGAGATCACCCGTGCCCCAGAGCTAAATAAAAGTGAGGAAATATTCTCTGCTAAGGAACATCAGCTCTCCTTGTGCTGCATCCAGATACAGTAGCATCCTTCCCACTGTTCTTCTTACTCTCTTCCTACTGATAGAAATGGGCAGGAGAGTTCCTCTCCCAGAATGACTTACTCTCCATTCAGAGCAGAATCTTTCCAAGGTGAAGCTATTCAAATTAAACTACAAATCTTCTCATCTAGAGATAACACTCTGCTGCCTTCCCGTACCTGTTCTCATTTTCTTTTGCCATTTTGACACTATTAGCCTTCCACAAGCACCAGCACACACAGAGATCATTCTGTTAATTTTATCGTGCTTGGAAAGGCACAGAACAGCCTAAACTCAGCCAAATGCTTGGCTCTGCCTTTTCCCCACCGTATAATATCCTTTTGTATATAGCTCTGCATGGCAACTCATTTATATCAAACCTTACCAGTTAAGGGAGGAGGAAAGGGGGGCAATCCATAGTTATCTTGCCAAGGGGATCTGCAGTCAGTAGCCTCCACTTTTCCTGCAGGCAGAGCCAGCTCCCACTCGCTGCTCCCCAGCCAGGCTGGTGCTGTGAATCCCATGGCTCCACACCCACAGCTGGGCAGCAGGTACAGCCCTTGGCTGGACACCCAAGAGCATCTCACAGCCGGCCATTGGCTGTGGCTGGGGGCTTGGAAACACAAAACCTTTGTACCCTTGGGGTTTGGGGGAAATGCAGAACATGAGGGAAACAAGCATTTCCACATTTCCACAGCTGTATGATATGAGCAGGGGCTGTCAAAAAAAAAAAAAAAAAAAGAAAAAGAAAAAAATTTAAAAATAAAAAAGATGCTTTGCATACTTTGCATATAAATTGAGGTGAGGAGCTGCTTTTCGGGTGCTGATTTCTGGTGCAGATTTTCACGAAGACGTCCCAGGGCTGTTTCCCCAGCTCTCTCTGGGGCTGCCAGGGAGCAGCAGACAAAGCAGGTGCAGCACCAGGCGCCCCCCCAGGCAGAGCTGAAAATGCTGCTGAGTGTGCTCCCAGCAGTGGCATGTGAGGGTCACTTCAGTGCGACTGAGGGTCACCATCTCAAAGAGGGGACACCAGGGCAGACAGGGTCCTTGGAGGGGCTAGAACCCTCCAGTTCCCAGCACAGCCCTCACCTACAGCCCAGGGAGATCACTCCCAGAGGGACAGACGGAGGGAGAAAGCAAACATTTGTACCCCAATTAACTGACTAAGATTTTCTAAATTAGTATATTCCTCTCTACACAGTTTTTGCTTCAAGCACAGAGTAGAAAAAAATCGATTTGCTTCTCTCAGCCCAATTCCCTTTTGTCTAATAGGGCTGTTGTAAATGCCAATTTTACTGTCATTTACACTGTGCCCATCTGAGCTATTTTATCAATAGTTAAATAAGAATACTTTAAAGTAATGTGATTTTTTATTTGAATTCCAATTTATGTTCAGATGCTTTGACACAAATCTAGTAAGAAAGGCTCACTATTTTCATAGAACAAATTAAATTGTATGTTATATAGCCACACAAGTAAATATGTTATATCATTGGATAAATAAATACTTGTGATTAGATACAGTATCTCATTCTTACCTACACATAATAGCGAGGCTAATGGAAGTATTGTACAAATCACTGTGCTATAATAGTTAGCAGTCCATAAAAATCAACCTGAAAGACAATAGGCAAGAATAAGCACACACACACAAAAGGCTAAACCCAGTTATCTGGACCAAGACTTCCTGCTTGCCCTGTTGCTGATTCAAAGCAGCTTAGACTCATTTTCACTTAAGCCAGTGCCTCTGGGCAGAGAAGCCGAAGCGTAATTAGTTCTGCGGAGGATGTGGGAGGTGGATAAAAGGTGATGATGGACCCTGCTGGTGGGATGGATGATGGGGATGGACAATGGTGATGGGCTGCCAGAAACGGGGCAGAGTTAAAGCTGCAGAGCCAGAATCAGTATCTGGACAATCCAATAGCCCAAACTGCCCATTTGCAGGGTGTTTGGGGAGAGCATTGATCTTGGTTCATGTTGTCAGACAACGCTTTCCTTCTGACTGTGGAAGAGAAAATCAGTTCTTTTTAAGCTGATAAACACATCCCAGCTGGGACCCAATTTGTTGTTTGGATATTACAGGCTGAGAGATAGACTGGAGTCCTGGCATGTTTTAAAGAAATTGTGGCTCTCTCATCAGCTAAATTAGTAATAGATAGCACACGCCTGTTATGGAAACCAAAGAGGGCTAATGGTAATCATTATTTTCTTCCACCCACCCTTTTTTGCCTGCATTTTGTTTCAGATCAACCTGCACTACTTTTTAAATGCTTCCACTGTATTTTTCCTTTTTAAACAACCTCTCTCTCCTTTCCCTAACTCCTGCAACCTGAGTTTATACTAAGTGGGCATTCTAAGAAATGGAGCTGCTGAATGTACATGGACTTTTGTTTAACCAAGACTGTGAGATAGTGATTCTGAAACCAAACACTACATACCAGCTCTTCTCTTTCTTCCAGAACCACAGTTATTCACAGTTATTCAAATTAGTGTTTGCTCGCTTCTTAAAGGGTAAGAATTAGTTTTTTCAAATTGGGCAGTCTAAGTAATATTTTCTGTATGGTAGGAACAGGCTCAAAACCAGCAGGCTGTGCAGATAGAAATGGGGTATTTAACATCAGAGTGATATGGAATATACCAGTCTCAACATCCATCTCTGATTTCAAATGTAGGCACTTAGGGCCAAAGCTGAGGGCATTTCCAGGAATTATTCTCTAATTTCCCCTTCTCTTCCCTTTTCAACTTGACAGAATTTACTGGGTTTGGTTTGGTTTCTCATTTTGGCTTTCACTTCCACTGTGTCTCATCCAGCAGCTTTTTCCTCCATGTGCAGCAGATGAAATCCCATTCTTCTTTGAAAGGAAAAGCTTCCCATCTCCAACTGGTGTGTCACTGAGAAGTCCCAATTCTCCTTTGTGTGTGGGGCCAATGTGGCCTGATGACAGCAATTGCTTCATGGCATGCAGGGTCCCAGGTACACTGCAGTGCCACGTCAGTAACCCATTCATATTATATTTGCCATGCCTGGTACCTTATTGAATGCCAATTATACCAACCATAGCTTTTTTTAGCTCTTGAAGCATAAGAAAGTTTTTGAGCATACCCAGGCTCACATGCCATGAAGTAAGTGATAAAAGGGCTAAATAGACAAGAAAACAGTCACCATTGTTTGGAGAGGTACCAGGTATTTACAGCATGTCTAAGCCCCTCCCCGGTCACCAATTCATTGCAGTTCTCCCTTCTGTGTGACAATCTGTCACAGGAAAACACACAAGATGCTCTTTAAAGCTTATGTGACCTTTAGAGGTTCAGCCCAAAGCAGTTTTGCTGACATCTGGTGCACGAGGGACTTGCCATAAGATGGGATAACAACAACAACAACAACCACGGCTCTGCAGGGCCAGCATCTGTCGATCCTAAGGCAGGGAAAGCAGCGCAGAAGGGGGAGGCCAACAGGCTGCACCTGAGCTGGCCCTGCAGTGCTGAGCCTAAGTCACGCCTTTGCTATGTCAGAGGGGACAGAGATACCAGCAAAGGAGGCAGCCTGGTGACAAGGGGGTTTAGTGAGAACACACATCATCATTTATCTCTGGATAAGGAGTGGGGGTCCTCAGAAGCCTGGGTTACATAAGCTAGCATGTCTCTGCAATGAGAAAACGTTGTGTGAAGAATCTGGTCTAAATTCTCAGAACAAAGTAACCAAAATGAGAAATCGTTAAACAGGCCTCAAGCAAAGTGAGAGGAAATTCAGCTTAATGAGGAAGACAGAAAAAAGTGAAGCTATAATGGGAAGAAAATATTCAGGTGGCATTTTTCATGGATTGAAGACTTTTTCTGGACTTTTTCTTAGTCTGCATGGAGTTCAGACAGTGGCCTGGGCCGGGCTTTCTGCAGTGTGCTCAAAAAGCCAGATTTATTTTTCTGGCTACCCTTAGAAAACACAGCACACTGTCAAAGTGTCAAAAAGCTGCTTCTGCTTATCTGTTCCCACACTCCTGCCCTTGAAACATCGCCTCTGCTTCTGGGAGAGGTGATATTTGATAATTCAGAAATGGGCTGTTATTTAGCACAGAATGTAACCAAAGCACTCAGAGCTCCCTAAGTAATGGCTGTGCTGGCCAGAGCAGGCAAACCCTGCTGCAGCAGCCTGAGAGCTGGGCAGGTCCTCTGCTCCACACAAGGAGACGTGGTGGGGAACAGCTGAATGCCCTGCTCAGGGCAGAGGATTTCCCCTCTCCGGCTGCTCCATCAGTGGAAGAGACGTGATGCTGCTCCAGGAGGATGGTGAAGCAGTGGGACTCCATATTTCAAACAGCAGAGGTTAAGCAAAGTGACCAATTTCCTTGGGCTAATTGAGCATGCAATCTGCCTGCTTGTAAAGCCTGTATTTGGCCAGGAAGATTTATTACTATTAGTAATGATGAATGTCTGAGAGCAGTAAGGGCAGGCCTGAGCTGCAGATCGTTAACTTTAAGTGGTATGACGTTTAAAAAAACATTTCTATTATCGGTTACTTTGTTCTGAGCTAACTGTGAATTTAGACCTAGTTCTGTAATAAAGTGCTCAGGGAGTCCAGTGAATCTTGTTCTCTGTGGCAGATACTAAACCTGTAGGGTTTTGTCCATATCCTGATGAGTAAGCAGTTCTAGCTCATCCTGAGAGTCTGTGAAATGATAGAAGACTGCTCTGTATGAGAGCTTGGAGTTAAGCCTCCATCTATCTCAAAAGCAGAGGCCGAAATGGAGGACTTGGCATGCCTTTGTCATTGAATTTCAGAATAACACCTCTTTATTATCTTCATGGTCCTCAGAAAGTCAGCACCAGTTCAGAGCTTTGTCTGTGCTACTGAATGGCCGTGTCCATCACAGGGGTGTGGATGCAGCCCTGCCTTGTCTTACATCTGCTTTAAGATCAGTTGGTCAGTTTGTATAGGCTGGAAATTGCAATGCAATACTCTGTACAGTGACAAGTGCTGGATGCTTTACTATCTAATGTAATATCTGTCACTCTCCACATTTCATTTTTTGCAAATACTCTCCGTTTCCTTGGGTGAATATCCATTAGTGTATGCATCTGCAAAGCCCCAGAGCACACCTCACCTTCTCTGCCTTCTTTCCTCCCCAGCACTACTTGTGCTTAATGTCATATTTGTACAAGACACTCTCTGTTTCTGCACTGGCAGAGCACAATGGTTCTCTAGAAATTGTCAGTGAGTGCTTGATACCGAAAGATTATGTTGTTATAAATCACTCTGAAAGATCCCTGTGGCCTGCAAAAAATACTTTTGTGTTGCTGTCTTTACAGCTGTATGTAGACTAAAAGCGTATGTGCTTCTGTGGTTCCACAGTAATTACTGTCTTTCATGCTGCCAGTGCAGCAGCACTGAGTGCTCCAGACGACATCGTGTGCATTGCGACTCTGGCACACCACAGAGCCAAGCACAAACCTTTCTGGATCTCCATGTCACTCGTTAGCCTCTCTGGACCCTGGGCCATGGGCCATCAATTGCAATGCTGCGTGCAAGGAGTCTGCTGCCCAGGGTAACCAACCTGGAAGCTGAAAACTAATGAATTTGCTTCTGAGGCTTAATTGTAAGAAAAGTAATTAATCTTGCTGGGTTTCACTCATCGTCGAGCAAACTTTTGCTGATGAAGAAGAAAACTGCTGAGCATTTCAATTCACTGTTTAAGTCAGCCTCTCCCTGTTGGACTTTGTAGGTAATTGGCACATCGTTCCTATCCTATTTTCTACACATTCCCCAAGAGGCATCCGTGAAAGGAAGGTGTCAATGTCAGTGAGAGAAGGGGGTTTTGCAACTCAGACTTTTGTTCCCTCTCCCAAAGAAGTTCCAAGTTTGCTTAGTGCCCCAGTTTTGCTCAGAAGGGAAGGAGGAATGTGCAAAACAGCTGTGAGAAGGTTCCGCAGCAGCCGTGTGTGTGATCCCCACACAGCCCTGCCACTGGGCCAGTATGAAGCAAGCATGAATCCAGCTCACATCCATCCACGGTTTAAGCCTCTGTGACGGTGCAAGAGATGCAGATACACAACACTGGGTGTAATCTTGACATCCTTCAGGCATCTATCGGAGGCATTTGTTTTAGTTTGACATCAATTGCTCTCTTGAGCTGTTATACGGGGAGCCCACACTGGCTGGCAGAGACGTAGCCACTGCTGGAGATGCCCTGTGCAGACTCATCAGTGGGCTGGCAGACTCTCAGAAAAGTGCTGAGGAGCTGCTGGGGGGCTGTGAGAGCAGGACTGGCAGAGTCAGCAGGGTGCCCTCGGCCCCAAAGGGGCAGCAGGATCAGGAGCACACAAGGAGCTGTGCAGCTGCATAAAGGCAGCCCTGCCTGGTCTGGAGGAACAGCAGCAGCACTCTCATTGCTCAGGCTGGGAGTGTTGCCCAGGTTTCTGATGGGAGCCTTACGCTGAGATCTGGTTATTACACTTATTTGCCTTCCGAGGATCAGAATTTATTCACTTAAATTCTGATTGCTGTGATTCTTTAGGCTTGCTGCACAGGGGCAAGCAATTCAGTTTCTGGGGAACATGTACGGGTGGTAAATGTATGTGATTTTTGTCACTCGTGTGAGCAAAAAAAGCTGATAAAATACAAACATTAACATAAAGGTCAAAGAGAAGGATGAGAAAACAGTTAAAGAAATCCATGAGTCAAACAAGAGACACTCAGATGGCTACATTTGTTCTGCTCGTAATAAATATTTTCTCACACAAAGTACTTTATTACTAAAAGGAGCACAAAGGCTGAATCCTTATACTTTGATCTTGGAATCACTTCTGGAAATGCAGAAATTCTAGCAAAATGTAAAAATGTTCATGTTTGAGATGAATTAAAACGTATTTTTAATTACTTAGTTTAATTTACATCAGTATATGATAACAAAATGCAGAGAAGATATTTTATTAAACACACATTGAAATATTAAAACTGAGCAATGAGGCTAGAGTTCAAATGTCAAAACACTATCAAAAAGAGCTCTCTACCTCAGTATCCCGTGAAATGAGAAGGATGTGATGGTAAGACAAGCCTTTTTCACCTCTATTGGTGATTCGGAATGAGAAGCATTTCCATTCACTGCCAATGAATGGACCAAATCAAGAACATTGAGTTTAGATTTCTTGCTTGTCTCAAAAGCTTTAACTGGAAGAAACATTCTGCTCCCAAAAGGAGTTGTAAAAGACCCTATTTAGTGCGTGAAGATTTTCATATCCTAGCAGAGACTCCAAAAAGTTATGTCAGCCATACACTGCAGACAGGAACGGGTGTGAGCCAAAGGCACAGCAAAGGTCCACAACAGCTGGAGCCAAAACTGGTGGCAGCCAAGGCTACACTGTCCTGCAACCTTGGAGCTCCAGTCTGCAGGCAGGGCAGAGGGAAAAGTGCAGCAGAAGCAGAAAATAACCTGTGGTCCAAGCCATAGTACGTGTTGGCAATGAAACAATGCTTTAGCTGTTTAACCTGAGATGCCTTTTTTTGGTTTTAAATATCAATGGTTTATTTTAGAATAACTGTAATCAACAAAATCTAAGGCAAAGTACAGCTGTTATTGCTCCTTGCACCATCTCTTGCAATTTTGGGGGGAATTAGATGAAACCCAGCATAAGTAAAATCAGTTCAACCTTTTAGAGAAAATGAGACTGGAGATGAGCTGAACTAAATGGCACACCAGTGCCAAGTCATGCCATGCACCTGGCAGCAGTGTCGTGCTGGGCCAGCTGCAAAAATGAACCAGCTTTGGAGCTTCAAATCTTGTTATGTAGTGCCATCTTGAGGCCTTGGGAAATGAAAAGCAGCTTTTCTGAGTACAGACAGTTTTTATCTGGTTGTACTTGGAGCAATCCATTCTTCAGGGTGTATGATTGAGCGCATTCAGCTGGATTTGTGAACAGAAGATGAGGATGGACTCACCTGGCTGGGGCACCACTGGCTCTTTCCCTGCTCCCCGGTGGCAGCAGCTCTTTGAAACACCTTTCCCAGAAACATTTCACCAATCCAGCATTTAAAACCCTCAGCAACAAACATCACACTGGCGCTGCAGATGAGATTGAGGACCACAGCACATGGCTGCTCCTCTTTGGCAAGGCACAAACACATAGCTGCTCCTCTGCCCTGTGCTGCCAACTTCTGTCCCTCCTGAGAGCTGGTGCCATGTGTGCAAATCCCCACCTTGCCCCCAGTTACTCTGAACACAGTGGTTTGATAGCTTGGGTGCCTGGTGGCCACACCTCTGCCACCTCCAGCACCGGTGGGGGCAGTGGCTCAGGGCTGGGGTTTTCCATGGGGATATTGTGTCATGATGGAGCAGCAGTCACCCTGTGCCTGGTTTTGGGCTGCAAGGGCTGGCCACAGGGCCAGAGAGAGCAGGCAGCAGGATGGGAGTCACAGGCTGGAATAAGAACAAGGCAGCAGAGGAAGGTTTAGAGGAATAACCTGAAGGACCCCACGGGGAGGGCACGGTAGGGACACTAGGAAGACGAGGTGCAGTGAGGGGCAGCATGGCTTGGCTATGGCTCACCTGCCACACGGTGCCTGAAAAGGAAAGAGGTGGTTGGGTCTTGGGGTGACACTGGTGGCTGAGGACGGGGGTCTGGGCAGCGGCCCTGCAGTGGGGCACACAGGGAGGGGGTGCCCATGGAGGGATACAGCCCTACAGAGCTGGGGGAAGCAGGTCCCCCATGGCACCAAGGTGTTTGCGGGGACATGCCTGGTCCTTTGATGCCATCTCCCATGGCATACTCCTGGAAGAGCTGGCAGCCATGATGGGGACAGGTGCACTCCTCTCTAGACTAACAGCCGGCTGGATGGGTGGGCCCAGAGAGTGGTGGTGAAGGGTGCTGCATCCAGCTGGAATCCAGTCACCAGTGGTGTCCCCCAAGGATAGCATAGGGCCCAGTTCAATTCAATATCCCTATTGATGATCTGAGTGAGGGCTTGAGTCTACCATTAGCAAATTAGCAGACAGCACCAAGCTGGGCCAGAGTGCTGATCTGTGGAAGTGCTGGAAGGGTGTAATCTGGGCAGGGTGGAACAGTGGTGACAAGTGGCATGAGGTTCAACAAGACCAAATGCCAAGTGCTGCACTTGGGTCACAACAAACCCATGCAGCTCTACCCACAGGGGCAGAGCGGCTGGAAAGCAGCTCAGCAGAAAAGTACCTGGGACACTGGTTGACAGCTGCTGAGCATGAGCCAGAGTGTCCCCAGGTGGCCAGGCAGGCCAGCGGCATCCTGACCTGTATCTGGAATTGTGTGCCCAGCAGGACCAGGACAGTGATTGTCCCCCTGTACTTGGCACAGATACGGCCACTCCTTGAAAGCTGTGTCCAGTTCTGGGCCCTTCTATTTGGGAAAGCTTTGAGGGGCTGGGGTGTGTCCAGAGAAGGGCAGTGGAGCTGGTGAAGAGGCTGGAGCACCATTCCTGTGAGGAGGGGCTGAGGGAGGGGGGTCTAGCCTGGAGAAAAGGAGGCTCGGGGGGATCTTCCCGCTCTCAGCACAGACTGAAAGGAGCGTGTAGCCCCAGGAAGGTCCTTTCCCAAGCAACCAGCAACGGGACAAGGGGACACAGTCTTAAGCTGAGCCTGGAGAGGTTTAGGTTGGACATCAGGGAGTAGTTTTCATACAGAGTGATTAGATATTGGAATGGGCTGCCCAGGGAGGTGGTGGAGCCACCGCTCCCGGAGGTGTTTAAGGAACCTATCTAGTTGGCATGGTGCTGTTCAGGCACAGGCGAGACTCTACGATCCCGCAGGTCTTTTCCAGCCCGATGGATTCGGTGACTCCGCGCGGAGCCTGAGGCTGAGGCCTCCGCCGCCCCTCGGCCGCTTCCGTGAGCGCTCGCGAGTTTCCGGCCGCCTCGGCCGCGCGCACGACGGGGCGGGGGGAGCGGGGGGGGGAGCGCGCGTTCCCCCTCCCCTCCCCTCCCCCCCCCCCCCCCCCCCCCCCCCCCCGCAGCCCCGCTCGGTGCTTCCCGCGCGGGCCGCCCCGGGGCGGAAACGCCGCTCGCGCCTTCCCGCCGCCCGCTCGGCTCTTTCCGCCTCCCCCTCCGGGGCGCTTCGTTCGTTTCCGCGGCCGCTCGGCTCTTTCCGCGGGGGCCGGCGGCGCGCTCGGCCGTTCCCGCCGCCTGGCGGGCGCTCGGCGCTTTCCGTGAGCGCTCGGCGGTTTCCGTGCGGGGCCGGGCGCGCTCGGCGCTTGCTCCCTGGCTGGCGCTCCTCAGTCGGCCGCTGCCTGCCTGTCGCCGGGCTGGGAGCGCCTGTGTGTGTGAGTGACGCGGCGGAGGTGTAGTTTGACGCGGTGTGTTACGTGGGGGAGAGAATAAAACTGCGGCGAGATCCCAGGCGCGAACGAAAGCAGTGACGGAGCAGCCTGGTAACCGGTAAGAGGAGGACGGCGCCCAGCAAACAGGGGCGGGGGGGAGGGAAGGAAATGGAGCCCGGCGGGGACCAGGGGAGCCGCCGGGCGGCAGGACGCGGGGGCCCGGCCGCGCACCGCCCGCGGGAGGGGCGCCCGCCTTAAAGATGGAGCCGAGCCCTGCAACATCCCCGCCGCCGCCGCGCCGCGAACAAAGGATAATGGCGGATGGGAGCCGGCCCGGCGGCGGCCGCCACGGCCGGGCGGCGGCGGCTCTGTCGGCAGCCAGCGGCGGCGCTCAGCGCGGCGGGGAACGGGCGCCGCGCCCCCCGGCCCCCGGAGGAGGCGGCGGAGGACGACGACGAGGGGGAGCGGCGGGGGGCGGCCGCGCTCCCGCCCGCGCCCCCTCCCCGCCGTGTGCGCTCCGGCTCTCGCTCCGCCGCTGCCGCCCCCCGGCCCCGCCGGGCTCCGGGGTCCCTCCCGCGGGGCCGCCGCGGCCCCCGCGCCCGCCGGAGTTCCGCTTCCCCGGCGCCCCGAGCGCGCCGTACGGATAAACAAACAGACTCCCGCCGTGATGGACACGAGGGCGTGGGGCGCTCCCCGGCTCTGTAACGAGAAGCTTTTAATAAAATCTGTGCTCGGAAGCCGGGGCAGCGCTCGGTCCGGCGGCTCGCTGTTACTCCGTCTCCGGGAGGCCGCGCCGGGCAGCGGTGCCGGTCACCCAACACCGCGCTCCGGGCGGCACGGCGGGCGCAGCCCCGGCCGGCGCGCAGGTCACGTAACAGGGATACGGTTCCCTCCTGCCGCGCCGCTGCTCCCCGGTAGTATTTTTAACCCAAAGTGAACTTGAGCCAGGCTGCGGCTGGTAAATCTCGGTTTGGGATTTGCTTTTGCCAGTTTTCCACAGACTTGGGTGCTGCGCAGCGAACAGGATTTGACCTCTATCCCAGCTTTAGTAGCAAATGTCAGCTCAAATGCCTTTTTCCACCTTACACCAGCCTTGCCTCGCTGCAGCTGGGGCGCTTTTTTTCTCTCTCTTTTTCCCTAGAATAGAAGACAGTGTTTTGACTTTGTTCTACTTTCAAATCCTGGATATCTGCAATTTTTTGTGTTACAGTATTAAGCAAAAACAACGTGGCAGACTTTTTAAGCAAAGGTTGTTACACCTCTTAAATGTATACAGGGATAAAAAAGTTTTAAATGGTCATATGATTTTCTTTTTTTCATGAAACATTTTTAAAGTTTTTGTTTCTTTCTCTTAAATATTGGAATGCCGGCTCACAATCTGCTTCTGGAATAACACCTTTTTTTTTTTTTTCCCTCCCTGGGGTTAGAAACATGTTTCCTATTTCTTAAATAAAAGACCAGAGACTTCTTAGAAGGATCATGTATCCCTGTTTAGTCCTATGCTGACCACCACTAAACACGATTTTAGAATACAGGAATTTTGAGACTCTACTTGCATCATTTCTTCCTTGTATCAACAAATGTGGATTTATACAGTAAAATACAAAGTCACTGAAATAGGTTTTGTTCAAAATGAATATTTGTAATTCACATGTATACTTCCTTGTGTGTGAATTTCTGTTTTCTGTCACTTCCACCACTTCTTTTGAAATGAAGGCCAAAGATGCTCTACATCACTTCACTGTGTAATACCAACATGAGAAGAGAGTTTCTAAACTTAAAAGTGATTAATAGACGTCTGAGGACTTCAGTAAGCAATGTAGCTGTTAACAGTGATTAAAGAGAGTGTAATTGTTGGTGTATTTCATTCATTCTTGGTTTGATGGAATACGCACTACATTGTAAATACAGAAATGGGACAGAAAATCCTTGCTTCTTGTTTTTTGTAGTTCTAGAAAAAAAATTCATTTTATTCTATTTCATAATAGCGTGGAGGACTCTCAGATCCTTGCTTTCAAACACAGATCTCTGCATTTCCTCACCAGCTTTGTCCCCTCACAGGTCAGGGAGAAAAAGGAGTAGAATATATGGTTATGTATTTGCTAAGCATCACTTACGTGTGACCTAAAATGAAATTGTTGCATGTAGTAAAGAAGAGTGTAATCATTTTTAATGCTTCAATTGAGAGAACACCAGTATTCAGATTGGTGCTCTCAATAGGGTGTTTGGATCTGCGCTGAACAGTCTGCATCTAATTTATTTGTTTTCTCGTAGGTTTGCTGATGTGTGTGTACTACTCTGGGTAAAAAAAAAAAAGTAAAAAACCAGTCAAACAAAAAAATCCAACTCAAAAAACACCCCAAAGGTCTAAAAAGAGTAGAGGGCTTTGCTGATACAGAAAATTTAGAAACATCTAATTTAGACTGTCAAATCATCTATCTGGCAATTTCTTGGAAACCTGCACCAGCACAGCTCTTGCCATACAAAATCTCCTGTGGATGTTACTCTGCAGAGTAGCTGTTCTGCTGCAGTGAGAAGCAGCCTCTTGCTCAAGTGCAGCTACAGCTCTGTAGGTGCATATTTTGATAGGAGACAAGGCCCCAACTGGGAATTTCTGTTGGCACCGTTTTGAAACAAATGGGATATTCACACTTCACCTCTATTTTTGGATCTCTGGAAGCAAGTGGAGATCAGTTACTCATGCCACACCTCTCAAGGCTTTTGTGCAGTGAGAAGGCCGTGTTAGCTTTCTGCCACAAATCTGACTAAAGTTAGTTTTATGGGATGTGACAGCAATCTCATCTACAGAAACAACCCTACCCAATTTCCTTTGAGCTCTCTCTGCACCTACCTGCATACAGCTGAAGTTCATGATTAGGCAGTGATTTTTTTTTTACTGAACCAAAAATTGTGTTGCCTCATCTGCAGTCTGAGGTCATATTTCATAGTGATTGTGAAAACCTGAGCAGCCTGCCATTAATCATCTGTGTACATCTCCCAGCATGAAGGCATTGATACCTATTTTGTTCTTCAAAGCTTTTAGATCACTTGATTGTACTGCACTTTAAAAAGGTGAGTGAGAACAAATACAACACCTTCCAGCTTTCCATATTTTTGAAACAGCCTTGTCAGCTGCACAGGAGGTGAAAATGTGCCAGGCTCTAGTTGGCTTTCAGGTATAAAGAGCCCTCAAAAACAGACAAGAATTCTCTGCTGCTGTTTTTGTCTGGCAGTGCTGGATTTATAGTATTGTGTGTCAAGTGGAAAGAATAGAAAACTCAAGTGTTGGAAGAGCCACTTTAAGGTGAGAGGATAAAGAATTTGGAGGATGCATCCAAACAGTGTTCCTGTTTAGATGCATGTATATGTTTACCTAACATGTACATACACACAAGTTTAAAGCAGCACTGATACTTGTTAGTTACTTGCAGTGATTCTTGAGTAGAGTGCAGAGAGGTACAGGATATTATCCTAAGTTAATAAGCATTCCTATTTTTGTCCTAAGAATATTATGAGATATTTTGATATGTATCATAATATATGATATTTTGTTAAAAAAAAGACCATTAGGTGAAAGATGGAAAAATAGTTCTGAAGATAGGAGAGTCCTGCCAATTGCTTTTCTGGATTTTGTTACTTTTCAGTTGTTCTCTGACAGACTACACTGGCTGCTTGAGACACAGTTGCAGGAAGCCTTATAGTGAACTATTTTGAACCTGCCTTGGTTCAGGAAACTGAAGTAAAAATCTCTATCCTTGATGCTTTCACACTTTTTGGAGGGGAGTGTTAAAGTGATTTGTAAAAGTCTCTGATCTTCTAAGTGTTCAGTGATAGCCTGTTTAGTCAGTGAGGTTATCAGGAAAACTCCTTTTCCCTGCACATGGCAGAACTAAAGCTGGGTTGTATTTTCTTTAAGCAGAAACTTTTTCAGATAGATTTCTAAACTTACAAAAGATCAGGTAGCCTAAGAAATCTGGGAATTCTAGAAGGTTATCTCCTGGCTGATGAACTGAAGCCATAGTTCCTCATAGCATTTTTTGGTAGTAATACTGGCCAAAGCATCTTCCATGTCTTTTCCACTGCACTCTCACAAATGCTTGGGCTACAGCGTGTGGAAGTGGTTCAGGTGTTTGAGGGGTGTGGAGCCTGGTTCATTTTCACCTGGATCATCCCCTCCCCTGACTGCTGCATGGCTGCACAGGAGCTGTACCAGCATAATCAGGGGAAGGGATGGGGCTGGAATGAGCAGGGAGATAAGGGCAGCTCAGGCAGCTCTGCTGCTAAATAAGAAAATGCAGCCTATGTAAAAATTCTTAAATTATCGCTGTGTTTATAACTAGGCTGGATGACACAGATCCTGCTGGGGTTATTCTTGCCACAGAGCTGGATCATTTAGCTAAGTCTAAGTTACTATGTGTACTAACCATGAGCAAATGAACTTGAGCAACAGCTGTTCCCAAACTTCAATATCATGTATTAAACTGATTTGTTCTGCTGCTTATTTACTTGTCTGAAACACCTTTTGTGTTTGTGTTTTTTAGCAAGTTCTCTGTGCACTTCCTTTACTTCCTTTTTTTTTATTATTATTCACATTTTAAGTTCACCTGTTGCTGTTCACTGCAGCTCTTTGCTGCAATATTTTAATCATCTCTTCACAAACTCTGCAACCTCCTGTGACATTTTGGCCCCAGTGTTACATGCACTTTTCTGATAGGTGCTACCCTAAATCTCTCATTCTCTATCCTGTTCCAGTATCAATTGGATTTTACTTCCCCTTGCACCTTTCCTTGGGCTTGAATGTCTTCTCATCTGTAAAATCTCTCTCATCATCTTTTATACCCCATTAAATAATGGATGGGAAGCATTATTTTCTTGCCTATTTTTTTCCTGATGACACAGCTTCTGGCTACATGTAACTGGCATGGCCTCAAAATCCACTGCTGCCTGTTTATTTCTGCAAGTACCATACACTATGAGCAGGCTTTGTAAATTTACACCTTTCTGGATTGTAGAGAGTTTTCCTCCTCTTAATACAAAAAGCCTAGGATGTTACCGTAGGTGTAGGACCCCTGCCCTCTTTGTGAAAGTCATCCAGATTTTCCCTTTGCACTGATAGGAAAATTCTGGGAGATAAAAGACAGGGAAGGTGTGAGAAAGGGTACTGTGTACTAATGCCACGGTATAACCAACAAAAGTAATCTGTTGCTGTGGTTTTGTCTGAGCTGATACAACTTTAAGTGGCTCTCAGGAGACAGAGTCTTGCTCTCCCCCTCCTGCTCCTGGCTGTGTGGTGTTGGACCATCCCTTTACATTGTCTGTAGTTTTGATTGTATACAAAACCGAATAACCCAGTTCAAATCACTAACCCAGGAGAGAACTGTGCTTTTTTAGTAGATAATTTTCTCCTCTCTGAGTGAGCTGAATTGGTTGGTGATTTAGATGTGTTTGTGCTGGTAGCACAAAGGCCAGTGCAGATTTGCAGTGACAGTAGGGGAAGGAAGGAGGGGTACACAATTTCTCCCTTCCAGCAGCAGAGAGCTGTGTCCACAGACCCATCTTGGGGAATGGCAGTATATCCATGACTTGGAGAAAAGAAGGAAGTGTTTGGACTCTGTCCATAGTGATCAGAGCCACATGAGTTTGTCTTTGCAACTAGGAAAGCTAAGAACGCAGTAAGCTGAAAAATAAACAGCAACAAAAAGAACCAAACAAGGAAAGTTTTAAAAGCTTGGCGTTACCTGCGTGATTGAATTAACTGCTCCTTATCGGAGGCAGATTTCAGTCTTCTCAAGAGGTTAGGTCAGTGTACATCTTAGGTACTTTTCATTATGAGAAGCCCAGTCAGCAGGGCAGGATTATGTGTTACGTCTCTTTAATGAAGCCTAAGTTGAGATACAAAGCTCCAGAAGGGGTCCAGGTCCAGCCCTTGCATGCGCATCCTGTCAGTGGGCCTAAGGCATCTGGGCAGTGAACTCACTGGAGTGCCTCTGCTGCTACAAACTGATAACTGCCTTGGCCTGCCTTCCAGATTATAAAATAATTCATGGGGGCTCAAACTACTGGCCTGGAAGTTGTAGTGTAAAGTTAATGTGGATGTGTAACCAGTGCACGTTACCCTGGACTGGGGAGAGGAAGAAGTATGTTACCTGCTGCAAATAGCTGCTTTGGCAGCAGCATGGCTGTTTGAAAAATACATCTCTGCCCAATCCTCAGAAAGCTAATGTTGATTATGTAAAAAATACTCATCCTGTTTCCAGCCTCCCACTCCTAACCAGAGTCATCACAACAGTAATCAAGTTACAGAATAGAGGTGGTTTTTTGAGCATCTTTGTTGGCTTCCCACAATCTTGTCACACCTATACCCATGACTTGATTTACTTTGCTTTCCTTGACAGGCCTTGCCTGCAGCGGGGTAGAGTTGGCTCCTCCTTCCCTGTTCCTTCTTCTGTTCACAGTATGACTGCCTGTGAACTGGATCAGAGAACTGGTCCGGGCTAGGAATTAGTTGTGTTTCCTTGTCTGTAGTGCAAATTGGTTGCCTGGTCCCATTTACGAGACAGCTTCACAGACAAGTGTAAAGGTGTAAATAAGAAAGAATTTAGAGGAAACCAGAGCCCGAGCTGGCAGTGCTGCGAGCAGAAATGCTTGCAAAACTGTAGTTGCAGAAAGCAAAATGGAGATTTTCTTTTGTGTGCAGGGAATCCGTTTTTTTTCTCTTGTTCTTTCTGGTTCATCAGTGGCTCCCATTGCTTACTCTGGGTCATTGCAGATCTTCAGCATTACCAGCAAATCACACCCCTGTTCTATGGGGACAGTCATGTTGCTCACAGGTAACAGAGGTCTTCATCTCCACTAAATATTTCAAAAACATTATTCTTTCTTTGGAGGTGATGCTTTTGCAGAGTAGATCTGCCTGGCAGGCATGTGAGTGATCTTTCTCCTTTAAAAGGCTCTCCTGCACTGCCCAGGCAAACCTTAATGATACATAAAAAATAAACTAGAATCCACTTGCCTGATAACGTTAGTCAGAATTATTTTACTACAATGTTTGATCACTGTTGCATTTCAGTTGGTTTTTAGGGAGAGGCTGGGTCATAGATTTAATTTTGGTGCATTAAGCAACATAAGTCTGATGATGCTTCAAGACTAGTGCTAATAGACCGAGCAACAGTGTTTTCAATAAAACTAGTAAAGTATTTCCAAGTCTAAGCTGTTGTTTAAGACGTAGATCTTTTGGATTTAATGTTGCAATTAATTTTGTGACTAGGATGCATTCAGAAATTTGACAAGGGCAAGGTTTGTAAGGAAGTGCTGTTTTTCTTGTGCGTACTTGGGCATATTCTACTCTAGCACTCCAACCTCAGAAAGAATTCAAAGGTTTTCACTTCCTGGAGGACATTAAAGCAAAAACCATTCTATACTGCCTATTAAAAATTAAACAAAGATATTTAAGAATAATAATAATAATAATCAAATAATATTGCTTTGCAGCTTTTTTGGTTTTTTTCCAGAGACTTGACTTGATATTTGGTAATTATCAGCTTTGTATGATTAACTCAGTCTTACTTTCAGGTGACCAATTCTAAAGATACTTATTAATAAAACAGTTAAAGCATTGGTCTGAAACATCTATTTTGTTGTGTTTTCTTTCTGAACTCATTAGAAGTGTTCTGTTTTTTTTTTTTTAACAAGACTTTCCAATATTTACCAAGTTATAAAATTTCATGCTTTTATACTATGGGTTGAACTCTAGAAATACACCACATATGTTCCAAGCATCAGTCAGAATGAGTGCTGTTTGTTTATATAGTTTGTGTCTGTCAAGCTTGCAGCGTAAATATCTCAAGTGATTTTTTTTATGAATTGATGCTTTAGTCACTGACATTCAGAAGTGGGTTAGAAACCTTAGCCATGGAGCTGTCCCTTCTCACCAGCAGACAAAATCTCAGCAGACACAAATTCTACCCAAAATTCTCATGTCAAGTTTAAGTGTGCACCTTATAAAAACCTGAAACTCCATGCTTGCCCTAAGTTCCCCAACTGATTTGATATTTCTCTGCAACAGAAGAATGATGTGAAAGGGAGTGTGATATGTATCACTTTGGGATTCCAGTATCTGACCCTTTTCAGTGTACGGTATTTTGCTGAGGTGACTTATGCTATTTAAACCTCAGGCTTATTGTATTATCATTATTATATTATTGCAAATGGATGATAAAATTCAGGTCACTAATTTAACATTTGAGACCACAAAAAAATCTTTAAATACTGACAGTTGCTCTCCTTCATTATAGGGTGGAAAAGGAAACATTTACTTTATTCTTGGGAAAGTCCCCCTGAATATCTGGGACTTCCCAGAAGATTCAGTTTCAGAATATAAATTTACATTTACATTACTTTAGAGTGTCATATTTAATCAGTGTAATCTCTTAAGAGATTTTTAATCAGTGTAATCTCTTAAGAACCTTTGGTCCAGTCTTATGGTACTTTATTCTGATAAATTACATGTGTCTATTAATATTTTCACACTGTAAAAGTAACAGAGATTCTGAAAACATTTCTTTGGAATAGAAAGATTTCAGTTAATAATAAACCTGTTTATTGGTTCTCTGGCCCTATCACATTATTCCATTAAATCATACCTGGTATGTAATTTAAATTACTAGAATTAAGGAAACACCTATATGGATGTGATTCCTTTTTCTGTTCTGAGATTACTACATGTTGTATTTTTGGCCCTTGGGCTTGGAGCACTCAGGTTAACCACAGGTGTTGGCCTATGTAATGCTCTGATTTTTATTTGTATCTTTCTATAAGTTGTTCCTGATCTGCTCTGAGTGCCAAGAGAGAGCTGGGTCATCTGTGTAGATTCAAAGTAGCTTTAGCTTTGCTCACATAAGCATTTATCACAGACCCACTGACTGAGCCTGTAGATTTCCCTAGCACATGTACAGAGTGCAGCCTGTGCAGGAGGCAGTGATATATTAAATATCCTTGTCCTAACAACATCTTAGTCCTTCTTCACTTTGGGAGAGACTCTGCTGAGCAGTCAGTCATTGCTCCTGTAGTTGCTGGCTGAGAACAAGTTTCAGTAGCTCCCTCACCTCAGAGGTAACCCTTATTTGATAAAAATGTTTAGAGGCTCTCCCTACAGAGTTTCAGGCTGCCCCAGGCTTGGAATTGCAACAGTTCTTCCAGCTTGTCCCTTAGACCTGGAATGTTTAAAGGTTGCTTGGCAAGTGGACAAAGATCCTTACAACATGTCAAAAGGTTGTCAAAATATGTCATGCAGCATTTAGGTGATTCTTAACTCTGCTGGAATGAATGGTGAGGCAGTAAAAGACCATAAAATGCAGAAGTGCATATGGAGGAGAACAAATGTAATATTCATCTGAATGACTCTGGCAGGTCAGGTGGAAATCTCAAGTTCTGACAGCTCTACCCAGTGGAAGAAAGGAACACATACACCTTCTTTTAGATGGACCTTAGCCTTGCTAACTTGGCATCATTTTCTGCTCTGAATACTCCTTTAATTATTGTAGTGACAGTCCTCTTTTCTCCCTGTAAGTGGGAAAGGAGATGGTCTCTGACTGCTTGCAGAATTGTCTGTCCTTTCTGTCACTGGGCTGCCTTGGCTCTTGTGCTGGAACACCTCCACACGTCAGTGTTTGAGGTGAAAGGAAGTGGCTCAAAATGTTCAGCTGGTTGACCAGTACAGCGGGGTAAATTATTTATTTGGCATATCTAGATATCTGGGTGGTAGGAGAGAACTGTTTCTGAATTCTCCCTCCAGGAACAGCCTGCCTTCTCACGAGGGCTCGTGGAGCTGCTCCGGTGGGCGCCGAGCCCAGGCTCGCAGCCCGTGCTGAGAGCAGCGTGTTCCACCCGGGCACAGGGCCTCCTTAGCAGAAAAGGTGTTACTTTATTGTACCCATCTCTGTACTCCCTTTGCCCGGGGTCAGGCTGCATTAACAGGCTCTTAGATGGCTGCTGTTTCCATCCAGCAAGCTTTCCCCTGGGCTGAGCAGAACTCCCTCACTTGTCATGGTGCAGATGTAATCATGGCATTCTTTTAACATTGCCTGATGTACTGTCACAGTTCAGCCCTGCAGTGGGAAGAGCAAATATGAGAAGTGGCTGTCGTCAGGTAGCTGTCCCCATCTGGGCTGAGGTCAGCTTCAAATTCCATGGAATCATGGATCCCTCATTTCCCTATCCACAGCTGTTTCAGTCAAAGGTAAAATGAGAATTTGATTAGGGCCAGAAATTAAAGCTCATCACAAGTGGCTTGCTGGGCCTGTACCAATTGCAGAGCCTGTTCACTTGGAGTTGTGGTGTATTCAGCCGGAGCATTAGCTTCCCAACAGCATGATAAAAAATCATTTTGTGCCTATATTTTATATTGCACTAAAGATGCCTGCCTACAAATGATACCATTCAGATACAATGTTGTGATGGATTTTATTAAGTAACAGCAGCTACGGGTGATGAGATGAGCTACAGTACATTCAGCAGTCCCAGGCAGAAAAGAGGCATGTATTTTGGCAATTTCATATGGTTTCATTTTTGAGAAAAGAAAGTTTCTACAGTTGGTAACAGTTGCAAGAAATCTGCCTAGATTGAAAATTAGGTGAGTTTTAGGCCCTAAAAATAATGCCAGAGAACAGATGGTAAGCTGTAGCAAAGTGCAGTCATTTAGTAACTGAAATGCATAAATATGATATTGGCAATGAATGTGTTAAGAATGACAAAATGGGCAGAGTTCTCAGAAGTCTCTGTGAATAGATTGGATATGTTTGCCAGAACATTATTGAAAATGTCTTGCTTCTCTAAAATTAAGTTTGCAGATCTCTTCTGGTGGGTTTTGGTTCTGCATGTTGAGGACCACAGACTTAAAGCATGTGAATTAGTATTTTAATACCCTAAGTGCCTTCAATAGGAGCACAGAGCATTTATAAATAGAACATATTTATGGATTATGTTTTCAATAATAATGTTACCTAATGACTTTATAACCTTCCTGGGATTTGTTTTGACATTTTGTTTTGTCTAAGTGAAGTCTGGCAGTATTTAGGGGGCATTTTGGAAAGGGGAGGGAATAAGACAGTGGAGAGTCATTTGTTTGCTTTTCACTGTTAATGCCATAGGAAATGCTTGCTCTGGTGTCTCCCCTTGGCTGCTTTACTGGGCTCTGCTCATATATTCACATAAGACCTATCCCAGCTACTAGATAAGGTTAGTAAAAAGGAGTGGCTGGTCTGTTTATTTATTTATTTATTTATTATTTATATTGAACAAAAAAGGACACTATAGGTTAAACTTGAATTAAATTTTGTGTGTACAAAATACTTGCTGGATGCTTTTGTATTTATTAGTGTAATTTGTGGTACAAGAAACTAATTGCAGTTAATAGCTGTCAGCACCTTTTTTCCTTTTAAAAAGCTTGAAGGCAGAAATACTAGATACTAGTACAATGCCAGGAGTATGGAGTCAAATCAGGAGGATACAGCAGTGGAGAGGGTTCAAGCAACTTTGACTCATACACGTTACCTGTGCCTACTGATTCACCATCTGCCTGGGAAATGTCAGCTGGCTAGAGTTATGCCAACAGAGAACAAAATCTAGAGGAGATTGCTGGTTTGGGTGCTCACCACTGTAGCTCTGAGATTACATTTTTGGTCTTCTGCCCTTGTTTTAAAATCTGCCATGACATTTTCTTTAATAAAACAGATGTTGAGAGTGCAACACAAATAATTTCCAATATTTTCATCACTCATATATTTAAATCTGGTGTGAGAAATTTTCACTGACTGTAGAAGTGTAACTAAAGTTTTGTTGAAAAAGTCATGATCCAGAAAAGTTGGGTAATTTTAATTAAAGGTCCTGGTTGCATTTCTTCTGTGTCCTGTATGAAAATACTACCTTGTTGCCATCTCTTGCAGTGGCTGTTACAGGCTGCATTCAGTCAGCAGAGAGTTTTTAGACACTGCTCTCAGTGTCACATTGATGGAGACAGAGGGTGGAACTACAGATATCACATTCTGTTGATGGAATTATTCTGCTTTATGTGAGATATTTTTACAGTGAGATTAAATTTTTCTTGCATGTTCAAGATTAAATACTTTCACTTCAGTGACAAGAAGAATTTTTCCAGCTTTTTATTCTTCAGTTTGCCTGGCAGATTGCTTTATTGCAGATCATTTGCAGAACACAATCTGAAGACTCTTCTTCATTTTTGACATTTTTAGTGGCATTGGTTGTTGCAGCCATTCTTTTATTTGCACTTCCACTTGGTTTTCCCGACCTCTGGAATTCCCTAACACAGAAGGAGTGTGATCATCAAATAAATGGCTTTGTGAAGAACCCATTCTGTGGAGTGTTAAAAGGTGGATTTCAGATGAAGTAACAAATACAGGTTGTGTTCACAGTGTGACACACAGACTGCTCACCCAAGGCAGAGGACACAGGGAGCAAATACCCAGGAGCAGTGGCAGTGCCAGCTTGGGATGACAAAGAAGCTGTGGTATAAATTGCAATTCTTGTGCCAACCCACTTTGTCATTAGTGACAAAGAGAGATAATTATGGGCCCGTCTTGTCCTGTTAAGCATTTATTACTGGTTATTTGAAGTCCCATGTGTTAGCTGTAAATAAAATTATTTTTCTCTGAACATTTTCAGTCTGGCAGCCACTGAATGGAGTTCATAAAGTGGCTGTTGAGCTGTGGCTAAAAGGGGCTGCTGCTCTGCAAGGTGACAGTGGAAATGTTTGCAGATTGCAGGTCAGTGTTCTCAGTGCTTTTGCTGGAACCATGAGAACTGTTGTGTACCAGAGTGGTGTTTGATGATCTTCTCAGTGCTTTCATGGTGGATCTGTGGCTTTATAAAGCCACATGCATTAAATACGGAATGAGTCAAATTTCTGAGCTTTGGGTACCAGAGCTGTGCTTGCTTCCTGAAAATTGTACTGGCACACCTGCTGTGAATACAGGGCTTGAGAAATAAGCATTGCCTCAGTTTCCCTTCCCTCAGCTGCTCTGGTCCTTCACTGCCATGAGCAGCTGGGTGAGTGGATATTGCCCTGGATCAGGAGCCTCATGTGGCAGTAGAGTGACCTGAAGGCGTTGGGTGAGCGGATGAGAGGGTGTGGTACAAGTCAGGCTCAGAATGGGCATGAGTCTGTTTGGTCTCTGCTCTGCACTGTTTCTGGAGACTTGTTTTTCTTCGAAGTCTGTGTGTAAACTTGAATAAACTAAATGTAGAAGTCAGAGCAGGACTCCTCCCAGCGTGTCCCTTGGTGAAGCTGTGCTTGCTGGGCAGCGCGTGTGAAGTGCCTCCCAGTGTTTCCTGGAGGTGCAGTAATGTCAGCTGGGCAGTAACTTCAGTGTAAGCTTGAGCTTCTTTCTGACAGTGAATTGCCACCACAGTGCTAATGAAGAGAGAGAAGAAAGGCTTGCAGGGAAAATTGCTGTGTTTTACTGTGCCAGCTGTCCACTGAAAAATATAGAAAGCTTTGGGGTATTAAGGACTTTTGCTTATGAAAGTGGATGGGAAGTTTTATCTGCTCTAACAGCCACAGCGTGGTTTGATTCTTGGATTTGATGGTGTTTGGGAAAGGATCTCCACCTTTCTTTTCTCCAGTCTGCCTTGGGAGATGAAAAGCAGCCTGTCTGCAGAGCAGGAAAGCTCCACGGCTTGTGTGAGCAAGGGGAAGCCAAGGAGCAGGGCCTAATCTTTAGGGGATGTGCTAAAATTCATGGGAGTAAATCAGACAGGAGATAGAGAAAGATGTAGGGAAGCAAAATAGAGCAGACAGACCAGACATCCCAAGGGAAGGATACTAAAGAGTGAAGAAGATGAGATGAGAGCTGTTGGAAGACAATTATATTTTATCCTGACTCTAGGCAGGTGGGAGGGGAGGTAACTAACAGCTCATGCTCTGGATGCACTGCGTTGATGGTCACTTTAATTAACTGGGATTACAGGAGTTAGCATTACCTGTAGCACCTTGTTCAGCATCCTGCCTTCAAGATAGTGAAGATCAGTAGGTACCTCAAAAGACTACTGGAACCTGAAAAAATTACATGGGATATAATCTTCCCCACTCATAAAAGCATTTATTTGAATTTTTAAAGATTAGAAATCAATTTAAATCCGGACTCATTAGGTTTTTATCTTCCTTTTGATTCAGCACTTTTTTTTGGCCTGAAAAAAAGTACTAATTCAACATATTCTTGGATATTCTTTTTACCCAAGTGCCTGTCTAACTCATGTTTAAGTCTTAATAAATTTCTTATCAGTAGCATCATTGCTCCATTTATGCAGTACATGAAGTATCAATTTTCATAATTTTAATAGGTTTTTTTTCATTTTTATACTTTAAAATTTGGAATCTTTAAGCTTTGCTGATTTTTATAATCAGACAGTGCATGTTTCTAATTTACTTGCTCTGTTATTATTTTAAATATATTCTCTAGATGATTCTGAAACATTTTTCACCTTTCTGGGATAAATAATAAAAATCCATCTAGTGTCTTCATAAAACTGGTTTTCCAGTTTTCATTGCCCTAAATACTTGCTTTCTCTGAATACCTAAATTCCACAGAAGCCATTTGTAATACAGACTCCCAGTCTCTGCACTGTAATCCAGGTGATGTGTAGGGTCCAGCTATACAAATATAGTAGTTCAAGATTACCCTGTTTCTTAAAGCTAACTCTCTAGCTTTTCTTGTCATAAATGCTTATCAAGGAGAAATCTGAAGTGGATCTCTCTGCAGCAGTCCTTAGCTAAGTGCCCCTTCCAGCTTTATGCAAATAAGGAGAGAGGTTATTTGGATTTTTCTGCAGTGTGTGTAGTTCAGTTGCATTCTGCAACTGTTTGTTTTAGTAGAATCTGTCTTCTTTGGTCATGGTGTAAATTCAGCTGGGACAGTTAGTTCTGCTCTGCTGAACTCCTTCCTCCCAGTCTTGGTTTAGCAAAAATAAATCCCCATCTTCAGCTGAATGTTTCACTCTTTGGCTCTTTGCTTCCAGAGTTTGAGATCATTAGTAAGTAAGTTATTAGGAAAAAGCATCAGTAAATATAATACTGCTGCCACTTTTGAACTAATGAAGAAAGCTGTGCACTGCAAAAGTCATGAGTTAAACCATCTGTAACCAGGTAGTCTCCTCAGCTTTCTGGTGTTCAGAGTTCATACCCAAGATGTTTTAGGCAAGCAGTCTCTGTTTCTCCAACTCTGGTTGTTAATAGCTATTAATTTCAGTTAGTTTCATTTAGAATACTTGGTTCAATACTGCAGTTACTAATCTTCTCTCAAAGTATGTGCATGTGGGTGTCCTCTCCTGACAAGTTGGAAAGTAGCCTGGAAGCAAGGAAAAATGAGAAGTGTGCTCCCTTGGCTCCCATTCGCTGTCCATGCCCTGGAGACTTGTCCCCACTAGGACACTTTTCAGATCCCTCTCTTCATTTGAGAAGTCCTGGTCTGGTGTGGTGCCTGCCAGGGAAATCAGTGCCAGGGAGCAGGGTGGGCCACTGTGAACAGGGCAGGAGGAATAAAAGGAGGGGGTGGCACCCACAAGAACAGAAAGATGCTGGGATACTTGTCAGCAAAGCTTGTCTAGACTAGGGGTTTGAAAGCTTAGAAAGGAGATGTACAGATTGACATTCATTTATATGTTTTGGGAGGTTCAGGTTTCAAACCAAGCATATTTTCACTGTAAATTGCAAGAATAGGAACTGACAACCTTAATTTCAGCTGTCATGGCCTTACCCATACATGCAACTTAGTGTTTGTGTTCTGTGTGCATGGTCCTGTACATCTTGGCAATCTGGATCATACCCAAACATTGAACACTGCAGTGGCCACTGTCTCTGGAATATGATGCCTTGATGCTCAAAAATCTGATTCCTCTTTTTTCCCAGAAATTACTGTGAAAGGTAGTAGAGAAGCTGTTAGAATTCAAATACTGTGATGTATAAGTACAAGCTAAATTGAACCAGAGTCCTTAGAACCTGTAAATAACATGAGACTGAGAGCTTGTCAGAAAACTGCAGGTCATTGGAAACTCACTTCAGCTGCATGTGTCAATATGTAGATCTGGCAGCCAGCTTCCTGCACTGCTTGGTTCTTCATTACAAAATGAGGAAGTGCCTCTTAGGTGTTTGCAGTTCGTGTTAAGAATTTGATTTCTGAAACGTTGGTGTTGCAGAAGAGGGAGTATCTCAAACAGTTAATCCTTTTGCTGATTACATATGCAAAAGATGATGCAAGTGTGGAAGCCAAGCTTGTAAAGACAGAGAACCTTTGCTGAATGGTGTATGAGAGGATTGGAAATTCTTCCTAGGAAAACGTTGCATTTATCAGCAGGAATGTGGCGACACATTTACCTCTGTGAACATTGCTAAATACCTGATACTTGCACATTTCATCCATTTCTAATCCCAATTCACTCCATGCTGGAGTCACAATTTCTATCAGCAAACAAAAGCATTATTAGTTTTGCAATATACTTGGATTTGTAGCTGGAAAGTTGTGTTCAGAAGTTCTTTGGAGAGACTTGGCTGGGACATGTTGCTGATGTGAAAGATCTGCTTCTGAAATGGTTCCAATGAGGTAGTCTTTTGACTGGAGTCACCATGATACGTGCATGGAATTGGGAAAAAGTTGTTGATTTGCTTACCTTGGAGAAATACTAAAATGGTAAAAATCAAAGGGAAACCTATGGTAGTCTGGTTTGTAGTTTTCAAAATACAGAATACTCTAAAGAAAAATGGGCATATACCATGGAGGACTAAGTGCTAAAATGTGACTTGTGTGTTAAAGTTGGGATGGAAAACTGTGTAAACTGTTGTAATTAAGTCTTTAAAAGCTGTTTGGATAAATGTGTTGTAGATACTAATAGTGCATGGGTTTTCATGTGTGCTTTTTGAAATGTGAAACGCAACATGGGAAAGACTTGGTTTGTAGTACAGAAATTTTGGCTAGAGAGAGAGGCATAACAAAATTCCACTGCTTAGAATAGTTTAATTTGCTTTTTAAAAAATTCTATATTTTTTATTGTTATTTTCAAGGAAAATCAGGTTTAATTATTTTCCTTCTTTACTGATGTTAGAACTAAATATCTGATACTTTACATTTCAGTGTTGACACACACACAAGCTCATTTGAACGGTCACTTTCAATAGTAAATATACAGATTTTGATTTATATACACTGTCTTGGTTTCTTTCGATGTAGGATGCAGTTACTACTGTGAAAAGCTGTTTTATCTTTCTTGATGATCAACTGCTTACTGTAAGACATTTCATATTCAGGGTTGAAGTGTGACTCTGCTATTTTAGGCAGCATAAAAGGTATTATCTTTCCTGTAACACTGAGGTATAGTTTGCATTGAAATGGAAGCCTCCCTGACTTTGTGTTTAAAATGAAATGTCTGGAGTGTGGACATGATACCATCACCTGTCTTGATGCTTCTAAATCTTCTCCTCAGGGGGCCAGGGGAGGAGAGAGGCAGTTTTGCTTCTTTCCACCTTTCTTCTGCTCTGAGCATCCTCTACCTCCAGGCCCCTTCCCAAAGCACAAATGCTCTAATGGTTGTTTTGGACCAGTTCTGAAGAGAGGTGTGCTGCCCTGGGGTAGCCAGAGGCCAGAATAGATTGGGCAGCACAGGGTGGTGCACAGAATAAGTGTTGTGGCTATGGAGGTAATACCCATTCTTAATATTAATTCTTAATATTTGGTATTTGGAGTTCCGTATAATACAGTAGCATTGCTATATAATTTCCTTGTATTTTGAAGTTCTTTTTAATATCAAGTATTTTCATATCAGTACTTAAAGAAGAACTGAAAAGTGATTTTTCTCAGATCGGTGCAGAATTTAACAGGCATTGCACTCTGCCTACGTGCATGGGTTTGGAAGTTATGCAACCTCTTTTTATAGAGTTGTATGTTCTGGTGATCTAGGTTTGCTCAGTTAGTGTTTAGAAATATCAGTGTATTAGGAGCTGTATATGATAAAAAACTTAGGTCATGGCAAACTAATGTGTACCTCTAAATATAAAAACATTTGTGGTAAGGTTCAAGTAGAAGTGGCTTCCATCATTTTGTATACTGGCTTTAAGCTCACTAGGTGGAAGAGGCTAAGTTGCTGTGATGTAGAGCTATACACAGTGTGGGGATGGAAAGAACTTGCATGGAGATGTTGCATATTTAGTTGAGACAAAGACAGCTGAGAACTGAGTGCCCAGCACAGGAGCAATTGCTGTTGGATATCTGCAGACTGCAGCTGGGGGGAGAGGGGGAGGGCTGTAACAGGGCATGTTGTCACCTTGCCACTGAGGGAGTGCCCTTCCTGACATACTGACAGGTCTTTATTCCAAATTGCAGAGGTACTAGGTCATCAGAGTGCAATTGCTCAGTTTTTTTAGAATGAGCAAAATGCATTCTTTCCTGTTCTCATTGTTGGAGGAGACTGGACTTGTTTTTCAGAAACATTACATGCAGAAAAATCAACCTGAGGCAAACACCTGGCATGAAAAGAATTTGCCTGAATACTAATAATTTGGCAACATTTAATAAGCAAATTAAAACAGTGTGTAGTAATGGGAATGCAGCTGCAGTGATTACTGCCAGATTCGCCAAGAGTAATGGACTTGCATACCAACCCAGACTTACGACAAATATTGTGATTGTAGGTAACTAAATGACCATGGAATCTGGAGCAGAGAACCAGCAGAGTGGAGATGCAGCCGGTACAGAGGCAGAAACCCAACAGATGACAGTACAGGCACAACCACAGATTGCAACGTTAGCCCAGGTATAAAAATCATATGGTGTAATAGTTTTACTTGTGGTTAATATTTTTAAGAGGGATAATGTCTGCTCACGGGGCTGAGAGAAGATTCTGTTGATAACACTCTGAAACACATGTGATGTATAGCTCTTATCATACTTGTCTTCACATTTTTAAAGCAGTAGAGTAGTAGGCTGTGTTAGTTCTGGAGAACTGTATGTGTGTAAATTGTGTAATGTTAACAAAGTAATGAATAAAAATATTTCTAGCATTCTTTACCATGACCATACCACTGAAAGGTATTCATTTCGATACGTGTAATCTACTGTCTTGCTGTTGTGTTTTCTGTTAAAAACTTGTCTGTAGTAGTCAGTTTAATTCTGAAGAAAGCAAACCTAATATGTAGATAAATAATGCAGCAAATAAAATATTTCATCAGCTGGGATTACTATTGCGAGCATTACAATCAAGTGGAACAATCTGGCACTTGACAGCTCGTGTTACCCTGTTGTCTCCAGAGTTTCACAGAATTGTTGGCAAGTTAGAGAGACAGAAGTAGATAATTTGTTTTCCCCAAATTATTTTGGAGAGACAAGAAACACAATCCCAGCTCTATCTCTGATTTTGGGATTGGATTTCATTTTTGAATACACTGATGGTTGGCAGAAGCAACCCCGTTGTATGAATGGCTACATAATGTGTTTGGCTCTCTTCTGTAACCATTTGATTTGAAAACTAATTGTAGTCTGCAAAGACCAAACAGGTGATTTTGATCTCATAGTTTATGGAATTGAGTGTCTTTTAAGTGGCACAGTTAAATCAGTTAGTTTCTATAAATGATTAGTGTCTTTTTAAAGTCATTGCACCTTTTGGTAGTCCAGAGACTTCCAAACAAGTCCTGCCCTCTGTACCTGTAGTTGGTACATTTCCATTCAAGTGATAGCGTAGGGATTGGAGCTGTTTAAATGCACAGGATGATTTTGTTGGGTGAAGCTCTAGTGTGAATTTACAAGCCGCCAGCTGCCCTGCACCAGCTTGCCTCTTTGGGCAGTTTTCTCACTGTCTAACTTAGGCACAGGGTGTAGGTGGTGTGAATAACACTTCAATGTGAACTGAGTGGAAGTAGTTTATTTCTCCTGCAAAACCAGTTAACTGCTGCTCACTTGATGTGCTTTAAGGTTTAGTCCAGAGAATCAAGAATGCTTTACATTTATGTGCTAACATACTAACCTCCAGGGAGCTGAACTTAAAAATATATAGTGGGTAGCATGCACTTTACTCGGACATAATTACCCCAGTGCTTGAATGAGACTTTGTTCCTAGTAAGAAAACACTATACAAGTATGGTTAAAATCCTCGTGAACCACCATGTTGTCATTCACTATATTATCTGCGCCTTGGCTTTTCCCTAGCCTGTGCAGAGTTTGTGGAGGTGATAAAACAGTCTAAACATAATTCCTTGTGTTGTTCACATCAGTGTGATGTTACTATGATATTTCTAATAAGTGAAGTGGCAGTGTTTGGCATTAGGGAGTGCCCTCAGAGGCTTAGCCAAATCTAAATAACTAATTATACCAATTTAATTCTCCCATTATCTCTTGTAAGGTCGCCCCTCTTACAAGCTCAGTTTAATTGCTGATTTTTAGTCAGTTCAGGGTAGCTTTGAGAGGCAAAAGGAAACTCGCCCCAGTTCCACAAGGTATGAGTCAGAGACATGTGCGGAAGTTACACTCTGCTGTGGGCTTAATCCAACCACAGTGGCCTCCAGTTGATCAGCTTTGCTGTCATTGCCAAGGACTGTTTAGTCAGACATGCATTATTAAGAAAGGTCACTTGGCAAAGGAATATAATTTGTCAGAGGAAAGGGCTCTCATGTTAATCTCAGCCCAGTTTCTCTCAGATGCAAGATAAGTAGCACCATGTAATGCTGCATGTGCTTTCCTGAAAAAGGAAGGTAAAAGCAAATGCAAATTGGTGGATTAGGGATAGACAGCTGTGGAGGAGAGAGGTCTGCATGTAATTCCCTTTAATTTTGTTGTTAAACAAGATTTCATTGTAAGTGGTGGATGTTTATGAAAATTCAGAGATGAGCTATTGCAGCTTTTTGAGAATCACATGTTCACAGGGACAGCAGAGGATTTCCTTCTGCATCCAGTACACAGCATCCCTTTGAGATGAGGTAGGACAGCAGTGCAGCTCTTTCATGCACTGCAGCTATGTGGATCAATTTTTTTTAAAATGCTCTTGATCCCTGGAGCATTGTTAAGTTTTCCAGACCTGGGTGACCAGAAGAAAGCTGGCGAGTCAGCCAGCCATGGCCTGGCTGAGGTCTGCCAGAGCAGCTCAGGCTTGCCTGCAGTCCTTCCCTGAGGCCATGGGTGTGGGAGGGACGCTCCCTGGGGTGGGGTGTGCTGCACCCTGCAGCCTCTCAGGAGCCCCCAGCCCCAAAGTCAGGCATCCTGTCAGCAGACAGCTGGAAGTTCTGGATGTGCTGGGTGTGTGCCCAGCCATGGAGCAGCCTCGGTACCTGGCACTCAGCTACCCAGAGTAGTTCCTGTGGCCTGCCAGGTGACTGTCCCGTGTGCCATGAACAGCTGTGTGTCACTACTGCTGTCCCCAGAGCCTGGGCCACAATGTGCCATGCTGAGCTCATCAGTGTATCCCTGGCATTGCTGCTGTGCCTGCAGGTCTGTCTGGAGAAACAGTTGTGTTTAAAACATGGGCAGTTGTTCCTCATAGAAATAACTCTTGAAAGTTGAGTTTGTGTTGACCTGTTACACAATAATCACAGTGACTGCCTGCAAAATGCTTATTTCCACTGCCAACTCATGGGGTTTTCTGTCTGAACACATGGTCAGTTTTCCTCATTTACATGCACTTTGCCAGCTACTCATATAGCTTAATTTGTAGAAAGTGAAAGGTATGATTCCCTAAAAATGTTCTTACATCTGGCAAAATCTTTGCATTTTCCTGAGTGAGAACAAAAATAGCTCCACACCCATATGTTTCTGCCTCTGACTCAGCAGTGTCTGTAGGAGTACACCCGAGTCTGAGCAGTATCCAAGTGAAGTTAGTGAAAGGTAATGATGTGTTTGTATCAGGTTACCTCAAAATAGAGGCAGTTGTGTTTTGCTTCTTTTTGTCAGTGATTTTACAAATTATGTTTGAGCCTGCAGAAATTCTGCATTAGATTATTTTGTGAAGTAGGTCAGGTGTTGGGCTCAGGCAGTTCAGGGGGTTTTATATTACACTGAAACATTTGGGTCATCTGACTGGGGTCTAGAAAAGGCATAGTTCTTTCACCAAACCAAATACTAAACTTAAGGAGATTTTGCAATAACCTAATTTATGCTCACTGTCTCTTCTTTGCAGGTATCTATGCCAGCAGCTCATGCAACATCTTCTGCACCCACGGTGACCTTAGTTCAGCTGCCCAATGGGCAGACGGTTCAAGTGCATGGAGTGATTCAGGCTGCCCAGCCATCAGTTATTCAGTCTCCACAGGTCCAGACAGTTCAGGTACTGACTGAAGAAATTCCTAATATGTGAATTGGGCCTTTGAAACAGGCCTGTTGTTGCACTGATATTAATGTATTTGTGTCCTGGGTTGTCTTTTAGCAAATCTGTACAGTAATTGATACTCTGACTTTTTTTCTGTTCTGGCTTAACCACTTTTCATTTTCAAACATTGCTGAGTTTCATTTCCCTCTAGAAATTGTTTGGTGAGTTTAGCAGCTTTATGGTTTTTCCTACGGTATTACTATGTTTTTTCTCTATGCTGTATTTCCATATATTTTTATTGGATAAGAATTCATACTATTCTCAAGTGAACAAAAGGATGATTTTTTTTTTAATACTGTAATTTTCATAATTAACGAGACCAGTATCCTAGAATGAGAGTCTTTGCTCAGTAAGAAATACTTGTACTGGTTTACAAAAAAGGTCTCTGTATGTTACTGGTTCTTAAAATAAACCCATCAGTCCTTACATAGAAATGGTTTTAAAATGTGCATGTTGAGTGTTGTGTGCTTTGTGAAGCCTTAGCATTTTCTCTTCTCTGAAGCAAGACAGGTAATGCAATATGGTGAGGTAGCCTGAAGATAGCAGACAAGTAGTCTGAAATCTTTACAGCTTCTAACTTGCTTTTTATCCACTTGAAGTTCAGTGTTAACTGAATGCAGAAATTCTTTGGTGTACAACAGCTACCCCACAGGACAAGGACTGTACATTATTCATTTGCTGTTAGAACAATTAGCTCAAAATTCTTTTATTTCAAAAAGTAGGTATTGTGACTTTTTGATAGAGATATTCAACTGGGTGTTATTTTTAAAAATAAGGTATGCATAACTTAGACCATTCTGATAATAATCTTTATTTTTCCTTCTCAGCTTCAGTGCTGAGTTTGTGGCAGGCTCTACCATCCTCAGCCATTGCAGTCAAAAGTTTAGAGTTTTAATCTATCGGAGGTGAGCAGTTTTGAGATAAGTGCACAAGTTACTACCCTGGAGGTAGAAGATAAGACTGACAATGAAGCCATTCTTGGAATTCACCTGGTTCAATGCAGATCCATCATGTTTTGATATTCAGAGCCCAGTAGTTCACAGTCAGCCTTGGACTTATTCAGGCCCTCTATCTGACAGTTGTGAGATGTGGGTGCCAGCAAGATTTTTGAGCCTTTAAGAGTCTTCTCTACAGTGCATAAATTGTCAGGATGTGAGCTCTGTTTCTCACTTAAGCATCATTAGCTTTTATATATTTTGTCATGCACATTTTTAATTTAAAATTATTGAAATTATCTTAATATTATTTAATTTTAGCTTTCCTGCATAAACATTCTGCTTTTTTAGCACAGATATTCAAAATTTCAGCACTACATTATTTTTTAATATCTTCACGTATGATGTTTTCCTGGCAATTTCCCCCATAAAAGGCAGTGTCTCTTTAACATATCTGCCTCATTATTTATAAATTGATGGTTTTTTCACTATTATATTTATTCTTTGTTTCCAAAAGTTTCTGCTACCTTAATTTTGTTTACTTATTCTCTCCCTAAATTTTACTAAAAAAAATCTTTGTTTCCTTGCAATGGATGAGAACAAAACATTATGTAAGCCAAAAACCATATGGTATTAACATTTAGGTTTTCGTATTGTAGTATTTAAATTGTAAAGAACATTCTAATGGGTAGATCACTGACTGTGGTCATTCCTTGTGGATCTATTACTAAGCAGTAACTTTCTGTTCATTGTCTAGATAGAGCTCTTACATTGTGATGTTTTTCACAGGATGTCAACATTTCCTTAAAATGAAGTCATTGGAATTGTCTTGTTAAATTTGATTGTTGTTCTTATTTACAGATCTCCACTATAGCAGAAAGTGAAGATTCACAGGAATCAGTAGACAGTGTCACAGACTCACAGAAACGAAGAGAAATCCTTTCCAGACGACCCTCCTACAGGTATGGAGCTTAAAGCAAAAGCATTTCTTGATGGATGGGTGTGTTGACATGGAGATACAAACAGTGGGATTGTATTTTAATTATTTTTAGATTTACCATTTAACTGAAATCTCTTCTATCACGTCTTGCAATTGGAATATGGAATATATCTGTGGAATAGGATACAAAGAGATAAGCAGGAGAAGGAAGAAACCTCAGCAGTTACACTCAGTTAAGACTGAAGTAAGCTGAGAGTATGCTAATTGCCACATTTCAGAAAATTGAGGTATCATTGTGATAGATGCCTTAGAAATAGCTTTAATGAATACTTAATATACAAAATACACTGAAGCTTTGCAAAAAGGGACTTCTGTATAATCTGTAGTCTGCAAAAAAATCAACTCTACTGGTTTTCATTATTGCTGAAATGCTAGCAGCAATCAAACTTAATTCCTTTTTCCCGTGAGACTGAAGGAAGCTGTGATGTTCCATAGCTCAGAGAAAATTTCTGCTTGAGCAAAATAGTTTGTGTTTAAAGTTAAGTCAGTATATGAGTAGAATATAGTGAAAGGTATCTAGTGTCTCTTTCTTATGGCAAATACCTCTGGCAAAACCAGCTGAGGTTCACCTTCACATGGTGCGCCATGTTACTTTATTAATTAAGCCTTTGTACAGCTTTTTGTGTCTGTACTAAATCCCACTTTCATTCTTAAAATACACTAAATAGCATTAAGGAACAGCTCTGGGGTTCAGTAGGTTTTAAATGACCTGCGAGTTCCTGCTGCTTTAGAAAATTCAGATGCTCCTTTTTTCTTTATGAGCATAGCCTTGGAAATAGAAGCTGGGCTGTGGGCCTGAGCATATCTCAACCATGGTATTTTTTTAGCACTTGGGAGATTGTCTGCCTTGTCCAGCAGCCTTCAAGGCTGTTCTGCCAAAGATAGTGGAAATCATTGCTGAAGATCCCTAGCCATAATAGATCTGGAAAAATATTTTTATTTTTGAGGAGCAGTGTTAACTCCAAGGCTGCCACAGATTCCCTTCAGTCTGCTTCTGCAGCAAGACACTTGATTTTACTATATATGGAAAAGTGGCTGTATATGGTGAGAAAACAGAGCTAAGTAAACAAGCAGCAAGACTGAGAAGAGGGTGCTTGTGCATGCTGACTTCTCATGGAGATGGACTTCTTTGCATGCACTGGTGCCACAACAGAGCCTCTGTCTTCAAAGCAGATCCTGGTGACACAGCAACATTTGTTAGCTGTAAAACTCATATATGCAGCTCAGATTCCAGGCCGGTGGTGGTTAGGTCAGACAGGCTGAGCCAGACCACTGCCGTCTTCAGAGACTTCCCAGCTGGCATTACTCAACCTGCTGTAACTGGCCCCAGCAACAAGACAGGTGCAGATATGTCCACAGAATTGAAAGCTATACCTCTTCCACAAATACTCCTCTGTGATTCTGCCACTCAAGTAGATCATGTATTCCATCAGTCCCTGTATTTGTAAAGCTGCCACCTTATCCTTTACCTTAAATCCATTTTTATGATGGCAAAGGTAGGTTTAAACCATGATGTAATAATGACATGAGGTTAAAAAGTTATTTTTTAATCTCCTTGGATTTTGTTCTTCATCATCCCGGCTCTCTCCATATTTTTTCATCTGTTTCATTCACTAGTTTCTGATCTAACACCTAGATTGCAAACTCTTTGGATGGGAATTTTTTATTTGTCCAAGTGGTTCTTCACACAGTGTTGCCAGTGCTGGGGTTTCTTGCATGCACACAAAGTCAAAACAGCAGCAACAAAGCTCTGTTCATCAGGCTGCTGAGCAGAATGACTGCTCTCGCCACCAGATAGCTTCATACAGCTGTTCTAGCCCCCACAGCCTTAGGAGGCTTGTCTAAGAGAGTAGTGTTGTCTTGGAACTTGGGGTCTACAGCTGTGTTGCTTTGCCACTGAGTTCCTTTGCCCGTCCACTGGAAAACATGGAGGAGAATTACAAAAAATATTGCCCTTTACCTAATGACATTTACTGCACATTGCTGGGGCATAATAGAATATGCCAGCAGTGAAAGGGGCTTAACAGTCCTCTGAGGAAGGACAGTGTTTGAACTCAGTGATGCAAATTGCAGTGACTGCTGTGGTCAGTCTACAGTCATGTTCAGTGGGACCTGTAGCAGTGATGTTTTAAAAGTTTTGACTTTGAATAATTAGCTCATGGAAATAATGAAACAATCTGTTCTTTCCTTTACCCATGAACTTTCTCAGGCAGGGCACCTGTGAACATAACTGTGAGACTGTTCTCAAACACTGGGTATTGTCTCCCAGGCAGGTGTTAAATTAGGAACTGCTGCCTCTCTGCAGGCATTCCTGCTAACTTCCTTGGTACTCAGCTCTCTGGCTGAGGTGTTTATAGTCTTTGAAATGGAGCAGTTCCCCCAGTGTAAGTGAGGAGACAAGGTTCTGACTTTTTTTCCCCCAAATATTTATATAGCTGAAAGCAGAAAACAAATAAAAATGGATGACAGAAACATGCTCTGAAGAAAAAGGAAAGTATCTGTATCATGGGTTTTGACAAGCACGGCTGTTCTATGCTGACTCCCCTGCCCATCAGTGCTTGGCATTTTGAACAATCCTCTCCAATAAGAGTTTGAAGATAGTGTGTGGTTTTCATTCTCCACTCATATTTTCCTTGCTGGCTTGCTGCACTTCACAGTTTTCCCCAGCATTGTGTATCAGATAGACTATTTTTCTTCCCCAATTTTTATTAAAATCTCTACAACACACTGTCTTTGCCAGAAAAATTTTGAATGACTTGTCCTCAGACGCCCCAGGAGTGCCAAGGATCGAAGAAGAAAAGTCAGAAGAGGAAACAGCAGCACCTGCCATCGCCACTGTTACGGTGCCAACTCCCATTTACCAAACCAGCAGTGGGCAGTACAGTATGTAGTCTGAATTTCTCAGTGGTGCTAGTAAGTGGGGATGAGAAGATGAAGAGCTATTATTTCTGTAACTGTTGTTTGGACTAGGACAAAGCAGGAGGTGAAAAAAATCACTTTATTTTGACTGTTAACCAGGGCTTTTGAACACATTTCTATTGTAAGTGTTTGAAAGGCTTGATTAACGTTCTGGGACTGCTTGCCACTTGGTGCAGCTCATGCATCCTGAGGCAAAACAGGAACTAATCATAATGCTATTATAAACTTCTTCACTTCAGGAACTAGATGGGGGAATTCAGAAGATTTTTTTTTTTCTTGGCCGATCATTAACACTTGTTCACAAAGCTGTAACCTCATCCTTAGAAAAAAAAAATGGTCTGCAGTTACATTTTAAGAAAAAAAGGTTGTTGGCAACCTTAATATATAAGTATATATTTCTGTGTTAGATTTTATAGATACAGTGTTTTGACTTGAAGAATGATTGAGGATATGGCCTTAAAGACAAGACACATGCTGTCTCACACTAACCATACAGTAGGAGACATATACAACACAGACAAAAGGGAGAATTACTTGTTTACATCTGTCTCTTAAAATCTCCTTAAAATTTTGTATCTCTGTTTACTCCTTAACCCCTTTGCTTTGTACCCTGCTTAATGTTATTGAAATGCATGTGGTTAATTCTGATTCCTGTTATAACTGTACAATAACTGTGTGTGCAGACACTCGAGGTTTTGGTGTGTCTGTACATAGGAACACAGTGGAATTCTGTGACTCAGAAGGGGTGATGTCCCAGTATACCTGCATGACAGGATTGGGGGAAAGAAAGGAAAAAAAACCAGCTAAGTTAAGACTGTCTGAACCAAACTGTACCTTTATGAGTGATAAAACAGCTAATAAGGGTCTGAGGAAGTTATAGAGAAGGGGGCACACAATCAGAAGGAAAAAGGAAAAGCCAAATTAAGAAGAAAGTGAAACACAAATAGATAGCACTAGCAGCAGAGGAGACTGAAGGGCATAAAGCACAGAAGATGAGAGGAATTTCAGATGAGAAGAAAAACTAAGGACTGAGAAAAATACCTAAACCAACCAAGAAGAAAATCTTAACAAATTAAAAAGTGTTCCCTGGGGGTGGATTGTAGCTCTTCCATGTAATTCTGTTTTATTAAAGAAACTAATCTCTATTTTAGCTGTGGGTTTTGGCCCTCACAAACATTTGAAAACTTACCTTTCAAAGGATGATTTCTTTCATGTACAGTGAAGCCATGTGTCTGATTTGTGGGTGTGTAAAGGTTCAAAGGATTTAGCTTAGATCAGTATTCTTCCATACCTAGGTTTAATACTGTAAGTTAATGAGTGAATTAGTGTCTTAAATGCTGGGTTGATTTTTTTGGTCTGCAGTTGCCATCACCCAAGGAGGAGCAATCCAGTTGTCTAACAATGGCACAGATGGAGTACAAGGTCTCCAGACATTGACAATGACCAATGCAGCTGCAACCCAGCCTGGCACCACCATTTTACAATATGCACAGACCACAGACGGACAGCAGATACTTGTACCCAGCAACCAAGTTGTTGTACAAGGTGAGAAACCTCACAGCCGCTCATTCTGTGTAACACTTTCTCTGTGCAGATAAAAGTTGCCAGCCTGACTCCTTCAAATGTGTCAGGAAACAGAGTTAACAGCTTTGGCACAGATAGGTCCCTAAAATTACTGAAATTCTGGACAAAGCTGTTTGTCATATTTTTTGGAGCCTTTCCCTTTAGATTGATAAAATTGTGGATATTTGAGGTTTAATGTATTTATTTTTGCTTTTCCTGCATTTTGTCCACACATTTTTTTTATATGTTCTGTAAAAACTAATACCACTTTGGAGTTCTGAGTTCTCCCATATGTGTAACAATAGGAAATTTCAAGCAAGCATTAAAGACAGGAGAGAAGGATGTTTGATTCTTTCTAAAGGGACACTTTAATTTATTAGTAATTTTTCCCTTTTTTCAATTGCAAGTCATAATTTCTTCCTGCTGTGACTTTTGTAGCTAGTCACTCAGTGAGTGACTCAATTAATGAGTCTTGGAATCATAGAACAATTTAGGAGAGTGCCTTAAAGTGATCATTTGGTCTAGCCCTCAACTTGGCAGAGCTACTTTTGTTTAGAGTAAGTTGTGGGGACCTATTGCATCAAAATACAATACTTTGGTTTATTAAACATTGAGGAGTATTACAAAATTTTTATTGAAAATAGCAGAAGTGTACCCCTGCTTTTATGACTGTGAAGTAGTTTATTTGAAAGTTATCCAGTGAAGAGTTTACCAGGCATCAGTAAAAATGTGTAGCAGAGAAGAGTACTGTTGTTGAATTGATCTTTGGGTTTTTGTGTTCTTAAGGACATATGATTTCTTTAGGTGGTATTGGGGTTTTTTATGACCTCTGGCAAAATTAACGCACTCCTAAGATGAAAATGAATAAAGTAAAATAAAGCCGAGACCTTGCTCATTCTAGAGAAGCAACAGAGTGCACTGTCCGTCTCTTGTGGGAGTAAATGCTACATTTTTACACCTTTTTTTCTATGTTAGATACTTACACGTGCAGTTCCTCCTTTTCCAGGCAGACATTTGGAGCATAGCTAGAAATAGTGACTCCATCCTTCTCTAGAAATGCTAGAATTTAGAATTGCCCAAAAACCAGAGTAGTACAAAAAATATAATAAGGGAGAAAGAAGCACAGCTATACTGCAAGACAAATCAAGTTACCAAGCACAAGTGAAGACTTCTCCAGCAGGAATGCCCAAAACCTTGCATATATGAATAAACTGAGCCTGGGGTGGCAGCGATGACCGAGATGATGGCTGTCCCTGCTGAGCTGTGTCCCAGGCTGCACGCTTAGAGAGATGGCTGGGTCACAGAGGTGGCTGTGTCAGGGAGAGGACAGGTTGGAGAGATGAGTAGGTGCTCTCCACAGCACGAGTGACAGCGCTGTCACCAGACTGATGTCCCATTCCTGTGTGTCCCTGCAGCTGCCTCAGGAGACGTGCAGACCTACCAGATCCGCACGGCCCCGACCAGCACCATTGCTCCAGGAGTGGTCATGGCGTCCTCGCCGGCGCTGCCCACGCAGCCGGCAGAGGAGGCTGCGCGCAAGAGGGAAGTGCGTCTGATGAAGAACAGGCACGTACCTTCACATCTCTGCCACTGCCCAGGCAGCTCTGCACTGGCCCAGAATGTCGAGTGCTAAGAGTGCTGGTCTTTCTTAGCTATGCTATGAAATGCTTTATGAAGAATTTCCCTTTATTTAAAACTGCAGAGCAGAAATGCACATCTGCTAATGCTGTGTGTTGTGACTGTGAAACCTTGGGTGAAGTGTCAGACTCGTTCTGTGAGGTGTGTGAATTTGGTTGTTGCAGTGAGGAGAAAAGTCATTGGTGAGATACTTGTATGACTGCAGATATATTCTTACAAACACCAAGACGAGTAGCTTTTTTTTAGTTACTACGTTCATGTGGTTTACTTTGCTGGATTCTCTCCCTTAGCCTTGCTGCTGGCCCACGTGTGCTCCTTGTGAGTACTCTCTTGATTGTCTCACTTGTTCTTTTAGCCGCTTTGGGTTTTCTCCTCCAGGGGCTGAAAGGCTCAAGCAAAGGCTAAATGAGCAGCTATTCCTTTTGATTGAAGTCCTGGAGCCAGTAGTGGCAGCAGAGGGGCTAAAAGAAAGGTAAAGACTTGATCCTGTAGGATCCAGTGTAAGCTTAGAGGTGGGAGTGGGTGGAAGTAGCAAAGGAAGGGAGCTGTAGGGAGAAGTTGAGCAGGATGCTCCTGAAGTCTGTTGCTGTGGGAGTGGGAAGGGGTAGGCCTGAACTGGCCCATCACACCAAGCTTGGACTCTTACCCATGGGCCACAGATTGGAGCCTGTGTGTTCCACTGTGACACCGAGAACCCAGTGCTTCCCACCCTTCTGAGCAGGAGAAGCCCCCCGAAAACCTTGTTAACTTCATCTGTCAGTCTGAAATAACTGATGTTGTGCAGGTTCATTTATCTTCTGTAGGTTGCTGTGCTGTGAACTAATGGAAACTTACTTGAGCAGACCCAGTGCTTATACAAGGAGCTTTAATCAAATAAATAATGCTGAACAGCAGAGGTCACTTTTTTAAAAGGTTTTTGTACAGAATGTCACCCATCTCCCTTTTTGTACAGTTTTCTCATACCAGTGAATAGTGGATATCACTCTTTAAGGCTCTGCGTTTGAAAAAAAATTAATTAGAATCACAGAATACCCTCATTTAGTCATCAGTCTTATTCCAGTAAAAGAAAGCTTTTGTGTTTGTGAAAGCCAAGAAAAACAATGGGGAATTACCCCATTTGAGTTAAATTGACAGCTTTTGCAACAGTATCATGTTGCATGTGGTGCTTTTAGCCTGCCTGCTTAATAGATATTTGCAAATCTAAGTTCCATAGCAAAGTGGGGAGAAAGGATAGCAAGGCAGATGGTAAGGTGGTGCTTACTGGAGGATTATAGTGTAAATATTCATAGATATTATTGTGCAAATTTTCTGTATAAATTTTACATTTTTAAAGCTCTGTTGAAATTCAGTAAAATTCTGGCTGTTCGTAATAAACAACTAGCACACAGACTTGAGGTGGCTTAATATGCACAGCCTAAGGGGGAAAAAAATCACAGAAAGAAAATGTTGTCACTCAAGGAGACTTCTTAGTAGTTTGCACTGGGAGGCACTTCCTGATCCCCTAGTACTTAATCTTTTGCTAACAGTCCAAAATTACTTAAATTCTAAATGTTACACATGGTTTACTGAAGCACTGCAGGCATGTGAAATTGTATTTGTGGGAGTGACAAATGGATACCTGAGTCCTTTCAGGGCTTACAGGCTATGTTTTCTTCATCCTGTCTCATTTGTGGAACTGAATTTCAGAAATTACTTTTAGAAGCTTCTTATCAGTTAGGTCCTGGAATGCATTCTGTTTTTACAGCTCCTATTTATCTAATAAGAGGAGGAACTGGGTTCTGTTTTGTCCTCTCATTTCCCAGAACACTGACTGTCTCACCAGTCTGTGCAGTGTTTGCAATGAAGGGGCACACAGACTCTTATTTTTGAAGCTGTTCTACTTTGCACCTTAAAGGTTCAGGGCAAATAAGTGTTTATTTCCCTGTGTCTGCAGAGTGCTGCTTGGACAAGGGGCACTGCAGGAGCAGAGCCCTCTGCCTGGGCTCCCATCTGCCCGTGGCATTTAGCCTTGTGCTTGCTTTGCACGTTGGTGCCATTATATTGCTGTGCAGGATAGTTCCTGCCTTGCTGTTCCTGCTTCAGGATGCTCAGCAGCACATTAATACCTTCTGGTATTTTTCACTGGTGGTCTTGGTATGTTACCAAGTTACCTACAGGCAGCTCACTCTTTACAAGCAAGACTTATAAGTTTGACTGCCTTGAGGTCTGTTTCTGGCATAGCTGACAGGGACTAAAGAATTACATGGTTTTTTGTTTTTTATTTTTATTTGAGTCATTAATAGTATCATTGCAGTGATGCAGACACCATTATTAAAATGAAAGCATTGCTCAAGAGCAAATACGTGAATGCTCTAAATACTTTTTTACACCAGTTGATCCATCTTGTTGGACTGTTCAAAAGGAAAAGTTAAAGACTGTAAAAAGATGATAATAAAGTCAAATTATTGCAGCAGCATTTTACTCAGCCTAAAGGCTCCAATATGAATCCTGCAAGCAAAATTTTATCCCTGATTAGGATCCTCTGCTCACAATAATAATAATAATTTTACTGGTGATGTCTTACTGGGATCTGTATGTTGAAATAGTACATGGATCTTGAGTGTGTGTGATTTGTGAGGAGCAGTTGTTATGAACTCAGTGTTTTTTCTTCACTTGCATTTCTTAGCAATACTCCATATTTTGAAAATGGCAGTACTAGTAAAGGTTTGCCTGAAAGCAGTTAGGTAGCCCGTGTCTGCAAATGATTGTTCTGGATTTGAATGGCCTTTTTTGCTTTGCAGAGAGGCAGCACGTGAATGTCGCAGGAAGAAAAAGGAGTATGTGAAATGTCTAGAAAATCGAGTGGCTGTGCTTGAAAACCAAAACAAGACACTGATTGAGGAGTTGAAAGCACTTAAGGACCTTTACTGCCACAAATCAGATTAATTTTGGATTCTCATTTTCACTTGTCCAGGTGGGATAGAGACTGGTTCTGGTTATACCCAGAAAGACAAAGTAAACTTTTTATTTTCTAAACATTTCTTTTTTTCTATGCGCAAAACTGCCTGAAGCAACTACAGAATATACTTCATCTGTGCTTTGCATCAAACTGTGAATGTTCAAGTACTTGCCTCCACTTCTCCCCTTACAAGATGAATTTCATCATCAGTCTCAGCGTGAAGAAGAAGAAGAACAGGCTTCTCTCTCGTCTCCCGATCCTCTTCAAGGAGTAGCAGCGGTCACTTGGGAAGTTACTGTGGGGAGGGTCCTTTTGTAAAGATGTCAAGAATTTGTGCTGAGCTCTTTCCATTGCCTTAGAGACAGAGCCACCCCAGCCTCTTGGTCCAGAGAGCAGTGGGCCACACAGGTGGAGCATGCAATGAAGAAGCATGGTGCAATGAAGAAGCAGTGGTTGCCACACTGGTTTGACACCTTCTTGCTGAGCTGTACCAATACACGGCTGAGCAGCACGCCAGAGCAAGGGCGCCTCACTGCCACGGTCTTGGTGTGGAGAGAACAGACCTGCTTCAGACTAGCCCAGGAGGGGCTTTGATCTGCAATCTCTGTTAAGCCCTCCTGGACTAGTAAAACCTTCTCCATACTTGAGAAACAAATGCATTGAAATGAGCTTCACTGGTCAGTTGTTGATTCTCATAGCTTATGTGTGCAAGTGCATTCAGTGTTCTGAATGCACAGAAAACAGACGCCAACTTCACAGGATATAGGTTGGGAAATTACATTTGGATGGGAAAGAAAATTTTAAAAAAAGATGCAATTGTGATGTTCTGTAAACAGTCACATAGTAAACAGGGGTAACACATTAAAGCACTACCTATTTGTATGCAGAACAACTAAGCAGTTGAAGCATAGCCAACTCCACTTAAGTACTCCCTGAAGACAGTATGGTCTGTGTCCCAAGTCCTCTCAAGCAATGAGGTTGTTTTTCTTTCCCTACCACTGTCTTATGCAATGGAAATTATTGTACTCAATAGAAATATCAGCCTGGTTTGCTAAATTATTTTTTTAACTCTGAGGCTGCCTTCTATACATAAATTAAATTTCAGTATAACAACTACTAGGACAACCTCAAATACTCAAGAGGACTTCAAACACAAGTATTCCAACTCCTGCTTTGAAAGGGAAAATACTGATTATTTGAACCTGGCCAGATTAACTAAACTCTTAATTTATTTGGGATTTTTTTTATGGAAAGGGTCAGATTTACTGAATAATCTATTCCTGCAACTAAAATTAAATATGTGCCTCAGATGTTTGCAAGATCAGTTTTTTTCTGTGCACTGAGGAACTGTGGTCTTTCCCAGATCTATAGTGTTAAAAAAGGTAGTTCATATTTTAAAAAATTCTGTACTAAGCATTAGGACTTCAAAAGAATCATGCTCAAAAAGGACCAAAAAAGATCATCAAGAAATTGTCAAAAAGAACGTGTCCAAAAGAATCATGTGTGGTTTGTGTACTGGCCCTCTGAAGCCAGTCTCTCACTGTGTTAACTCGGGTCATTTGATGGAGTAAGTTTACTTTGTGCTTCTGGTCAAACTTTTATGTATAGAAACAAATGGATGAGGCTCTGGTCTATACCAATGCCGTGCCTAGCAGAGTATTAGCTAGTATTTTTTCCCGTTCACTCCATATCTTTTTAAGATAAATTTCACACACAGGCTTCTAAAAGGGTGTACAATCAGTGTGACGTTATAAGGAAAATACTTGGAAGACTCTGGGCAGTTGAGTCTCAAACACCTAAGCAGTATTAAAAGTTCTAGATTTCTCATTTGAGGGGCATTCAGTTTCCAAGAGACTTAATTTAAAAGGAGCAGGGTTAAACTTACAGCATTATTGTTACGTCTAGAGTTATCAAGAATTTCAAACTACACTTCTATTTCAAGAAAAGAACATAAGCATCAGAAATATGAAATAATTCACTTTCACAAGTTTTGTGGGTGTTTATAAATGGTCTATTTTTATCTGCCATAGAGAGTTGATTTTTGTGTTTTTATTTAATGGGAGATGAATCTATTAGTTTTGCAGTGCAAATTTAAAGGAGACCCTAAGTTCTCAGCAGTGCTTTTATAAAAACTATCTGATTCTTAAAATCAGTGAATACAAATACATAAAACGGTTACATTTTCCACAACGAGTACTGATAATACAGGAGTCATTCTTGTAAAGCATGAAGCTCATGGTGGCCTCATTTGCAATTACATGGAATGGTTCCTCCAGCTTTGAGGAACACAGAAAAGGCTGTATATGCCCACATTAAGGCTGTTTCTTTTGTAGAACACCTGTTTGCAAAAAAATGTGAGGTTTTGCTCTGAGAGCTGTGTCTAGTGGGTAATGAACACCGTCCAGAGCTTGCTGATAATCACTGGGCACAAAGCCTGGGGACTGAATGGGCATGGGAGCCTAAAACAGTGCCCAGGTGGGGTTCTCCTAATACACAGTTTGTGCAAACTTGTGTGGCAGCGAGAAGAGAACTGTGTTACCCGTTTGTCTGTGTGTGGTCTGCAAGTGGCCTGTCGTGGTTTTACCCTAGACTTCATTAGCAAATAAAATTCCACTAAGAAAAGGAATATAATTCAAAGTACATAGGGGTCTGCAAGAACCTTTATTTTTATTTATGCTGCACTGAGGATTATGGGACACAAATTTATTTAATGAAAATTATAGATTACAATAATAAAAAATGTATTAGACCAAGTACAGGGCTGGCTAGGCTACCCATACATGCTTTACTATTCATATTGACCCAAAAAGGGAAAGAATATGACACAGGAATCTGTTCCTATGTTATTCACCAAGTAGCGAGGTTGGGGTGATAAGCTTCTATAAACTAAGGCCATTTGGAAGTAGGATGGAAATGATGCTGACAAGGGGGAGGGAGGATTAGTTTTATATCTCACGGTTGTGAGTTTTCAAGAACTGATAGACTCTTTTACCTGAAGAGAGGGTTAGAAAGGGCTAGATCCGTTACGTTCATAATAAACAAGAATTGGTTTGAAATATAATTTTTGTAATGTCATTATTTTGCAAAACAACAGCACCAATCAGGCAGTTAAGATATTGTCAAAGGTGCTCTTTTAATTTAGATATTCTTGGAAAATACATATGTATAATATATGTACATATATATATATACACACAGTATATAATCTACAGCTCTGAGAGCTTTTAAGTCAGGAATGCTGAGTATTATAGTATATGGAGGTCAGAAAAAGAATTTTTACTTTTCTGTGTGTCTGGGTGTGTGTGGATGTGCGCGTGTGTGTGAAAGCTTCCCCTCACCCTAGTAGCTCTGGGCTGCGTTATTCTAGCTCTTAATTACTGATTTGTTTTGTGCTGTCTCTCAGTTACCCATTTTCAAGAATTTTATTTCATCTTTCGTGGCTTTTGTGAAGTTTGTTTTTTACTGATGAAGATTTTTTGAAATTATGTAAACAGTTGTTTTACAACCACCACCACCCAGAGTAATTCACTTCTGTGCTTTTTTTCTCTTTGGCAGCTATATATCAAAGGCAAAACATTTGGAAAAGGTTGTTAAGGTGTTATTTTCTAAAGGAACCACTGGTAAGACTTCTGTTTTCCTCCTGGGGTAGTGGTGATGCATTCTTCCTTAGGCAGCAATTTCACCAGCACTGGGTAGTTGCCGGCACCGTTGCTTTTGTTTGAAAGCACAATTTTAGCCTGTTGTGCTCATCAGGACTGCTCAGACACCTGTAGTTCTGGCTAGCCTGGAGCTGGCATTTGCATTGGAGATCACTGTCTTCTCTGGTACTTGTACATTGGTCAGAAAATTGGTGGGGTGTTTGGAATCATTAAGAGGCTCAGGAATAAAAAAAAAAAGATTTAATAAGGAAAAACAACCCTGATAGTTTCTGACCTAAATTTGTACCACAGGTAGCTTTTTTTAAATCTGGGCTTCCAGTAAACTGCAGCAGCAACTAGTCATCTGTTAGTGAAAACTGGCACCTGCTTTTTAAATGTTTTTTCATTTACAGCAGACAGTGCTTTTTGTGGTTTAAAGACAAATCCACTCATCAAAGCAAGTTCAATATCAGTGGTTGCAAATCTATGACAGTTCATAGAGGATTTAATTGATTTTCTAAGACCTTGTTTTATTGTAATTTTTTTACCCTAGAGCCTGGTTAGTGATGTGACATTTGCCAATGATCCAACCAAAAGGTCATGTATTTATTTTTGTTACACTATGTTCTTTGTAAATGTTTAATTAAAATGTGCACTTTTAAAGAAAAAAACAACAAACAAAACACAGAGAAAGAAAAATTAGGGTAAATTTGGTTTGGCTGAGAATATTTCTGGCATAATTGTTGTGGTCCTGCTGCCTGCACACAATTCACTCCTCCACAGCAGTTGGCTCCTCGGCTAATTGAAGTTGCAGATCAGCACCTGGTGCCCAGCAGGCATTGCTGCAGAAGGGCAGGAGAGCTGAGGGGCAGGAATCAAGCGTGTGGTGTCTGGAGCAGTATGTAGAGGATGGATGTGAAATTATTTTTAGAGTAGAACTAGTTCAGTGATCCCATGTGGGAAAGGGAGGTTAATTTGGAAGGAAAGCTGAACTATTTTTCAGCCACTTTATTCCCCTTTTCTTAATTTGAGATTTGTCTGCAGATTTTACAAGCTGCATTCCAAGAAAATAAATCAAAAGGCTTTCCAGTAATTTGACACCAGGAAGTAAAGGTACATTGACAATGTGTCACCTTGCTTGAAAAGAAAAGCACAGCAAAACCACCTTTCTTTAGCAGGAGTGATCATAATTTAACCCTGAAGTCTGTCATTGTGAGCAGGTTTTAAAAAGCATACAGTACATTGATGGTTCCCTGTTGTCTGCCTGGGAACTCGTTTTTCTGAGCTGTGTAATTTGCTAGCTGATTTTACAAAAGCCTAAATGTATCCTGAAGCTCAGTTGGTCTGGAAGGAGCCAGACTGGTGAAGAGAGGGTGCTGAAATCCACCTTCTTTGTGCTTGTGGCAGGTTCAGGTCTGTGGACAGATAGACTTAAGTGTGTGAATCTTTGGGGAAAAGGGACCAGATCCAGGTGGTGTAAAGAGGGTTTGCATTTCAAGTGTTTTGCCTTGGAATGTGTTTTTAAAATGTATTTAAGCTGTGGCCTGCAGAGAGATGTGCTTGGGCTAGTTGGCATAGCACAAATTGAAGGGAGTGACCTGTTTGCTTTCCGGCCCTGCAGGTGCAGGTTTGTGACTTGCTCTGTGCTGAGTTCAGGGCTGCTTTCAGCAGGAGGGGCAGGAGCAGTCAGCTGTCCTCGGGAGCTGTGTGCTGGCAGGGAAAGGGCCAGGCTGGAATGACCCATGGCTGGCACACTCCATAAGCTGAGCATTCACTGCACTCAGGACTCGAGCAGTTCACTCAGCCTCAGCTGCATATTCCTCTAAATTAGGGGATAGCTGAGTGAGAGCATGGGGATGGCAGGCCTTGAGCCAGTTGCTTATCTGGAAATGGCCACTCTTATCAACTAAGGATGTTTGGGTGCTCTCCACAAGTTGTGTTTTATCCAGGTGCCACTCCATTTTTTGTGTGTTGAATTACATTTATTTATATTAAAACGTTAATGTTAAAACTTTCTACAACTTCAAGTTTAAATGAGATTTGTAACTGTGCTGCTTATAATGGACTTCTTGGGATGGGAACAGGACAAGAAGAGGTGCTAGTTGGCAGCCAGCCCCTCCACAGACTTTTTTCCACAGATTGGTTGTTCACTTCAGAAATTAGTTGTTTCTACTCTGGATTTATAATTTGAAATTGTTTTGAAACAGTGTTTTTCAGGGAAGCTTCCAGAGCAAGGGTATTATTCTCCCTTTGTAGTGTAAGCTGGAAAGAGTATGTTCACCTCATCTGCATTTCTGATTCTTTACCCAAACCATGTCAGCACAGAACAGGGTATTTGAGCTTGACTCCCACATACTTGTGGAAGTTAAAAAGACTAAATGAAAATCCATCACTGGGGGAAAATAAAGGCTTTTTTACATCTCCCCAAAAATCTAGAAACATCCCTGTTGTGTTTTTTTTTTCTTTTCTTTTTTTTTTTTTTTTTGTGCTTTATCTGTGTTTAAAAGGAATTGTACTGGGTTATAATGCATTTTATTAACACTATGTACATATTAGCTGCTTTGTGTTTCAGAATGGTAGTAATTGCTTTGTATATTAAAGTGATTCTTGTGAATTTGTGAATTATTGTCATAAAGAAGTGCTTTTTCTTACTGTAACCTTTGTGGTATAAACTGTCATAACTCCCTTTTTACACAAACATTTATGTGCAGTCACATAAACATGCTTTAAAAAACTCTACAAGGTCTCTTTTTTGAGCAGGATGTTCCATTTATACTAATTTAATTTAATGGCAAATGGCAGCTAGAAGAATATGGGAAAAGGTGTATTTTGAGCAGCCTGTGGTATCATATCAATCTGTGCCCTGCCCTAAGTATTCATAAAATATTCTCCCCAAAGAGAAGGCTCTTTTTAATCTTAATTGAATTAGACTTAGAGGTTAAGTCCTGAAAAACAAAGTTTCTCTTCCTCATATTTTTAAACCTGTTTTCCAGTACCCATTCTGGTGGCAGTTCTGTTGTTTAACAATGTTTGAAAGGCTTATGCCTTTCACAGTTTAAATATGCTGCATGTCTCACTTTTAGGCATTCCTGTAAACCATGTACTGCTGGTCTTCAGAACAGAACAGAAACAGAAGGCAGCAAACACTGCAAGGATCACAGCCCTATTATGTAATCTGCTAGGCTGGATCCAAACACTGGGATGGAAGCCAGGAGAACAAATTCAGCACTGAGGTAAACACACCTCCAGTGAAGTCAAGGGGAAGCAGTAAGGTCAGCTCATTACAGCTGGGCTTTTCTAGTTTTTATAATGCCATTCATGTTCTTGCTCAGAAAAATCTACAGTAATGAGAGAGAATCCCAAACGGGGTTAGTCCCGGAGATAAAAATGCAGTTTGGCTTGAATTTTGCACTGAAAAGAACTGGGTAACATAGATCCCTGTGTGTAGTCAGTTATGTATCTTAGTATCAGTCAAACATTACCTTGGCTGCAATGACATTTCAGAAAAGCTTGTTCTCTTGCACATGTTTCAGGGATGGTTTCTCAGTGTCACAACGTGGTTGTGTCTTACTTGGTTGCTCCCCTGTGGCTTGGACCCACTCCCTAGAGCGAGTTAATTTCTCAGGATACTACTTGTGCATTGTCCCACTACTCAGGGATGCATGCCAAACACATCCTTCTACAGATGAGCTCAGATCACCTGTTACAAAACAGGATCAGTGCAATGGAACCACCCAAAGGAGTGGAATTCTCTAGTGCTGGGATGAACGGGGTGACAGAAAGTGCTTGGGCAGGGTGTTGGTATAATTGCCAAACAGCTGCTGGCAACAGCTGTTGTCATGCATCATCTCATACTAGAGCAGGAGCTCCCGTGGGTTGGGACACCCGAGTTTGCAGGTGTCACTGCAGAGGGCTGCTCCCTGTGCTCCTCACCAGCCCTTACACTCTGCTGCTCGTCCTGCACACCTGGCGTGATTCACTTGCGGCCTGACTCCCTCCTGACCTCTCCCTGAAGGTAAGTGGGTGGGAGCACACAGCACTTGTGAAGCCAGCCTGGGACAACAGAAGGCGGCACTCCCTGCCTGGTGCACGTGGGTGTCAGCACTGCCCGGGGGGGTGGACTGGGCTTTCAGCTGAGCTACAAATGCAGCCACAACTGACATGCACATGGCTGTGGCCTAACTGCAGTATTCCTGGCTCTGGTCTCCTAAGTCTAACAGGACGTGCACCCCAGTAGCAGTCAGAGGAGAAGGTGTCCCCTTGAGGGGTGCCACTTGCTGGGCTGGGGAGGGGCCACCACGAGTTCTGCAGGTCAGGGGCAAGGCACTCACCTGAGCTGCCAGTGCCATCTCTGCTTTTCCCCACAGTAATTTATGGGCAGTAGCATCACTGCAGCCTTCAAGCACACTCCCTTGGGTGTGCATGCAGAGAAAGGAGCCAAGCCTGCTCTCCACTGGCACATGCCTGCTCTGGCAGGATGGCTGTGGGCTGTAACAGCAGCAACGGGATATCTGACACTGAAAACTTGACAATTAGATGGAATGAAACTGTGTTGGTTTAAAAGTACAAAACTGTTTCGCCAAAGCAGGGCCTGGGGCAAAACCCCCTTCTTAGAAGTGTGCAGGTTGCTGCACCAGCCTTTATTCTGTGCTTTATTCTGTGCTATTAAAGCAGAATTTTGAGCATGTTCCTGCTATGGCAACAGTGCAAGCTGCTATGGCTGTCAGTGCTGCAAGCTCCAGCCTCTTGCAAGGGCTGAGCACTGCCAGGCTTTTCCCACAGGAAAGTTCCCCTGGGCACTCACAAGCCCAGGCACCAGCACACTGCTTTCTGCCAGCTCCAGCCCAAGGGGAGCCTGAGCTACACATGAGCCTAATGCCTACTCCCAGGTGAGTCTGCAGACAAGGATACACCAGTGGGGAGGAAAAGGAAGAGGAGAGGTGAGAATTTACAGCCACACTCCCAAAACTAGAGCCAGAGAGACGGGGAGAGCTTATAATTCTTTTCAACCACTGCTCACCCAGCTGAGAGGACAGAAGGAGCTACACCTGACACGAGAGCTCATCTCATGATCTGTTTTCAGTTAAAGGTGCTGTCTTCCTTCTCACAGACTCCCAACTCCAGTTTCAGGCTGCGAATTCCCAGACAGCTGCCTAAGCACTGTTTTAGTGACACCATGTGGCTTCTGAGGATACTGTTACAGCAAGTGTTCCAGAGCAGCAACTCCCAGACCAGTCCGAAGCCAAGCAAGGAACTTCGCTGAAAACATGCAAGAGATGTGCCAGGGATGAAACACAAACCTTAATGATAAATGTGTCATTCTGCATTACAGTCAGCACAGCACTTCTGGACCACCGACCAGGAAGCATGATGGAAGCAAAAGTGACAAAAACTTCCAAAATGTCCATGGCCCAAAGCAGCTGCTGCTTTGTTCTGCAAAGCTGTTTGCTGTTGCCAGTGCCAAATACATACACATGCTCAAAGTCTGAGCCTGACCTGAGGCTTTTTGAGTTTAAGTTTAAAACAAAAAAAGCTCCACATCCACACACAAAAAAGGGTAGTAAAGCAATTCTTGCATTTAGAGGTGTAGCTGCATTCTGTTAGCCCATTGTTTTCATCAGTTTCATTCTTCCACCACTAGAAAGAGAAGGAAGTCTGCTGCTGGTGTGAGATGGATTCCCAGATCTCGTGGGATAAACACACAGATGTGTTTTACAAGCTCAAGGTATGAAATCTGTTACCTGGAGCAGCGTCTTAACTACACTGTGCACTGAAAGCACACTGAAACCTAGACACTGCCCCAAGGTCCCAAGTAATGCAAGAGTAAGTACTTCCCCTGCTGCAAAAACTTTACAGGGCACCCTCCTGCCCTAAGTAACAGCCCTCAGAGACAGAGGGAGCACAAACAAAGGCACAAAGTAGAACATTATCTAGTGATAGTTTGAGAGTCAAGGGCTGATTTGATATTTTAAGAACAGCTTGAGTTTCCTTGTTGCACCTTCCCAGCAGCACATGTGCATGTGTATCTCCTCCAAGGAGCCTTGATCTGGGTGAGACAGACTTGTTAGGGACAACTCAGAAACCACAACTGCTTCAGTACTGCAGGTGTAACCCACTCACTTGCAAATCAGGTTAAAATAACACTGATTTCTAAGCTGGCTTACTTGGCAATCCCTGCTCCCAGTGCCCCTCCAGATTTTTTTCTTTGTTTCACTGTGCCTCCTCAAGGCAGCAGTGACAGCAATTTTATAGCATCTGCCTTTGGTTCTTTTTGCCTTTTATGTGGTTTCTTTTACCACAACTTCTAAGACGCAGAAGTCCTGAAGAGTTAAAGCATTTAGAGCTGGAGCATTAGCTTTTATTTCATCCACTCTCCTACTTTTCTAGAGTTGAGGAAGCGATAAAGGGAAAAAACCCCATTGTAATCTCTTTAAGTTTCCCCCAGAAGTTAAATGCGGTTTGATTTCAGACAACAGGCCTTTTGATATAACAATTTTGATGTTGGATATGACTCTATTCAGATATGAAGCAGAGGTTCAATATGCAGAACAGAAGTACAATCCTTGTTGTATCAGACCCAGTGATCAGACAAGACCATCAGAACAAGAAGCCAGTGAAATAACACAACTGCAACTTCATGCTTAGGAACAAGTGTATTGAGTAGAAACAAAGGGGAGAATTGAACGGCATCAGTGGCTTATTAACAAAGCAGAGAGTCACAAGTCATCCTTGCGACTACCCCTCTGTGCTTTGTAGATATGAACATCCTTGCTGGAATCATAGTGGACCTCGGACACAAAGAAACGCTCTCTCAGCATCCTCAAGAAGTTGAGGTCGCGCTCATAGCGGATGCGGCAGGAGAGGAGAATCACCGTCCGCTCCGAGCACAGGTGCTCCAGCGTCTGCAGCAGTTCTGCAAATGTTTCTTCCAGATAAACAATGTCTGCACCCAGGATTAAGTCAAATGCTCCTGGAGAGAAGTTATCCAGGTCTTTTCCCCACGTCAGCTCCTTCACCACTGCTCTGGGATGGAGTTCAGGGGGTAAGTTCGCCTGCACGTTTGACTCCAGGAGCTCCAGTGCTGCCGCCCTGTCTGTGATGGTAACTCGGGCACCTAAGGGGACAGGGGGACATGGCTCACTCACAATCCACATCCCTCGATACAGCATGTGGAATGCAATGCTTAACTCCAGCAGGCTCCTTAGGTCCTGTTAAACATTAACAGCTCCCCTGAGCTGCCTGATTGAAAACAAACAAATAAAAGAACAAAATAAGCAAAACCCTCCTGTCTACAGACATCCTACCCTCCATCAGTCACTTAAGAATATAAAGTGTATTCTAAGTGAACATTAAGTTGGGTAGGGAAAGAAACATCTTTTCTGGTGCTTTTTCTTAATGCATGAAAGTCAAGGAGTTACTTTTGGCCTTTCCATATGCAACAAAAGAATAAATTACAGGGGGTGTTACAATTAACCTGCTCCAAGTCCGTATTTTTCTGTAGGAGAGAGGCAGCTAGATAGCCTCCTTCACAGGTCAGACAAAAGTTATGCCTGTATGATTTTTCATGGCATGACTGTATTTTGTCAAACTGTTTTGTTTCTATGATTTCAATAGGCACCTTTCACAGCCGCTAGAGCTTTGAATTACAAAGGTAACCTGGGAAAGATTGCACAAACTTAACATAGTAACCAGTTCCTGCTTCATCCACAGGCAGATCAGCAGCAAATCACTTCATTTCTCCATGCCCTGTGTGCAAGACAGGCTAATGAAAGGCTTATGCAAGCTCTGAGAGTGGTTTCTGCCTGTAGCTTTATCTGCATCGGAGGACAAGGGGAAGAGGGGAAGCACAGCTCTTGTCCCTGGGGGGGAATAGCTGCAGAGCTGAATGCTGCTGAGCTGCCTGCCATGGCAACAGGCGGCAGCCTCAACACGGTCCCGCCACAAAGTAAACTGCAGGGGCACCATCACTGCAACAAATACTCAGCGGGCTCTGAGTCTAACAAGGAAGGAAGATGACTCAGAGAACCATCACACTCACACGTGCACCTTTGGTGCTCGCTTCTACACCAGGCACGTACATGTAAAAGAGCTAGTTTTACTACAGTTCTGATTTGCTTTAAACCAGGCAACAAAAAAGCCCTTACCTAGTAACGTGACCACTATTCCCAGCAATCCAGTTCCAGCTCCCAGCTCAATCACAGACCGATCCCTGAGATCAATGCCTTCCATCTCCAGATAAGCACACAGAACAACAGCCTAAGCCAAGAGAGAAGGGTGATTAGGCACAGGGTTCCTGGTTTAACCTGAGAGAGAAGGTTATGAGAGGGTCAGGTGCTGCAGGTCTGCAACAAACTTTGTTCAGCACTTGTCCATCTCCTGTGTGCACCTATAGTGTTTATGGAAGTTTTTTTATAGAGTTTTATGGAAGACTCCTACTGGCAAAAGGAAAAAAGAAACACAGAGGTTACAGCTTGGATGTGGTAACTGCTCCATGAATCCCCAAACATTAACAGGAGCTAGAAAGAGTTGTATTTTGAGAGGAAAAGTTGTATTGGAAAGGAAATACAATAATTGTATCTGGAAAAAAATTCCCCAAAGGAAATTTGAGGGGTTGTCAAATGCTAGTGAATGAACCCAGTACTGCAAAAGTCCAGAATACGGTTTCATAGCATCTTTTATGGTATCTCAAAAGGTCTCTGCACAACACTGGTATGCTCTCAGGAAGAACACGGGGAAAGTAAACTAATGACAGTTCTAGCTGGTTGCATATAGCATGTTATATAGATCTTGATAAAGACCTCTCCCACAGCAAGTTCTGTCAAAGCTGATGTCCAGAAAGATCAGCAACCCTGTACACCAATTCATTTGGGAAGTTTGCTAAAAATGCTACCCTTCTTCTTTTAAAGAGGTAAAAGCGCAATCTGTGTGTGGACTGAAATCCACCCCGATGGGAAGCCCTTGGATTCCTGCAGTGATGCTGTGAGCGGCTGCGCTGCGGCCTTGGACCCACCACAAACCCCTCTGTTTTGGACGGTTCTCATCCCCAAGATAAAGTCTATCGGCAGTCCTGCTTGAGGCTACAAGCAGTGGGATCTGTGCTGTGCTCTGAAGGGTGCCAAGCTAACATCACCAGTCACCGTAAAGAAAGAGGTGAGAGTTATCCAGAGTATCTCCTGTACTGGGCACTGGCTATGCAGGGTTTGGGTGGTGCATCTCTCTTGCATTCCTGCAGGATCTCTTATGGAGGAAGAGGGAAAAGTAAAGCATAGTTTAACATACTCTTTCATAACACGAGGAAAAAAAAAAAAAAGCCTTCCCTTTACAATTCTACGGTAAATAATTTTCTACGGTGAATCTGAAAGCTCGGCAAGAGCCACGGGAAGCCACCGAGCGCAGAAAGGCTGCGCCTGCCATGAACACCTACCGCGTCCCAGACCACGGCCGCCACCCCCAGGCGCCGCCAGTCCTGCTGGAGGCGGATGGTGCGGCTGGCGAAGTGGAAGGTGGCCCAAGGGCTGTGCAGCTGCCGCGCCGTCCAGCCGCCTCCCTCCTCGTACGGCACCAAGGCCATCCCGCCGCCGGCTCAGCGCGGCCCGGCCGCCGGGCAGGCCCTGCCCGAGCCCCGCGCTGCCCCGCGCCGCGGGCACGAGAGTCCCGGGGCCGCCGCGGGACAGGCCCGGCCCCCGGGCCCGGCCCGGCCCGGCCGCTCCGCCCGCGCCGCGGCCCCGCGGCCGCCTCTGCGCAGCGCCCGAGCGGGAGCGGCTGCGCTCGGCCGCCGCGGCAGGGCGGTCACTGCTCGGGTACGCGGGGCTGGGCTGGGCGGGCTGGGCTGGAAGGGCCCCGGAGCGGTGCTGCCCCCCGGCCGCGGCGGGAGCGGGGGCCGAGGCGGCGGGGAGGCTGTGCCGGGGCCGGCGGCGCGGGGAGGGCCCCGGGGCGGCCCGCGGGGAGCAGCGCCGCGCTGCCTGCTGCGGGAGGCCGGGGCCCGCAGGGGCTCCTCGCCTGCTCACGGCCGCTGCCACGCGGAAAGGTCCGGGGGGAAAGGCCCCACGCCCGTGGGACATTGTCAGCTGTCCTCGCAGCCTCCCCGTGGTTCCAGCCTTGGGCTTTTGCTTCGGGGGGTTGGAAGGCAGTGCCCGGGAAAGGCATTTGTGCAGCGCATCAAGTCCCGTCCTCCATTGCCGGCACGGTATCTCGGCAAGGGCTCATCCCAGCCTGGAAGCGCTCCCTCAGGCCCTGGGTACCCAGCGCAGTCACAGCAGTTCCGCATCTCAGCCGAGCTCCGACCAAGGCAGCACAGCCAGGGCTGCTCTCGGCTGGCCGTCCGGCCGAAACGCTCCCCGGCGCTGTTTGTGCAGCGGTGTTTCTTCACCTTTGGCTCCATTTAATCTCTTGTTTGGCAAAACAACACAGTGCTCCTCTCCTGTGTTACTTGAACTAGCTCCAAAGGCTGCTAAAGGCCATGGGAGAGCCGGGGAAGTGTCCTGGCAGCTCTCATGCTCTGGCTGCCTGGAGGCGCTGCTGCAGGAGCCCCACAGAAAGGCGCAGTGCCTGCAGCCACCTCCTGAGCCCCGAGAGGAGCACGGGGCAGCAGAGGCAAGGGACACATCTTCTCTGCCCCATCTCCAGTGGCTCCGTGCCCTGACAGCTCCCGGTGACACCACCGATGAGGCAAGGCCGGCCCCTCGAAGGTGGGGACTGTAACCAGCTCCAGAAAGCATCCCCTCTCTTTCCCAAAGGGACCAGCAAATCTGTCTGGCAGTCAAAGGCAAATGTGGTTACATCTAAAAGTGTCAATTTCAACAGAGTGGCTCAAGATTAGTGAAAACCTCTGTGGAGGATCATTACAGGTAGCACAGGGGTAACAGTGAGTAAAGCTTGTTTTTAGGGTTCTGCTCCTGTAGGAGAATGGAACCCAAAGTTTCACTTGCCCCAAACCAGTCCATACTTGTCTTACGGCAACTCAGACTTCTCCCTATAAACATGCCAGAACAGGTGTGATGATTCAGTTTTCTGTGGTTTTATGTCCTAAAGTGCTGGTCCCTTGCCACTATTCCTGCTTTTGAGAGTTTGAAATTGCTTGTGCTATTATCTCGATTATTTTTTAAATTATTTATATAGGCAGTGTGGGAAAAGAAGCAATGAGAGTCATTACATTTGAAACAAGAACTCTTAATGACTTTTTGTGTCACCTACATTCTGCCTAAACTACATCGGCAGGCAAATAGAGGGAAACTCCCAAATGGCTCAAAGCTTCAACCTCCACCTCCTGCACCATATGCCAGCCCTGGGATCTCCAACCAGAATATGGAGGAGTGTGGCAGGGCTCCAGTGCTCCCAACTGCCTCCTTTCTGTCCCCAGATAAGTTTTCTTCACCTGCAGTATTTCATAAGAGCAAGTGTCTGGCTGAATAGCAACTAGAGTAAAAAAAGGCTGCATGTGAAAATGTATTGTTCCCGAAGATGATAATGCAGTGAGTGCTTTTATCCCAATAATGTGATTTTATTAGTCAGATATCCCTGAATATCTCAGGAGTGCAGCAGGTTCTCTACCAATCCTGCCCTGCTTCCCAGAAATATTTCCCCTTCTTCCCTGATAAAGTTGCTCTGGCACTGACTTCCATGAGCCTTAGACAGAAGATCAAAAATTACTTTCTGGATCATAACTGGCTAGTGAAGCTATTAAGAGAGAAGCAAGTCCACAAGAAGTTCAGTAAGGGCCCTGATTCCCCATATTCATTCTAAGCCTATGTTTACCTTCTCTTCACCTTTCCACATCCATTTTCTAAGAAAATAGAGTACCTGGCTATTACAATGGCAGAGAGACACACTTGGTTTCTTCTGCCTTTCCTGACAGTAGAAGGATAAGAAGAACACAACAGCACAGAATTGTGGCTAAAACAGATGTCCAGAGCTGGAATGCCTTTCTCCCAGCAGGCTTAAAGCTCAGCACAGCAGAGCAGTGATGAGAACATAGCCTGGTTTGGCTTTTGAGCACTGCAGAGGGCTGTAAGGACACCTAAGCTGCAGGTAATCTTGTGAAGTAGGAAACAGCTGATTTTAAGGTAAGCAAGAATGATTTAAAGTATGAAGAAACACCAAGTCCATTCTTGCCTCATTCAACCACTTGATAAAGCAGGCATAATGTAGCCAATTATGAGTAAATCCCACCACCTCGGATTTGGGTAAGCTGCTCGGGGTGATTAAGAAAAAGTGTTTAAGTGCAGTGGTCCTTGAAATACTTAAAAGATCAAAGAACAAAGTAGGTAAGATAGAAATGAGTACAAATTATTTTGAATCTATACTAATATAACTCTCTTATTGCAATCTTCTCTTTGCTGCTTAGTATGTAAAATCCTCTCTTAGAAATGAATGTGCCAGTTCTTGTGGTAGCTCTGCAGACACTGGGTGCACTGCATGTCTGCGCATGGATTTTGGAGATATCCATGATGGGAAAATACTGCATCCCTCACACAGTCTCTGGTTACCAAGGCAAAGGCAGATATAAATAGAAACAATCTGATTTTTTTAAAACTCTATCTAGAAACCTGTGTTGTTGATAACCCTGTGACAGCAACGCCTTATTCCAAATGGTTCTGTTCTGCATTTGTGTGGAAACTTCTGGCTTAATCCTTTCTTCCTGAAATAAACAGCAGCTACTTCTGGTTGTCATTCCACTGAAATATGAAAATTGTCTTGGAAGTAAAGTTTGGACAAATATCTGTTTTGCTAAGAGCTTTAATCAACCAAATGAACAAGAGCTAACACAAAGCATGGAGGAAAACCCAGAAAAGAAAGCAGTCTTTCTCCCTATGTATCACTGTAAGGAGCCATTCAAATGACTAGCACTGAAATGATTTAACAAGTTTTACATTTTCATCTTCACCAGTAGAAGAATGTTCCAGATTCTCCACACCAGTAAAATAGATGGGGTGGTGAATCACTTGCTGTTAAATACAAAGGGAATAAAGCAGAGATTAATTTGGTTGATGACAGCTTGCAGTTGCAGAATCAAGGCAGCCTCAGCTTGAAGTGATTTGGACTATCTTTGAAACTGATGGGGTGAATTTAAAATGAAAACTTTTGTTTCTGCTGAAACTGGGGGGTTATCAGTAGACCTTAGAACTTGCTGCTTCTGCAAGATCCTTGCAAAAATAAGTGAAATCTTTAAATAAATGTATAATCCGATCTAGCATGTCATTTCCTTTACACACAGAGTTACATTAAACAGTGGAAGTAATGATCAAAAATATGAAGATGTATCATTTCATAAGTGCTTGAGCTGAAACACAGGAAGTTTCTGGAACCTCTGAAGAGGGAATTCTTCCTTTCAGTAATACTACACTTATGCCTTCAACCTTGCCTCTTGATAAACTGCCATATATAATCACCACGTTTATTTAAATGTCTTGTTGCAGAAAGATCACTTAGCACTTAGTAGAATTATGTGAGTGAGCTCTGGAGGGCCTTGCAGGTCTGAAAGCTGACATTGTTCTGAGTTTTTAGTTAAGGAACAAAAAGCAAATTGAGTAAGCTCTTCTTCAGAACTAACCACTGGATTTCCAGCTTCATTTGCTGGAAACCTCCCCCCAGTTTCAGATGTTCACAGACTTACAGCCTTACCCACAGATACTGAATTTCCAGGCCACGAGATGCCAGTGCTGGGTCTTGGGAGGGGAGAGTCCCTAACCCATGGAGCAAGACTGACGTGAGCAGACATGGGAAAGGCTGCTCCAGCAGCACTCCAGGGGCACAGGGCTGTGGTGGGGAAGTGGAACAGACATGGGGCAGGGAAAGTGCTACAAAAACCTTCCTTTTGTGGAGTCTGAGTATGGATCTAGAGGCTTAACATTAGGTGGAGAAATTTATTATATGCTCTATAGGTGCAGTGTTTTGCCATTTGAGATGAAATTATAATGCAAGCAATGCACTGTATTAATTTAAAACTAGTTAACAACTAATTTTAAACAATTTAAAAACAATTATATGGACAGGCAGACAACAGCTATAACGTTCATATAGATGCAAAGGCATTTCCCTCAGTGCAGCTGTTACCCTTTTAAAAGAAGGAAGAATCCAAGCATATGAAAGATGTGGGGGATTTCGTGTCATTCCTAATGGTATTGTCAGTGTTTCTCGAGTCCTTAGAAAGAAAATCCATCAGACAACAGAGAAGATGGAAGAGTTGAGTCTAAGCAATTTCAGGTACCTTAAAACTAACAGGGAGGGCCCCTTAGCACCACTGTCAGTGTTGGAATTAGAACTAAGGTTACCCTAAATGAGCTTGCTGCAGGACTTACACGTGCACAGTTAGACTTTTCTGAGAAAAGTTATTCATGTTAAAGTTTGTGTTAAAATACTGAAAAGCATTTTCCTATTCCACAGAAGAAATCTGTCTCCCTGACCTGCAACAACAGCTATTTCTAATACTTGATAAATCAAAGTGGTGGTTCTGCCAGCCCAAAGTACAGTTTTGCAGGCCATCTTGGCTCCAGCACATCTCAAATTTTCTTCTCAGGTACTAAGCCTCCATTAACATGAACTCAGTCTTTAGTAACTGTCAAGCTGGTTTTATTTTACCTGAAGACAAAACAAAGGTAGGAGCAGAAAAGAGAAGCTATGATGAAGAAAGGTCTCCTCCCACATGCCTGTGCTGTTGGTATCCCTGCAGCGATCCAGATGCTCGCATGCCAGCCAAGCAGCTTCTGCATTGCCTGTAATGACATCTTAGATTGCAGCAAAGGCAAAAGGAGGGATTTAATCAATGACAGCAGCACTGCAGTCTGTCCTTATGCTATCAAACACAGCTCCCCAGCCCTGGTCTGCTTGTATTCACTGCTAGCCAAGGTAGTACAGGAGATTTAATAGTGTGTGAAACATTAGGGCTACTAAAAATCCACCTTGGGTGTTCTGAATAATTAATTGTTCTGAAAAGTAACCTCCCTGGCTACTTTTCTCCCCCAAACATTGGAATATTCTATTTCCCTAACTACTGTTTTGCTCAGGGATTTTTCCCTTAAATGGCTGTAGTCTTAGGTTACTTGTCAGCTTCAAAAGACATCACACGTGCAACATTTTTGTCCTGTCAGCTGGTAGTGGTTTTCAAAACAGGATGCCTATTTTTCCCCTGATTATTTCCAAGTGAGACACAGAAGTCTGAGCTTTTGTTTTCAGTTGGTTATAGAGGTTCAACCTGGTGATTCATTCTTCCTGCAGCTACATTTCCAGGAAAAGACAAAGCCCTGGCTCTTCTCCAAGTTATCCAAGTAAGATCAGAAAGCACTCCTCCCCCAGCTGTGACACTTTCTAAGAAGGGAGAAATTTAACAAAACACATCCCAGAGTTGGTGTCATCACCCTGCAGACAGGCAAGGAGGTACATGACCTTGGAAAGGCATGTGCAGTACCAAGTCAGGGTGAAGATAAGAGCAGAGTTTACTGGCTTTAAGATTCTCAGCCCTGTGAAGAACAACCAAGTGTGTGCAACGAGCCATTCTCCATTTCTGGGACTGATGGTGACTGTGAAGCTGGATGGTTTACAGGAAATTCTGCAATTTCATTTCAAGCCTTTTAGAAGACTTTCATCTTCTTGTTGCAGTTGGTGTGGACAAGAACATATGCTTGGAGTTGGGAATTTTTCAAGAGTTATTACTCATAAAGAAGCTGGTAACTTTGGCTTTATCTCCTCTTAGGGATACTGCTGCTTGCAGATGAAGGGAAGCCTGGTTTTGCATAATGAGGCAAAGGACGACAGGGCTGTGTGGTTGTGAATGTAAGTGCTGAGATTTCAGAGAGGGACTTAAATAAAAACCTGCACAACTCTGCCTACGAGGGAATGTAAAGACTTGTCTGAGAAGTGCAAGCAGACAGCAGCTCCCATGTACTCAGCAAATGGGCCAAGAGACAGAATTACCTCCCCCTGTAAGCCCACAAGCCAAAACACAGCTGGTAGCACTAATATTAATCGTGTCAAGCCTGGTAGTCTTCATTTATTATGCATCCTGCAAATAATTATACATATAGTTAAGTTTATAGCTCAGAAGCTGCATTTAGTGGTTGGCAGGGTGTGCTCCTCACTTGGAGTAGTTGGCAGGGTATTGCTCCTCTGACCTCATTAGACTAACATGAGGAGCAAGTCTGGTCCTCTGTATATTCAGAATGAACCACAGGTCTTTCTAATCTCTGCATATTGGTAGCAGAGGTCACTACTCCTTTGGCTGTCATCACAATCTGATTTAGGGTTTGTTTCAAGGTGCTGTCTGGCCTTCCTTAAAGGCTGTGTGGAGCTCTCCTGAAGTTTGCAGCAGCTTCCTGAGAAGGCTTAAATTAGGATTCATTTCCCACATTTTTGAAAGTTACTTTCCTTTCCCTTTTGTGAAAATTAAAGCACAGGAGAGTTGCTGCCCAGAGGGTGCCCAGCTCAGTGGCAAAGGGTGGTAATTGAGAGTCCCATGGCACACACATCTCTTTCTGGAGCAGGAGGAAAAGAGGTTGAATCCCAACAGTCCATAGCAAGCTATTTTCAGCTCAGGCATTCATTATTGCCACGATCCGCCATCCAAAATGCCTGCTTATGCAAAATGTGGATCTAGGTACGTGCTGCCCATTGTACATCAAAGTAACTGATTTTTTAATAATGGAAACTGTCTGATGATTGACTGGGGTAAATCAAGCAGAACAGTAGAAAGATTAGACAAAAAATAGGAAGAGAACCAGGACCAGTAATAAATCATGATAGAGGGTATTCAGTGTATTGCTGTAGCAGTAAGTCAACAGAATGTTAAGCTGCATCAATAAAAGATAATGTATTTCATTTCTGCAGGGTGTTGCTCAGACTACACCTATTAACAGGCTCACCTGGTTCTGCAGAAAATACACACAGCAACAGGTTTTGTCATATTATCCTGGTTAGTCAGATGTGAATTAAGACTTTTAAGAGTTACTTTGCCAAAATGGAGCAGGAAATGAATATTCCTCATCACTGCAGCTAAATGAAAACACACACAGATATGGAAAATTACTCTTTACTGGTGTACTGAGGTATGTGGAAGCGGAAGCTTAACTTCTCCTGGAATGACAAGGAGGTGGAACAGTTTGCTGTTTCTGTGACTTCCAGGGATTAAATTCAGCTTCCTCTTGCTTAAGACCTACATGAATAAGTCCTCACAGGGAAAGAGACTACTGACTTCTTTCCTCCCTCTGCATGTTTATATAAATCCTGATACTCTACAGCAGCAGTGGCGCAGGGGAAGAGCAGCCTTCATCTCTCCTCCTTTGCAGAGTTGCACACTGAGAACAAGTGTGAAACCCACGGGAAACTTCAGCCTCTGTGAGGCAGAGGAACCAAAACCTTCACACCCAAATGTACTGAGGCACATCACATACTCCAGCCACTCTGAGTTCCCAGCATTTTTCACCTATCGGCACAAGTATGTGGGGTTTTGGCTCTTGGCCCCAAAGGCTGGGTCCTGGTGCTCAGCTGCCCAGTGAGCCACTCCTGCTCACTTCCTCACCCTTGAACAAGGATTTTCCACTGCCCAAAACCGCAGCTTTGGCAAAGGATTTCCTTGAGGCTGCTCCAAAGCTGAGAGTCAGTAGAGGTCCCAGCTTGCTGCTGGGATGCCCCGAGGCACTTGCTGCAGCTGCAGCTCCCTTTGCCGAAGCCAGGCAGCCCACGGCTGCAGGCGCAGACAGACTGGCTTTAGGCACGGACCCTGGGCATGGCTGCTGTCCTGCTGAGGTGTGCAGATTTGCCTGTGCCTCCTAGCACTGCTCTGCATGGAGCAGCTCACCTCCAGCAGCGTGGAGCCCCTGGAAGGGGCCCAGCAGTGCAGCAGGAGTGCAGCTTGCTCAGCCTCTCCAGCTTCTGAAAATAGTCAGCCAGGTGCAAAGAGTGAGGGAAGGTACTGCTCTTCTCGTGCAAGAGGAAATTATGCCAGTTTTCATATTAAATAGTGCAGATGCAAGCCAACTCTTATTCTTGCTTGAGAATCAATTACTTCAATAAGTCATGGCAGCCCTCTAGCTTCTTCTTTTTCCCCACCATGCTCACAAAAAATCAGTGGGTGCAATGCCAGAGGGAAGAAAACAGCAATCTCTCAATGGCTATTTTGCATGAAGCCACTTTTTCTCTCCGTGGCCCAGGTCAGTATCCTGTTCCACCCAATGGGTAACCCCTGGCCCTTCCTAGAACTGGGAGCAGGACTGGCTGGCCTCTAGCTTTCCAAGCAGAGTGCAGAGGCTGCAGAAGGACTTCAGCTGGCCTGAAGTGGTTCAAGAAGAGCTGAAAGCAAATCTTCCCCAAGGCCCTGGTGTAATCCACAGCAAGGTCAGATTCCTCTGGAGTAACAAGGCTTTGCAAACTGTCAGTAGCATGTAGACAGGCTTAGCTAACACAGTTTAGAGAAATTGCTGGTAAGTGAAAAGGTATCATTCATCAGTCTGAGGGAATAATCCTCATGTAAGACTATAAATCATTTGGTTTGTCATTTTATTGTGCCTGGGATTAAGCTGTACAAATTCTGGAAACACAGCATCTCTGACTTCCTCTCTTCAAAGAAACTACACACGGAGTCCAAAAACTCCCGTGTTGTCATCACATGGGAGAGCCAACATGGGGATTTTTCCTAAAAAATGGAGTAAACCCCTGGGCCTTTTTATCTTTGGAATAACTGCCAGCACGATAGCAGAGTTTTGTAATACTTTTGTGTGTTCCTAAGTCTTCTGCAGAGCCTTTCTTCTTATCAGGGGGCAGAGTTAAATTTTTGTAGCGATAGTGGGTTGTTTCATTGTGGAACAACGCATGTTAGCCTTTATCAGCGCCTCTGACTGCTGAGGGTATCTCGCCCTCTAATCCATCTTCCCTGGAGTGTATTTGAACATTCCAGTCCTCTGAGGAGCTCTCAGGTAGCTGAAACTCAGCAAGCGAATCCGCAGCTGCTGGGGACTTTGAGTGCTCCCTGGGCTGCCGGATCCCCGTGCAGCGTGGCATTCCCGGACTGCGGACAGGTACCGCGCACAGCAGGAGCGGAGCGCCCGCCGAGCGGCTGCCCCGGCCCGGGAGCCCTTCAGCCCCTTAGAGGGAGGGGAGAGCCCGGCCACGGGCGGCTCCAGCTCGGAGGGCTGCGGCGGGGCAGCGCGGGGGCTGTGGCTCGTGTTCCTGCGAGTGGCTGTCCCCTGTCTGTCCCCTGTCTGCCCCCTGGCTGTCCCCGGGCTGTCCCCGGGCTGTCCCCCATTCCCGCATTCCCGCACGGCCGCTCCCGCCGCGCCCGCGGCACGTGCACGCCGGGCCAGCGCGAGCCCCCCGGGGGCGGGGCCGAGCGCGCGGCGCCGAGCGGGCGTGGCCACGGGGGCGCGTCCGAGGCCTCGAGGCCGGCGGTGCGTGCGCGCGTGCGCGTGGGGAAGGCGAGGGGAGGGGAGGGCGGAGACGCGGGCCAGGGGAGGGCGTGGCGGCGGCCGCGTGACGAGCCCCGCGCCCATTGGCGGAGCGGCCGTCACGCGGCGCCGCGGCGGGAGGCGATTGGGCGGTGGCGGGGCGGGGCCCGGGCTCCCCCCGGCGGGCGCTCGCGCGAGGCCTGCGCTCGCCGCGTGCAGGAGGCGGGGGGGCGGTCGCGCGGCCGTGGGGGCGGGCGGGGCCGCGCGCGGCCGGGGCGGGGGCGGAGGCGCTGAGCCCGCCCCGCGCTCCGACCCGCCCTGCGCCCGCCTCCCCTCCCCCGGCCCAGCCCGGAGCCGCGCAGCCGGGGCCCGGCGGGGGAGCTCCGAGCTCCATGGGCAACACCGTCACCTGCTGCGTATCCCCGGACGCTAGCCCCAAGCTCAGCCGGGCTCGCGGCGGCGGCGGAGGGGCAGCGCCGGGGCCCGATCGCTGGGCGGACGCGTACCAGCCGGCGGCAGCGGGCGGCGGCGGCGGCGGCGGCTCGGGGTCGGCGGAGGCCGAGTCGGGGGACTCGGATCCCGGCGGCGGCGGCGGCCCCCACCTCCAGCACATCAGCGACCGGGAGTTCCCGGATGGTGAGCGGCGGGCGGGCGGGCGGGCGGGGAGCGCCGGGCACCGCATCCCTGTGCCCTCGGTGCCCCCGCTCCGCCCCGGGCGGGCACCCGGGGGGCCCCGGTGGCCCGAGGCGCGGCCCCTTTGTCCGGCGGCGGGGGCAGCGCGGTCCCGCCGGCCCCGCGGGGCTCGGCCCGCGCCGCGCCCCAGCCAAAGTTCCCCGCGGCTGTCACGGCGCCGGCACAGCCCCGGCGGGTCCGGCCGCGGGCCGGGACCTCCGCCCGCGGGACAAGCCTGGGGCCGCTCGGCGAGTCCCCGCCCGGGCCGGGAGCGCCTCCCCTGCCGGTAAGCGCCCGGCCCTGCCCGGATCCCGCAGAGGGGGTCGGGGAACAAGAGGAGAACGTGGCAGAGCCCCCGGGTGCTCCTGGCTGAGGCGGAGAAGTCTGGCTGCTCCTTTCTCCCTAACTATGGAGTCGTGACTCGGCCGTAGTGTTCGGGCAGATCGCAAAAGCTGCTGCATTTCCAGTCTCTGTTGAACAGGAGGAAGGAAAGGGTGTGTGGGGAGTAAGGGAATTAAGAATTGCAAAGATTGTGTGCATATGACATCAGCGTGGCTGGACGTGAGTAATTTATACTCTGGCTGTGCGGGGTTGTAACTGTGGACTCATGACACCGCGCTCCTTGTCGCGTAGCTCTCGGTGTTCCCAATTTGCTTTCCTTGGGCTCATGGGAAGGTACGCGTGTGCTGCTCGGATGGCTTGCAGTGACACCCGGAGCGCTGGTACCTCACAGAGCCGCTCTCCAGGCATCTCCTGCCGGCCCGGGAGAGCCGCGGGGCTGTGCTGCCCCGGGGGGCTCCCCACACGTGTAACAGGTTCGGGCTGCTCCTGCTCCTGCTGCTGCAGCCGCACGGCGCGGTCTAACACCTCACGATATTCAAAACTTAGTTTAATTACCAAGCATCTTGCTGCTCCTCTTCGCAATTATAACCACACCTATGCGAAATATATTCGCTTAGAAAAAGATAATCTGCCTCACATCTTTAATGTACGGTGCGTACAATAACGATAATCACTGTAATCCATGCTCTTCTTGAACTTAAGAAAAAAATTTTTGCTATCAGACTCGTTGCAGAAGAGTGTGAGGAGACCCTCAGAAATGGAATTATTCAACTTGCAGGGTTCTGTGCAGCACCATATGGTGCAGCTGTTCCAGAAATGAGATGGAACAGTCAGCCCCTTGGAGCTCCTCTGAGACAGCTGTGCAGTAGTAGAAATTATGTTTGCTGCCTAGGAGAAATAAACCTTTATTTTTGCAAGAAGATTATTACAGAACTCTCTCAACTCATTAAGGGAGGAGGAGCTAAACTCTCTAAAGATTCTAATAAGCCAAGCAAAAATGCCTAAGCTGAACAAATCTCCTCAGGAATAAGGGCTGTATTTGTTTGAATCTTTAGTATGTGATCATGTCAGCTGTGCTAAGTAACAGATTTAATTATGAATTCATCCATGTTTCAGGACTGGCCTTGAAGTAGAGATGAATTAATTTTGTTTAATTTGCAAGCCTGAATAAGAGTGTATTGTCCAAGATTAAGATACTAGCTGTCTATCACAAATTTTACTTTTGTGGCTATAGAAACTTGAGTCTTCAGGCAGGAGATAATCCTAGAATTAGAACTGCATAAATGGTATATGTTTGAGATGATTTTAAAGATCACTTTACAGTGGTATGTGGTTCACTGTTGCCCTCTGAAGTTGTTCTGCTGCAAGTGATAGATGATATTTGAAGTTTTCTGATTGATACAACTCTTTAGGGGTGCAGAAAGTATCAATACCTTTACCTATTTGATACCTTTATTAAAATAAAATTCAGGATGGTCAGATTTAAAAATAAAACTTCTTGTCTTGATTTTTGAATGTTGCAAAGCACTCCCTGGTTAGAATCGAAGAAGTTAAGTTAAAAATGTAAATCACTACTTATGAAGTCTGAAATCAAGTGTTATGATCCAAACTTTTAAATGAAATTAAACACAGCTATGTGTTTAATTTACTGCCTCCTATGACAGAATAAATCTGTAATAGACCAGATAGCTATGCCTATTCCTCTTAAACTCTAGGATGTGACAGCTGTTGGCATACCCAAACCATGCAGACAGCCTGCATGTTTCTGTGCTTTTGACTACTAGAAAGTATTAATTTCATTTGGGGGATAAAACATATTTCTGTAATTGATTATTGTATAATATCATAGCCTAGCTAAGATGCAAACCTAGTCTATAATGGGAGGCTGAGAAGCTACTGACTGCCCTTTTCTTGAATCCTTTGGCAGGGAGAAAGGAGAAAGCTGCAAGGAAAAAAGTCAAGATCATTTTGGCTATTTTTGTTCCATGCTGCTCAGTTCTAGGAGTTTCTAAGAAAACAGCTAAATATACTAGAAAGCTATCATCCAAATGGGATGGAGATGCTTCATTCCTTAAGTTTCTACTTCTAGGTTGTTTGTTGTTCTAAAGTCTGTCTTAAGTACTCTTGCACTTGTTTTGCTAAAATTGAATGTTTTGGTTGTATCAGGAACAGAAGTTACCAACTGAGCTTTGGCCTTTTTGTTTTTGTGTTGTTTCGTAGCTTTGTGTTGCTCTTCCATAGCAAGTGGAGAGCGTTCCTCACAGGTCTGTGCTCTTAAGTGAGGATTATTCTGTAGCTTCTCCAGCACTCTCCTTAACAGACACTACTTTCCAGTCAGCACTGCTTGGATTGTCTGTATCAGATCAGAAGGAAACAAAAAAATTCTCACTTTCTTAAAATGCACAAATTACAATGTGGTATATATGTATGACAAAAAAGCAGTGGTAGGTGGAATGGAGGTAAAACACACAGTAAAACTGAAAGCCTCATGTTTCAACAAAGGTTAATTCAAACAGGAAAGGTTTGTCAGATCCTCTGCTAAGAGAATTTAAAGCATGACCTTGTATTTTATGGCTCTCAAGATCCTGAGCCATAACCTGTTTGGTGCATGCTTTCTCCAAACAAGAAATAAGCCTGTATTTGTGTATATGCTAAGGCAAGTTGGATTAAGTAAACAGGGAGTAAACGTAACTTTGAAAACAGAAGTTTCTTCCAAATAGGTTCATGCATACTGCTAATATTAAATATCAAAGTCTGCCATGAATCTAAAGCAGCTGGTTGACTTTTCAGCTGAGCATTGAGTGTTCCTTAAATCAACAGTTCAACACAGTTTGCATTGACCAGAAAGGCTTCCCTATCTAGTTTTAGTAATGGTAGCTCTTTGATCTTAGTGTGCCATTCAGTGGGCTGTGGTGATTGGTTTGGTGTTTGCTTGGTTGTTTGGGTTTGTTTGGTTGTTTGGGTTTTCCCCCTCAAATGAGTGTCTGCTAATCTTTATTTTGGGCATCCTTTTTTTGTTTTCCTTGAGATTTTTTTTTCTGGTAATGTAGGGGAAGAACTTCTTACGACTGACACTTTCTTGCTAGATCCCTATGTTTAAACATAGATCTACTTCTTCAAAAATTCTTTGATCCTTGGATAAAACTAGAATGAAACCTTGCTTGGCAGATGTTTCTCCCTTGTACTTGAAATCATCTCCCTGCAGTGCTGCTGTTCGCTGAGTTTGAGCAGAGGTTTGCCTGATTGCCTTGAGCCAAGGGGAAGAGTGCTGCCCTACTGAAGTGGTGGGACAAGGTGACCCGGTACTCTCACCTGAATAGCTGGGGATGGAGAATGACAAGGGAAAAGACAGGGATAAGAGGGAACAGCAAATGGGACCAGGAGAGGGGCTGATTGGGATGTGATCATCACACACTGGTTAGATGGGAAAGCAAATGGAAGAGGGATGTAGTAAGTGAGGTTTACCTCGCTAGTGCCTAGAGTAACTCTTGAATGCTTCAGGTTGTCTCATGCTGAAGTTATTAAACAGTGTTGAAGGTGAACAGATATTTGGATATATTGATTGTCTGTGATCTGGTTGTCTATACCAGGTTGTCTGTAAATCTGCTTGCAGAAGGTCTAAATACTGTTCATTTGTTTCTCTTATATAATTTAATCTTATTTCAGGCATGTGGGTGGAGGTTTTTTCCTTTTTTTTTTGTTTTGTTTTGGTTTTTTTTTTAAGTTTGGGGTTGGTTTGTTGTTGGGGTTTTTTTTAATCCTAGTTAAAATGTTAGTTAAGTTAAAACATTTTGGTGCAAAGAATCAGCTTTTTGATGCCAGCAGTTTCATCATAGGGAAGGCTTAACCATTTTGTGTTGGTTTTTGTGCCTCTCTATTTGAAGATCTGTAGCTGCATAGGTTGACAAATACTGTTGTCTATTTGGACAAACATGAAGCCAGAGCTAAAAACCAAATGATGCTCTGGTGCTTTTTCTTAGTATTCCCTCTCCTTTTTTCCTTGTAGTCACTGAGTTTTTCACCCAACTTAGACTCATTCTTGGTTCCCCATAACTGTCAGTATCCCTTTCCAAAAACTGACTAGACATTCATTACAGAGGTGTTTGTAGCACTTGCAGATAGTCTGTGATCTCGACAAATATGAAATATTGGACTTCCTGTAAGCCTGAAACACCTTCCATGTTGTTACCTTAGGAAGCTTGATGCCATGGCCTCTAGAAACAATCTGTGAAGTACCTGTAGTGGAAATCACTGAATCACAAAGTCATCCAGGAACAGCAATGAAATTTACCTATAGAATTGGGAATTGGAAATAAAATAATTTGTCACTGCAGTATAATATTTGTATTTCTGTTTTTATGCTTGGATGCTGCTGGCAACTAAATAATTTTCTGTCCTTTTTTCTCTTCAATAAGTCTTGGAGACTTTTGCAGCAGTAAACCATAGGTTTTTAAGAATAGTTGGTATAGAACATATGTACATGAAGCTCATGTGGAGGGAGACTGATTTGTGTTTCTGGTGTGTTTCTTCAAGCTTTCAGCATAACAGGTATTGAAAGGAAATATATAATCAGAGGGGTTTGATGAGACTTGTAGAACTAAGGAAACTGAATTCATTTTAATCTGAACTTTTTTTTTTTTTAAGCTGATTCTGTGTAACTTACCTCTAGCATCCTTATCCTCTGCTGGCTTTCTTTAGGAGATTTGCTGTTTTCCCTCCTAGCTGCAGGGTAGATGTTGTAGAGCAACAGAAGTTCAGTGGCTAGAAGTATGTGTTCTCTCAAGTGTGATCATTGTGGTGAGGTCATACCAAAATGCTGACTAACAGGGAATGAACTCTTGCACAGTCAACAAAACACAAAACCCTACTCCTCCCAGATTCATATTGCACATTAAATTAACATTTCTAGCCATGTTTCTTCCACATACAGGGGGAAGGAAGAAGTTACTGTGGGAGGCAGGAGGGAAATTCTACCAAACATGAAAAACCCAGAACTTGCATCTGTCTATCCTTGCCAGCAAATTTATGTTGAGATTTTTAAACCTATCTGTTTTTTTTCTTTCATTACATCTAGAGTTTGAGTGTGCACTTTTATTTCACTCATTAGAAAATTAATGTTTTCAGAAGAAAACTCTGAATGCTGTGATTTCAAGAGATAAGTGAGGATGGTACTGACTTAAAAGAACTTGGTGCTATTTATTTAAATCTGTAGTAAAGCCAGATGTATAAAATTGAAGATCTTCCTTGCAGGTGATGTGAATATCAGGATTACCTTGACAGCTTACACAAAAATCCCCCTGTCAGCCAGGTAGCATTCTACAATGTTTGACGAGCTGTTTGTGCATAGCACAGCTTTGCTTCTGTTTGGAGTTCTGAAAGGGTCTCGAATCATTGCAGTAATCAAACATTGTTGGTTTTTTTCCAGTTTAGTGAAAACTAACCCTGGCTTGTTATGAAATGTGTCAGTCAGGCTCAGATAATGAACTGCTGAATGCCAGTATATTTCAAAGACTGAAACAGGTTTTTCTGTAAAGCTCTTGGATATGTTTTGTTTTGTGGATAGTTACTTACAGAACAAACTGCAAGCAAGGTTCAGGCTTCATTTGAAGTTTGCAAATGTGAGCAATTGGAAGAGGTGAAAAATGTACCACGTGCCAGTCTTCCAGGTGGCATGTGACACCAGCAAACACTGCAGTGTGCCTTGCTTTGGTCACCTGCAGACACAACCTGAGACTGGAATTTCTGGTACTCACCTGTTCTGCTTTCTGAACCATGGCTTGGAAGTGAGGCAGAGAACATGTGAGGAGTGTTTTGGGAAGGCTTTCCTTACGCCTGCTGTTTTCAGCGTGGATCTCAGAGTCTCAAATTTGGTTGCTTTTTAATGTATACCAAAATTTGGTTTGGTATGGTATGTTTTGGTGGTTTTGGTTTGTTTTTGGTTTTTTTGTTAGGTTTGGTTTTTTTGGAGGGGTTGTTTTTTTGTTTTGTTTTGGTTTTTGGGTTTTTTTTTGTTTTGTTTTGGCTTATCAGTTAGAAAATTAGAGCTGTGGACTTTGATTTTAACCTCTGGTGATAGTGAGTTGTGTTATGTGTGAAGGTCAGTGTAGGGAATAAAAAGTGACAGCATAGAACTAATTCTTTCTGCTTGTCCTTTAAATGGTCTTAAATTAAATGCAGTATAGGAACACATCCCTAACAAAACATTAGTTACTTCTACAATCTAGATTGTGAGCTACTGTTTTCCTTCTAGTTCAAAGATAAAATCTTAGGGGCATCTTGTTTACCACTGTTTTAACTTGTCCTGCCTTTGCTGTGGAATTTGGGGCACTCCTGATACCCTGCCTTGGCTAAAATCTGTAGAAGTGCTTATAACCCTGGCAGGTATATCAGGAAATGTGGGGAAGCCTCCTGGCTCTGTTTGGTCCCAGAAAGGGAGGGTGGGTGTTGTGTTGTGTGGAGCAGATCTCAGCCGTGTTTCCCCAGCAGAGACTGTGAACAGGATACAATAGGAACATATTGGGATGTCCTGGGGAGGCTGTACAGAGTGGTGTGCATACTCTCTGCACTCTGAGAAATGAAAGAACACATATTAATATTGTATTGGGGTTTTTTTAGTCCACAGAAATTAACAGATTACTTAAACCCCAAGTAGTCTTCATCCAGTGTTTAATATTTATCTGCACTTTTGCTTTCTAAAGTCTTTTGATTTTAATAGCAAATTTGAAATGTTTACTCTGTCAGTTTCTGCATCCCAGCTTTGGAGTGTGGTGTAAAAGAGCAAATAATTCCTTCCTAATTAAGAGTTTGTTGTATATTGAAGTGATTTTTGCATCCTTCCGAAACATCAGTGTGTACTTAGATATGTGCTGGGTATTGGTAATGATATTACTGTTTCTGTAGTAGTGCCATAATAATTAATTGACAGCTATTAAATAGCTTTAAAATATCCTTTTGTGTCTATTGTGTAAATTCACAGTATTTAGAAATAATCTTTTAACAATCTTTCAACGGGGAGAGTTGCAAATAGAAAGCAGACTATGTGTGCTGGGCTCTCTGGTGCATTTGGAGTGGCTGGGACAATAAAAAAGCAGGTTAGATGTAGAAACCAGAGTTGTAACTTTCCTAAAAGGCTCTGAGAAAAGAATTAGAATAATTTGAAGGAGAAATAATTTTATATGAAATTATTGTTAGGAATAACAGACTTTCTGAAATGTATTGGCACATTTGCTCGTCTAATTTGTTATAATTTTTACATCTTTATTGGCAGAGTTAAGTGGCTTGCATCTTTACAGCATAAGGTAATGAAATATAAGGGAAACTCAAGCATTAGTCACAGCTAGTAAGTCACTGAGCAAAGTGACAAAACACAATTTACAGCAAAGAAATTATTGTATTATTTAATGCTTTAAAGTTGTGCTGTATCAAAATGTTACTGTTGTCTAGCAAAGCAAAGGATGGGGCTAAAACTGTTAAAGGAAATGGAATAGTTTATTGTCCTGAAGTAGTGAAATTGTCAAGGGGCTGCTACTTAGTGTCATCTTTGACTGTCAGCTTTATTCACAGGATAATACGTGTAGCAGGATGCAATGTGTAAAATGTGTTTGTAATAATTAGAAGTCACCCGTGGAGATGTGTAAACCATAGATAAGTAGCTAGCATAATAAATTCCTAAAACCTACACACATTCTTACATGGCATGGATAAAAGTAAAGTCTTCATGTGGATTTTGTGGTGTGGAAAGGATGCAAGATCTTGAGCTAGGGCAGAGGATTGCCTTTAAAGTTGCTGTGCTGTGCCCTGTGGGGACTGTGTGTGCACAGCAGCAGCAGAGATGGCTGGCATTGTCTGGAGTGCAAGGGAGCTGCACTCCTCAGAGGGGGAATGATGGCAGGGGGAAGCGCGTTCAGGCTTCTCTCTGCTCCACCTGGAGGCAGGGTTGAGCTGACAAGCTTGGTGGTACACTTGAGTAAATGGCTCTGAGATGTAGGGAAAAAAGGGGGAAGGTTGTTTTTAACACGCTGTTCTCTGACAGGTGAAGGGCCCTTGTGTAGCAGCATTATTGTCCTGCTCTCATAGACCTAATTTCTGATGAGACTTTTCCCTTCTCACCTCTTAATCACTAGGTGTGAGGGTCTGATAAAAAGTGTTTTGATTTATATTGAGTTAATAGCCTCTAGAACAAAAATTTTCTGGGGCTGTTTTCTTGCTTTTTGTATCATCCTCACATTTCTCTCATCCCTGTTTCTGCATGTTTTAATTCCCATTATTCCTGTTTATCCTGTGCCATACATGCTTTCTTGTTCTGTTAGCTTACTGTGAAGCTTGAGTTTTCTGTCGTACAACTTCTGATGCAGCTCCTACTCAAGACTACCCTTCAGGGCTAGTATCTTGGCTTTGGACTCATAAATGCTGCCAGGATGAAGTATTAGGAGTTGTGCTTGGTTGTGAGTCAAATTGTTTGCAGACAGATTTATCTCTTCCTCTGCCTTTTCTTTTGCTGTTTCCCATTAAATTTTACCTCTGCTCATGCCCTTATCTGCCTCTTGCCTTATGTTTCCTTCAGCTGTATTGCTGTTGCTTTTTGGTACTTCATGAGCAACATTGGCAGTTCAGGACGAGCAAATCACATGACTGCTTTTTCCATTGCTTAGAAAAAAGCATTGTCCAGGGAAAATGGCACAGGCAGGATGGTTAAAGTTCTCTGGCAGCTTCTAAGGGGAAAGCTGCAGGGAGGTGGTCTGTTAAATGCATCTTTCTTTGCAGTCTCTTGCCAGATCAAAGCAGGTACACTGTGTCTGCTCAGGCAGTGTTATCCTGGAATAACAAACCCAGCTACAGCTGGTCTTGATCATTTCTGGTGGGATTTCATACTGGGAGCTGTGTGATGTGTCTTGGACTATTAGTACCTTAGCTCTGGTTGTATAATCTGTGTTGTGGGTTTAATGTGCTGTGGCTGCTGACACACCTGGCTTCATCCAGCAGAAAGTGTCTGGCAGAGCCAGTGTGGACCTGGAGCCAGTGAGGTCTGTGATCCTTTCAGTTCTGTTCCTCACCTTACATGTGTGGGTCTGCTTGGCTCAGGGTGTTGACTCATTGTGGCCTTGTCAGTTTTGTGTCACTCAGTGCATGCTGCAGTGCTGTGGATCTTCTTGCCTGGAATGACAAGAGGACATTGCAGACACTTCTTGTCTGGGATGAAAGTTGGTTATGTTCATTCTTGTGCTTTTAGTGCTAGACCTGATTTCTAACATGTGAGAGGCATGGATATAGGGACTGGCAGAGCATGAGGAGAGGCAGAAGCAATGTAAGAAGCATTAACAAGTCACATGGTTTCAAAGTAAATCAAAACCATAAGGAAGTCAAGATAGTAGTGTATTTTTTTATGAGGTGAGGGAGGATGGGTGTTATCCTGTATTGTCTCTTCCCTGGGAAAAAAGCATCTGTCCTGCTTAATGTTTATCAGTGACCTGGAGGAGGTGATGGAGGATGCCCAAATTGCAGATGACAGCCAGCAGTCAGTGTGCTGGAGGCTGCTTATTCAGAGGGACCTGGACACTGGGCCAAGACCAACCCTATGAAATTCAGCAAGGAGAAACATGGAGTTCTGTGTTAGGACTTACTGACTTCAGTGCCCTCTTCCTTCAGTTTTCCTGTGCTATTTCCTCCTCAGTTTTCCTTGCTGCCTTTCCCTAAATATGGCCCAAGACTTGTGCAGTCCTACAAGCTCTTCCCTCCCATTCCACAGTGAGTCTCATAGCCCTGTAGGCATTAGTCCCCCAAATGGGAAAGGTGATCTAGGCTCTATGGACCCTCATTGGAAGTTTTCAAGGCTCAGCTCAGTAAAACCTTGAGCAGCCTCATGTTCTACCAAAAGCTGATTCTGTTTTCAGCAAGAGGTTGAATTGGAGACCTCTGAGATCTGTTCCAACCTGACTTACCCAGTTACTCTAAAAGTTGTTGCTGAACTGTATATAAGTAAGTTCTCAGTCATTTGTTCTGTTTGCATCATAACTTGCTGATAATAATCTTTATTTTAAGTCTGCTTATTGCAGTCTTGATTGGCCTGTTGATGATACTTCAGTTACTTACAGGCTGCCAAAATACTTCCACTTCTGAATCACTGTTTGTGTTGAGTCTGTTAATGCAGTGCTAGCATTAGAAGCTGTATACTGTCTCTTAAATGTGATTTTGTTAAATCAGTGTTAGAAACTTGTCAGACTTGTGGACAAGTTTTAAACAAGTTATACTATTTTTTTGTTAAGATGCTACAAGTGGTACTTAAAATGTGGCAATATGGCATGCTATTGCATGCTGGGTTTTTTCTTTTTTCAGAGAATCAACTGTGTATCAGAAGTACTTGAGGTATGAGCTGTGAGGAAAATTCCACTCTAGGGCATCTAAGGCAGGACTTCTTATATTTTACTGCATGAATAAATTCAGGTATCTGTTCACTGTGTGCTGTGAATGAGCACAGTAAGGTGACAATGGAAATACTGGTGTTATAAATTAAGTTTTTAAAACTTCACAAGATGATCTGCTTTCATGGCTGACTCTGGTCTTTTTGAGAGGAGGGGAGAATTCCCTTTTGAACAGTCTTGGTGTTCCTAAACAGATGTTGGCTACTTAAACAGTAGAGATCCAAAATTACAGTGGTCCACATCCTGGAGCAGTGCCAGAGCAACAGGGCTGGACTGAGATCAGCAGTGTGGTAAAGCCCAGTACCTGGAAAATATGGATGTCTGGACAGCAGTGTTGTGCATTCCCAGTGGTTATCTGGAATGGGGAGTTATGGGGGCTGTGGCACAAACATTCACACAGTTAAAACTTCAGCACCCAGGCAGTTTGTGGTTTGGCAGAGTTCTGTTGGTTGGGTGCACAAAAGGTTGGGGGTTTTTTTAATTAAAAGTTGATGGTGATTCTTAGCTGGCTTTTCTTTTTAGGGGTGTGGCAGCTGTGTTGGTGTCCCAAGTTGAACGCTTCAGAGTGCAAGTGCTGATGCAGGAGTGTGTGTGCTTGTATGGCTGGCATGGCATAAGAGTGACAACTGTACATGGATGCAAAATTGCTCTTCCCAGGACTTAGGGGATCACAGTCCTAGATGATTCTGTTCATGTGTTCCATAAGTCACTGTGTCTGTAGCATGACTTCCTCAGAGCAGCTGTTTCTGCTGTCAAAGCTAAGGCAGCTCAGAATTTCATCATCATGGTCACAGTTTCATCAACAAACTTTTGTGATCACTTCCATCTTAATCTAAGGCAGTATATATCCTCTTCTAAAGCCATCACTGCTTTGTTGTGGCAAAGGATTAAAGCAGTCATTTGGTTCTTCAATACCCATTTTAGCTTTACATGGTGTTACTTGAAATTCCAAAAGAACTGAATAGTGTAAGCTCCATGTTTTGATATTTATCAGCACTGTAAGTGTTACTTATTAGGTTCTCTTGTAAGACCACAGAGATTGTTTCCTGCTGTATTTGGTACATAAAGCACAGAGGGAAAGATCAGCAGTGATAATTTTTTGTTGTTTTGGTATGATTTTTTTAAATTATTCTCTGGATAAAGTTCTAGCTTTCTGCTCACTATTGAGCACATGCCCCACAGCTACCCTAACATGCAGGGGCACAGATTGACTTTTGAAGAGAAATGGATTTTTGAGATCTCCCTTTCCAGTTTTTTTTTTTTTGTGTGTGTTGTTTTTTTTTGGGTTTTTTTTTTTTTTGTTTTTTTGTTTTTTTGTTTTTTTGTTTTTCTCAGAGGGAAAAATGAAAAAAATTTATTCATCTTGGCAAAAGTGCAGTTCTGTTTCAGGGAGACAGCCCAGTCTACATGGGTTTGATCATGTTTCCATCACTGTGCTTGAGTACCTTGAGGATGGGTGGGAATTGTTGTAGTTATCATCTTTTAATAAAAGTGTCTCCTTTTTTCTGTCCTTCCTATTTCAGATTTAGCCTTGGAATCTAATCCATCTGATCATCCCAGAGCAAGCACAATTTTTCTGAGCAAGTCACAAACAGATGGTAAGCTAAGGTTTTTTTCCACTTTAACAAAAACCAGGAAAAATTTGGAAAAGTAAACAAAAGTAACAGCTCGAGAACAGTGCTTCAATTTTTTCAAAGCATAGGGATTAGTAATTTATGTATTTACACAGAAACTTGTTTGTAGACCATTTTACTTAACACTTAAAATCACTTGATCTTTAAAATGCTTAAGTGTCAGTTTTCAGAATGCAAATCCTAGTAGTCTGAAGGAGCAAGGCTCTCTTCATTAGTGTAATTCAAGTTTCAAGCAGTGGTGGATTTTTTAATGACCAAGGACTGTTTCAAAAATTGTTTTAAAGTAAAAAAGTTGTAGTGGAAAAAAGTTAATTTTCCTGTAATAAATAATAAGCCTAAGCCATTAGTCTATATCAGTTACTTTTGAATATGTTGTTTTAAACTGTTTGAATAGTTTCAGAGGATAAATATTTTCCAGTCCCAGTTTTAATTATATAGATGTATTGGGATTCTCAGTTTCTTTGCAGATCCTGTATTTAAGTAATAACTCAATTTTCAGTTTCTTTGCAGATCCTGTGTTTACCTCATAACTCAGTTTTGAAACAATTGCTATAGCTTATGCATTCCAAAAGGCTGTTAAAAAGTGGAGGCATTTCTATATTGCACATATAAAAAATCTGTTGTCAAATTCTGACAATAGGACATTTTGAAGTTGCAGCTAAAACAAAGTCTAAGATAATCTTTTTAAATGCTTCTGTTTCTTTCGTTGTTGGTTCTTGTTTGAAGCACTGTTTTGCTAAGAAAGTGATGCACTTGAGGTTGCATGTGTTGATGGAAAGCTGCAGTGTGTCTTTTAACTTGGCACAGCTTTGCCACAGAAAAGAATTATTTTGACAGGTCTGTCAGTTGCTGTCCTGCTATTCAGTCTTGTGGCAAGTGGTAGAGTTGTCAGTTGTATCAACTTTGCACTGCTCAGATAATCTGTGAGCAGTGGGAGCAAGACTAGCCTGGTTCTCCAGAAGAGATGATACCAAAGAGATGTAAAGACCTCTTTTTGAGGGCCCTCTGAGGTCAGTCTTCAGAGAGCCAGAGGGCCTGAGCTGCTCATTCAGACACCTCTGAGATGAGCAGTGCTGGAGGTGCAGCTCACACTGACAGAGTTCATGAGCAGTCACTGTGCTGCCTTCCAGCTCTGCTCTGAAATGCTCCAGCTATGTGAACAGCCTTCTTGGGGTAGTATTGCTTCTAAATTTCATCTGGATTTCTTCAAGTGAAGTACATCGAATTGTGTAGACTTGTGTTCATGTAGAAAAAGGCTCCTTGAGATGAGGTAGCAACTATTAAATTATTCTCTGAAATTTATATTAAATTAATTAATTTTTATGGAGAAGTTGGGCAGAATAATTTATTTTCTAATTTCCCTTGTTCTTCTTTAGTTGACCTTCCATAGAATTTGTAGAATTGATATCCATAAGTTCTCTCTCAGTGAGATATTACCGGGATTATGAGTTTTGATTTATGAAAAAAGACTAAAAAAATGTGGATACTCTTTTCCAATTGCCAGTTTTTCTAAAAATGTAAGAGAATGTGTCCTGCTCAAGAGTGGTAATGATCTGAGGTCAGAGCTGTGGAGAGGTGCCTGTCCATGCAGGTCACATTTGTATACTTAGTGCATGTGTGCAGCTCTCCCTAACACTGTTGTATTGCTGCTGTCACAGCTGGAAGTTTAACCTTGCAGTCTTTTTTGAAAGACTAACACAGTTTAAAATGAAAAATGATCAAATGACATGGTTGCAATTATATGATAAATAGGTGCACATCTTGTGCCAGCATCTTCTGTATAGTGAAATACCCTTTTACCTTCTGCTAATGGGAGGAGAGAGAACACCTAAATAATGCTGGGCACCTCACTCGCTCCTTGTGTGCCTTTGGCAGGCTCAGGGTGGGCTGGTTTTGCTTCTGTTTGCTGTTGGATGTTGGACGTGGGCTGTTTGAACTATCTGGAATCCTCCTGGTTTTCATGATACACAGCATCTTTTCAAAGCTGAGACATTTTTCCCTTTATTGTGATGGGAAGTAGTTGTTCCTAAATGTACAAGTGGGTAGACAGAAGGAGTATGTAGCTTTACTAGCTTGATAAAACATGATATTTTTTTCTTCAAACTACTTTTCCAGATAAAACTTGTTTTTTTTTTCTCAAACTACTTTTCTAGACACCTAAAATAAAATTTGAAACTTCTAATACTCACATACTTTAGAAAACTAGGTTAATAGAATTGCTTTATTGAATGTAAATTGGGAAACCTTTCAGTTCACATTATTTTTCCTTCTTTCTAGTGCGAGAGAAGAGGAAGAGTAACCATATAAATCATGTAAGTAAACTGGATTCTGTGAAAATAATATTAGGATATTGGGCCAAAGACAAATTCAAGGAAACAACTGTAATAGTTCTAGATATATAATCTTACACATGTTCCAGATCTTCCTTAGAAGGGTAAAACTGAACTAACTTTGCCTGTCTCTAAGCAATAGGCAGGCCCAATATCACAAAGCATAGAATGACTGATGTCAAAAGAATAATTTTTTTGTTGTTGTCAGTTTTAAGTACTTTAGAACAGTAAGATAGAAAATATAGGCCAACCTGTCTGTATTTTTTAAAACAAAAAATAAAACTATGTTAATTTCTTAGCTGAGATGGCAGGTCTTGAATGATTTGCTGATTGAGTACTGCTACAGGACTTAATTTAAAAAGTGCATCCAGTGTGAAAAGAGAATAATGAACAAATATCATCAGTATGGTAAACAAGTGACTCTCCATTAGTTTTAAAATCTGAAATTATGCTCTGAGCTTCTTCCACAAATATTAGTTGGTTTGGACACTTCACTTACCAAAAAACCAGCCAAAACAAAAAATATGCAATGCCATTAATAGGTGGATAAAAATCATTGACTAGTAAAGGTAAGAGTGGAAGTTAGTAACAAAGCTTAAAAATATCAAAAGTGTCTACTGATAAAGTACTGGTAAGATAATGGCATTTCAAGTCTCTTATTTTGCATGATAATGCAAGGAGTGGGAGTGATTCTTTTCCCTTTTTTTCTCTTTTTTTTTTTGTTACAATTCCAGCTTTGGTCTGCCAGGACCAAGGTGAAGTGTGATTAGAGTGTTTTTGCTGACAAACTTCATCTGGAATGGGAGATATTCCCAGGCAGCTGATGAGTTTTGAAGGGTGTCAGCATTTTCATATTTAAGACTTTCAAGTTTTAGACAAGGAATTAAAAAAAATTCTGGTGAAAACTAGTGAATCTTGAATTGCTTGATTAAAATTCCTCCCTCAATTATGATGTCCTGTCTCTAGTGCAAGGCATTCTCTGAAAATGCTCAGGGAAGCCTGGGTAGGTTTATATTGAAAGATTTCTCACAGTACAGAATGGACAGGATGAGGATGGATGATGGAGCATATTGCTAGCTCTAAATAATAAAAATAAAAGTAAGGGTAATAGTAGTACTCTGCTTCCAGATGCTAAACATGTGTGTGAAGGGAGCCATGTCAGGAAAAGGTTTCTTTTTTTTGAAACTGTAACATGACAAACCCCCAAATGTTAAAGTGGATAACCAGAAACTGGAAAGGTATAGGGTGTAAAAGAAGGGAGAAGGTGATTATGGAGTCACAGGGAAATCTAGTAGAGTACATCACAGAGAGGGAAGACTGGGACATAAACTGAGAAGAATGGAATGGGAGAGAACTGGAAATCAGGATTTGCTGCTTTAGCTCAGCTGTTTCTGCTGTAAATTATCTAAAATCATGTTGTGTATTACAAGGGATGGTTTATAAATTTATCTTACACAAAGGAACTAGATGGCTGCAGGGTAGCTTAAATTGCAGCAGCAGCCACTTGAGGTGTAAAGCCAGAATTCAGTGTACTAAACAAAAGCTTACAGAATCCCTCTTCTTGAATGTATTTCAGTTCTTCTTTTCTTTTTTTCCTCCCAAGGTTTCTCCTGGGCAGCTTACGAAAAAATACAGCTCATGCTCAACAATATTTATAGATGACAGCACCGTCAGTCAGCCTAACCTTAGAAGCACAATAAAGTGGTAAGGACCCTTCTCATCACCAAGGGCTTGTAAGAGTGGCATTGTAAGGGTTATTTGGGATTTTCTGGGGGATCTGTCTGTTCCAAAGCCAACTGCACCCTTGAAATGGGAAAAGCACAGGGCTCCTGCTGCAGGTTGGTCATGGAAGGGGTGTAGAGCTCTGGGTAATTGACTGCTGGAGAGAGCTCTTGTTTCAGTCACAGAGCTCATGGACTGTCCTGTTTCAATGCTGTCCTGGTTGTGCACTTGAGGCAGTGCAGAAGTGTGTCAGCACTGTGGCTTTGGGGGTCCCAGCTGTGGGTTTCTCTGGGTCTACATTGAAGGCACTTGAGACAGTAGCTCATGTTTGGACTCACGTGTTTATTATTTCTTATCAGTAAAACACTCTCACTGCTGTGAGTTCAGCAGCTTTTCATTAGAAGGCACAAAATAGCAACACTCTTGTTACAAGGTCTTTTAAGTCTAAACCATCCAATTAAGAACTGACACCTAGGATTATTTTCCCTTTTAACCCAGTAACTGATCCCACAGAGCCCGCAGTGCAGACTTTTCTGCCCAATTACAAAATGCCACCCAAACCCATGAAGAAGAAGGAAGAAGCATGAAGAAGAAACACAGGATGACACCCTGTGCCCTCCATCTTGCTTCCATCCACAACATACTAAAAATCTCCAAACCTGAATTTCTTACCAAGTGATACACCTACACTACTCTCTGTAAACTATTTCACACTTTTGTGGATTCCAGTCTATCTTGAAGTCTAGGAAACTTTCTCCATGAATGAGGGTCAAAGTCAGTGCTCCCCTGTGGGTCAGGGCACCCCAGAGCAGACAGAGAAATATTCCCAGTGCTCTGGGTTTCCACATCTCCCCCTTCTCTTTGAATCAGAACCACTCTTTTGACAGCCTCATCCATCATCCATTGGATACACTAAAGTAGACATGGCACAAATATTGAAGGGGGACTGTGACACCAATCCATATGTGCACACCTTTCTTCAAAAATTCTCTCCATGCTGGTGCAAGATTAAACCAACTGAACGCACTATCCAGCCATGACCCATTCTCTTCCCCAAGTTTGGCCACTCCATCTTCCAACTGTTGTATGCTTTCATGAGTAGATTTTGAATGATCAGACAAATTCATGCAACACATTCCTTCAAATTTCTCACATCCATGTCCATGCACTAACAAAAGATAATCAATTGCTGCTCTGTTTTGCAGAGTCGCCTGTCTTACACCTTGAACATCAGCTAATAAATTGCTCAGTGGCAGAGAGGCAGCACAAGAGTGCTTACTCAACCAACACCCCATTTGATCCAATTGCTTCAAGGCCACTCCTGCAGCTGCCTGTGGCAGAAGCAGAGCTGTTATAAATCTCTGGCCTTTTTTCCATGTATTAACATTATCATCACAATCGGGGTCTTATCAACTGACAGATCTTTTCCCTCTATGTCTTTGTTCCCTTATCATTGTCATGTTGGGTGTCAGTAAAGAAAGTCCCAATGCTGCATGGGCCACCTTTGACACTGGATGGGATGGCAGGCCAAATTCTGTCCCACAAATGAAAAAGATTCCTTGTGGTAACTGCAGTGGAACCTTGTTGGATGCTGTGATCATCCTTGCTGTGAAACTGCACCGAGATGTCACATTTCTATATATAATGTGATTTGGGGTCACATCTGTTATTTTGTCCTTACTTTGTTTTGAGCCAGGAAGACTAAATGCTATACAGAAATCCGTCTTCACAGAGCCAAGAATTTCCAATTCTTGAGGTTCATTAAGAGCTTCAGGAAGAAATTTGGTCCAAACTCCCCTTGTTTGAGCCATAAACACTGCACTGACAACTTTGTCAACCATCTGTCAGATGCACATTGGACCACACCCCATATTTCACTTAAACTATCATCTAACAAAAATTCTACAACATCACTGATTCCCACACCCATGAAGAAACCCAAAGTCCACAATCTTCTGTGGGCAAAGCACAAGGGTTGGAATGTCTGTGCAGTCCACATCTGTGTGTCTTCTTCCCTGCTTGTGGAGCAGTCAGTGTTTTCTTGCACTTGATAGAGTTTCACATTCTTCACCGAAATCTACCTGGACTTTGTACCTGTTAAAACACAAACAAGTCCACATCCGTGCAGGGACTGGAGGATTTTCTCAAAATCCCAGAGGTGAAGAATGGGTCCTGATGTGAAAATAAAACATTGATCAGTTCTGTTTTGCAAAATTGCATAGAGAAATATAAGACATCAATATAAGTTGCTATTACTAACGTTCTTTGGTTATGAACAGGAGAAAACATCAAGAGCAAAACAATGCATGTAGTAAAGAAGAAACTCAGAACAATTAGGAATCAATCAGATAATACACATAATCAATAACACAGGTGAAATCATACAGTTACCAAGCACTGCAACACTGAACTGTCATTCCAGAGTCTGCAACAGCTGCTAAACCTTAAAACAACAGAAAATTGGAGAAATCATGTCCAGATTCATGTTTCTCCAAACTCCCTCTGAAAATAGGCTTGGCTGTCATATATGGTCAAATTGCCAAGCCAAAAGGGCTTGAATACTTTTTGATGCAGAAGACATCTGGGTTGATTGTCAATCACTCCATCCAAGTAGAGCTTTCCCAAACGCTCTTGTCTTCAGAGACTTTTTGGGTAATGGAATCATTACTAATACTTTTATCTTTACGTGGTGGGAAGCATTTTTCACAATAGAAGATTTCCATCTATATTGTATTTGGAATAACACTGATTTGCATAGTGTTCCCTTTTTTCTGCATCTTGGGCAAAGGCCTGGCGCTTTCGCACTTTTCTCTGGTCTGGACACTTCTTTTTCATGTGTCCATATCTTCTGCCTCTGAAGCATGGTCCTCCAGCAAATGTTGCTGCCATCCCTTCTGTGGAGCCAGCCCGTTGAAGAGCTGGGCTCAGCGCCTCGAGCGTTTTCAAGAATCCTTTGCGCTGCTCTTGAAGAATTTTTCCAACCAGTTCTGTCCAAACGCCCCGGATTTCCACATGTGGGTTTGAAAGGGAGTTCAGGTCACACTGAAAGCTAAATCAAGAAATTCTTGACCTGGGAAAACTTGAAATGGATTTTTGTGTGGAGTTGCAGGAAAAGTTGTAGGGCTGTGTTTGGTACTCTCCAGTGATATTAGTCTGCCCTCTAGTTGTGGAAAACCAGCATGTTGCTGACTTAGGGTTTAGTTCTGTCCTGTCTGTCTTTTCTTCACAAACTTGTTATTTTAAGTAGGTGATAATTATGTACTGCAATGTAAATGGCTGCTGGAGCTATTTTTCTGGGTACCAGAAAGTCAATTATTTGCACTTAGATGATGCCAGCTGAGAATTGAGAAGAGAGTTTTATCAAGTAGATAGAGGCCCAGAAGGCTTTACAGATTTAATAGTGTAGTAGAGTTTGGAAATGTCTAAGTTGATATGTTACTTTAAAATTTGGTTACAAACAAAGGTATGCAGCATGTCACTTCTCCTTTTCTAGAGAAAAACAAAACAAAAGCCTAAAAAATTATGCTTGTACCATTTTGAAGTGACAGCATGCATTTTGTACAGTGACAGCAGGTCAGAACTGTTCATCATAGGTTCCTGTGATGGCAGTGTTCCTGTTACCACCACGAGTAAAGAATCTGAAATTTTCCACAGTAGATGAGTGTTAATATATGAAACCTATTGCCTCACTTAGCAGAGACTGAAATCTGTTCTTGTCCACTTCCTGGATTTTGCTGGTATAATACCATCTTTATTATTCTCTTTTTTAGACAGTTTCTAAGTTAGACAACTAGACAGGAGTTCATGTAAGATGAACCTCCATCAGGTTAAAATATCTGCAGAATCTCTGCAATGGTATATGTAACACCAAGGAGAACTTACATTTTAGTTGGGAATAGTCTACATTTGCACTAAATATCACCTAATCAGGAAATTAAGGTATATATTGAAAATGTCACTTAACACTTATTTTATTGCACAAATATCTATACAATTAATGTGAAAGTAGTTTGGCAGGCAGATTTGATTTGCCCAACTTCTGTCCAAACAGTTAAACATCAGAAATGAGATGTGTAGTGCATGGGGATGGGAGAGGAGGTCACTGCAAAATAGATTTGTAACATTCCACTGAATGACAGCTTTTGCAGTGGAATAGTGTGCCTGGAAAATGCTTTGTTAAATCTTTTTTAATTTTCTTTTTTGTAGTGTAACATTAGCAATATTCTACCATATAAAGAACAGGTGAGTGAACTTTTCCTTTGCTGAAATAGAATAACTTTCTTTTGGAACCAGGGATGTAAAATTACAGTATCACTAAGACTAGAAAAAACCTCTCAAGATCGTAGAGTCAAATATGGTCTTGGTCACTTCAGTGACCGCTGGTGAAACTTAAAGGAGGTGAAAACTCTGGCACTGTATGCTGAATGTGTTTTCTCTTTGTACCCCCTCTTGAGCAGCTGTGGAAGGGTCAGTAATGCACCCATCCAATGGCACATAAAACTCCAGAACAGGGAGGGAGGAAAACACACTTAACTCACCACAAATCAGCTTTAGACTTTGTTCAGCTTTTCCTGGGTACAGAGGTATGGATTAGTTTTGATGGGTGAAGGAGCACTCTGTCCATGTGCAAGTCACTCTTGCCATTACAGCTAGTTCCAACATACACTTCTGAACTACAGCTGAGCTTTTGAAGTAATGCTATTAATGAGTTTCACCTAGTTTCACATTTTGGGGAGAACTTTAGTAAGCATAATATAAGAGCATGGAAAGCTATTCATTGTTTAGCATCTTAAATATTTAATTGTAAGGACTCATCATTAAATACTTTGCAAAAATACAAAGTAGCTCCATACCATATTCTAGGAAAAGCTGAACTATATAAAATATGTCCCTTGATCCTATTTAATGAACAATGATTTTTAGTAGAACATAGTATTACCAATTAAGTCTTATTGCTAAACCAGAGACTTTTGTTTTGTAGAGATTCTGACAGATCATTGGATATTTTTGATGAAAAATCTCACCCTCTCACAGTAAGTAATTTTTTGTCCTCTAAGTATATATTAGTAACATCTTGATTTATATGGTATAAGTCATAAAAATGTATTAGCACCAGGCCACAGTCAAATTGATCCTTAATTATGTCTTTATATATAATACAAAGTGCAAACAGTGACTTTTGAGATCAGCTAGGTCATGAATAGAGCCCAGTCTAAATGTTACAAACTACATTTGATTTTTATGCTCTGACTATAAACAGAAACAATCATGTGCCAAATTCTTCTGTATTCCGTGTCTGAAGTTTCTTGTTTGTCTCTTTTCTCTCCCTCTTTAATAACTGGTTTATTATAAGTGTTTTCTGTTTCTTTAGGAAGTCATGGTTAGTAGATATGTGCCTAACATTTTAAATGACTGCAGACAGGAGAATATAATACATGAAGCATCACACAAAGTAGGCAACAGTGAGCACGGCCCTTAAAAACTGGAAAGGCAACATTTTAAGGCAAATGTGCTTGCAGTAACAGCAAGGGGCATTCCGGATGTGATTTCAGTGTGACTGGTCCTGGTACACCTTTTTAGACACTCTTAAAGATGCAAAACCTCACAGTACAAGGAAGCTCAAGAGTAAAGCATGTGCTTTTCACATCCAGTTTGAGCACCCCTAGCTTAATGCCTTCCTACAGAACCACTTACTTTGTTTTTCATGTGAAATTAATTTATCAAAGATCCAGCAGCTTTAAAAATTGAATTTGCTCTGGGAGTTACTTAAGTGAATGCAGTGTAACCTACTTCCTGGATCTCATTTGTTAATAAACAGATTTTAATAAACATGTTAATATTTTAAGTTTGTTAAAGTTTCATCCCTAAATAGGACTGACTGTGCTAGGAATTTTAAAGTGCAATATAAATAAATACAACTCTTTATTCAATTAAAAAAAAAAAAGAACTTCAGGACAAGAGCTATATTCAAGATTTCTTGTATGGATTGTAGCACTTCAGAGCAAAAAGTGTGCACCAAAACTATTTTATGTCATGGTTGAGACAGTCGCAACACAAAGCAACACTCCATTTTCAGAAGGCTTCAAATCCTTTTTTATTCTAGCATGTATGTTTTTTATACTTTCTTTAAAAACTCCTGAGTTTACACTTTACTCATTGGTCAGAAAAGACAAAGTGCTTATTGGAATAGAGAGTTGCAGGTTTCTCTTACTTATCCTTCTCTCTTTCTTGGTTTCTGTGTCAACGACCTTGGTAGGAAATTCTTTCAGGGGTAAACATGGATCCTCTTATCAAACTTCTCTCTGTCTCAGAGAAGTCACTGTAAAACATCTTCCACAATTTTAAATGCCTGAATCTGTTGTTTTGCATTCAAAATTATTTATATAAGAGGAACTCCATCAGACAATTTCTTTATTTAACAACCTGACATCCTTTGATCCTTTCATATTGCCTCCCTCCTTCTCTTTCATTAAATGAGAAGACAATCATTTTGTCCTCTGGGGAACACTTAAAGGTCTCTTCTGTCTGACTGCAGCATACAGACAGAAATAGAGTTAGGGCTGATTGTCACACTTTTGAGGGAAAGGCACACATGGTTTGTTCGTTTCTATAGCAATGGTGTTTTTGCCTGGGTACCTGCTGTTCCTTCAGGAAGGTTAATTAGCAGGAAGGAATCTCTGAACACCTTGTCTTCTAAAGATGCAGTCACAAGGAGTCCAACCCCGGCTCTGTTGACCCTAATGGAGCCCAGGTACCAGTATAATGGATTTAGTCACAAATACCAGTCTTGGTGCTTCCTTTCTCACTTCCAGTGTCCTGGTTTAAAACAATTTAAAAGGAGAGCACTCTGGAATAAGTTGCCTCCATGTATAGGTTCAACCAATCCCTTTCCACCAATAAGGAATGAACACAAGTAGATGTAAGTGAAAAAATAACAGTTTACTAACAAACAAAACAGCAACAAACAAAAACTAACAGTAAATAACTGCTAAATACCAAACTACTGACTCTCACACCCTGTGGGAACAAGGAGAGACCCAAAATGCCAGAAATACCCTTCCCGAGATGAGAAGGCCACTAAAAGCAGTCTCTCTGAGACCAGGAAAAAAACACCAAAAAGAGAACCCAAAATGGGCAAAGGCAAGACCAAGCAGCTGGCAAAGCCAAGACCACCCAGCAGCAGGGCCCAGCTGCCTTCCAGAGCCAAGTTTAAAAGCACCTGCGACAGCACCCACCCATCCCCAGCTTTGCACAGCAGGCTCCTAAGACACAGTGATGGTTTTTGGGCAAAAATGGATGAGGAATACAATACCATTTTGGGTTATCTCAGGACATCCAGTCAGCAAAAACGTGCTTCAGATGTGGTTTTGTACCACGTGTAGCACAGGAATGAGGAGTGTTCCTGCTATTCCTCATGTTGCATGGCCCCCCTGCAGAGGTAACCTCTGTTGGTCAGTGGTGTATTAGAAGGCTGTATGGGCAGTATTAAGTTAAATTACCTCTGCATTTTACTTGACAATGCTCCCCAGCTGTTTTAAACTAGAAAACCATAGGAAAATGCTGCTTTGCTTACCTTACAACTACTAGCTTGGTGTCGAGCAGCTGTGCTGTTCTCAGCTGCTGTCCTGACCATACTGCAGGTCTAACTTGGACTGTAGACAGAAATCTATTCAGTATCAGTCTTGCAGAACCTGTGTGCAGAGTTGGAGCTCTTGAAGTTTCATACCTCCAGAAAAAGTGCTAAATATCAGAACATATCTCAAACACTTACTGTGCAATTGCTTTTATGGACTGTTTATTTCTGAGCTTTTCTTCTCCCCTGTGTTTAGAAACAGTTTAGCACTGTGTCAGAGTTAAATCTAGTCTTTCATTAGCTTTGTTGTCTTTGGGAATCTCTCAAGAATGAGCCCTATGAAGGCAGTGTAAATTACCTTCTAGTTCTACCTGTGACAGAATTACTGCCATGTGTTCTTCAGTGCTTCCTCAGCTGGAAGAGGAATCTCATGAAGTCTGTTAATTTTGTCTTTGGAAGAGCCATTGTTTCCCTGGTGTGTATATACCTGTGATTTTCTTGCAGGAAGAAGCTTTTTTTTTTTTACATCTCTTTCAGTCTGAAGAATGTTTCATGGACAATAGTTAGCACCTAGCAGTGATGATGGTAGTTCATGCTCTTTCCTGTTGGCCGTACAGATCAAGCAAGTGTTCAGAAGAGAGATACGAGCTAAAGCTCCTGTGTTTTGTTTGGAATGTTTGCAATATTGCAAGGCTGCTTCTTTCAGGTTATAAATCTGTGACAGGAAATGGGTGTATACACCTCAGTGAGAAGAAACAAGCTGTTCTTTGGAGTCAGTGTGAAGTAGGCAGCTTTTCAGTAACTCCAAGAACTTTCTTTCAGCGGGAGGAGGTCCCAGATGACTACTACAAGCACGACCCTGACCACAAGCACATCTACCGCTTTGTTCGGACGCTCTTCAGCGCGGCACAGCTGACAGCAGAATGTGCAATAGTCACACTGGTAAGGGCACTGCTGCAGCTCCTGCCTCTGCAGGGCTTTCCCCCTCCTCCTGCAGAGATCTGGGCTGAACCGGCAGTGAAATAGTTCAGAGTATCTCATGAAACCCTGTTAATGACAGCACAGTACAAGTGAGTTCATTATAGATTTCTAAGTAGTCACAGAAGTGATTAAATAAAAGGGCAATTCCCTTTCCTGTATATAAATATGTAATGCTTAATTACTTGCCCAATAAAACCCTGTTTTGTTTCATAATACATAACTCGCTGAAGAAGCTTGAGAAGAGCAGAATAGTGGGATTGTGATTAGATCATACACAAAGACATTCTTTATTTCAGCTGTGTGCAGGGGAAGGTGTTAGTTTTGAGTTCATATTAACTACAACAGTCTACAGGGACAAAGAGTCAATCCTATAGGAACTCTAGGAGAGGATCTTTCTCATTATTATGTCCTTCAATCATTGCCATCTTTCTACCAAACTTTTTTTTTAATTAGGCCAAAGAGGCGATAATTTTTTCCCCAGGTGAGATGGAGGTGCTTAGAATTTAAGAACAATATTAAGATAATAATCTCATTACAGTTTGTTGTTTGATTTCAGAAAGTATGATGGATTAAAAAATTTATCAATGACAATGATTTTTTATTTACATATATATATATTTGTGTGTGTGCATATATGTATATGAAAGGAAATTTAAATACCACAACATGTATAATTGCTACTTTAGACTGTCTCTCAAACTGCACTTTGTTGCACACTAAACTTCAGTCTTCATTGCAGCTTCTTTCTGAAAAACAGTGTGAAAGGAGAACAGAACTGTCACCAAAAGACAGTACAGCAATTAAGCAAACATAGTTTGAAGGACTCCCTTTAATACGGAAATGAGTAATTTAAAAAGCTGAATATTTACAAGCTGTTGAAACTCTGAAAGTAGTTGGAGGTTTTTTCTTTTTCAAATAAAGGCACGCAATTTTGACAGAACAAGATGACAGCTAACCCTAGGCAAACTATGTGAAGTGTTTACAAAAAATGGAGTTAGCTTTTAAAGTGAATTTTACCACTAGATGGCCCTGTTATTATAGGAACACCTTCAGGCTATTGGAAAGCTACAAGCTAAGGATGGGAAGAAAGCATGGAGAAAACTCAGTGACAAAGATCAATCCTTCCCTTAGACCTTAATAGGTGGAGCTTCCCTTACCCACTAATTCATCTGAAGTGACATTAGAAACTTGGATTTAGATGAGGGAATATAAAATTAAAAACTATTTTTATTCAAATTTGAAAGTGCATATTTCTTAATACATGGATCATTATAGGAGTGTGAATAGTAGAGAATTTTCAAGGAAGAGAGAGATTCAACATCCTGGAGTTGGTTGAGATCTCATGGGAGGAAAAGAGCAAGGCACATCTTTGGGCTTGTCTCACTGCCTAAGCAGTTGGTGATGGAAATGAAGGGATTGAAGTCTCTTCTAGACAGGGTAAGAGAAATAGCACTAAAGGCCTTTCACTGTGGAAAGACAGCGATTAACACATCTTTGTCCCATCACTAGAGAGCAAATGCAGGGTTTAGCTCTTCCTGTTAAGCTCCAAGTGCTGAACCTGAACCAGGATGAGAGGTTAATGTGGTGTGCAGTGATCTGCTACCCAGGCGGGCCCTAAGGAGAACCTGCCAGTGGTGTGTGACTGGGTGACAGAGCTGGAGCAGCGTCTCCCCAAAGCAGCAGTGCTCATTGCTCAGAACTCACACCTCACTAGCTGTTGTGTGCCCTGGTGGTCCAGCTCTTGGGGGAAAATAAAAAATGCAACCTATAGCTCCTGAAAATTTGGATTCTTAAGTGTAAGTAGTAATGACTGATACTTATGTTGACACACTTAACAGTAATAAATAGTCCTGTTGGGCTGGCATGTTTGCTGCTCAGCTCTGCTCCAGGTCTTAATTACACACATGTAATTGTGGGGTTTTGTTGTTTGGTTATTTTCCCTTCTTTGTATAGGTTTATTTGGAAAGGCTTTTAACCTATGCAGAGATTGACATATGCCCTAGTAACTGGAAGAGGATAGTCCTAGGAGCTATTCTGCTGGCTTCTAAAGTCTGGGATGATCAAGCTGTCTGGAATGTGGATTATTGCCAAATACTGAAGGACATTACTGTTGAGGACATGTAAGTTGCAAGGTTTGGGTGGTCTGCAGTGGTGGGGTTTTGTTTTTTGGGTTTCTTTGGGGGGGGGGGTTGGGTTTTTTTTTGGTTTTGTGGGGTTTTTTTGGGTTTGTTGGGTTTTTTGTTTTGGTTTTTTTGTTTGTTTGTTTTTTGTTTGTTTATTTGTTGGTTTGGGGGTTTTTTGGTGAGGTTTTTTTTTTATTTATGGTTTTTTAAATAACACATGAACATGCTGAAAAAATCTCTCTCTGTTGCTATGATAGATACATATATATAAGGTGTATATTTAGTGTCCGGCCTCATTCTCTTTTTTACCTCAAGAAACTTTGGATAATTACCCTACTTTGAGACAAATCTCTATTAATAGTTTTAATGACTTATGTGAGTGACTTCAAAGTTAGTTTTCTTTACCTTCTTAATCTCAGTGATGAGCCATGGAACTAAACTGCCCAATTTATAGTCTTATCAAAAGGTTTCCTACAAGGAAAAAAAAAAGTGAACTAAATTTGTCCCCTGCCTTTTCTGTTTTAGAATTTGAAGAATTGCAAGGTAAACCATAACTTGGGACTTTAATGTGTGCTTGTGTATCCAGTTAAGGCCTAAACATCTCGGGGTCTGAGCTCTAGTGCAGCTGCTGGCCAGCAGGTGTTGTGTGGGTAGCTGGGGTTACCTGTGTTACACACAGCTACTGCTACTGCTTATCCTCTCTGGGTAGATTCTTAGATGTGCTTACAGTGCTGAAAACAAAGTCCTCAGTCTTATTACTGCTTGCTTTTGTAAGGCTGTTCCTTCTGTCTTAGATTTCAGTTTTTCAGAAATTTTGAATCTGCTGTCTTTTCTTGCCGCACTCAGCTTTTAAGCCAGATTCTGCACTATGGGAAGATATTCATCCTCATGGCTCCACGCTCATACTTTGGGCTGGAGCTGTGTTTTTGTGAACTGTAGTTGGCCCATTAGGTTTTCTGTTAAATTCCTTCTCACAAAGATCTATTTCAGAGCTTTGAAAGGTCAATATTTTTGTTTTAATTCTGTTTGTTAGCTTGTTCTCCTATTTCTCTTATTATCACAGGTAGAAATTATACAAGTCCAGCTTAAAACACCAGGCTTTCTGGCCTTGCTTTCATGAGATGCTTTGTGTGTTTGAGTTGAATCACAGGGCTGTGCCCTGAGCATGTGTGCAGGCCTGTGCAGGGACAGCCAGTTCTAGCACAGGAGCAGACTGAGCTGGCAGAGCTCTGCACACAGCAGTGGGAGGCTGCCTCTGTCATGGGGCAGTGCTCTTGCCCCAAGCTGTCTTCCCTGGATTCAGCCCAAACTAGTGTTGCAAATACAGTAAGTAATTATTCATTTGGGACTCTTCAGGAGGCGGAATATCTAGTTTTCTCCCTTTTAGGTAGGGGGCTGTATTTCTAAAAATGAGGGAGTTTTCTGCACCAAAACAATTTTTATTATTCAAATTATTTCACATCTCAAACAGCAATCACTATTACTTGTTTCATACATAACCTCTTGCCTGGGAGTTCTTTGTCTCAAAATGCAGGACACTGCCAGCTCTGCTTTCAGGAAAGCATAATTAGTGATTTTATACAATGTACATCTCCACTTAGTCTGGCCCTGAGTACTCATCTCTCTGAGGAACATACTTTAAGCATTGCTGCAAATAACTCTGAGATGGCTGAAGTGGGGTCAGCAAAGCCAGAAGTGCTGGAGTGTACATCTTGCTCTTTTTGATGTCTCTTCTTCTAGCCCTATTTGGGACAAATCAAATTGATAGCACAGAAAATATCTTTAACAAGCAGGATATTTATCCTCTATTGCCAATGCTGGGTCTCTTGAAATTGTCAGTACTTGCATTTTCAAAGCAGTGATGGTGGTAAGGAAAATAGATGGAATTTAGGCTTTTTTTCCCCCTCCAATTTGAGGATGGGATTTTTGTAATCCCATCTCATTTGAGATAATTTAGACCTTTGAATTTAGGTATGGGCAGACACTGTACTACCCCCTTCCTGACAGTGGCACAGGGTGTTCATCCCAGGCTCTGCATCTGGGCAGACTTCAGCACTCCTTGGCTGGATAACATCACCATTATAGGGACCTTGGAAAACTGCTTCAAATACTTGGCAAAGTTGTTTTAAGTTTACAAGCCTACCTTCAATTCATGGTTGGTACATAGTTATTGTGAGTTTTAGTAGTTGCGGTATTTTTAAACCAGTCATTTGATAATGAGTATTCCAAATACAAGTGTTAGTGAGAGAAAATAATTGGCAAAGGATTTCAGTCACAGTTGCATTCTAATGTTGGAGATGGCTGGTGATGCTGCCAGAAAATCCCCCCAAAATCCCAGCAGCTCTGCAGCTAAAGACAGCTTGGCAGGAGTCTGCCAGGTGTCCCTCCCTGGGTGGGCCATCCCTGGGCAGGAACAGCCCATCTACAGGAACTGGTGGCAGGTTCTGGTTGTGAGCTCCTCTGAACTCTCCTCTTGGCTCCCTATCTAGAAGGATCTCACTAACCTGACAGATGCTCTTGTTGAACCATGCAAGCCAAGCTCAGGGGCTGCACCACTCTGGAACTGGCAGAAGGTTTTATATCTGATTAATTCACCCAGTTTGCAAATATCTGTGTGTGTGTGTGCTCACAAGCCAGGCACCCCTTGTGAAGGCAGCACAGCTGCACCTCCTCCCCACCAAAGTCTCCCCCACTGCTCAGAGTTGTGCTGGCAGTGCCTCCAGCAGCTTTGGGGTTTCTTAGGAGCTGGGGGCTCCCAGGTTCTGAAGGGTACAAGATCCAGGCCTGGCAACTGCCACATGTGGTCATTTGCCTTTGCCTCATCCTGCTCAACATAGCTGAAGTATTTATCTTATTTTTTCTATCACAAGCCCTTTTCTATTTGCCCAAGGCAAAGGTGGGTTTTTTTAATAAAAGGCATTTTTCTTTTGGGTTTTGGGAGATAGTTTTTTGTTTTGTTTTACTTATTTCTAATGGGAAAAAAATCAAAGGAAATTCAGTTGACATTTGGAAGTCATCCTTTGTCAGAACTTGCTAGCTTTGATGAGACCAAATCCATAATTGCTGAAAAATTAACAGTACAGCTGCTAATCTTGCCATGATTGTTTGTAAGGGGACACATGCTGTTCATTCTTTAGGCTACATATATTTGTAAATAAGGCACAGAAAAAACATGGGCATTATCCTTTCCCAGGTTTTAAACCACTGTTAATAGACTTGTTAATCCAATGAAGAATTGTATTTTTACAGAATTAAAATGTATTAGCCCAGTGAGTACAAAAGGGGCAGTGAAGAGCATTTACTCACAGGGTAAATCAAGCTCTGATCAGCTGATCATCAAAACATTATCTGATTTACATTTCTATAGGCTTATGACCACATGAACAGGAAATTAATTTTGGCACTAGGTTCAATGATACTCGAGTCTGCTATGCTAGAAAGAAACACAAAGCTGCCATTCATACTGGGACCCACCACCCAACACAAGACAACACAGATGATTCCTTGATTTATTTGCCCCCGGACTGATAGGTAAAGCATCCATTTTAAAAGCTCCCAAAAAAGCAGTAACAACCTTGGCACTGACTTGGTGCAGCTCATCCTCTGATGTATTCATAGTTGTCCTGTACAGCTGCTAAATTCTGTTGGAACAGATTTGCTACCTGTAGGGGCTGTTGTTGAGTTGTTGTTGAACTGAATTGCTGAGTTGGAGTACCACCAGTTTCTTTTTAGGTTAATTTGTAAAACATCGTTTCTCCTCTGTAGAACATCTCTGCTTTAGCTGACCACATTACAGTAGCTGAAGCAGTTTTTTCATGTCATGGCACTCTCCACGCTTCCCTCCAAGTATTTTGCCCAGTGAAAACAGACAAGAGTAAAAACTGGACAGTGCCCTTTGACATAGTACTTTGTTATCCTGCCTAATGCTATTGAGGAGAAAATTCCTTCTCCCACCTAATGCTGCTTATTTATTTATTTATTGGAGATGAATCCATGTTGCTTCAAGAGGCTTTTTTCTGTGAGATAATAGCAGCAGCTCTTCATAGATCCATTTGTTGCCGTGGTGATCTGCCTACTCCTTTTGTTAGTCCGCCTCTGCTTCAATAAACCCCCTTCCTGTTATCAGCCTGGTGAAAATGTCTGCAAGTTCTTCAGAGCTAATAAACAGCATACATCATTCCTTTCATCTGATCACTATAGCGTGGGGCCGTATGAGAGTGAGAATGGCGCATGAATTGTACAGCTGCACTAATGGAACTCGGCAGAATGAAGCTCCCCGCTCCGCCGGGCGGGTGCACGACAGGGCACTGCCTTCCGAGCCCAGCCCGAGGTGCCAGCACTCAAAAGCTGCACCTTGTTTGGAGCACCAGGGAATGACCTGTCTCTCGAAACTAATAATGCAGAGCTCTCTGTGACCTGTTTCAAAGTTGCTGGGTTTAAAACAAGCTTGAGGTCTCTTCAGTGTTTTCAGCCGGCTAAAACAATCTTTTTTTTCCTTTGTCTCCTGTCCCTTATGCCTCCTAGGAACGAGATGGAAAGACATTTCTTGGAGCTACTGCAGTTTAATATCAATGTTCCTGCCAGTGTTTACGCCAAATACTACTTTGATCTTCGCTCCCTAGCAGATGACAATAACCTGAGCTTTCTGCTGGAGCCTCTCAGTAAAGAAAGAGCACAGAAGCTGGAGGTAAATGGTCTGAGAGTGGCTGAGCAGGGGACTCCTCTGTTTTGTATGAGTAGTAAGAGCATCTGTTGCTAATCATGTTAAGTGGCAGTTAGAAAAACGAAAAAGCTTTTAGATTAGTGTATTACAGGGTAATTTAACCCTTTTTATAAATACAGTTAGCACTTCTAAAACCATGCACAGGCTAAGCTAGAATTCTGAGGAAAGGAAGGATTTTGGAAGAGATTACAAAAGTCTAGCAGATAGCAGAATAAAATGGATGTTATTTTGGGAACTGTAGTTCAGCTAGGCTACTTAAGATTGAAAGGATTAGTGTCATATGTAATGGATTGTCTGTCCTTCCCTGGTCACAGTCTGTATTCCAAGCACCTAGAGACAGTCACACTCAGACCCCTCTAAATACTACCAGCTGAAGGTTTCCCACTGCATCCCACTGCACAGCTGCTTTTAGATTTAGAGGGAGCACTCTTACTGCTCTCATGGTTTAATAAACAATTTATCTGGGGGCAGCTGCAGAAATAAGTTGTGGCTTCCCACCTTTACAAAGAAACGTTGCTTTAAGATAAACTTTTGGAATAGCCCCTTGTTGGGAACCCTTCAGAATGCCCAGAGGGGTGTAAATGCAGATTACTGTCCCTTTCTGCTCCACGGAAAGGCTGCCCTTGTGGGGAGGCCCCACAGCCTTCCTGGCACGAAGCCTCATTTTAAAAAGCTTTAACTTCTGCAGAGTCAGTCTTTCTAGTTGCTGGAGATATGTAAGACTTTTTGAAAATATACAAATTACCTGGGTTCCCAGGGAAATTTCTTGTTGGATCAATGCAACCTTTCATCTGTCCAGGTTTAATTGATGACTCTGCATGTTTTGTTGACCTTTCAACAAAAGCATTACCACAGGCCCTGTACACACTGATACCACAGTCCCTTTCAGAGAGGGGTGTGCTGCAGATTCTTGGCTTATATTGTTCCATTGTCCACCCCCAATAATTCTGCCAAGGGCTAGGGATTTTATTTTGTCCCATAAGTGCCTGAACTTCAGGAGTAAGTGGGATCCCTCCTGGTCCTTTGGAATGAGAAGTATGATATGCCTATGAATTCCTCTATTTAAAGTTAAGCAATGCAGCTCCTCTGCTTTGTCTCACCCTTGTTACTTGCACTTTAAGCTAACACTGTCACTAATTGTAAATGTGGTTGTAGGGCAGTTCATAGTCCACAGGAAATTGTTTACTGAACTGCTCAGTGCCAGGGCATAAGTGGATGATTTACAGATTGTGAGCCTGTTTTGTTTCTTCTTTCTTAGTATTTGGGGGCTTGGTATTTAAAACCAGAGTAATTTTCGGACCACTTTGTAATTTGCTATCATGCACTTACTAATGCATGTATATTGGACATTTTGGGGTTTAATTCTAAAATGTGATACATATTTAGAGTATTTGCTAAAATTTTTAATTCTACTTTTCAGTTAGAAGCATATAAGCAGCTGATAGGAGCCTGTATAAAGCTGTGAATTCCAGAAACTGAAAACTGATTTACACCATATGGGCAACTGGGGCTAAATATGTCAACACAGGTTGCTGTGTGATTGATGTGCTAGCATTAGAGCAGGATGGAGAGTCTGTCTGGTCTTGCACCAGGAGCTCACGCCGCCAGTGTCTCAAAGAATGCCACTCTTGAGCCAAATGCATGCCTCCAGAAGGTCGGCAGAAATAAATGTAAATAATTATTTTAAAATACACTTAGAACCTTATTCATGCTCAGAGTGCTTTTCACCTTTTGAACTTGCAGAACACTGGGCTGTGCTGAATGGGTGCTGCCTTAAAGGGAAGGTGTAGGCTTGTAGCTGATCACAGGACTCTGAAAGTTCATCTGGTGATAGGTGGTAAATTATTAATGGAAGTAAATGTTCAGGGCTGAAATTCAGTTTGACTTTTTTATTAGGTATCCTTATTAATTTGCATTGATAATGACTGAAGGCTCCAATCAGAAACTGGCCTTGCAGGGGAGGAGACACAGTATTTTTTTGACAATTGTGTTATTAGGATTTAAATAATAAGGCTTGTTACTAGAATAACTAGATAAGCAGGGCAAAGGCAAGCCAATAAGTGGATGAAAAAGCAATTCAACACTGGATTGTCTACATGTGCTAATATTTAATTGCTGTAATAAAGTACCATGGCTGCCCTCCCATCTCAGATCATGGGGGTGATCCCAGTAAGAGAGAAAATGGGAGTGAGGGTGTAGAGAAGGTAAAGGCAAAACAGACACCCTAGTAGAAATTCATTTCCTTGGCTTGCTTGCCCTGAGTGGCCAAGGGTAAGATGCCCGAGGGAGCACAGAAAGCTTTTCAGTTTGAAACTTTTCTCTCAGAGAAATGCCTGTGTGCATTTCTGCATTGTTGAAATAAAATTTTTGTGCTGCTGTGTGCACCAGACCCAGCTACTGGGGTGATTTTCAACATAACTTCCACAAACTTAAGTTTGAAATGGAGCCAAGTTTTTCATTAGATAGTGAGACTAGTAAAATAAAGAAGATACTTGCATGTGGAAACCACTCACCTTCTTTAGGTCTACCTTTCCGATGGCTCGTGTTTACCTGGGGACAGACCCCATTACTATTTTCCCTCCAGAGTAGTCCTTATCTGTTGTCATTCTGGAGAAAAGCCAGAAGTGTCACTGCTTTTCTGCAGAACACCTGTGCTCTTGGAATTACAGGTGTAAAACCTCCCTTGGAACGTTCAGACTTTCCTAATGCAGACTTTGCATTTTGTGTGTGTGTGTGTGGTGTGCAGGCAATCTCCCGGCTGTGCGAAGACAAATACAAAGACTTGTCCAAAGCTGCTATGAGACGATCTTTCAGTGCTGATAACTTGGTTGGTATCCGCCGTTCTAATGCCATCCTCTCGTGAGGAGAGTGAGGAGCAGCACCAGGAGCAGCATCCCAGGAGCCGCAGGAATCACCACTCCACGCACGCCAGCCAGCCCGGATGGTGGCTTCAGCAAGGGGAGGCAAGAGTGAGCCAGCCAAGGGAGCCCAGGGCTCGAGGAACACACTTGGTGCAAAAGACAAGGCCTTTGTCAAGTCAACTCTCTCCTCCTTCTGATGTATCCAGAGGTGCAAAAACAAACTTATCTCCTTCTCTCCCCCACAGATGTTTGCTTACTATGTAGGCCTATAGCTGTGAACTCTTGAGGTTTTTAATAATAAGTAGTTTTAAATTTTAGAATTTAAACACTAACCACATGACTATAGTTACAATGTTCTTCCCTCCTCTCCCCTGTCATCCAGAGTCTTCGCTGCATTTTGTATTTCAGGTCAATGCAGTGTTAACAAAAACAACACATGTGGGACTCTTAAAGTATAAAGCCGCTCTGGAGCTGAAAACAGTAGCATAGACACGTGTTGATGGCTTTTCCCTGGTTTGGCTACTAAAAGCTGCTATTATTGGTGATGTGTTCATACCAAGAAGCTGCCCAGCAGGAAGGAATTCCATCTCTGCACCCACAACTTCACTCCAGTAAAGATTGTCAAAAGACTTTGAATGTTTTGACTGGGGGCAGAGATATGGTTTTATGTATTGTTAAAATGTATAGGGTCCATGCTGCATTTCTTGTGAATTATGGTGCTTCTCTCATTTTCTAATACTTATATTGCTCTGGAAGAGATGTAATCTGTGTATTTTTCTGAGGCATTGAATGAAAAAGTTGGTCTGGAAACATCATCACCATCCCAAACAGTGTAGCAATCCAGTGGTGAATGGCGTGCGTGCAGCACTGCTTCTCTGAGTTCTACTGCAGATCTCTTGTGCTATATACAGTGAGTTCCTAAAGCTGATATTGTGCGTCCATCTGGCTCTCCTTGGGTTTCAGTTTCCTGGGAGGAAGTTACATTCATAATGAGACAATAATGAGTTTGAGAATCCTGGACTACCTATCAAGGTAGATGGAAAGATATTGTGTTCAACTGAGAATTATCAAAAAGCTTTCTATAAACATTTTTTTTTTCCCAAAGTGAATTATATCTTGTGCAACTGCTCTAGAGGCTTGGGGTTTGCTCTTTCTGAGACTTTAGAACAGAGCTTACTTTCAAGCTCTGAAACTGAACTCTAAACAGGATAAGTATTATTGTAGACTCCTCCTGTTACAAGGCTTTGTAGTATCTTCCCTTGTTGGATCCAAATAGGTTCTAGGCAGTGTCCTAGGAGCAGATCTCCCTCCGAATGACACGGGTTTTGTGCACTTCCTCTTATGGCCAAGGCCCAGAAACTTACACTGAACAACAAGTCCATCTGCCTTTGGGAATGGGGCTGTGTGAGTGCCATCATCAGTGTGGCTGCACTCAGCTGTTCAAGTGATGCATACAGCCTTTTGCAGTATGCAAATGTGCCAGCCCCTGGCTCCCAAACCCACGGGACTTGGCACTTCAGGTATTGATCACAATTCAATACTGAAAATAACACTACATCTTCAGGTGGTTTTCCTTTCTCATGTTTGTATTAAAAGAAAAGCTAATAAACTCTATTTTAATTAAAGTTAAAGGTGAAGGGTGTGTTCTGTACAACTGTTGGATTCCACTTCCCCTCAAAAAAGGAGGGAAAAAAAAAAAAAAGAGAAACCCCAGTGGTGTGTGTGAAGGCCTCTCCATTGCCCACACCAGCCTATCACCTTCATTTGGTCCCCATGGGCTGGCAATATCTGGGAGCAGGCCACAGACTCCTGGGAAGGGTGCAGCCCTGCATGGCTGCCCAGATCTTCCCACATAGTCTTTGGATTTAGAACTTGGGCTGCTCAAATAAAACCTCTCACTGACAGTTTCTTTGCACTTCAATGGGCTTTAAGTAGGGCCAGTCTCTATGGAGGCGATTTGATGGTTTTTAAGTCCTCCCTTGAGGAGCACTAAATTGGAAGCTACAAATGACCAGCTCCTGGATTGACTTGTGACCTAATTGCTAACGAGCTTTGCTTCCCTCAGCACGGCCAGGTGCCTTCAGCTGTGTGGGATCAGCCTGGTGCACTCTGCTGTGGGGCTGCTCCAAAAGCAGCCACTCACTGGGAGCTGCTCAGCAGAGACTGGGGCCACTCGTTTCCCTTTTTTGCCAGATGAGATGGAGACTTCCTGCTGATCTGGATGGCAGGTGAATGACATCTCAAGCTGATGGCTGCTTCTGCAATACATCCTGCAGGAGACAGCTACTATGAAACTAATTTTGCTTTGAATATTACGTGGCTTTAGTCTTACTGTTTTACTTTTAGTTTTATTTTAGCCCAAAGCACATTATCAATGGGATTTTGATCTGTTCAGCAGATATTAAGCAGGCCTGAACTCCAGCTCCGCTTCTTAAGAGGAAAAAATAGCAATTCTGTTTACCATTCTGGTACCCCTAAAAGAGTTATATTCTGGAAAACAAAACTAGTGTATTTCTTAGCTAAACAATAAAAAGTAAAACATACAGGTCCCTTTTGAAGTGCTGGGCAGTAATAGTGTTTCAGAAGGAATTGCATAGAGGTGGCTCTCCAGGACAATGGAGTGTGAAGGGGAAACACCCTCCAATTTGCACTACTGTAGTGTGCTGGCAACACTTCTCAAAGAGGTGAAAGAAAAATTACAGTCATGGTCAGAATATTGAAATTACAGAGACTGTTACCAATCTCTGCTCCCAGGGAAGAGCAAATGGCTATGGGATCAATGTACCTTGTTTTTCTTAGCTGAATAATATTTAATCTATGTTGAGGTGACCTCTGCCTGCTTTCATTTCCAGGGCAGCACTCCCCATCTGGCAGTAAATGCTGTTTGCAGAGACAATGGCTGTGTTACGGCCCAGCAAGAGTGATGTGAGCACCAGCCAGACTAGCAGGAGCAGTGTGTGCTAGCAGGGGCAGGAGGCCATGGAGGTGTTTGTGGGCTACAACCCTAACCCTTCCCTTTGTGTACAGGGACTGTGTATTTTGTTTCCAAGGAAATTTTATGAGAACTACTTCACTTTGGGTTTGGCAGTTGAGAGGACAGGCACTTGAGGATGGAATAAACGTCAAGACCACTGCTCCTGGATAAGAGTAGAGGTGTCAAGCATACCCTGAGCAAGCAGAATTGGACAGAAGAGCCATTGAGGCAAGAGCTTGCACAGAAGGTTGGCAGGAGTGCTCAGGGCAGGGTGAGCTGCTCGTTCACAGCTCAGCCCTGGGCAGGCTGCAGCCCCATCCTGTCCTGGGATTTCCCACAGCACCACAGTGCAGGACTATGATACAGAACTGGTATTCCACATCATTACCTGGGAAAATATCCTTGCACCAAATAAGCTGTTTGCCAGCATAGAGTTACAGGGTGCTGCCACAATGGATTGGCAGAAGAGCACTTAAATGGCAGAGCATGGGCCTATTTGTCTTAGCATGAGGAAAGTCTCGGGCTGCCTTCACAGACAAGGCATTTTCTAGGTGAAATAACCACTTTGGCTTCTGATCAATATTAAAACCTATTTGAAAAGCCACATGGTCCCCATGCCATCAGACCTTGTCACTCCCCACGCCACCCAGCCTGAACTTGTGCTGCATTTGCACCGTTCAGCCCCAGGGAAGCCAGTGACTGCCTTGAGGGTGGCTTAAGTTGACCAAGTGGAACCTGAGAGCCCAGGAGCACAAGCATTGGGCCAGCTGTGAGGGATCATGTGTGTGCTCCTGGGGACACAGTCCTGCAGGTGATTCACACACTGCCTGCAGGAGAGGCCCTTCCCTTGCTCAGAAACAGTGGCTGGAGGTAGGCGGTGGATGGCAGTGCTGCCAAACTCCTGTTTACCGAGGAGCTGAGGACACAGCAGCTTCCTGCAGGCAAGAATGACAACAAGGCTGCCAGCCAGGTCCTGGAGTTACTTCTGGGAGCAGGCAGTGAGTGTCCACAGCTCCTTGAGAAGAACCTGATGCTGAAATGGTTCATGTCCTCTCCACACCCCAGAACTGCTGCCCTTCAAGCGATAGGATCAGCCCCAGTGGTGTGTTTTGCCTGTACTTGAGCATGGGGGGCAGATCCCTGCAGAATCAGGTGAGTCAGGCTGTGGGACTGTCAGGTTTATCACTGGGTGCTGGAATGCTGCTTCCAGGTAAGAGATCCTATCTGGTGGGACCCGGTGTGTGCCTACACACCTAACTAGATAGCAGAGTCCTGCACCATTAGTCACCACGGAGCCAGCCTTAACCCCTTGCTGTCCCTCCCCAAGTGCTCCTCGCAGATGGAAACACGGCCACCCAAAGGGGCCGGCGTGCAGCAATCTGCTTGGCTAGGAGCTGTCATCTGCTTGGCCTTAGGAGTACCAAAGGGCACCTCTTCAGGGCCTGATCTCAGCACAGGGCAAGGGACAGTACTGTGCAAACTGCAGAAAGCCAATAAAAGTTGATAGTTAACCCTCTTTTAGCAGCGAGGCGTGACCTTGGCCCGTCAGGGAAGGCGCTGTCAGCGCGGTCACGGGCACAGCCCCGAGCACAGAACCCTGCTCAGGGCAGAGCCTGGCACTGAGGGCACGGATGTGTGCCATCCTCTGCGCCAGGGGCAGCGCTGCACAGGGTTCCTGCACAGGGAACGTGCTATTCCTGTGCCACGCAGTGCAGTTGCCTCACCAGTTCCCCACGATCCCCAGCGATAAGAGCCCGGCTCGGCCCTCCGGCACACGCCTCCCCCTCTCCCAACAGGTAAGCTTTTAAGGTAATAAACACTCTTAACAGAAGCAGAAGTAAAGAAAACAACAGACACTTTTTTATCCTCATAAATAACTAATCTTGATACTTCTCTTTGAATAAAATTTCTTCAGCTTTTCACATAATATAGTACAGTTATTTAGGCAACATTGAACAGCATGGGTAACGGAAGAGGCAAAACCCAACATGTAAATTGGCTACAGCAGACAGGGCACACGGAAACAGCTCCTTCCCCCCTCCTGCCACTTGCTGCTGAGAAGCCAGGCTCAAACACGAGTTGATTGTATTACCCTACCATTACGTCAAAGCTGAAAATGCTCTCGCGTTTTTCAATAGGCAACGGTTTGTAGCTAATCTTGGATTTCTTTACACAGTCAGTTGCACTTTGGAAAAAACAAAAACAGCAAAATACCACCTTTGACATGGTTTTGTTCATTGTATTGCATGATGTGTGTTTAGCTGTATCTACAAAAGGCACTATAAAGAGAGAGGAGTCCAGCAAGGTGTGGACTGGAGGAGGCTGGAATCATTTAATGCCCTGGATTACAGCACGAGACTACCCACAGTGTCTCTGTGCCTGACCTGCCCCACTGCTGAGAACACACCTGTCCCTAACTTGTATCAAAGGTCACTACATAAGGCGTCTTTATGTACAAATTGGACTATAATACAACTATTTACAGTGTGTAACACAACATGGTGCAATTCTGTCCACAATAAAGCACTCCAACATGCTGGAGGGGGTGAGCCCTATTGCAAGAGCGCAGATAGGTGCAGCTGAACAGTCCCTGGTGAGAGCCCTCCATCCTCGCACCTCTGTCTCCTCTAACCAGGATTCCCCAGAGACACTCATGCAGTACCTTTATCTGGTGATGGGCCACTTGAGAATTCCCTCACTTCCCAGGTTTTGGTTTTAAAATGAGGCGGAAACCTTTTTGACTGAAGTGGTTCAAAGATGTTAAGAACAACCTCAGATCCTTGCAGTCCTGCAGGAGCAAAGCCAGCAGTTTTTCTCCAGTGCTTGAACAGCTGGGTCACAGTGCCACGCTTGAAGGAGGGCAAAAAGGACTCCTGCAATGGCTGGGTAGTTTCATACATCACCACTGCTTAGGGCAGGTGGAAAAAAAAATTAAAGCCCAGGTGCTTTCTCAAGTGGCCAGAGGCAGTCAGCCTTGTCCTGCGCCACAGCTGGAGCCCCTTGCCCTGGCTGCATTTAGTGACTTTGACAACAGGCCCCCCCACCATTATTCTACTTACTGAAACCCAGCTGTCACCACTGCTTAATGCCAGGCAGTGCTGCTCTGTCAGTGCTCAGATGCTGTCTGATCCAGGGAAGTGAAAAAGGCTTGGGAAATTGGAGGAAAAGAGGTATGAGTGCTCAGCTAAGTTTTCCTAAATTAACTGCTCCCTCTCAAACCTGGTACTCTCTCTAGCAGAGGCAGAGCTTTGAGAAAAGCAGCAACAAGTATTGAAGCCGACTGACTGGAAAACCCAGCTGCTGCTCTGGAGAGACAGCCTGCCGCCTGGCTGGGACACCCCCATGCAGTCACTGCTCACGGCAGGGGTGCAATCACCCTTTTAGGGTTGGTTGTGCCACCACGCTCAGCTGCTGTGCCACGTGCCACAGCTGGCAGGCAGGACACAGGGCCTGCCTCCCTCGCCCCAGGTAACCCACACAGGACAAGGGGGACCGAGGAACTCGTCCCACTGCAGAGACGAGCGGCACCAACCCTTCCAGGGCACGGGCCCTCGGGAGAGCCCCGCTGTCGGGGCCAGAGCCAGCGGTGCCAGGGCTCCTTGCAAAGCCCGTGCTGGGCCGGCAGCCTCACACCCACAGGGTGTGCAGCCACCAGGCTGAGTGGCCCCGTGGGCAGTGGAGCTGGCTGCCCATCGCAGAGCAGGGAGCCCTGAGCCCTGACTGAAGGGAGCCGGCTGTGCTTGCCCAGGGCAGAAGGGACCACAAGGGATCACCTGGTCCCTGCCTGCCTTGCAGACGGCTGGGACCCTGTCCCTGTGGCAGATCCTCTCCACGGCCCCTTCCTCCTGCACTGCCACCACCCATGAAGCCCCCGGCCCGCGCAGCTCCTCCCCTCCTGCTCAGCGCGCTGCTGCCTGAGCAGAGCCAGCGGCTGCCTCACACCAGGGCCCCCAGGCTTCCCCTCCTCAACATGTGTGCCTGGGGGCTCTGGGGGCACTGAGGGCGCTCTCCTGCTCTGCCCAGGGCACCCAGGGAAGCAGCACCCCCTGCCAGCTCTCCCTAACCCACTCTCTGGGCTTTAGTGAGGGGCTCAGTGGCAGTGCCACCTGGGGTTGGGGGCCACCATCTGCCCTGCCTGCTACAGCTCTGCCTTTCACCCTGGCACCAGCAAGACCCGCCCAGAGGCTCGTTGTGGGACACAAATCAGTGCTTGAGGGCCTAATGCCACCCGATTGGTCCACAGGCAGCAGCATCCCAGGACCCCAACCAGGATGCAGGACCCCAAATGGGGCATACATGGCAGTGCCAGGTTCCAGACCACCCCATCCTTCTGCCCCCACATAATTGGCAGCACTTCCTCCTGCCCTGCCTGGGGCTGCAGCTGCTCTGTGCCCGTGGTCCCAGGCAGCACCACCATGGTGGGACTGAAGATGCCAGGGGTGGCCCAGCTGTCACCCCCCTCTTCTGTGGCCCAGGGTCTTCGCAACCCTCTCCTCCCTGTGGCTGGGGTCACCGAGGCTCCCTCTGGTCACACATGGGACAGTGGGACCTGCTTGTGGTAGGAGGCCATGCTGGGCAGTACCGTCCTGCCCACCAGCGCCGGGCTGGCCTCACCGTACACCGAGGCGCCCGCAGGCTTCCTGGCCCGGCAGCAGCGGGTGCTGAAGCGCCTCCAGGACTCGAGCGTCTTGCCAGACCAGATCCAAACGCCAGAGGTGATGCCCACCACAAGGCACATGAAGTACTTGAGCATGAAGACAGCGTAGTCAGGCTTGGGGCGGTGAGGGTCCCCCGGGCAGGAGCAGTTCTGTGCCTGCTCCCAGGCCTCCCGGTTGTGCTGCTCGTAGATGTAGCAGGCGATGACGATGGTGGCAGGCACGGTGTAGAGCACGGTGAAGATGCCGATGCGGATCATCAGCTTCTCCAGCTTGTCGGTTTTGGTGCCGCCCTGCTTGATCACGCTGCGGATGCGAAAGAGCGAGATGAAGCCAGCCAGCAGGAAGAGGCTGCCGGTGAAGAGATAAACCACCAGCGGCGCCAGCACAAAGCCCCGCAGATTCTCCAGGCTCTGGTTGCCCACATAGCAAACCCCAGCCACCGGGTCACCGTCAACAGAGCTCAGTGCCAGTACAGCAATGGATTTGGCACTGGGGATGAGCCAGGCAGCCAGGTGGAAGTACTGCGAGTAGCTGGCAATGGCCTCATTGCCCCACTTCATGCCAGCAGCCAGGAACCAGGTGAGGGACAGGATGACCCACCAGATGGAGCTGGCCATGCCAAAGAAGTAGAGGAGAAGGAAAACCACGGTGCAGAGAGCAGGGCCCGTGGTCTCGTAATGGATGTGGTGGTGCTCCGGGTTGCAAGCCACGTTGGCGTGCCCTGCCACCAGCCGCACGATGTAGCCCAGGGAGACGAAGAGGTAGCAGGCAGAGAGGAAGATGATGGGGCGCTCAGGGTACTTGAAGCGCTCCATGTCAATGAGGAAGGTGGCCACGGTGGTCGAGGTGGAGAGGAAGCAGAGGATGGACCAGAGGCCGATCCAGAAGGTAGCGAAGGTCTTCTCATCCTGGGTAAAGTAGGGCTGGTAGCAGGGGATGGCACAGTTGAGTACCTTCCCAGTCCTGATGCGGTTGTACAGCGGATGGGACTCCTTGGAGATGGGGATCAGGGGCGCTTTGCACTTGCAAGTCTGACCACAGTCCAGCCCTGAGAGGCGCTGCCCATCGAGCGGCGTCAGGTTTTTGGCCAGGTCCTTGGCAGGGCGCGTGGGCTTCCCGAAGAAAGGCGGCAGGGTGGTGGCTTCCGTGTGGTTGTATCCCATGCAAAGCACCTCGGAGTCCCCCAGCACCGGCAGGCTGTCACAGCTCATCCTCTCGGGCCAGGCGAAGCCGTACTGCTGCATGATGGGCGAGCAGCCGGCCTTGGCCCGCTCGCAGACGGAGCGGCAGGGGGGCAGCGGCTTCGTGTAGTCGGACAGGCAGATGGGGGTGTACATGCTGCAGAGGAAGAAGCGCAGGTCCGGGGAGCACTGGATCTCCACCAGCGGCCAGAACTGGTGCACCTCCAGCCCAGCCTCGTCCTGCGTGTCGTGGTTGAACTGGTTGGGCATGTAGGTGAGGTTGTAGCCGATGCCCTTGCACATCGGCACCGTGATCTCCTGGCACACCAGCGCCTTGGAGGCGGCGCGCCCCGCCGCCGGCAGCCCCAGCAGCAGCGGCAGCCCCAGCAGCAGCAGCGGCACCGGCAGCCCCCGGCCGCCCATCGCCGCCGCGCGTCCTACCGCCGCCGCATGTCCCGGGCACCTGCCGCCTCCGCGCCGGGAGCGGGGCCCCGCCGGGAGCGAGAGCGGGATCCCGACCGCCGCCGCCGCCGCCACCTGCGCTCTGGGGCGGGCGAGCGCCCCCGCTCCGCGCCGCGCCCGCGCCCCGCCCCGGGACCGCCCCGGGACCGCCCCCGCCGCCGGCCCCGCCCCGCCGGGGCTCCCCGCGGCCGCCCCCGCGCCGGGCACCGAGCCCCGCCGGGCGGAACGCCGCGGCCCCGGCCCCGCCGCTGGACGCGTCCCGCTGGCTCCGTGCGCTCGGAGTCCCGCGGCGGCCCGGGGACAGGCGGCCAAGTGAGAAGATGACGGTGCTGCCAAACCACCGACTGCTCCGCATCTGTGCATCGCCTTCCCCTCTTGCCCGCCGGGCCCCTCCCGAGACCCGGCACCCTCCGCCTCCCAGCTCCCCGACGGCCCGGCCCGGCTCAGCGCGAAGAGCCAAGCGGCTGGAGCAGGAGGGCAGGCGGTGCCCGCGGCGCTGTGCCCCTTCTCCCCTTCTTCCTCGGGCCCTTCAGCCCCTCTTCGCGGGAAGGGGCCGGGGCCTCGCCCGCCGTAACGGGACTGGGACGAACGGGGGAAACCCTGGGTAGGGGAAGGGAAGACGTGAAGGGGTCCTGACCGGCTTTGCCTTGCTCCGGCCATGGCACGTCAGCCCGGGTACAAGGGGCACTGCAGCGTCTACCGGCGCTGCCCGCGCCCGAGCTGCCCGGCGGGCAGCGCTCCTGACTCCCGGAACGCTAAGCCTCGGCGGGAAGGAAAGCCGCCCCTGCCCAAGTGCAGGCAGCTGCGCTACCACATTCCTGCCCCGGATTCCGGTCGCCATCCGCTCCGCCTGCCCTTTTCTTCCCGCCCAGGCGGGTGGCAGGCGCTGCAGCGCAGCGCGAACCCACGACGAGACCGTGCCGGGGCGGAGGGCTCTGCCCAGCGCCCTGGGACCGCAGGCTCCTGCCAGAGCCACCGAGGTGGTCACGCTCAGTTGCCAGGAATTCCAATCCTCCAGACCACGCATTCGTAAACACCGAAATTGCCAGCCCGATTTTCAAGCGCTTCCCTGAAAGCCCTGAAGCCCACGGCATGTCCAGGGCACACAGGGGAAACAGACCTGCAGCTGCTATGGCAGAGCCTTATTCTGCCCAAGGCAGAAGGCCTTGCACGAGAGCTACTCACTCCTCCTCAGTGGATGTGGATGGAAGGGCATTTTAGACCAGAGTACTTGCATCCAGCCCTGCATCTACTAGTCAAGACATACCCACAGCACATCACAGATACAGACACCTTGCATTCAAGGCCTGGTGCTGGGGGACACCAGCACCCAAAATACCCCTAACTCCATCCAGAGCCACAAAGCAAATACTCAAAGCAAGACTTAGCTCCTGCCTTCCTCCCAGAAGTAAAACCTGGCTTGCTTATTGCTCTGAGGCCAGTGGCTGATGTACTCACAGGCAGAGCACTGACTGCTGGTGAACAAAGCCATCAGTCATTTAAAGGCGAGAGACCTCACCTTTCACCACCTCTGAAATCCACATCCACCCAGACTAGGCATGCATATTACTTGGCACTGTCAACTTTGACCCTTAACATTTTTTAAAAAGGAAAAAAATAAATCTCACATCTCTGCATCTCTTTACGCTGTAAGTTTTCCCTGTAATAGAGCTATACAGAAGAAAATTATAAATCATATGTTCCTTTGGAAGACAGTGGCATATCCTTGTAGCAGGAGTCATAACTTTTAATTCTCAACAATGAGTTTCTGTGAACTAGTAGCCCAGCAGAAAGCAATCACAGACAGTTTCATTATGGCTGTCAGTTGATTATCCAAATTATAGCTGAGAGAAGAGGGCAGCCTTTTTATTATCATCATTGCTGTACAATTAGAAAATGCTGATGAAGCTCCATAAGAGCAGAAATTGTCTTTTTTTGTTGGCATTTTTCATTTTTATAAGCATTCTCTTGGGCAACATCCTAGTTTGATTTGGCACACAATGGGGAATGGGTACATAAGTGGGAAGGGAGAAGATAAGAAGGGGAAAATGGGGCAGCTCTTCATTTCAGTTAATCTATCAACTCTTGTAGCCTGTTCAGGTTTTGCCACTCCTCCAGATGTATCTAATTCTTAGAGCCTGGCTGTAAATAATGCTCTATTTGCTACACTGGGGACATATAAAATCCAATTAAGAGCCAGGTAGACATCTGTTGGCTTGCTCTGTGCTTCTGTTTCCTTTTTGTTTTTTATGAATATGTAGCAGAACAACCAGAGCAGAATTAAATATGGGGTATGTGCAAGTGCAGTTGATAGGTTTGTTACTCATCTCTTCAGTAAAGGATGAGAATACAGTGCTTTATGTGCATCCAGCACATAAACAGAAGATGTGTCTGCACAAAATTTACTGTGTTGAACCCTGCAGACAAAAAACAAAGTGTTTCCTGGCCCTAAGAAAATGCTTTTACAAAATCAGTAGTTAAAAAAACTCTTAAATTATTAAAAATCACTTTACCTTTTATCCATATGCAGAAGTGTCCATGAAGCTCCACCGTGCTCGACAGGTCTGCTTGGGAGTACATCAAACTCCTGCTCCTGGCTCCAGACCAGAGGATTCAGGCATGGACTGGCAATACATGTCCTCACAGACATACCTTCCACCCACTGAGGAGTTTTCAGCTGGGATGCAGTGGTTCCTGGTAGAAGCAGAAAGTAAAAAGGTGATAAATATTTCTGTATTTGGTTCTCTCACTGCTGACTGTCAGCGAACACTGTTTACCTGGACAAATTGCTTTTGTGAAGGATGCCATGACTTTTAAAAGACTTTAGAAAAGGACTAAGTGAATTTCCTTTGTAAAGACTGGCTATTGCCCTTGCCCTTGTTAGAGGACTCAGCAGACTTTTGCAAAGAGCTTTTCAGCCCAGGCTTTGGGCAGGGACAAAGCCGGAGAGCACTGATCTCGCTCTTGGCTTTGCCGGCACCAAAGCAGGGCAGGAACCTCCTGCCCCTCTTGTCACAGGATCAGCATACCACCCCTTGGCCCTCGACCCTTCTTGCTTGAAGCAGCAAGTGCTGGTTTTGTCTGCACCGCTGACAAGTCTGCAGCTCCCAGGAAGGAGCAGTGGGGGCCCAGCGCAGGTGACTCCCGGTGCTGGTGGGCAGCCTGCCAGTCACCCCAGCTGGAGGCTGTGCTGGCTCAGGCGCTGCTCAAATTAGCAGTGACCCCTGATAACAAACTGCTTGAGTGAGGGGGTGCTGGGGACCATAAGGTGGTTTGCAGCACGAGACTGTGCCTTACTGCCTGTCAGGAGTGCAGGAACAGACATCAATCACTTCTGGCAGCAGGGTGCAGCCCCCAGGCAGCACCAGCACAGCAGACCACTGTGTACTGGTACAAAAGGATATCAGTGTTTGCCCCACACTGGGGACACGGCTGCATGCTGCACCGAGGCAGGTGTGCTTCTGCATCCATCCCTGGCGAGTGTTTGCCTTCCCACCTGAGAGCTGCAGCTCCAGGCTGCCTGTGCTGCAAACCCCAGCACCAAGACTGATCTCGTGCAACAGCACCTGGAGCAGGAGGCTCCTAAATTAGACCAAGGTTCTTGCTGCACTGCAGGCAGGAGGGACCTGACAGGCAGGGAGACAGAGGGACTCTTGGCCCTTTGCAAGCAGGCAGAGCAGAGAGAGAATCACTGCCAGCATTTGCAGAAGGACCCTGGCACCCAAATCCTACTGAAGCGCAACAGCAGCGGGGGTGAACATTTCTCATGTGCTCAGATGAATTAGAGGCTGTGGCTTGGGGACAGGAATTCAGATTTAAATCATTTGAATGCTTTTCATCATGCCTTGCTGAAATTCCCTTAAAAATCCTAGCTTACATCAATACAATTTGGTTTTATATACACCTGTGCAATTGCACACCTTAGCATATTGCAGGAAAACAAAACCATGCCAAACTGTAGCCATATCCAAAAAGTTACACAGAACTTGAAAACTTCTGAGTGAATTAATCCAAAACTTAATTTCTAACAGTGACAGAGACTTTAGCAACACCTAACACAAGTGCTCCAGTTTGAAAAAATGCCACCAGAAGTTCAGGTAAGTAAGACCAAAGTAAAATCAGGGAGATTGCTGCCCATAAAACTAATCTTGTCAAATTCATCACTTATTAATTAACTATACTTGTACATATAAGTGCACATAAAATGTATGCAATAAACTTTCTTTGATCTCCCAGGCACCTTCCCATAAGCCACAGTTGGAATATTGAAGGGATGCTCCTGTCCTGAGGTGCCACTACCACAGCATGCAGAGGCAAGATCAGGGCCCTGGCCCAGAGCTGCAGGAGGGTTGGTGGGGATGAGGATGGGCCTCTGCCATGCCACAGCCATGGCTGGTCTTCAAATCCCCTTGCTGTGACTCACAACACTGAGATAAAGAGGAAGCAGTGAAGTTCCTTACTTCTAATTTTCTTGGGGCGTATAGTGCAGCCTGAAACATCTGAAACTTTTCAGATATGTAGTTTTTGAAACACAGCACATTATGCATTTTTTTTTCTTTTCTTTTTCTCTCAAAAGAAAACAGTCCCCATAGTGAAGCTGACATGATAAATTAGTATAGCCCTGGCAAAGCCCTCACTCTTCATTTGGCAAATACTTATTTATGGACTTTCAATTTGTGGCTTATGTAACAACAGGGTGAGTGACTTTCAAAAAAAGCTCCGCCATGTATTGACCTGATACAGCCTAATGGGTCCTTCAGAGCAATTAGGATTTATTGTGTTAGCGTCTATTGTGTATAGAGACCATTTTAAAAACATGTGTTATTTACCCAGAAAGCAGTAATGACTGTTTAAATACAGTGAGATTGTTTCTTAAACTCTTGCTGCTCTATACAGCGCAAAGAAGTTACTCCAAATATTTTTCAGTTAAATACTTTGCTCCAGTGGGATTTCCAAGCTGGATTATTGTATGGCACATATATTTGTATGCCTATAGCTGTAAGTGAACCGAGCTCCCAGGAAAGCTGCAAAATGAGCAGCCTTGAAGCATGGAATCTGAGATTTTTTTTCCTCCACCAAGGGGCCAGTGCTTGCCACTCTAGTGGTCTGAGCAGCTCAGGCCTTTTCCTAACTTAGAGAGCAGAGCATTTCCCATGAACCACACAAGTTTTAGCCTGTCTGATCTGAAAGTGACCACATGAGCCATGAAGCTGTGGTTTGCATCATAGCACATCTAACCCTCTACATGCACATGAGGTGGGGCCATCACCACTTCCCTGTAACCTCCTGGGGACCAGCATGCAAGAACACAAGTGTTGGTTTCTGAAGACCAATGCAGCTGTGAGAAGCCAAATCCCTGGCCAGGCGCCTCAGCAGGCCTGAAGGAGCCCAGCTTTGCAGCCCAGCAAAGATCAGCTCTGGCTGACCACAGAATAAAACAAACCCCCAGCTCATCCATGGGAGCCATCAAGTGCCTCTATGAAACAATAACAGTATAGACTAATTACTGCTTGACTCTTCTTCAGACCAATGGTGTTTTAATCAGCACTATCTCAAAAACAGTTCTTTCCTTTTCTGCCTTTTTCCTGCCCCCTCCTTTGCTGTGTGAAGCCTTCAGGGTGAAACTGCTCAAAGAGGCTCTTTGACAAAATGCTTTGCCTGCCCTGCTTCAGATCACAGCTTTTGGAGACTTGTTCCTATCTCCTTGTTTTACACCAAAATTGACACATTATCTGTTACAGCTGCAGAGACAGAAGTACTAAGTCGTTTTTTTATTCCAGCAAAAAGAGGGACAGGTTTTTGTCTGAAAAATTTGTGGCAAGTATTTCAGAGTTAGGATGCAAGTTTGTAATGGCCAATCCTCTGGAGAACAGTCAGGCAGCACAGACTGAAGTCGGCTATAACTTATGATTTCTGTTTTGTGGAAAATTCCAACATTAAAAAACAATGTAAAACACACCAGTTTGTTCCAAACAGGGCAAACTGCCCATACTTCTGAGCAATCCTGCAGCATCAGGAAAAGCTAGAAGGTTTCCTCTCAAAACACAGAGATTCCCTAGAAGCCCCCTGCCCAGGAAAGCCTTAGGAGCAAAGGATGGGGGAGGACATGGAGTGGGGGATATGGAAATCCTGGAGAGATGGATCTTGTTGGCAAACTGGGCAGACTTCAGGCAGGAATCTGCCTGGTGAGCATTTGCCTCTTAGGTCCTGCCTGATTTTCAGAGAAAGTTGGTCAGTGAAAACAGATACATTTCCAAGAAATTTTCTCTCTCTGCCTAACTGACACTTTACAAAGAAACTGCTCTCAGCATGAGCATCTGCAGTTATGGGTGGTCTCTCCTGGCCTTAAAATTCTATGAATTGGTGCAAAACATATGATAACAACTGTTGGTGTTAAAAGAACTTCAGTCTGTCTTTTCCTGAAAATACAGAGTTTATTTAAAATAGATTTCAAACATGTAAGCCAGTTTGACTGCATTTCTTCACTAACAACTCAAGATGTTGTGATCAAGACCTTCCAGATGCAGTGATTCTGGACTCTCTTGAGGCAACCTTAAGGGATCATTATTTCCAGAAACTGGACTCCTTTACAACATTCCATATTGCTCACTTAAGATCAGAAGCAATCAAAAATTATGCATTTGAAAGCTTTATCCTGTATATGTACTTATGTACATTACCCTAGAAGGAGAACCTTCACATACATTTTGTGTTTCTATGAACCAGAAAGTATCAAAGCCAGAGACCTCCTGAAACAATGTCTTCTATCTGACCTTTTAGACATTCTTGCTAGGATCAGGATTTTCCCTATCTGCTTATGACATCCTTGAAGTGCTTCACACAGAGCTAGAGGAATATTAGAACTAAGATTTAGTGAGTCATGTCATTCACATCACGTGAATGAAACTATGTTGAAATACAGATTTAAATCCCTGCATAATCAACATTTATTGTACACAATAAAAAGAGCCAGAAACACATGAGAAGGCAATTAGCACTAGCTGGAACTATAGACATTTTGATTACTTCCTTCTGCAAGTCATTCATGGCATAGTATAATACACAGGTCAAGGTGATTTTGGAAAGATGTTGCTAGGAACCTTCTCATTCAGGTATTAGTCAGATGTGAAGGATTAACACATGCAAGTGACCTTTATGTGCTGTAGTGGAATGGAAACGGAGCAGAATCTGCAGCAGGAGCCAGAATGGTCCTTTTCTAGCTCAAGGCTGAGTGGTTGATTTCCCAGCTCTCTGTGGCCATAAGGGCAGCGACTAATGTTAACAGAATTGAAGCAATCCAGGAAATTTGCTGGGCAAAAGAAGGAATCCATTCTCTAAATCCTGCACCTCACTGCCATGTACAGCAACACTGAGCATGCAATTATGTTATCCAGCTTGGGATATTATGATGCAAGAAAATGCTCCAAAATATTCCACAAGTGCTAGCATAGAGTTGCCAAAAATATTGATGACAAGGTTGTGTAGTCCTCTTACAAGGCTTTTTTTTACTGAACAGATACAATCAAACTGATTTTGTAAAAGCAAAAGCTGACACAAAAGGCAGCACAATTGTTGCAAAGATGGGGCTCATGTAGGTCAGCATCTTCCTTATGGCATGAAAAGACTGAAGTAGCTTGGTTCAGCTTTTAGCTCAGAAAAGTCTGTCTGACTGCAGGAGAATTCATGCTGGATATGCTGGGGAATTTACTGTCCCACTATTTGTGACAAAGGAGAAGCTGAGCCCTTTTCCATGTCTCCTTCAGGCCAGCAGTGCCAGACCCCCAACCATCACACCATCATGAGGCAGACAGGATTCTGCTGGGTGCACTCACAGAAATCCCTGTGCAAACTTCCACCTGTGCCAGGTGCTGACTGTACCTGCAGTTCAAACTGCTCTTGGGCTGAGCTGACAGGGAACACAAAAAACAGGAGAAAGGAAAGGTAATTCTCCTTGTTTTTGCAGACACAAAAGGTTTATGGTGTGCTAAGTTGGAAAAATACCATTCTGGTGCTAAGCTGGAAAAATACCATTGTGGCTCCTGCTGCAGATGCTGTTCCCCTCTGTGCTCCACTAGAGCACACGAGACTGAGAACCTCTGATCTCTGCTGCAGGAGAGGCAAGGCTGCACCTCTCTCAGTCAGGGCGAGGCTTACAGTCCTGAAGACAAAATCCATCTTCTGGTAGACGAGCAGCCTGGAGGGAAACAAGGCAGATTCCTTACCTGGGCCAGCCAGCTGCATCCTGACAGGAGCAAACATCCCTCTTTTGGGGAGGAAGGGATAGAGCAAGGTGAGAAGACATGTAATCCTTTCAGCTGAGACTTTGCCAAGGATGTTGCTAATTAGCAGAGAGAGGATGTACTGTGGCTGGTGAGAGACAGACACGTTCTGTGTTGTGAGACAGAGCCTTCAACCAGCTCTATCTGTGAGACAGTGAGCTCCCTGATTGTGTTTGTACTGCCGGAGCCATCCCAGCAACACCAGCTGAGCCCTTGATGCCCGCTGTGCTGCCCACAGCCTCATATGAAACCCTTGATGGGATTCCAGACAGACAAAAAGTCTTAGTTGTAAATCTTATTTTCACTGTTCTAATACAACCAAACCTATTTTGTATAGACACACAGAGTGGCTGTGGCTTCCAGGTCTTTTGACTGGTTCTGGAGCAGCATCTGTATTTCCTAGGCTTTCTTGGATATCTAGGATATAGGAGAGTGTTGTAACTACCAGAGGAAACACGGAGGCATTTCCAATCTCTGTCAGCACTGAGATGGTGGTCCAGAACTGTGTGTGTGTATCTCACACATTGCAGTTTGGAAACATTTCCAGCTGAGAGTACTAAATTTGGTCAGCTGGTGTCTGGTCTAACCACACCAAGCTTAATCTGCAAGAGCCCAGTTTAAATTTGTGGGACTGTGTGTGGTTGTGCTTGAGATGAGCACCTGTTCCAGCAGCCCTGTATTCAAGGATAGCTGAAGCATTCATCCTAAGAACAGCCAACAAACCAACCATCAGACCCCACAGATTTCTTCCATAGATTACAATTCGATTCCCTGACAACATAAAAGGAATGATTCTTTATTTTGTGCCTCTGTGTACTTTCCATGGGGGCTAAGATGCCCTGAATTTCTCCTCAATATTAACCACGTTTATTTATGTAGGGTCAAACCTGCCTTGTGGTTCTTTTAATGTGGCATATTACCAAGACACAGCTGTGTTGGACACATAGGCTCCTGACTAAACCTAGTACAAGAAGTTCAGGAGATGAGCTGAGACTGATAACAGCAGCAACCTGATCTCTACAGAAGTAGGGATTAAACACATTCAGCTGCACCCTAATGCAGCTACCTAAGACAATCCCAAGGTGTGCTGGGCCAAAATGTTCTTTAGGAACTTCTGTATGTACTGATGAAGGCCTCAGTGTGACTGAGAGCTGGCATAGATATGAGAGATCTGAGGGGAGAGAGGTGGAGGTGAGTGCTGTCTGCACTGTGCAGACTTTTGAAAGGATGGGCAAGGTTTGGTCTTCAGCCTGAGCAGATTCCTCACCTTTACTAAGCTGACTGAGGTGTTATCAGGCCTTTCCCTAAACAGATCATAAAAAACCGTGCAGGTGATTATTTTACGGACAAAGGGGAGAAACAACAGAAACAGAACAACAGCGATGGCCTGCAAGTCTCTGCTGGGGAAAGAGGGACAGGCCACAGGCAAAGAGCCGAGCCTCCAGGTGCGTCGGTGTGTCGTGGCAGGCTGCAGGAAGGGACGGGGCTGCTGAAGGTCCTTGACACGGGCACGGAGCTGACTCTGAAACCATCCCCCTGCCCTGGCTGCAAAGTACCTCCTGGAACTGGCTCTGAGCTTTAGAGAATGAAATCCAATTTACCTGCCACAAAGAAGAGCTTGGTGAGGCCTCCCCGGAGCCGGTGGGTAAAGGAGGGCTGCCAGTTCCCACCCCCGCGCTGCCCCCTCCCCGGCAGAGCGGAGGGAAGGGGGAAGGGGCGGCCGTGGCAGTAAGTGCAGGAACAATTCACTGGAGAGCCACGGTGCGCTTTGCAGTTTGCCCACTAATTACTATTAAGCCCCGGTTCCTTTTTGTGTTCCAAGGGGCGTCTTCAATGTGGCACTGCTTCTTGGGCCTTTCATGCGGCTGGGCTAACCCCTGAATAGCGGGCTCCCCCCGCCCCTCCTCGCTACCTCTCCCTTTTTCTTTCCCCCTTTTGCTTTTCTGATAGTATTTTCTGTCCATGTTGTGTAAGGCCCTAAATGAATCTTGACTGCCCCTACAGCCGACTGGAGACGCACAAAAGCGGCCCATTCCAGTGGCCACAGCGCCATTGTGTGCCCTAACAATGCACTAATTGGCGGCGACAATTGTGCGGCCGGGGAAGGAGAGGGGGCCGCGGGGGGGTGGGTGGAACACGGGACATGGGTCCTTTCCAATCACCGAGGCGGGTCACGGAAAAAGAGAAGTGTGAGGAGCGAGAAACGCGCTCTGCCCCGCGTCTCTCCCGCGGGCACGTCCGTGCCCGTCCCGGGCAGCCTGCTCCACGGGCCCCCCCCGCATTCCTACATGGAAGTGTAAGGCGAAAAACTGTAATGCGTGGCTGTGCAGAGCAAGAGATGGGCAATCTGAAGGGGTCGTCACAATCACAAACCAGGCTGTCTCACCATGCCAGAGGCTGGAGAGCTCATGTGATGAGGACACCACTGAGATATTCATGGGAAAAGGTCACACACAGAGCCAAGATGCTGGTGCTGGGGCACTCTGCCCTGGCTAGACATGGGAGACTGCTCACCTCCTTCTAAACTGAGCTTAACATATCTGTATTTTGCACCAGGACAGCGGGATGCAAGGACAGGGGGTCCCACAGCACTCTGCTGGACTAGGTGTGCTGGTCCTGTGGAGTAGGAGCCTGTGGTGCTGTTGGGAGTAGGCAAATGAATCTGGGCTACATCTCCAGCACCAGCAAAGCTGAGGGCTGGAGGGATGAAAGGGACAATAGGTGCCATGGGACTGAAGCTGCTTAGTGACACTGTGACACCACCCAGGACTCAGGAGGGACTAACTCAGTCTCACACTGAAATATGGCAGGAATGAGCCCATGGACTTTGAAAGCTGCCCCAGTATGAAGTTAGGCCTGGAGTTTTAAAGCTGATGTGGCTAACAAGTGAGGGACAGATTTTAGGTCTATTCATTAATTTTTAAGATAAAATATGATACAGGAAATGGCATGGCCAATGCTTTTGAGAAAAAAGTGTGTAAGGCTCGTCCAGTTGCATTGGCTCAAAATTAATTCAGACAGTTGAGAGACATGGGCTCAGATGCTGAAGTGCTCAACACCTGCCCATCTGTTTTCCAAACAGCTCCTATCAGCTCCCTCAGAGAACAGTGAAGACCAGCAGATGTGGAGCACTGTGGTTCCTGACAGAAAAAGCAAGGCTGGCAGCAGTACTCAAGTTTATGAAGGGCTCTGAAATATCTTCTGGGCAAAGGTGTTTCTCTTATTTGAAGCTGACTGACCTTTGAGAAGCATTGTCCACAGCAGGGTCAGGAAGCAGGTGATTCTCCTATCTCTCTCAGGACAGCTGTAGGACTGCTGTGGTGGGGAGACTTCTATTAGATGCTTTGATAAGGAAGAATTACTTCCTGCATCTGGAAAGAAGCAAAAAACCACTGTCCCGTACAGTGGCATCTAAACAGGGAACAACTCCATAGGAAGCATCTCCAGTGGAAGAGCAATACTCTTCCAGTAAGTCCCATGTATCGGCATGGCTTGGAGAAGCAATCTTGCCATAACCTCACCAAGGGCAGACACAACAAGCAGGGAGGACAAACTGGAGCTACAGACCCATGGACAGGCAGGCACCGTGCCTGGATCTAAACTCCCTGGTGCTCTGACTGATTGGGACTGGCGTTTCAGTTTGGTCCACTACATATAAACACTAAACTCAGATGAGAAGTCTGGTCCTGCAGCCAAAACGCTGAGGGGAAGCCTACTGTGAGCCCAGTGTGAGTAGCAGAGTTGCAACAGCCTAGAGCTGGAAATGTGCAGAGTCCAGGGTACGCTGTGTAAAACCCTGGGACACTGGACTCTTGCCCTTTTCACCCCATGGCCATACGGAGCACAGTAGTTCTCTTATTGTAATCTCTCAGATTTTATGGTTCAGCATTTCTATGAAACGCCAAAGGACATCCCTGCTGCCAGGAGAAACCCTAATCTCTCCACTTATTGCAAGGTGGATTTATAAGCTGTGTTAGCTCCTAGAATTTGGTGGTGGCAACATCCTCCCCAAGACAAAATCATTAATTACCTGCTCTAAACATAATAAATGTGCTTCTGCTTGTCCTCTCCTAGCAGGCCGCCACACAACTCCTGCTGACAACTATGGAAACATTCCCATGGATTCCACAGATGCAGGAGGAGGGCCTTATATAGTGAGACTTCTCTGCCTCCCCTTTGCCCTAAGCCCTTCACAGAAGTACTTTATTGTTTTATGACAGTGCAATTAACACTTGACATAAATCTCTAAGCACAGCTAACAATGTTGATACTGTGTAAATACCTACAGTAGAGACCTGTATTTTATTATGCTTTTGCCCTCTTTTACCTATTATCACCCAGAGTTAACTCTGTGAAATACATGTGCTAGATGCACTTGTATTTCACAAGGAACCTGCCAATTTTATACACTGCCACAGCTCCTGTCTTTAAATACTGAGAGCCCAGCTCTGGTTCTTTGACAAACTGCAGTTTTCATTGGAGCCAGCAGGTCTTGGATCCTGTAAAGGATCCAAGGTAAAGGATTGAACATGCTGTCTGTCAAATCCAAAATAAGTGTCCTTCAGAAGTGCAGAGTCCAAGGCAGAACAGGACATTTTGCAATATGTACACAAGCAAGTATCCACCAATGTCACAAGCCACTGCGTGACAATGTCTAATGACAGGATGGTGCTGGCATTTGCTTTCCACCCTAGCCTTGCTTTCATGGGCATTGGTACCCCTTTCCCCAATACCCAACCTAAATTTCTCCTGACACAATTTCAGGCCATTTCCCCAGGTTCTGTTGCTGGCACCACAGAGATCAATGTTTTCCCCTGCTTTTCCCCTCACAAGGAAGTTGTAACTGCAATGAGGTCTCCCTTCAGTGTCCTCTTCTCCAGACTGAACAGACCAAACAACCTCAGCTGCTCCTCATATGGCTTCCCCTCAAGGCCCTTCACCATCTTTGCTGCCCTCCTCTTGGATGCTCTCTAATAACCTAACCTCTTACTTGTATTGTGGTGCCCAAAACTGCACACTCCTTGTGTCTCATTACTCTGTTGCTGCACTTCAGATATTTGCCTGCAGTGTCAGTCAGAAATGAGATTAATTTATAATCTTAAATGCTAGGAAACCACTTTGGACTGAACTGCTCCATGCATGCTGGTCACATCTATTACATTCTAACAGTGATTCAGTAATTTGCATTTTCTTATTTTTAAATCGTACCTAACTTTAATAATAATAATTCCTTCTTATTTACTTCTAAATGCATCATATTGTACCTACATGATAAACACCTGAGAATTTTCAAGTAAATGAAAGTTCAGTGCTTTAACACAGGCTCTTATCTGACTTGTCTTGCTTTCCAGATGAGCCTCACACCTTTGTTTTTAATATCTAAATGAATGCTAATGCCTTGAAACTAAATTATAGAAAATTGAAAGTCACTTACTGTAAACAATGGACTGACTTTTAAAAAGCATGTTTGCAGCTTCAATGCCAAGTTTTATATTTGTCTATGCTTAAAATGGATGGAATTTACTCCTGCTTGCCTTGGAGACTTTGTCTGGTTTTAATTGTGACACTTGATTATCTGAGATGCTTTTCACCACCTTCTCATAGTGGTAATACTCAGGCCTTTAAATGGGACCACTATTTTGGAAAGTATTTAGTTTAACAAGAACTCTTTTAACAAGACAGTCCAGAGCTATGTACACACACTCCCAGAATATTTTCATTTGCCCTCAGCGTGCTTTCACTGAAAAGCTATGGTAAGCCTCACAGCCAGTCCCTAAGGAAAGGAGGAGGTTGCTAGCTCCATTCTTTCAGAAAACCAGTCAACTTCACATGTTAACCCATATATTCTTAATTTTGGTCTGAGAGCTAGAAGGGTGGCTCTTTTAAAATTAATTATCCTGACTTTAAAAGCAGAGCTAGAGCTTGGATTGGCATGCTCTTCCCAGGGCTCCACAGAGCCCATGGTCTCTGCTCTGCCTGGATGCATTTTCACACCACCTCTTACAGGGTGAAGTGAGGAGGGGAGGTGGCAGTGAAAGGGGAAGGAGATGTCATAACAGAATTTGCTCACCTTGTAAAGCAAATAAGGAGGAAGAGAAGGTCTTGCACATGGTTTCCTTGTGCAGTTTGTGTGGTCCTGGTCAAACATTAACTCATTGCTTGTAGCTGATTTCATCACAGGGATGAAGTCCAAAGGTTCCTGCAGGAGAGAGGATTGACATTCCTGATGGACTTCTGGTTTTTCTGAGGAGGGGCAGGAAGATAGTGAAGGAGGGGATATATCCTTCTCTTTGAAAGCTTCCAGAGCATAGGGCTGGCTGTGGAATGCTCTGGGGAGTCTCAGGCAGGGGTTTGAGGCCCATGAGCTCCACCACAGCTCTGTGCTGCAATCTCTAGTCATCAAATTCAGATTCAAGGAGCTGCAGAAATTCCTTAGCTGGTGCACTGGAAGAAACAACCAAGAATAACAAGAATCTTGACTGCTCCTACATCCATAGGTGTGAGAACCCTCATAAAATGGGCAAAGTCCTGCCCTTCCAGCCCCACAGTGGTCCCCTCAGTCCACCCGGGAGATGCCTCCCTTACTTAGAGTTCAAGGCCCTGGCCTTGCACCCTTCTGGCAGAGGACACGTGGCAGCCACACTAAGCAGCTGCCTGCTGCAAGCCTCCCAGGAGCTCTGTATCCAAGGGTGCCTCAAAGCCACAGTAAGCTCCCCTGGGACTTTGTGGCAGGGGTCAGCACCATTGAAAATCTAAGAACTTGCAGCTTTCCAAAAACACTAGATTTAACTGGGAATCCAAACCCCCAGAGCCTGATGCAGACATCAACAGTACTTTCAGAGGCCCTTCCTGGCTGAGATCTGGGAACATTAAGTATCACATTTTCTTAGTTTCAGAAGACTTTAACCAGCAGAGAAGCATTTTTAAGAAAACCATCACTCTTTCAGAGCTTACCCTACCCATGGTACAGTACCCACCAGAAGGGAAATTAAAAAGGACAAGTAACATTTTTTTAGTGTTTATTGAGAGTTGCCTTTATACAGGAGGGACTGGTGCTCTGATGCAGTCACAAGTGAACCCAAATAAACCCTGCTCAAGTGTCAACAAGCAATTCAACTCAGTGGATTTAAATTATAACATCACTACACATCAATAATAAATTAAGACTACTGGCCAGTAGTTGCAGATAACTTAAAAAAATATCCTTGTCAAAAGTAAAAAAACCAAACCAACAACGCAAACAATGAAACACACGTAACAATGTTGCAAATAAGTTAACACAGTAGCACACACACATAAGGGTATTCCAAAAACTCAGGGTGCACTGCCAGCAATGCTAAAATTCACTGTAAGGGGTGCAGGTGAGCTGGTGCTCTGGCAGGAAGAAAAGCCCAGGCTGCCAGGGACCACATCAGCCACTGTGCTCTGCTGCTCACACCTGGCTTTCCCTGGCTTTCAACTGCCTTGACTGAACTAAAGCTGATTTGGAACCTGCCTTTGTCACTTAATACCTATGAAACACACAGTTTGCTCGTGAATTTACTTTTGCTTACCTCAAGTATAGCAGGGACTCATGTAAGGTAACTTGGTATCACAGGTATTAATTAAAAATCAAAACTGAAAGCACAGTTTAGTTTAAGCAAAATCAACTTGGGAGACAAGTGCATAAGCAAAACTGAAACAAATCCTTTTTCCACCAAAATAATGCTGTGCATTCAAGGATCCATAATGGTTTAACATGTGATTAGACAGGAAGAAATAAATAATTGAGCCACTGATACCTATGCACAAAGTCTAATACACTTTGGTCCTAGACAGCTGATAGCTCTCCAGACCTAGATATCTCTGATGCTGACCACAAGTGGCATGTTTGCAATTTGGATTAATGGTCACCCTAAGGAATTGGGGTGAAATTGGCATTTTAACACGACTCAAGCCATCATGGCCACACCAGCGTTTTCAAGTAAAGAAGGATTTTGCACATTATTATCCAGGCTGTCTCCTCACTGTACTGCTAAAATGCAGTAGCAGCACTGCTGCTGTTAAGGGGATTCCTGCTACTGGTGTAGAATGTGGACTTACAAAATCACAGTTAGTATGGGCTTGTGCCCCAGGCTAACACCTGCCAGATACTTTAGCAAATAATGCTAAAATGTCAGTGGGTTAACCCTCTCTCTAAGGTGAGGCTGACTAAAGCCCCACTGGGTCAGCCTTCAGCGAGCCAGGCTGCATTAAAATTGAGCTGAGGAAACACCTTCACTCCCACAGCACTGGACCCAGCTGTGTAAGTCAGCAGATGGCTCCATATGGGACTCCCTGGCCACGTTGTGTGGCCTGGCCAAGGGTTTCAGGAGGAGCAAAACTGCATGTGACCTGACCCTGTTTTAATTCTCTGTACCTGACATTATTATCTATGCGCGGCTTCTGAAGGTCTTGCACAACTGCATCTCAGGCTAAGCAGCCCAGCAAGTCTCAAAAACACGTATAAGAACCAATACCATCAATACCATCTCCACACTATCCTCTCTCATAATGCCCCCAACAAAGCATGGACAGTAAACAAATTTTATGGTTACCATTTCTAGCACAATGGAAACTGCAAGGGTACTACACAAGCAAGGTTTTTAAGCTCCCATGCTATAAACATTGCATCGTGGCAGAGCATTTCTAAAAAAAATCATTCACTTCTCAAAATGTAAGGCACCAAAAGGAGCAAAAGTGAGGAGTTCCCACACAGCTTGGTGTCTTCAGAACTGGTATATGAAGCCTGTAGAGCTAACTTCATGAGGGCAGAACAAGCAAACTGATTTACTCAGCTGCTCCTGCAAAAGAGCAGGCCCAGCCACAGGAGCATTTCAGTTTAAGTCGACAAGTTAATAAAACAGCAGATGCAATCAGGAAATCCAAAACAGGAAGAGAGACACTAATATACTGTACTGTAAGGCACTCCTACTGGGAAGGGAAAATTGGAAGGCAAATTACAAAGGAGAGAATGACTGGACTCAACTGGCTCAAAAGCAACACAATGACCTATGAAGCTCCAAGCCTGGCTACAGGCTCAGAACTGTGAGTAAGGAGAGGGACAGAGACAGTGGAGAGAGAGGGGAGACTGGGTTGCAACTGAGTGGCAGAAAAAAAATTAGAAGATTATGATGATGATTCAATTAATTTTTTATACAGATCAACAGTCAGCTGCAATCCAGGCAGTGACCATTGGGAAGCTTAGGAAACTCGGTGGCTTCTGTTGCTACAGGGAAAAAGCAAAATTCAATTGGGCAGCTTTCCCATTTCATTGTAAACAGTCATCCTCTGCTCTTTTTAAAAATCTTTCAAGACATTATCATCAATCTATTGTAATACACACACTATCCTAATAATAATAGGAGAAGCCTTGACAAGAGGAGCTCTAGAGATACGCTGATGATTCACTCCTAACAGGGCCATCAGAGCCTGTGCAGTACTGCAAAAAACTTAAGTGCCTTTCGAAAGAGTACCTTCCCTCAAACATACCAATTCCTATGGATCCCAGCAGTGAGCTCTTATTGGTATGTGCCAGCCAGGATCTTTTGTCACATCACAAACCCATCATTTTCCACCACATAAGACAGACAAAAAAACAAGAAAAGCAATAGGAGGATTCCTACACAAGAAATACAAATTTCTCTTTTTATAGACTGATAATACAAAAAGAACTGCAGTTTGCATCCCCTAAATAGGCCCATCTTCCCATTAAAGGAAAGGTAGATGGTTAGGGTAAAGAAGAAAAGAGACTTGAATAAGGATCTCAATAGTGTCCTAGATTAAAATAATATCAGACTAACAACTGTAAGTACCTGTAGAAAGTGAAGCTATGGTCCACTGCAGTTAAGAATCCTATTTTTGCACTGATGATAAGTTCAGTACAAAGCAAAAGCAGTAAATGGATTACAGATCAATTCCTTCTCAGTCAGTTATGAAAGCATCTTCTCTTTGAAGAAGACAAACAGCATATTTCATTCTTGATTCACAATGAAATGGCATCGTTCAAATTTATTTAATGCATGGGTAGGACAAGTCTGAAGTACTAATGCATAATTTCACCTGGGGTGGGGGGAGGGTGTGGGCAGAGTGGTGCAATCTGCAAAGCCCCCAGGAACTTTACCAGCTGATGCTCATCCAGAAGTCTGCAGAGCAGAGCCCCGTGCAGGCTGTGGGCTGCAGAATGGGCACACAGAGCCGTGGGGACCAGCACAGAGCACTGGCAGTACAGCAGAGACAACCATACAAGGGTACAGCACTGAAACTCAAACCACCTGCACAACCCCAGGCTGAGGTTCCTGCTTGCAGATGGCTCCTGCAAGAAAATTGACTGAGGGCAGGATTAAGCCTTTCATTATGCTTACAAAAACTGGTGACAGAATATTTTATCTTACCCATTCATAAGGAATTACTGGTTTTGGATAGGGGCTAGGCATCCCTGAGAGGACATCATCTTTCACCTTGCAGCCTGCTCCTAGAGCTACTGTGCAACCATATCACTTTTCCAAAGTAAAAATGAACGTCTATTCATTTTAGGAACTAGCTGGTTTACAACAACACTGGATTTTAAAGCAAACAGCATGATCTGTATTGTATAGTATCCTTTAACATAAAGCTCTGGGCACTAACAGAATATCACAACATCTTGCTCTGTGTCATTTGTAATGGCAGTGGTTTCAGACCCATGACTAACTTCAGCAGTTATGCCAACATCATACTTTTTTTATCCTTTAAATCTCTGTTAGCAAAGAAACTGTTCTGTAGTACACATACAAACCCAGAGAATTCCAACGCCGCCTATGTTGTTATTCCAGCATTCAATTCCAATATCTAACCACCCACATGACTGGTACTTTGGAGACAGGACAACTCTCAAAGTAACTAATATTTTGCAATGTCTGAACCTTGATTTCTTGACTCCACATGGTTTTTGACAGTGCACTCAAGCAGCCTTCTCCAAACTGAGCTGGACATGAACAAGCACTGTGAGGTACTATAAATACCAGAGGATGATGATATGTAAAACACCACCATTTTTTCCTTTAATGACCTAACATTATGTCTACAGATAATTCAAAATAGTACCTGCCAGATGCTGACAGTTTCAGAGCTACTGGCTTTGCCACAGCAGTAATTGTAGTGACACAAGCTGAAAAACATGGGAGCGTTCTGTTTATTCAGCCAGTACCAGTGCAGTTCCTGTTTGCCTGACTAATTCCACAATACTTCCTCAGTGTTTGCATTTCTGAACACACAGGGAATTCTTTGCATGGGAATGGATTTGCAAGGAACATTATACCTTTAAGGGTGATGGCCAAAAGCAACTCATTTCACATGAGGAACAGTGAGCTGAGACAGAGACACCATTGTGTAAGGGAAGCATTAATTTTAGTGACAAAGGTGCATGATTCACCGGGTTTATTAAGTATGGGAATCCCTACAGCACTTTGCCAAGAACACGGAAAACCCCTCACTTCCTTCTAAAGAATCCCAATGAAAGAAAGATTTCTGCAAAAGAAAGGCACTGGTTGTCTAATGTATAGAGATATAAACATGCTTCTGTATATATATAGTAGTTGCACTCAAATTTGAGAAAGCTACTTTTTTCTTTGACTGAAGGCTGGAAAAGGTAACCATTTATATTCCAGTACAAGGCAACTCATTGTAGCACTTTACCTTTTAATGTAAGCATGATGTACCCTGTTCTTTCATTTAAAATACTTCAGCAATTAGTGAGATGCTTCAACAATCAAAACTGCTTTCTGCCTTGAATACAACAGTCTGTAGATTATATAGGAAGCAAAAATCAATATTCCATATTTTCACAAACCTATGTGAGAGGAGAGGAAAAAAACACATGCAACTGGCATTATTCTCCTGAAACCATATTTACTTTCTAGATACAGATTGTGTGTGTGTATATATATATATATGAATGCTTTCATAGGTATGTAATACACATATCACTGCAGGGTGTGGAAAAGAGTCAGGAATGTGACATGGGGGGAAGACAATCTAATGGCTCATTGGAAGTGAACTTGCCATGAATTAAACATTCTGCCAGTAAGGACACACAGCTCTCCAGTTAAATCCATCAGGTACTTCCCTTTACAAAATAATTCACTGTGTTTTATACTTCCCTGTATTCCAGGTGTGTGAAGCAGAATCATACCTCGTGGAACTTCACTGTCCACCATGGAAGTCATTTTGGAACTATAAATGCCTCAGAGCTCAGAGAGAATGCAGGACACAAGTTGTATTTGAAAACAGCAAAGTAGTGTTTCACAATTTTGGAGGTATTTGCTAACTAAAATGGGCAAGACCACTTTCCTGACTATCAGTTTAACGGGTTCAGATTAGAAAAACATTTGAAGTAAACGTCAGGAAATAAAAAGAAAACCAATGTGAACACTTAAATGCCCTAAAGTTTCAGATTGGAAGGAGGAGAACCAACATCATGTTACTACAAACAGGGACGTAGCCTCCCATGAATCAAGAGTAACCAGCACAAATCTCAAAGGACTTCAGTGACAGAGCTTAACTGATATTCCTAGCCTGAACAAAAAGAGTAGCAAGTCCCATGGTTATCTGAATATGGAGTAGTTCACTGGGGTGGTTATAAATATATAAACATAACTGAAGGAATTATTCTGTATCTTATGTTTGCAAGCACCCCAAATAAGGTTTAAGGGAGATCCTTTAAAATAGTTCTCTGAAAACATGAGGAAATGGAATCACATGTCCATATCAGAAGGAGACAGTGGATTTAAAATAATTCCTGCTCTATTAGGTTCTGTGAAACACCTCATCAGAACCCCTGCCAAGGTTACTAATAAATAAATAATACACATAAATAAGTAGATGATTCATCAACGCTAAATGAACAACATAAAAAATAATGCAGTCATGGCAGCAAATATCTTCTGCCTTGAGATAAAGTGTTCTCCAGAGGTGGAAAAGAAAGTTGGGTACTTAATTAGCTAGACCTAAAGCATTTCTCATAAACCACATTTTGTACGAGAGCCAGAGGCTGGACTTCAATGCAGTTTAGCCATTGGTATTTCAAAGCCAACAAGGCTTTATGGCCACTTTGGCAGCTCTTACTTCACAGATGAAGGAGGTCAGGCAATATTTTTCAAAACAATTTCTGCCTGTCTAAGCAGAGAATTTGCTTGAGCTGGCAGCTGGGAGAGGGCTTCTCTTCAGGCTGGCCACTGCCTTAAGGACCTCATGTGTTCTGATATGACAATTCAAACATGTTGCAAGACTCTTCGAAGTTCTCATCCATATTCAGTTGCCTCCAGAAGGATTTCTGCTTCTTCTGCAGTTCTTTACGCACACACCTGGGGCACGGTACAGCCTTCACTTTGCACTCAGAGTGGAAGACAGCACCACAGCTTTCACACCTGCAAACACAAATTAGTGTCAAAATTGAATCACAACATAGGACCAGAGCATGCAATGGGCTGCACGTGGGCTGTGGGCAGTAGGTATTCCTTGACACTGTTCTGGGAGTTCAAAGAGCATTATGCTTCATTAGAGTGGTGTTGTAAAAGACACTGGTATGGCCACGCCTCTGCTGGTGTAAAGCTACTCAGGAGCACTAAAATCAATTGACTTGCATTCATTTTGCAGTTGCTGAGAATCTGTCCCAGCACTTCTGCTTCACAGACAAGTTTTTAGAAGGATTAATACTTATCTTCTTCGTAACTAGCATTCAGGTACATCACTGAACAGACATGAACTTTGTTTTATGAAAGACAAGTCTTGCTTTGTTTGTAAATGAGGCGTGACTATATTATTTTCCAGTAAGGTCTATTTCAGCATTTGCAGAAACAGATTCTGTGATTTGCAACAGCCATGATGCAACATATTTCTCATTGAAGCTCCAGTGGTCAGCTGTTCTGGAAAGAGTAAAGAACAGTCCACTTCAACAGCAGAGGTTGTCATTTCAAAAGTAAAAATGAAACAGAGGTAAGTGATGTTGTCTGCCCTGTGTCCTATGGAAGACTAGACTAGATGAAGCAACTGATCTATGTTGATCAATTGATCAATACACTGAGCTATGCTTCTGGCATTCAAAGCTGTGTTATTCTGTTCTCAAATGTGACATTAGGACTTCAAATCAACTGCTCAAACAAGATGACTGGCTTACTTTTGGGGCATTGTGAGGCAATGAACTTAGTGTCACAGCAGATCAGGCCCCAGTTGCAGACAGATGTGGAGCAATGAAACATCTGAGGATCACGAGTGGGCTACAACTCAACAGTTAGACATTCTCAGCCTTTCAATGCAAATATCTATCTGTAGTGATGAGTTGTCACTACAGCTTTGTAACCAAGGGAAAAAGTAAATGGTGGACGGTCAGAGGTAAAAAGTGTTAGATTTCAGTTGGATAATCAAATAATAAAAGCAACAAAACATGAAACTTTAGAGTAATCCTGAAATACAAACAATGGGTGTTGGTCACCCTTGGTGATTCATTCCATAGGACATCTTGAAATGCCTTGCACTTTTTTTTCCTTTCTTGTAGACATTGTAGTCAAATGACTACATAAGAATCCAAGTGCCCATTATTATAACTTGAGTGGGGCTTTTTGTTGGTTTGCTTTGAACCTGATTTTCATAGAAATAAGGTTCTTATCTTCAAGACTGTGAAGAAAAATTGAAAATGCAAAGAAAGAAATGCCCAAAAAGTGAGAAGCCATAAGGCATGTGGTCTGACAATACTGAGAAAAGTCCAACCTGTTAGCTACATTGGCTGCATCTCACCTAAAACTTTTAAAAAAACTGTTCCTGGTCTGGCTGCACATGAAGTTTTATGCATGGGTCCAAACATGGCCTAAATTTGAATAACTGCAGAGCTTTAGGAATGCTGTGCAGAGATTTAAGGAGGCACATTTCTAACTAGCATAAACTGATAAAAGCTAAATATGAGTAAGAAAAGGCAGGTGAACAAGGCTAAGTATAAAGCAGTATATCTACTGGCTTCCATGCTCTCTTGCAGTAAAACCTGACTTTTGGATTTCTCAGTCCAGCTACAGTCTAAATCTGGTTTTGAATCAAGAAAATGGCTCATGCAGAGATATTTACAATTTCTGGGCTCAGAGAGTCTGTTATTGCCCTTATCCAGTGAAGCACATGCACACATGCTTAGAACTCACATCCCACTGATTTCTTTGGGATTACTGGTCTGCCTTCCATTAAGTGTGCTTACACGATTTGCTGGGTTGGGATCTCCACAAACAGACCCACTAATGGGCAAAGAAGAGACAGAAGACAGCAGTGTCTTTAAAACTTTACACCACTCTGAACTGACACTAATGGTGATTTTATCAAGCTAATTCTCCCTTGTTAGTCAGCAGTTTACAGTGCCCTGGAAGTTGCTAGAGGGTAATGATTGATGAGGAGTGTAATTTTGTGCTCTCACATCACCATCCCCTATGCTAGCCTAATATTTCTCTACAGCATGCATGGAAATGACAAAACCTATCAGAAATTACTGCTGAAGTAGATTGAGCAGGATGAGAGAGGAGCCAGCACACCTGGTCTCTCAAGTCAAAGGCCATCAGCAGAGCAAACAAAGACTGACTGATGGTGTTCAGATTAATACGAATTCATTTTTCAGAAATAAGGTCAGTGGAAAAGATCAACAAACATTTTTCCCATGCCTTAGAATCAAAACAGAGAGAAAAACTGTCTGAACTGTTATTCATTAGAGCTGGTGCAGTAGCTGAAGCTGTACCCAGGACCCCACACTGTCAGGCACTAAGCAGAGGCAGAGCAGACAGCCAGCCCTGATCTCCCAGTCCCAGTGGCACCCACTGCTTCCATCGTGGGTTCATTCTGGTGCCCCCTGACTGCTGCTCTGAAGACCTATTTTCTGCCTTCTCTTGTGAAGGTTGAGTCCAACCAAGGGGTCCAGATGACAACAAAGCAGCAGCCTAGAGGAAGGGTGCTCTGAGCTGGAGAACAAAGCTGCCTCTAGCTCTGCACCCGAACAAGTAGAGAGGACACCCACTTCAGCCTTCACTGCATGTTTGTGTCCCCCTCACTGACAAAGTCACCAGGGCAGGGGGGCAATGCTGATCTTGCTCTGCCTTGGTGCAACTGGCAAGTCAGTCCTTTTAAAGTGGTGGAGCTATACTATCCCAAGCTACCTACACAGCTCTGCTTTTCCTCATATCAAATACAGTCAATCTTAACTGGCCCTGGAATGCCAGCTGGTAGACCATTTCTAACCTCACTGCAAGAGATTCTCCAGTGATACCAAAAACTCCAACATTATATTCCTCTTTATAATATTACAAACAGATTGCTTCCTAGTTAATTCTGAGATCTAATTTTATCTCCACATGTGAATTTCACAGGGTCTTTTGTTGTTTTCAAGCCTCAGTGTATTAAAATGATTTTATTTCTCTGGAGAAATAAAATATATTTTGTAGCCTATAAAAGGCTCACTTAATAGTTCACTACACCTACTTATCTTTCCCTTAACCCTTGTTGTTGTCATAGGTAATTCACAGTTCAGGTGCTATTTCTGAATCCCGACTTACTCTTTGTCTAGAGGCCAAAAAGTCCCTACATCCTTTGTGAGAATGCTATTCACCACTGATAATAAGCTGATGAGCCCATAGCCATTCAGGCCTTTCATGTTTCCTTCTTTAATGAATGATATTGTGACACTGCACATTAATAGCATCTTGCTATTTTTCAAACAGCATTTGAAGACTCAGTGAACACTGCATGTTGTTTTCACACAGCCTTGCAGTCTTCTAAGAAGGCAGCTGAAATAGCTTCCTCTCTATTTTGGTGTTTTCTTTTTTTTTTCCTCTTTCCTGACCTAACTCAATTTCTGTTGAGACTTTAGAGGGTGTTTTATGTTTTAAGGATGTTTTACTTGTATGAAGTAAAAAAATGCAGAGAATAATTCAGTCCTCTAAATAATTTCTATTGCACTGGAAAGTGTAAGAGAAAGGGCAAAGCTCTCCACAGCCAGAGAGGCATTATAATGCTCTTATTATCATCACTAGTTACAAAAGAAAAGGCTTTCTACATTAAAAGCATATAATCATTCCTTGTATGCTGAGGAAATGCCAAAGTTAGTATCTCCCATTAGGTCTGGGCATTTGAAACATACCAATATTTAGTAAATTGCAAATTCTGGCATGTTCTTTCCATGCTTCCCATCTATTTTTCCCAGGATTATAGCTCAAGTAATTCTAGATGCTGTACAACCAATTGATTATACTTATGTTTATTCTTTGTACTGCACCACCATTAAGTGCCCCTGAGCAGAATCAGGTGCCTGAAGTGGGGGGGACAACACATAAAGGCCTCAAACACCTTTCACCTCAAACAGACAAAATGAAGCAGGGATGATCAGCTGGTGGCCCAGGATGCCATCTAAAAGCCAAGTTTTTGGCTCGTAGGAACCTTACTGGTTGACAGACTTACCAATGTGACTGGTACAAAGGCGGGATGAAGCTGCTGGAACCAACAAGGTTTATTAGGATATCTTCAGTCCATGCACAGGGGCTGGCTGTACAGATACAGCACCATTCCCACCTCACAACAGGAAGTGAGAGGTGAACTGGCTTGCTGAAGGTCAGCCAGGGGCTCCTAGCAGAGCTGAGAAGGGCAAAGAGCTCCCCTGTCCCATTGCAGCGCTATATTCACCCACCACCCTTTCTTTGTAATTTTATATATAAGCTTTCTTTTTTTCATTTAAAAAACTCACTTCCTTTGTGCCAGACCTTGCACACCTTTGGTCAAGTGAGTAATTCCTTGGAAGAAATTTCAGCAAGGATTTGATTTAGGGCTGAACTGTTCACAACTAAACTCTTCTTTCCTGCCATGCAGAGTAAAAGCAGGATTAAATGGGATCATTCATGATGTTTTCCTTAGATGATGCTACACATTCACCAAGCACCCAAAACACTAAACCACCTGTAACTTGGCTATTAAAAACCCCAAAGAGCAAACCATACTGGCTGAAGTAAGTCTTGCCTGGGGATTCCAGCATGATCACCATCCCACACTATGCACATGTGCCTGTCTGCAAGCATTTCTGAATTGCTCAGTTGTGAATATCATAGACAGGCCCTTCAAACTCTGAGCCTTTAGCACAACACAAAGAAAAGGAAAAAGGACTAGCCTGTGTTCACTTACAATACAAAAAAAGCCCCAAAGGCAATCAATGCCTGACACACACGTGCAGCAATATTATTCCAGTTGCCTAGGAACAAACGCAAGTAGCCTGCCTAGGGAGGGATGCCCACATGGTAAATGAATGGAAGAAAGTTGGCACTAATACGACATTGATTGAACATTCTGGTTAAAAGCCACTGTGACATGAGGCAAGTAAAACCAACCTCTAAAGCTAATGCAGTTGTAAAAGACAATACTTGATGAAAAAGCTGGTACACTTTATTGTTTTCTGTTTACATCTTCCAGATAATATTACTGTGCTACCCTGCACAAATGAAAATAAGACAATCTGGGCCAGAAGATTTTGATCAGTTTTGACAGATTCTGGTGAAATTAAATCACCTAGAGAACTTAACATCTACTTAGGTGCCTACATTTCCTCTAAGAAATGTTGAGCAGATCACTTCAGCGTGCTTTGAACCAGCTATCAGCATCTGATAAGCTAAGCTCTTTTAAAAATCAGGTACTAAACTACTGGCACAACTCAGGTGAGCCAGGCCTGGGGAAAGGCTTTCTAGCAAAAGACAAACCAATCAAAGCAAGAGAGAAAATGATGTATTTTGAGTGATGCCTTTGACCTGTGCCAAGGTATTTCCTGCAAATACTGTGTACTGCATATTTCAGTCCCTCCACCTAACATCTATCTTCAACATTCTCCCAAATGCTCAAAGTTACCGTTGTCCAGTGACACAGCATCCATAACACAAAGCTGTAACTTTGCAAAGACTTCAGCATGCACAGCCCCAGAGCCTTGCCACTATGTGCAAAGTACATTCACAGGTCTTATCAGGATGGTGGCCAAAGATTATGGAGGCATCCAAGCTGGTTGATATAGTCAAGTCTGTTCTGTGGCACGTCTATTTTAAACTTGTGCCTTCTGGTTTGTATCTTAAAAGGTCTACATGTCTTAACTGATCTGCAGAACAAGTTAACTTAACAAAGTGAAAACAGTTTAGCCTTGATAAATGAATATGAACACAAAAGAGCAACTCTCCATGGTTCACATACATCTACAGTCAGCACATAAAAGGAAAGGAATGGATTAAATTGTTCTTAACAAGCAAGTAACTTTACCAGCAAAACACAACAAATGTAATTGCCTGTGAAAGTAATCATTAAGATGATGACAGGCAAGACCAAAACTTTATTAAATGGGTAACATAATCTTAATCATAACCATGATTGCTTAATTATCTGATGGGACTGAAAACATGTTTTAATAAATTCTATTCTCATTCCAAAGGTAATTTTCTCAGTATTCCTTAAGATTTAAAAATTGTTCTAAATTATAAAACAAATACAGCAATTACTACAGACAACAGTGCCACTACCCAGACTTCAATTCTGTTGTTTGGTTGTTGGGTCTTTTTTTTAATTTTACACGAAAGAAACAAAATCGCTTCCCCACATTAGTGAAGAACAAGCAAAATCAGAGCAACTTGAGGGGAAGTGCCTGCTTGCTAATGGGCAAGGATAGCTCTAAGAAGCCAATTTACAGTCAAGGATATTTGAAGTCATTGCACAACACCTGTAAATATGAAATAAGTGATATGATAATTTTATATGTTTACTCACTAAATTTTAGCCCAGGGCAAATTTAGCCCAAGAAATAAAATAGGAGGTAGATGTTCAGTTTATTTAAGTTGCCAGAACTCTAGCAAAGCAGAGCTCAGAGAGTTTACATTAGCTGAAAATTTGGTCCATGAAATGTGCAATTAATTCAAGAGGTTTTAAAGCCTTCGAAAACAAGGTGAAATTGTGAAATTTTGAAAGAACCCTGACGAAGTATTATATAAATATGGGTAAGATAGAAAAGAGGGAAATAAGGGACAGAAGACTGGAAGCTGACTGGAAGAGGCATCAAAAGGATGGGACAATTTTTAAGAAATTGTTTAACTCCTGAATCACAGCTTTCATTAAGGTCTGTGCAGAATGGCCACCTCCCAAGAACAGCCACAGAAAGGATGTATCGTTGAAAGCTTATGACTTTGTGAGCCCACCCTTGCATTCAAGGCAGCAAACTGTTGCTCTGCATTGTTGAGCAGGATGTAAAGAGCCTGCCAAGCACAGCCCACAGACCCGCTAATTAAGTGAACTGATTGTGTTTGTTTTGGAACCGTTTGCCAACAAAGGAATGTGTCACACTGATTAGTGAGAGAAGGGTATGCAATATATGTGTATTCAAACCCTGAGGAGTGCATAACCCAGGTATTCACTCTGTTTGCCCAAGGACTGACAAAAATTACTCTCAAGCAAATAACCAGACCAAAGAGAAACTCCAGCCCTCAAGAGGGGCCCTCTTTTTCTCTCAGCTGTATCTATCTAAAGAATACCCATCCTTCATAAATTCCTGCTGAACACTGTGCCAGAAACTGCTGAGAATATTTTGGAGAGAAACAATCTCAAAGCTGACCTAAGAGACCATGAGGATGCAAAGTCAACAGCCAACTGAGAACCACCTTGGAATAGTAATGGCCACTCTGACAGCTGTCACTCTTCTCTCCAAAGAGCAAGAAAGGTCAGGGAGGTAGCCAAAAATCCAAATGCCAGCTCAACACAGACAGACAGACAGACAGACATACATACACACACATACACATAAAGGCAGGCTTCACTTTTCAAACATGCAGCAAAGAGCTGAAGTTTGCAAAAGATCTCATGTACCCACTTTCAAATATTTCTAAACTAACAGCCCAGTTTGCTGGTAGAGTTGATAGCTCAAAAGTGAAGAAACATTCAAATATAAAAAGAAAAATATGGTTTTTGGAGTTCAGCAGCTCTTTCCTCCTCAACTTACCAGCTTCAGCCAGGGTACCTGGCAGTTCACTATTGTATACAAAATTTGAGTACTGTGCTGCAGATAGCAATTCCAGAAAACCAGGATGGAGAAAAGGGAGCTGTAGTCAGAATAGTACAACTAAACAACAAATCTGAGCTGTTTTACTCAGAGCTCTGTATGACAACTGACAAGGAAATTCTGAATACATAATCAGAATTTTCAGGTATAATTACAAGTCTTCACATGGACCTTTTAGGACTTGCCATTTCATTTGCCAAAGGTTACTCTGTACATCCCTCTATTTCTAACTAGCCTCCTCACCTTACCTTGTCTTGTAGTGGTCAGTACACCTACTTCAGAAACCTCTCTCATCTTCAAGAGATGGAAACAAACACAAAATCCCTCCACCTGGCCTTCTCCCTCTGCTTTGGAGCTGATAGAGCTGCACAGTAGCTTTACTGTACAAGCTCCTCTGTTGGCATAAATTGCCTCCAGAGCAAAAATACAGAACTGAAATAATCTGGCTAGCTCCACATAGGTGCATGTGTAGTCATGAGATGAGAAAACTAACTAGGAAGGGAATCAGAAAATGCTGGGGATAAAAACAAGGTTTAGTTATAAGGAATACAAAAGGAGTAAGCAGAATGATGAGATAAGAAAGAGAAATCTTGGAGAACCTTTCATGCTGATTGTGTTTTAATTAAAACCATTAACAAAGACTGCTGTCTTTGGCATGACATCAACCATAACTTCACATTTGTGAAACATGAACACAAGTCCTTTCTGGCTTCTAACTCACACAAACACAGGAGCCACAGCAGCTTCTGTTGGCTTGAATCGCTGACAAATTCTATTTGATTCCAGAGGGTTTTGAACTCTGTAATTGCAAGGTATGTCTGATCTCAGCTGAAGGGCAGGGAAACAATATACACCCAATAATGGTTTTGTGACCAAAAATCCCCCAGACAAATCAAATTTTAACGTGAACTTGTATTCCCAAATGTTCCTTCACATTCTCATTAATCTTTTGGGAATATCTTCCATCACTTATTATGCAGTCTCCACAGACATCTTATGTTTTATGCCATCTTAGTCTGTCTGTTAACTCAGCCTATCTCACCATGCACCCTAGATGCATTCTTTCTTAAAAACTGTTTATAAACCACATATCACATACTTTGCTTAGCTTTTATCCACTGCTTTGTCAATACATTTTTTTGAACAAGACTCTAGTAAAACAATATGCAAACAACCTTTGAAACTCAGATCAGACTGAAAATCCCTTAAGAGTAGTCCTTGGTCGCTTTAAATTTAACATCTTTGTGCATGCAAGGGAACCAGATTCTTGAAAAACCTTTTTAATTGTCTGGTCCTGATTGTTTCCAAAGGTGGGTCCTTGATTCTTTCCACTTTCAAATGAACACTTTGGAGAACAAATTACAATGACTGTATTTTGAAACAGCCATAAACATACTTAACTGTGGATGCCAGATATACTGTCTTTCTGTTAAGGGTGGAAGATACTTCAGAATGGATGGCTATTGTTTTATAATGGATGATCTCCTGTACATTATGGGCCCAGTGATACCAGGGAACAGAAAAATGTCCGTGACCACTCCAAAGAAGTCATTTGGCTTTTCAGGACACTTTGCAAACTCAGAAGAGCTTTGGATAAATCACACTTTGTGATAATCTGGAGCCTTTTCCCTTTCTGAACAGCTGTTCTGAGACTTACAGGATCTTGGGAAGTAGCACTTCTCATTTGCTTCCACATTTGTTCATGGTGGCCTCCCTGGAGCAGTGATCTACTGTAGCTCCCCAGAAATGTGCATTAGTGGAATCTAGTCCCTAATTATTTAAATCAAAGGTCATGAGGCTGAGGATTCTCAAGGCTTGAACACTCAAATCAAATGTATGACTGACATTACCACATTGGAGTACCTGCTTGTAGAAATGTCCTCAAAGGGGTAAAGGATTTCTCCATTGTTGCAAATCTCACAGATGAAACCTTTTTGGCTACAAAGGCTGCAGCTGTACACATGAGAGGTGGCAAACTTGATCACCTTCCCCAAGAAAGGAGCCAGCTTTCCTTCAATAACCTGGAATGAGAAGACAATATTGAATGAACCCCCCAGAAATAACCAGAATTACTTGAAAGACTGAGACAATACTTATTACAACAGAAATGTAGGTATATGCTGTTGGTTAAAACAATAGGAAAGTTACTTCCCAACAATTAGAGCTCCATGAAAACACAAGTGATAATAGTAGTCATTGAAGCACCAATGATCTGAACATGAAAACTATTTACTATTTCTTTGTAAATCTGTACATGGCAACAACAAAATATTAGTAGTAATTTAATGTTGTCATCTAATTGCAGGGGTTCCATACTGTTGTCTCCTTATCACAAAAGTTTCATACCTTCTTGGTGTTTCTCATGGGCAGCTCTCAGAGCACTGACTCTTCTTCACAAAGTGGCCAACTGACTCCAGTTCCCTTCTCACCCAGCCACCCCACTCTTTTATAGCACTCTTCTTCTCATTGGTTACAGCTGTGGCCTCTTAAAGTCAGGCCTGTTCCTAATCTTTGCTAATTGGCCCAGCTGCAACTCCTTAGGGGTAAGATTACTTTCTACACTATCTTTATTTTCTTATATTCTACCCCTCTACAATTTTAAGTACAACAATGCATTCATACAATAAGGCACAAAGAAGTAAATAGGAAACAAGTCAAAGGCTTCCACATTATCTCTGACAGCTATGAATACTGCCTTACAATTTTCACTTCTTCTTACTTTTTATGCACATATCACAGTCTTGGTTGTTTCTTTTCCTTCAAAGTACAAGTTTTTTACATGTATTTTGTGAACAGAGTCCTGGCTTTAGGCCTTTAGTAGTGTTTCCCACTGAAAACCAATCAAATGTAATGTTCTGCTCCTTGCTAAAACAAATAACTTCTTAGATAAAGTCTTGAAGAGGAACTTGTTATTTTTTTTCCCTTTAGTGTCCAGCTCTCAAATCAAGAAGTCCCAGAGAATCCTGCTAGACCATGAGAAGTGATTAGCACTCCTGGTGTTGGTGCGGAAAAAATGACCAAACCTTAAACTGCTAACCACAACACTCTAAATTTGTGACTTGGAGACAATGCCTCAATAAGGGGTGCTATTCAAGTAAAATACTTTCCATTCAGATCAAACTTCTAGAGACTTGAAGGAATTCTGCTGCTGTAGGGAAGAATGAAGATGGAATAAGGCCCTAAGTGTATATTCTTCTCTTCTGGGCTTCCTGTGGTCTGAATGGCAGCTTGCCAGACTAATGATAGAAATGTGCCATGGGATTTGATAGCAACCTCCTGTAAAAAGGAAAAAGAATGCAGTAATTGCTGACTGAAGAGCTGCATGGGGCTGTGCCCTGGCACCCAAGAGTGGGGAGTTTTACACTTAAACGAGTGTCACACTCAGTTCAGCCACCCCTTCCCTAAATATGATAACGCCACTTGTAATTTGGGTTAGGTGTAACCAAATCTAGAGAAAGCAGAGATACCAATGCAAAGGAGAAGAACAGAGAAACAAAGACCACGTGGTAAGGAAACAAATTTGTGTTCCAGGGCAACTTCCTGCCGACTAGCCAAGAAAGCCACTACTAACAAGAACAACTGGAAAAGGAGGTGCATGGGGAGTGCTGGTGTTGATGGCAGTGAATGGCATGGGCAGAAATGTGCCCCTGCCTTGCCTTCAGCTCCAGCCTGCTGACAACACCTGCAACAACAGGAAGCAGCAATGTTATTGCTACTGCTGCAGATAGGACATCTGCTCATGTCAGAGGAAAAATGACGTTCCTATTGCATCCTGGTATAGGAAGATCCCCTTCAAGCACAATATAAACAATGCAGAGAAGCTGCTGCATGAAAAACGAAAATGAAGCCCTAGTTCAAGGCAGTGATACTGCTAACCTTCCAACAGATGGTCAGAAGGTAATTTATCTCCCTAGGCTAGGGTTTGTTTTCCATGTTGAAGGAAGAAATATTTTGCTTGCAGACTCCGCAGTTACAGAGGGGAGACACGGAAGTTGACAATATTCAATAAACAGAAAGAAACAGGGAAGCCACCCAGCTAGTGACAAGGCTACAGTCACCCTCCAAAAACCCACAGATGAAATGCACATGCAAAGATAATAAATAAACCACAATGCATACAAATTTTCCAGAGAATTATCATGCTATAGCAGTCACCTCAGGCCACAACTGCTCAGCTTAAAATGCCAGGCTAAAGATACAGTGCAAACAAACTCTCTAAATCTGAACTAATGTAACTAATGAACAATTTAGAAGTTAAATATCTGAATTGAAGTAGCATTTTATATAATGTAATTAACACAATTATCATAATCTATTACCTTCCCAAGCACTGGGAATGAATTTAAAACTACAAGGAACAAAAACTTTCCTGTGCTGAAGCATTCACAACCTAAGCAAGGCACACCGAGGGGGCAGCTGCCCTGAGGAGATTGTGTTATTTGTCCCTCTTTATTTATTTATTTGTATGGCTTGGTGTAGCACTGTAGTGGGTGGGCTTGTTACTCTGGCCACTGCAGACATACAAGGAAGATGATATCTTCAAAGAGCCATGCACGCCAATTTTGCAATGTGAATTACAGGCCATTTTACTGTATTATAGGAGGAAGACAAAATGCAGCATCAAATTGATGTTATCACTGGTTTTAGCATCTGTAAATTTTGTGTTATTTTGTTTCATCAGAGACCTCAAGGCTATGCACAGGATGATTTTTCCTTGCAGCCTTCTCTCATTCCTGTTTGTAGCTAATAAGAATAAAATCCTCATCTCCATTTATGCTAGGCAAGCAGAAAGGAAGATTGGTATTTGCTGTCCCAAGTCTACTTGGCTGTCTACTCACTGCTTTGTGGTAACAGTTTCACAGTGAGTGCTTTATGGCTTGGGAAAAGGAGCACAGAATTTGTCAAAGGTTTTAAAACTTCTCCTGTGATTGCCAGAGGTCTAGAGTTGGTCATTTTAGACATTCCAGAGCCATGATGGAAGAGTCCCATGATCTTCTCCCAGTTGTTGCTAGAATCTGATTCTGAGTTTCAAGGAAACATAAGTGATAAAAGAATAGAAGTGTGATAGTCAAATGTAATACATTATCCAGATATCGTGGAAACTATGGGAGGAAAAGAAAGACCTCAGGAGGCTGTCTTGGCAGAGCCACCAATATTTACATCACTCTTTACAGCTGTATCTGTTCCTAAAGCCTTTCAGTGACAAAGACTTCACTGCTCCCATGCAGTCTAATCCAGCACACGTCTGTTCTTACTGCTGAAGTCGCTCCTAAGCTTTGACCTGAACCTTTCCTAAGAACATTTCAGTTTACAAAATAAGTTTATGAAGCAGAGAAACTGTGAAATCACACACTACAAGCTGCAGAAAAGTACATCACATTTCAGAAGTGTGGCAGCTTAGCATAAAACTAAGTTAAGAGTATGCCAAAGGAACAGAAACTGAAATTTTCACCCTTGACTTATCTCTTCAACTTAGGGATGTCTCAGCACACACCTGGCAAAGGATTAAAAATATATGCCTGTCTCTTAAAAAGAAAAAAGCATCAAGCTTAAACTAAAATTTTGCTGAGTTCAGATTCTCTTCTACTTACAGCACACAGAAAGAGCAAGGTCTGTTTCTAATCCAAACTCTTTGTAGAGCAAGCAATTGTTTAATTGGTCAAAACTATGGGTGAGAGGTAGTTAATGATGGCATCCCAGTCAGCAAATGACAGAGGGTACAATGCAACTTTTTCTTCCTTAACTGGCCAAGGAATCCATCCCAATATCATTGTGGACATGGGGCCATGCTTATCACTGCTGTACCTGGAATACATTGGGGTACGCTACTTGGTGACAGCAGAAGGAAAACAGTTGTGTCCAGAAGTCCAAAGCAAGTTGTGACTCTGAACAGCCTCAGTGTTCAGATCAGAATCACTGTTCATCTCTCTGGATCAGGAAAAACATTTCTCTAAGCTTCCACAAGACAGAAAGCCATGGCTTTGCGCACAGCAGCTCCTGTGTGTGCCACATCAGGAATTGTATAAAAATACACACCCACATGTACATACATAAAAGCCAGGCCCTGCCCTCAAAGCACTTACAATTTAAACCAGCAAAGCAAACACTGCTTTTTACAGTAACTGCCTCATATCTTCCACCTGAAATGGGACAAGCTGTGTTTTGGAGGAGCCTCCCATACAGGTTCCCTGCCCATACTGCAGACCATCCCTCTGGCCAGAGTTTGGCTGCAGGTGCCAGGGCTGCTAGGAGGAGAGGAGAAACCAGGAAACCCAGCAGGAGCAGCTACTTGCCCCACTGCCCAGCCTCCTGAACCCAGCTTGGAAAAGCTCAAGCTGAACTGAAGAGCAAGAGGGGAAGGCAGAGACTTGTCTGCAGCAATGGGAGAAACAAAAGGGGCACAAGTATCTGAAGACGTGCTGAAAGGGTGGCGGCACAATTATTTTAGATGACTTCTGAAACAGAGGCCTCTCATACAAGTCAATATTATGAATAAAGGCAAATAAAACTTTCTTCTTGGTATATCCTTGTGTTCAGTTGGGGAGCAGTATAATTCTGAAGAAACAAATGTGCAGAATAAGTGAGGTGAGGGGGAATAGCACGGACTGCCAAACACTGGCAGACAAGCCAGAGTCTGTACAGTGGGAAGGCAGGACACATGCATGTGTTTCCTGATTCACCAGGAAGACAGGAGATAAAAGACAGCAGTGGCTGTGCTACAAGTTGAAGTCCCTTTGGATACATCACATTAATATGATTATGAGGGCAATGTGTGATCAGTCAAAGCTTAACCATTTGTCAGGAGGGCTGCTCACCCCCAGAGGTTTCCTGATCCTTCTATTCAAAGACGGGAAGTTACTCATAGTTCCCTTGCTCTGTCAAGGTGATATTTTCACAGATAGACAGACAGCTGTCCCCAGAGCACAGCACCTGCAAAGGCCATAGACCAGAGCATCCACCAAGCCAGAGTGGCCCACTATGTGCAGAACAGGGCTATTGCTCACAGACAACTTTCAGAAGCAGCAGGTGTTACCCAGGGGCCTGTGACCAGAGTCCCTGTGTCTGACCTTCACAAAGCATTTCTGAGCCCACAGCACAGCAGGAGAGGCAGTCCCCTCATCTCTGGCACATGCTGAGTTGCAGCTCTGTCCTGACTCCATCCCTTATCCTGGCTCCCTGGGCTGAGCACAGGGCTGGCAGAAGTCCAGCTCTGAAGGTCCCACTGCCCAGACCCAGCTGTGCCTCTGTGCAGCACAAAACCTCAGCTCCCATTACACACAGCAGAGAAGTCAAGGCACTTTGTCTTCCCTGTTCAGTCAACAAAAACTCCCTGTATGAGAACCTACTTCCCAGCATGAAGGAGGGTTGCACAAACCAGTCCCATGGGAGAGCAATGTAGTAAAGGTGGTGTTGCAATATATGCTTTCATATTAAAAACCAAACTAGAAAAGTGGCAAAGGGAACAGTGGCAGAACTTCTCAAGTGTGTTGAGAGTTTTAACCCAGAGATGGTAACCTGAACTCATGACTTGTAATAACTTTCCATTTGGAAAACAGAGCAAAACCAAAAAGTAGGCATGAAAAAACCCTATTACAGAACTAGAGTTTGTTCCTGAGAGTTGTTCAAATTACAAAATACATTAATAGAAGCCTCTTGCTGGGACTAACTGAAAAGCAATCACATACTGATTAGACAAGGAAAGCATGGAAGACCCCTCTGAACTCAGACTGTGCCATTTCCACAGATGTAATAACCCAACAACTTTAGCAGGAACTAGGGGAGAGATGTGTACAAAGAGAAGGACAAATGAGTTAGCTGTAATCCACCAGCATTCAAGTAACACCTGCAATAGGTCTTCCACCCAGCTAGCAGATCAGGGCCACAGAAATAGCCAAAATTTGCATCATGGCCACATAAATCAGCACTGAAGTCTATCAGATATGATGAACTTTCTGGACAGGAAAGAAAAAACAGCACAGTGTTCAGACATTTCTGAGGTCAGTGAGTGTTTGTTTTGAGGGCAGGGCTCCTGTCAACATTGCTAGATAAGAAGCAAAAGGTACTGAATAAGACCTCCATCCCTGCAGGAGTCTATGTTGTGAATTTGAGTGAGAGTCATCAAAACTCCTACCCTGTCTATGCATTTTTACCGACTTCTAAAAGTGTAGTAGATGTTTACCTAGAATGGAGATCATATATACCTTTGATCACCTATATTAGGACTGTCAGAGCAGACAGTAAAAGGAATAGAGCTTGCTGAGCTTTCAGATACACCGTTTTGCTCAATGTGAAAAACTGCAAAGGTTAAGAAGTCTAGATTCTCAACAGTGTCATTGCAACCACATAAAGTGTTTCTGGATTAAAATACTTTTAAAATTAAATTTGCCACTCTGAGTAATTCCTACCATACAATAATAAAAGAAAAATCTGGCACAGTCTAAACAAAAAAAAATCCCTTATTAAGATCCAAGATAATGGAGAATCAACGGATGAAGGATATTTTAACAGAAGCTATCCAGAACCTAAGAGTAGGAAGATAAATCTACACACATCTTTGGGTAGATATTCTGCCAGCTCTGGCACAATGGGCAGTCAACCAGAGGTATCACATAACAGTGTGCCTGTAAACACCGTCAGTTCACTGTGGCTAAGTGATCAGGGAATAAACACTGAGATGGGAACTCATGAAACATCCCCAGCACTCCTGAATCCTCACATTGAGACCTGCAATTTCCTCAGGTATTAAAAGCACTGGAGGAAACTCTGGTTATTATCCTCATAAAGGAGAACCTGCTGCTCTGCCTAAGCACCTGGCCACCAGGGTTAAGTATTCCAGGTACAGTGGTAAAAATACTGTAAAACTCAGGTTCTGTATTCCTGCCACTGTGAGACAAGCTAAATTTGCCAAATGGCTTTGTGACCCCACCCTTGTAAATCAGCTTGTTAATCATTATCGTCATAGAGGCGATAAAGTTGTTTTATGAACCAACACTGAAGTAGTAACATTAACTACTTATGCAGGGACTGGTGTATTTCTCTGCAGATAACATTTATTAGAAGGCACTCTCTTTAAAGACACAGGTTTGCTTCATAACCTTCTTCTGAAGCACTGAGCAATCTGTTGCTCTTATTCCTCCAGTCTGATCTACATGTCAGACACAAGTGATGCCTGGAGGGTATGGGTTAAGTGATATGAAATCCCTAAAACACCTTGAACTACAGGTTCAAATCTAAACTGGATTGTCCTGGCCTCTCCTGACAGAACAAAATTTATGATTATTTCTCAAGGCCAGACACACACTTGGCTCTATCTGAGAGACAGACATAGACAGAATTTGCCAGGAGGCACTGACGCAATGCAGAAGAGACATGAAAGGCCAAGAGGCACTGAGAAAATAGAAGGGGTGGTGGACATGAAACTCATTCATGATCCTCAATTACACAAATTGAAGAGATACAAAGTACTTTAATTCACAGGAATCATGTCACAGGCATGTCTGGCAGAAGGAAGCTACCTGAATGAGCAGTCAACAATTGTGCACAGCTTTCCACCATCCTCTGCAGAAAAGATTTCTACCACCACTGGTTGTTTTCTTTCTACCTCTCCAGAAACAGCCAGTCTGAATCATGCCTTTTCCTAACAAATTCAGAGGTAAGCTCTAGCTTTGCCTGGACTTTAAAAGCACCACAAAGAACATGCTTCCTGGACTGAATGAAAGGCAGATAAAATATGCTGAAGAGATTGTCTTCAATTCACCATTGGATGGTCACTACCCTCCAAATTCCACCAGTGGAAGCTTTGTGGAGGAGGACTAAACATTCAATAATCCTTCTTCATCTCCAGGACAGATGAGAAATATGCTTTTAAAGGAGATACCAATCATACAAGAAAACAGGTCTAGAAAAAACACCTTTAGAAACATCCAGTTCATTCCTCACCCTCCAATACAACCAAAATGACTGCCTGACTTGCTTAAAAACTTCTCACCAGAGAGACACCACAACCTCCAGTGTTCAGAGCAACTGAAAAGTTGTTCCTAATGCCTGCCTCAGATCTTTTGCTGCAGTCAGGATCTTTGCTTTACACTCTACCTCCTATCCTTATATTGCAACATCTGTTTCAGAAATAATTTTTTGACAAATTCTCCTGTCTGTCACAGGTACTATTTGTCACAAGTCAGGATAAGCAAAAGTGGACTGGGGGTGCAGGAAAAATACAATTATTGCCTTTCCCTATTTGTTTACTGGATAACAAGCAGGTATTTTCTGCATTCATTAAACATGCAAATTGGGCATTAAAGCTGAAATGGTAAATGAAATCTCTGCCCCACAAAGATATCAATGGGGTCAGGACTTCTGTGATAAAAACACAGACTTGGAAACAAGCATGCTACAATATGCTTAGCTAAGGATAATACAAGTTGCAGAGAAAATAAAGGGAAAACATCCTCTGGCTGGGAAGTTCCCAGTCATTTATATCTAGGGATCAGACAATGCTTGTGGACTGCTAATTTCCTTGAGGATTTTTTCTCTTCCGTTGGCCAGATTCTTAACACCACAAATTCTTGTTATAATTTCAATGCACAATTAATCTTTAGTTCAGAGGAAAAGGAAATGGGAGAAGGAAGGATGATCATGAGGTAAAAGTTGCAGAGAGGCAGATATCAGATCTTTTGTGCAATATACTAATCAGCTGGCTTTCCTTGCTCCATTTTGACTCCTAGTCACCTCTTTCAGACTGCCTGTCTTGTTTATTTAAATTACAGGTGATTTAAGGGAAGAATGATCTCTTACTATTGTTTGCGCGCACACTACAATCAGTCACTGTGCACTGCTAAACAACAAATTAAAAAAGAATATAGCAGCAACTTCATTTGCAACAGGCATGCTATGGGCCACAATCCCAGCTCCCAACAGCAAAAGTGATATCACTCCACCCTCTCCCTCCTCTTTCCTTTACACCCTTCACAGGTCCCTTGCTGTCCCAAAAGCCTGTTCAGCCTGTGATACAGGTGACAGCAGAGTGAGCAGGAGCAGGTGAGCCAGGGACTCTGCTCACCCACTGCTGACACCAGTGCACATTGTGCTGCACTAACTCATCACACAGGGCAGAGAGCAACCTGAAAGGAAACCCTGCAATAAACACAGCAAAGAGCAAAAAGAACCACACAAAACCAACTGCCAAATAAACCAAACTAAAGCAGAGGAAACTGAAGGAGTGAGATTTGAATAAACAGAAATCAGAAGCCCCCTCTGACTTGTTAGCATCAGGCAGTCTGCACTGATGGCAGAGCCATTTACTGTTCCCAGTCCTTCCGGAGTAAACCCCTAAATATGTTTCACTTTAATTTGCTATTAGAGAGATACTCCGCAAATTAGCCCCTAACTAAAATAGGCACTGGGAAGAGGAAGAATTACAAGGTCAAGAGCAAACACTGCTAATCTCTGACAAGCACACATAGGCAGGGGGTGAGGTGAAGATAGAGTTTTACATTGGCTGGGGGAGAGGAAAAACAAACTGGTGACAGTTCAAGTCAATTTATAGCAGGAGACAGAGAGGATGACAAGGTTCCTCCAAGCCCTCCCCCACTCTTCTCATTGAAAGGAAGAAATGCCAGAAATTTCAGCAGGTCTCTGGATGCAAGCTGACACAAGTGAAGAGGAGATGGAATTGTCTCAGTATAAACAACATGCCAGGAAATCACCTGTGCCAGCTCCCCCATCAGATCTGCAACAAGACTCACACTCACTGTGCTTCAATCCTCTTTCCTCCTTTCTCCTTCCCTCAAGGTTTCCAGGCAGCTACACGTCAATTTTGTCACACCCCAAGTTCTCCTGATCTTATTGCAGGGATGAATTATAGGTTGTTTTAAGAAAAAGGTATTCAAGCAAAGGTTAAAGGCTGTTTTAATCAAACAAGGTTGAAAGAGTACCAGGAATTTGGCTGGTAGAAAACAGAAAGCACATTACTTAGCTTAAAAACCTACGTGACTCTAAATACAGAAGCAAATATGCATTCAGGCAGAAAGTATATATACACTTTTTTTTTAAGATTAAGCAAGCAATTGCATGCAGAGGTATTAACTGACTCTACATGCCCACTGAGCAAGAAGTTATTTCATGAGTGACAGCACAAAATTATAAATTTTCCTTTCTTGCATAGGACCGGATCTGGTCACTATAAGGAGGAGTCCTCTGAAGAATTTTAGAACAAGAAAGCAACATACTAAGAAAATGGCTAGGGCTACTCTTAAAAAAAACTCTGTGAGTACAAAGTATATTTAAAAGCAAAATTTAAAAAAAATGTTCTTCTCCCATCCAAGCAGGTAGCCCTGAGACGCTATTTTATTTCTCGGGAAATCTGGTTTTTCAGGATATTAGTCCTGAAGGAACACCCAGCTGGCTCTCCCAAATCATCATTTTAAGTGAAGTAGAGCAATGAGTTCAGAGCCCAGTCTTTCACACTGCTAACCCCCATCTCCAGTACTGGGCTTTTCATTCTGCACAGCAGAAAATAACAGAAGAAACCTGTTCAGCACAAGGCAGCAGAAAAAGGGTAACTTGTATTACTGCTGCTGCTTCTACAGGCTGGAAAAAATTAAAATATTTCTGGAGATCTCAACTCAAAAGCTCCTGTGAATTCCTGTCACCACTAGTGGGTTGTTTTAAACAGAATTTCATTCTAAAAAGCCACATTTACCCCCAGGCGGCCTAGATTACACATTCACAAGGAAAAGGACTACAAGTATTTAATAAACCCTGTTAAAAATTCTGGTTTCATGAAGTGCTGTAACTAGTCCTACTATTAAAAATACCTACTAACAATCTTGCTAGATCTCTAGACTTGCCTGCAATACCTAATTCAGATGAACTTGTCTTCCTGACAGCCACCTGCCAAAATGCTCCTAACCAGCTCTTCATGCCCTAGCCTGGCTGGCTCTGCCCTGCTCTCTGCCCGAGAGCCACTCTGAATGACAGCAACTCCCTTCCCCAGCAGAGCTGAGGTAAAAAGGAAACGCCAGTACCATCACTGCCATTACCACTGATTGTAACCAGAGCTGTCAGCACTTTGAGAATTACACACACTCAGGGAACATCAGCTAACCTGAAGCTTCCTGTTCTGCTGAAAGGCAGCTCAGTGCTGGCAACCTCCAGGGAGTGACAAAAATAAATGACGTGCCAGGTGCTTTAGGATGACCCTGCTTGAGCAGGGAGGTTGGACCAGATGACACACTGTGGTGTTTCCAACCTCACCCATTCTGTGATTCAGTGATAAAGGAGCCACAGCCACAGGAAAGTAGACAAGCTGTTTAACTGCTGCTTTGCTATCAGATCTTTTAATATTTATGAAGACAGGTATTGTATGTTTTTCCCATCTTAGGACTATTTTCATATTCCTCTGCTAATATACTTAGTTTAGAACACTGTCAATCAGGCACAGCTCATAAAGACAGCTATTGACATTATGCCATTGTGATCTAAGATGCATCCTTACATAATTCATGTAGACAACTATCTGGTATTATTACACTGGTAGTAACACACTGCAGGACTTACACCTCTGTCACACATGCTGTGTCAATCCTTGCTTGGGAGGCTGGAGCTGTGAATCAATGTTTTCCCAGCAGTGCTGAACTCTGAACTGTGGCTGCTGTGGCACAGATGATGTGTCTGGCATTTCGCTGCCCTTGTTGAGCACAGTCAGTTCCCACAGAGAACTGTGATAGACAAATCTTCAGTCATCTCAGCATAGCCAGGCCTGCCCAAAACCTAATTTTCCTTCTCATTTTCCACCTCCTGCCCCTTAAGCAGAAAAAGGGCTTGCCTAAAATTAAAAGAATTTGCCGGTACAGCTACATAGGTAAACCTCTTTGGTAAATAGAAGCTTAAGATGATACAGCTTATATTGAATCACTGAATGACACAAATTACAGCAACAGACTCTCTCACTGATATAACTCAGTTTGCACTCATGATTTCACAGGCTCAGCTACATACACCAAGAGCAGGAGAGCATTTGTCATGTACCTAATTCAGTAATACTTCTGAAACTACAGCAAGCCCAAAGTATGTTAGCCACACCCCATTTTTTTTTAATCAATACAGCCACATGCACAGGCTCCATGTGGATTAGATGCTACATCCCATCCTTTTACTGCATCAATAAAAAGGAACTGCTGGGCAGGGACATCACCACTGATGGGCTTGGAATTCATCAGGCTGTATGTTACAAATCTATACTAAGCATCTATCAGCAATGGAATGAGAACAGAGTTATCAAAAAAGAAGCTTTACTTCTGAAAAAAACAGCAAGTAAAAGGGAAAGGAAATCCACATCTTGCATTCTTTGCTATTGTTGGGACTGATGAAACAACTTGTCTAAATCAACCTAAAGCTTTGCATGTATAAAAATAATAGAAAGAGCATCTCTGATCTACTTCTTCACTTCAGTCTAGGAGGTGCAATGAAAGTACAGTGTGGGTTAAGAGCCTGCAGGAGTGAAGGAGATCTAATGATTCCTTTGCTCTTCTAAGACTTTCTAATCCTAATCTAACAATATATTAGGCTCAAATCACGTAGAACTTTCATTTCATTGAAGCTCATTTTTATTCCCCACACTCTTGTTAGGGAGCCTTATATGCAGAAAAGTTTGACCAGAAACATTAAGATTTCCCAGTAAGGAATGCTTCTGTGAGACCAACAGTCCAGCAAGCCCAAAATGCTCCCAGGGGCTGTAATCAGTGCTGGGTGTAATCAGTGTTCCAAACATCAGAAGAAGATGAAATCATTGATCTGTCTGTCAGTAGGGGAGACATCTTCCTAATCCCTTCAGTATAGTATGTCTAGTCTGAAATCCTATAATCCCTTTATTTTATGTACTATAACTGTGGATATTCTCATTATGGATACTTAATCCTCTCAAAGATTATACATATCTGGCCTCAGTGACACTATTGTGGCATTAAACTCCTCATACTCATTGTGCTTTGCACAGAAGCATTTCCATTAAGGATTCCATTGGATTTTTATGCATCCCTCATACTCACTGTGTGATCTGTGCCATATTATTGTGAGAACAGGGCTCTCATGTTCATCCTTTCTCTGCACTGTTCTTCACATTATTTGTAGGTTCATCTATGGGTAGTCAGGAAAGTTGATCTGAAGTCAATAATGTTTTAACTAAATTTCAACAGGTTAGTTTATCTACAATGTTAAAATGCACAAAGTATACTACATTGAGTCCCTGTATGGACATACACATTCAGAATGAAAATGGCCTTAATGCAATTTATGTCACTTTGTTTCCAAAGTAAATGGAGAAAAACCAAATTAAAGCCACTCATATTTTGAATAACAGTATTTACACAGTGATTTAAAGTAATTCAACTCATCTTTTTAAATTCCCATATTTTGTCACTTCGTTATTTTTCCCTGCATGTTCCTGTATAAACAAGTCTTCAAATTATCATCTTTTTAAACCTCCCATCTTGCTTACAATTTCCATCCTTGGCATCCTGTAATTTTTGCCCCTATGTAGATCCTTTTCATTTTACTGTATCTTTTAGAGTTGGTATAACCAGGATGAAACAACTGGCCTGATTCAGACAGTTTCTACAGTAAAGACCATCAGAGAATTACAGAGTGTGTAAGGCTGAAAGGGCCCATAGTGGGTCATCTGGACCAAGCTCCCTGCTCAAGCAGGGTTATCCCAGAGCACGTGGCACAGAACTGTGTCCAGGCAGTTCTTGAATATCTCCAGAGAGGGAAAACTCCACAACCTGTGGCAACTGCACAATAAAGCTCTTCCTCATGTTCAGGTGGAATTTCCTGTGCATCACTGCAATAAGTTTTGTGCACTTGTGTATCTTGCTATTTAACACTTAAAAAAAAGCAAGACATTAGTTAACTCTCTATGGATGAACCATCTGAATTTGGAAATCACTACAATAGTGCCTTCTAGTCTTTTACTTCAAAAGCTCCCATCAACATGTTATGTAGTGTAAGGAGCCAGAATTACTTTTCAAAAGAAATACAAGACTCTTGTCTGAGTCAACTTTGGTCCAAACCAATATTTAACAGTGTAAAAACAGTCAGTTTCAATACAAGCAGCCCCATAATCACATCTGTAAAATCTAAATGGACAGTTTTTAACTCCTGTTGCATGAACTCCGTCCAGATATGCACAAAAGTATCAGTAATGTCAGCAGAGAAGAGTTCACACCTCCAGTAGGCTTAGGATGAAAATATCCTGGACTGTAACAGCACATCACGGTCTATAAAACAAATCCATTTTCCAGTATACTGTGTCTGCTAACACCAGCAAATTCAGGAGTGAATACTTGCTTCCTAGCAAGTGGAGATCTCCCTCTTTAATTGACTGGAATAACCCTGGATAAACTGCTTAACAGAGATGCAGAGGGTTATGGGTGATGCAGGGCAGATGACACGAGGCTGCAAAGACAAACAAGCACAGCCAATGAGGCAGAACAGCAAGCAGTGGGGTTTGTGCCTGTTAAATCACACTTGGTGTTTCTGCCCATTCAGTCTGAACACACCTCATCAGTTATCCTGTCTGCTGACACCAGGATTCTAAAAACATCTACCCCACAGGAATACCAGAGATAGGCTTCTGTAAACTTTAATGCAGTCCCTGGGGCCTTGGGCTGCAGCAAAACCTTCTGGAGTCCCGGTATGCATTTGTGTGTACATACAAATAAAGTCTGACACTTGCTGCCTCTTTGGTTACTCACACCTGCACTACAAGCATTTGTTAACAATACAAGTACTAGCAAAAAACACTGCCTCACCAGGATTTGGGAAACTTCCAAAATTAAGGCCACTTTGTTCCAATTTTCTTTTTCACTCTGCTTTTAACCTCACAGTAAAGTCTTCCCCACTAGAGTCCTATCCAAATGGTTCCAAGTGACAACCACGCCCAGACCACCAGATAGCCCAAGTATATACTCTGCTAGACTCATAATATCTAGGGCCTGTTAAGTTTGGAAAGAGATTGATATTGGATTTTATTTTAGAGTAGTATTATAAACTGCTTCATCTACTGGCAAACAGGCATTTCAACCTTTTTGAACTAAGAACAGACCCTCAAACCCCATTTTTGAAATTCAGCTGCTAGGTAGGAAACAACCATGTTTTCTAGGATCTTTAAAAGGAACTTGGCTAGGAAGCAAATCAGAATTGAGCTGGGACTAACCAGGGTAAAGGTTGCTTCTATCTGCAGATTACCCCTCTCTGCTTTTCTAATTCACTCACCATGCCTTATCTTTCCATTAATCTTTAATAAACCTTTTAGTTAATTCCCCAAACACATGCAATCTACATGACAGCAGGAAACAGTGCAAAAGCAGTCCATGGATATGAGGAAATAGGCAGCAGAGGAATCAAAAGGAGGAAAAACTTTCAGGATTAAAACCACCCAAACTGCAGGTCAGTGGAAAATGATGAGCAACTGGGAGAAAGCAGAAATAAGGGGCAAAGCAGACAGGAGTGAGGTGCTGTTAAGGGAATTAGTATTTATCTGGCCATTGGATTCATTCTCTCAATGGGGCCCTCCTCTCTTTTCCACTCTGGATCCACTTGGACAAAAACAGGCAATCAGATTTCAAACTTGGAGCCTCTGAAATGTGGAAAACCCTCTCCATGCTCACAACAAGGATATAGCTAGATTAAAAGGTAAATGTAATTTAACCCACCCCAGCAGAAATGATAATCAAATTATATTGCCTCTAAATATGATAAGTTTGGGACTGGGCGCCTCAGGGGAAGAGAAGGTGTCTTGCAAACACAAACACAAAGAAACATGTTATAGGAAAGTGCTAAATCAATGCATGAATTATGACTTCTGCCTTCCTTCTCTCCCCCAGGGCGCTTGATAAGCTGCTGCTTATTCTAAAATATCTACTACCAATGTTAGGAACTGATTAAGCAGCTTACAAAGCACTGGGGGCTAATAGACAGGCCCACTAGGGAGACTGCAGCTCTGGAGTTAAGTAGCTCACTTTTTCATGGCTTGATTATTAAAGATGAGATAGCAGAACATGCTGAAAAGATGTGGAAGCAGTTTCAGACTTCAGGCAACTGGCCTTTTTATTTTATATATGGAATCATTTCTAGCCTGTGATTTTGCCAGCCAACAAAAGCCACATTTCCTGTTGTTCGGTAGTCTCCAGCTCTGAAGGGCACCTGAACTACCTCAACCTAATGTGTCAACTGAACATCCAGAGCTGACTATGGTACTCTTATCCTGCAGAAAAGGCACCACTAGAGAAGGGAAACAGGTGAAAGAAGCTTCAAATACTGTTTTACACACCACTGGCAACAGCATTAGTGTGAACACAGAGGTGCCCAGGTCAGCCAGCACACCTCACCTCATTGCTTCCTCCACTGTGCATCTGAGCTTTGCCGCACACTCACCTTAGATTCCCTAGTCTCCCCTTTTCAGCTTTTCTTTTCCCAAATTCTTCTTGTTTAAACTGTTGCATAATAAAATTCTGCTGTTCAGGTAAATATACTTCAAGGTTCTTGCTTAGTTGAATCAATAACAATGCAAAGACAAATTCTGCTGGCACATTACTTCTTCCAGGATCACATCTGTCATGGTAACACTGCATGGCTCAGGTCTGTGTAGTAGGCTGGCTGAGGTTTGGGGAGAAGGGGGTTGGAGGTTAGATTCCACCCTGTCCCCTCCTCATGGCAATGCTCAGCAGATTTGTAAATAATCATGTTGCATTAGGGACTTTACAAACTTCAAAACTCCCAAACAACTTCTCTTTCAAGGAAAGAAATAAAGACTACTTGTTACCTATGGGCTGAGACTGATGAGAATTTATTGAGCAGATGAAAAATTTCTCATAGCAAAGTTCTCTTTACAGTTTTCTTTCACAGTCTTTTTCCATCCCTATTTGAACACTGATGCTCTAGGCTTTCATCCCTAATCAATGCCACTGTTAACCCTTTTTTATACTAAACTACAAACTACAGATACAGCTTGGAAGTACAGGTATTTCATTTGAAGGGAAATGTACAATTAGCTCTGAAGGTGAGAACAGGCTCCATGTGTAGCAGGTAGAATAAACCAAAGACACTCACCTGCTGAAGGTCTGCCAGAGAATAAAGATGGATTTGTTGAAGAAGATACTCTCTGGGAAAGATCCTGAAAAGAGACAAATGGGTATGTATCACGCCTTTTTGACTGGGAAACTCCTAAGCTTCCTCTCCCCAGCAAATATCAGCAGAACAGTGATGTTAGAGAGAAAGAAACTAGAATTATATCACCCTCTAAGCACCGGCTACTTTTACAGTTTTCTGCATGGGCACAATAGTCTCACAATAAGAGTAATGTCTGTACCAGTGTCATTCTCGTATTGTCAGGTCATATACTGAGACATTAACAGCCACTGAAAGCTCTTTCTGACCACAGATGATGAGTCTTTAAACAATTAATGCAGCAATAAAAATAAATAATGCAAACAACACATTAGAAGTATTTCTTATGGTCTTAGATGAGATTCCTGGTCTGCTACAAAGCTGCAACACCTAGTTTCACATGTGATTTATGGTTTTGTAACTGAAATAACTATATTGGGGGAAAAGGCCATGCAGATACCAGTCTTCCAACATCAAGCTGACTCATACCAATTCCCCTTTCCATACAGAAATATATGTATTGGTATAGACTCCATAATGACTTACTTAAGAAAGCAATATTTACCTTACATAAGCCAAGGTTTCAGGCAAGACCATTGCTTACGTACTGACAGACCTGATAAGCAAAGCTAAATTACAGGAAACTGAACAGAGAAGAGATGCCCTAATTAGACTGATTTGCAGTAAAATGAAAAACTGGGTTAATATAACATCACGGAGGGAAAAAAGGGACATTGGAACGTTAAGTGAATATTAACTAAAGACGTTTATGAAAACATGTATCTGCTATAAAGATGTCAGGAACAGAAAAAGAACATCTATCTTTGTGTGCATGCACAGAGAAGCTGCAACAACATAACCAGCTAAACCACAGATCAAGAGAATAAAACTACCAAATGCAATCTTTCCACAGAACATGGATTCTAAGAAATAATGAAAATATCTGTGTTTCTGGTATTCCATTAGTTGTCTCAAACAACAACATTGCACTGATAGTTTTCAAATCTTTATGTATTGAAGGGGCTAGGACCTCTCACTGCTGCTAAGGTGGGCAGTATAAATAATTCATCATTCCTTTTGTACTTTTGAAAAAAAAATAAGATTTATTGGGGTAGGAGGAGAAGAGTTTTTACAAGCAAGGCACTAACAACTGCAGACCACCCATCTTATAGCACTCTGCTGGAGCAGGACTGTACCATTTCTCCTTCTCACTCACCAAGCATATCCACTCTACCCACCCAATTCTCAGCTGCAATCTCACTAGGGCATTGCCATTTTTCCCTTTCAGCTCTGTAGGTTATACTATTGCTCCTTTTGCAGGGGACTGTGTTGCAGTGGCTCTGCTGCATCACACCTTCAGAATACATTCGGCACAATGTCAAAGACCACTGCAAAACAGACAAAATCCAGACAACATATGTGACTTGAATTGCTCATTTGCACATAGCAGACTTATTAAAAAATAAGGAGTCAACTCCGAACAACATTTTGGAGCATTAGTATTTTTTCAGCTCAGATAGAATTTCTTTCATTAAAATTTACCATCATTCTCCCTATCATACAGGCAGGCACTAAACAGCTTTGCCAGAAACTGTATTATCTGCTGATGCCCTTACAGCTCTGCTAAGGAAAACAATTAGCTAATGAAACATTTCTTGTTCAGGAAATAGCACGAATAGCCCATAATGCAAAAACTGTAAATGACTAGTATTGATGACTAACATCACACTCCCCTGCCTTCAAGGATGGCATTTTATTTCCTTATTTCCTGCAAGTTCTAACTCCTAGTAAAAAGTGTGCAGGTGAAAAGCAAACTCATGATCAACCAAATTCCTTTGTCAGGCAAGTCTCAGCCAGCACAGGCCCTGGTGACAAATCCCTATACCTGTCCCCTTCCTTAAAACATGCTGATTTGCAGCAATAGCTCTGCAGAGCTGGTATCCAATGCACCTCCTCCCTTCCAAATCTACTCCCAGGAAAAAAAAAGTAGGCATTACCCTCCCGGTTTTATGCAAAACATTTATATACATATATATATATTTATACACACACACACACATATACTCAGCACTCAAGGGAGGGGAGTGACTATTCCCATTGCTACATAAACTGAGGCATAAAAAAACCCTCAGTAAGTAAGGCTGCTCCAGCTTCAGATGCACAGTCCTTCTATTGGCTTGAACAATTAAAATTGGTTCTCTGTGGTAGGCCACAGAGGAACAGCCAGGCAGCCAAAGCTCACAAACGCAACAGCATTTACAGAAGTCATGAAGTAGCCAGGCCAGTCCCTGCATGATTCCCAATAAACGCAGAGGTGCAAAACACTCCAACATTTGCTCATACCACCAAAGGTGGAAATCATAGAGCCCTATGGCTGTGAAACCCTGAATTGCCTAGAAGGAAGCAGTGTGGCCCCCAAATGAAGTGCTTTCACCACACCTGTGGCAAGCTGAGCAACTCTACAAAAACAGGTCTTGCTGTGCCGCATGTCTGCAATTAAGTTCTTCTCCAGAAAATTTCTCTTATTCCTCTTTGGAAAGAAAAACTCAAAGCTCAACAGCTACCTGAATGGAACTGGTGAAGCCACCTCCCAAAAATGCATCTGCTCATTACCAGTTTTTGTCAGCCTCTAGTGGGTGAGGAACAAGAGTATAATAGGCACCAAAATACCAAACCCAAACGCATTTTCAAAAAAACCTCATAAAATGCAAGCAAATCAGTTGGGGCAGGAAATCCATACAGACCAAGTCCTCCAGTGAGCAAGAGAATGACTGATGGCCAGTTTCCAATGTTTGCTTGCCTGCACAGGTTCTCTGAGCCTAATGAGGTCATGGCTGATATAAAGTCCTTTTCAGTAGGAGGCACACAGGACTAATTCAGAGCCTCTTGCTTCCCAACACAGAGGCCTCCTCCCATGCAGCCAGTAGGAAAGTAGTGTCTATGCTATCTCTGTCCCTCTGTCACCTACAACTGAAATTGTTCAAAGGAAACCAAAGTCAGTAGAAAACAGCAGGTGAGATGGGGCACACAAACACCACACCACAGCATTAGCATCCACACAAAGTACTACAAGGCATCCAGATCAACCTAAAATCACACTCATGTCCAAAAATCTCACAGAGACCCAGAGCAGGCTAAAATAATGACACTTAGGAACAACTCATTAGAAAATATTTGTTTAGTTTCTGCACAAGGTTGCATCAGGAGCTTTGAGCATGCTTAGATTAATACAAGGCCTTGATAGAAAAAGACCAAAACGTGCCTGAATATTACTTTTCCCTTAATATAAAGGTCTTTTATAAACACCAAATGGGAAATCTCTGATTAGGCATTTGAATGCAAAATAAAATATGTCAGTTTTGTAAATCTTTTGATTGATGTAGTACAACTAACTAGATTTCTTTTTTTTTAATTGGTCAATTAAGAGCATTCAATAAACAGTGGCCTTTCAGTCAAATCTTAACACAGAAAAGAAACTGGAGTGAATTAGACAGAGGTCAAACACAAGACGTTAAGACTCATCACAATAAAAACTCAAACCTCTGCAGCTTCAGAACGTGACCTGTGACCCCTGAGAGGCAAATGGCATCAAGTGCACCTCCCACTAAAAGCACCTCCTAAGCTTTCCCAGCTTGGAAACTCCCAGACCAGTTTCACCACTGGTGAGTCACAGGACTGCCGTGCTGTAAACCCTGGCTACCAGTCAGGGTTTAACCTGCAATGAACAAACCAAGTTCAATGCTAACCAGCCTCTAGCTTCGCCAGCTACTGTGAACAATGAAAACCAAAGTCCTATTGGTTAAAGGTCTCTAAATTGCTTTATTGTTATGTCCTAGATATAAACACAAGCAATGCAAGCAGAAAAGAAATATCATCCAGGACTTTTGATCCAACTAAAAGAAAGAAATGAGCATTCTCAGTTTCTGATTATTATTCTTTTTTGCTTGATACTTGGTAATCTGAAGTACAACCTTCAGGCAAGACAGAAATTTCATCTGTTCCTTCTAGGATGATCTTATCAGGTAAGTATTTGCACAAACAAAGGTTATCTTTTAGTGTCCTCCTGCAAGCAGAGCCACTGATAAGAGTTTGCTTTTTGCATTTGGATAAAGTGTGTAGTCATGGTGCTTTGTTAGCACTAAGTAATTGCTCTGCATTTAAAGCCTGTTTATCAGCAGCCAAGGTAATTTTTCTTCAATGGGTTAAATACCCTGACAGCTCTGCTAAAGCTACAACCAATTAATCTGCCTATGCCTGACACTATAACCAAAGTACAAATGTGATAAGCAGGAGGAACTCTTCTTTTTATAGTGCAATCAAAAGAAATCAAGTTAGGTGGCAGGTGGGCACAACTAAGTCTCCTTTATATCAAAAAGCCTCTTAAAACCTAGGATGTGAGGGGGGAAGGGAGGGAAGGTGGCACCAGGGTTTCATGTGGCAGCCAGGAGTGTCTGGTTTGACCAGGCTAAGAAGTGTATGACTGAGCTGTGACTCAGGGGGGACGCAGATGACCCGGTCCAGCACAGCACTGCATTCAGCCTTCCCTCCAGCCCTGTGCAGGAAGCTGCTACACCCACAGCTGGCACAGCACCAGGGTACCAAGTCCTCTTCCTCATACGGCACAGCTCATACCCTGGCGCTGTAGCTTACACCTTTGGAGCTCTGCACTACCCTGCACAGTAAAACAGCTGAAGGCCAGCACATGCTGATGAGCACTGCTCCTGTGGTTTTTTAACCTTGAACAAGGAGCAAGAGCCCTCTTTGGCCCTGACCCTGCAGCCATACACCAGCACCAGCTGCAGCCACGTGTGGGGCAGGTGGGCAGGACCTATGTGCAAGTCTGATCTCACTGAGAGCAGCTCCAATTTTTCAGACTTACCATTTGGTTCTAGAAGTACAGAGGGGTATCAGTGAGTTGCTAGTTATCCCAAATACACATGGCAAGGTAAATAACATTTCTTGCTGGGTTTTCTCTTGCAATTCATTTTATATGGACCTTGTCAATTTAAGATAGAGAACGGCATCAGAAGCAAGGGGGAAAGGCAGGATTTTTTTCCTGTATTGCTAATTCTTATGGCTTTCTTCAGGCTTCTGATTTTGTATTTCCTTGGAAATCTTAGCTCCTGTAAGTTTGCTGGGAGAGAAGAACCCAAACTTTCCAGCCAACTAAAGTTATTCAGAAAAGTAGGGCTTTGGGAACTTAGTGATTTTAAAGTCAAAAGGTAAAAATAAATGAATTAATTTAAACCAAACCAAAACACTACTTATTCATTTAGTTCTTGTGGCATTGTACCAGATTTTTTTTTCTAATTCTATGAGCATATGCAAAAAAGCTTTTGTGAATCATTTCACATTCATGAGGCATGAAAACTTCTGGTTATGTTCTGGGAACAGTCACTCCCACATATCTTCAGCCCACACTAAGTGCTAGATTTATTAGCAAGCATGTCCAGGTAAGGTATTATTTTATGTTGTTATGAAATTCCCCATGAGCACCCCTATGTTAAAACAGTTACTTTTATCATCCATCAGCCGTCCTGAACCAGTTTATAAACTTCCTACTAAAATGCAGTACACCGACTCCTTCTCCTTTGTGGTTCCTTGAGCAAGGTTACAGTAACATTGTGAAAGACAAGAATTACTACAAATGTAACTCATTAATCAATAGCACTGTTACTAAAAGCAGAACAGAGAATTAGAGACATAGTTTCATTTTAAATCAAAATAATTTAGAGCCCCCAATTAACTTGAAATTAATAATAAGAAAATGGTTACTGCTTTTGTCAGGTATTCTTCAACCTTTGCACTTTGCTGCTGGAAGTTCTGATATAAAGATACAGGGATAAAAATGGCACAAGTCATATTTAACATGGTGCCCACATCGAACAGGAACTTGCTTTTAAATAATTGGTTTTTTGAAAGCAACCTGGTCTCAAAAGGTGAATGGAAATTACCAATGTGAAAAGGATGTAATATCACTCATCTCTTTGACAAGGAGATACAGGCATGCGCTGTCATCTTACCACAAAAGTTCCATATCTTCTTGGCGATTTCTCATGGGCATCTCCTCACAGCACTGACTCCTTCTTCACAGCACAGCCAAAAAAACTCCAGCTCCCTTCTGAACCAGCTAACCCACTCTTTTGTAGCACTCATCTTCATTGGACACAGCTGTGGCCTGCTAAGGGCAGGCCTGTTCCTAATCTTTGGTGATTAGTACAGCTGCAACTCCTCAGGGGTGAGATTGCCTTCTGCACTATTCTCTTACATTCTATCCCTCCACTGGTGTGCCCTCTAGACCATAAAGAGCTACCGTGAACTGAAAGACCCACCTGTCTTCTGGAACACTTACCATGGAAAGTTCTGGCAGGTTCCTCAGCTGGATGCTTACCATGGTAGAGCATTAGCTTGTGCTTTTGACCTTCCCTTGACATGAACAGACAGCAGCACTGCCTCCACCCTGGCTGCTCTGGTACACATCTCAATGTTCAGCTGTTTGTTACCTCTAGTTGAAATGAAAGCTCAAATTCCACCTAACACAATCCCCTCAGTTTCAGCCAAACACTTTTTAAGATGCTAATTTGCAAGATCCTGCATGCACAGTCACCTCTTCCAAAAGAAAGAAGAGTTGAAGCAAAGGGCTGAAGGTAGTCTTTTTGTATCAGCTCCATCAACAGGCAATTTTATTCAGCTACTGCAATGACTACAGGCATGCAGGATCTAAATAAACAACAAATACCTTGTGCATACTTTTCTGCATTTATTTGCTCACCTTTCTTCACTTTGGGTTGTTGTTTGGTCTTAACACTTGTTCCCCTAAGGATACGTAGATATCCTCTTAGAATGATTTTCTCTCTCACCCTCTTTCCAATCACCCATGCAACAAATTTTCTTCTTCTGTTGGTCTTGCCATTATCTCAGAGCCCTGAAACCTCAACCTTCTGTTTCTTCCCTGCTCAAACTTTCTTTTTGCAGTTTACTGCTTTCAGAATCTGTACCTTTGTTCTCCTGCTTTGGAATTTTCCACTCCCCAAATGGCCTAAACATTGCAAAGAAAACTAAGATTCTCCTTTGACAGTCTGGAGATGACTTAATGACCTTCTGTTGTCCTTGGTCTGAAAGATGACATAGCCCCAGCTTCACATCCATGAGGTATTTGGAGGTATAGTGATTGCATTAGATCAATCAGTATTCCTGTGATGTGTTTAGACAGGTTCCCCAATTGCCACACAAATATTTTGAAAGTAATCTATTCCTGTGTCAGAAGTGTTATGTCTAAGGCCTCAGTGTAGGAAGTGACAGGACTCTATTGTTCAGCATAACTGAATCTGGGCTTGTTCCACCCTGTGCTGACAGACCAGCAGGCTCAGCCAAGAGCACACCCCTGCAGCACTGGAGGTACACCTTTAACCTGCTGCTATACAGGAACACCAAACTAGAGCCTGCTAAGTGATGCATCTAGCACTGGAGCTTTGCTGGGTAAAACTGAGGTATTGCTGTTCTGGATCTGACAGACAAATGGTATCAGACTGAGATGATAACAAGAGAGAAGTTTGTCCATACAGTTTCTCACCACCATTCAGATTTACTTACAGAACCAGGGCACTACACCAAGCACTAATGCATATGGGAACGTGCTGCAAAACATTTACCTTATGTCACTGCCATCAGGTTCTGGGCTAGCAGCATCTGAACTACAGGTTTAGATGTACAGCTGAGAGAGCAGAGAGCCCAGAGGGCTCCCCAGATGGAGCTCCAAGGTTGGCCTAGGTTACCCTACCCTACAGTAGATATGCAGGCATCTGAACACTACCCCAAAAATCATTCTGGCCAGTTCCTTGACTTGAAGAATCTTCAATCATGACAACAACAAAGCAAACCCAGAACAGAACTTGCATTATTCAGCACAGTTTCATAGAACATCCTAATTATTTAATGGACTCAGAAATTAGGTTTCCTTCCCAGCTATCCATTTTACTGACTCCATGTTGGTTTGTCTGGGCTGTTCATTCCTCATCTGCAGGTGGTGGTGGGATCTGTACAGCTCCACTTGCACTAATTCTGTGTTGGCTCTAGGTTTCAGTCCTGTATGCCTCTGCCTGAACAGCATCCACACGAGCAAGGCAACAAAAACAAGCAAGAACTTGTTCAGAATAGACGTTTTAGTCAAATGATGTGTTGCAATACTGACAGTTACAGCTAACTAGGCATAACAGCATCCCTTGTAAAACAGGGAGCTCAGCAACAGGCTGGGAATCTCATCTGGCTAATATCAGAGGAGCACTGCTCATACTTGCTGGTGGAGGGCCTTATTTCACCTTCCAGACAAGTCCATGTTCCGTACTTTTTTCCCCCCTGCAAATATAAAAGTGTAGAATCCAGTGGAGCAATAGGTAAGAGTAAATCACTATAACTGACAAAGACCATTTTTACTGTGAGCCTTCTAGCTACTATAATTAAGGATTTCTTCTGTCTTTTCCTTCCTTCCTTTTTTTCTTCCTTTCTTTCTACTTTGTCACTTGCATCTTCAAGGTTCACAATGTGGTTTCAGTCCTGAGCTCCCTGCTAGATGCCAAGTTTCAAAGTTCTCAAAGTACCTATCTAGGCACACCAAACATTATAAATAACATTTCCACATTTAAGGTAACTGGATCCTGAGCTAACCTGGTTTATAGCCATCTGGAATTCTTCAGCAAAAAGTGAATGTTAGCATTGTAAACAGTTTTGTCTTCACAGAGGACACCAAGAGTTTCCAACTTCATTGCCATCTTCATTTTGTGATCTGGGCTGAAGAGCAAGGTATAGATTTAAAGTAGATGATAATGCAAATAGTATTAATAAAAGAAACCTCAGAGTGATCTGCCTTTCCCTAATAAGGCAGGCTCTATCAGTGTCCCAGAGGCAGCAAGGTGCCAATACAATTAATCAGTCTGTTTTTAGTTCTCTGTAGACAGCAATATTAACAGTTTGTTTCAGTCTGTTTATATGGGCCTGACAGGTCTTCAAGATGCTGTGTTCACTCTCTTGTGATTAATAGTCATTCACATACTAAGGTGAAGACCAAGCAGAAAAAGAATGTTTTTAGAGGAGGACAGATAACTGGATTCTCTCTCTCCATCTTTCACTTTTAATTAGGAAACAGTACTAAATTTAGGAATGCTGTCTCACCATATTGTTTAAACTCCTCCTTTTCTTGCAACTTGCCCCTGGGATGAGCCAAAGGAAAATTTAAAATCACATATTTTCTTTGTTTACTTTTCAGCTGTGCTCTATAAAGTCATTACGTTAGTAGTGAACATCCGCACACTGGGATACTGGATGAAGGCAGCAAAGCCATTGGGAGCATTTTGTGCAAGGAATAAATCCTTATGGGAAAATAACTTCCTTCTCATCTCTGCATACCTCTTAGGTGACATCTGAGGGAACAACTGAGCACCAAAATCACCTCAATGGAGACTTCACAAACCAAGAAGGAGCCAGACTCTAAGATGTGTATTGTACATTCCTTCAAGGGCCTTTACACTTGTAGCAAGCCCTATCGAACTGGAGATGCTTCCCCAGTACAAAACCAAACCTTTCTTGGGCTAAGGTTCTTCTCTTCACCACACAGCTTTAATTGGAGATGGCGTGAAGAATAAGAAAACGGAGCATCAGGAGCATTGTTTCCCAGTTTCTCCTTGTAGCCATTTCATTTTGATACAGGGATGCCTTCTCTCTCCTCTCCGCTCCAAAAGAGCACACTCACATTTCTGTGGTAAATTTTGTCCACTCTCTCTTCTATTTCCTTAGCAATTGTCATCTCTGCTTTTTGGAGGCAGATTTTGGGTTATTCCTCTTTTGTCATGATTTCTTCATTAACACAATTTCCTGAGATTTCTTCCTTGTTTGAAACTTCTTGTCCTGGCTTTCCCTCATCCCTTTTTTTACCTCTAGTCAATTGATTGCTATGCTAGACCTCCTTTGAACTCGCTTCTTTTACTGTCTTACCCAAGTCCACTGAATTCCTTGCCTCCTTCTGCCTATTTTAATAAGAGAATTACTTTTTTTCAATACTAATCAGAAAGCATAATTTTCTTTCTTCTACTTTTTCTGAACAACCTTCCAAAATCTTCTTTTCCCTTCAGTTTTACTGAAGAGAATGGCATAGAAAATCAGCTCTGCAAGAAAACACCATCCTCTGGAATAAAAGAAAACCATCCTAATTTTTAAAATGCTGTAAGCTGCCCTAACAAATAATAGGAATTGAGTAGTAACACACAAACACATATTTACCCACAGTGCAATGCTCTCCATAAAGCTGTTGCTGTATCCTTCTACTTGTTCTAGGTAGTTCATCAAAGCAATGACACAGGTTATGCACCCAACAGCAGCCCAGCTCTCCTTACCTGGGATAAAGACACCAGTGCAGCCTTCTCTCCCTTCCAAAGAATTCAGGTCCCTAGAACACTGTGTTCAAAATACAGTCACTGACGTCACCTGCTTCCTTGCCCTTTGGCAGCTCACCATTTCAAAGCAGTGGCCTTCCTACTTTAAGTCTTGTCTTAAAAACTGGGGTATACAAATGCTTACAGATCCATCAGGTCAGCTGCATGTGCCCAGAGCCTCTCACTTCACTGTATGGCATGGGCAGACACATCTTCCCATCTCTTTTGGAGATCCACACCAAAAACTACATGGCCTTTTTAAGATCACAACAGTGGCTTGACAGTTTAAGAAAATAGTTCATTTTTAACTTTTTAGGAAAATGCAGTAGCAGCTGAATGGACTAAGATACAGCATTTCTAAAATTAAGTTCACCTTTTATAAAACTCCTATTTTCACCACAGCAAACTCAATATGAAACACGTTTTGCTGCGCTGTGACCATGTGTTTGCCACTAAACAAAACATTCAGTGCAGCCATCTCATGGATACTGGCTGAGCAAGAGACCAGCATAAATCATGTGCTGTGTGCAGAGGGGACTGCATCTGACCTCTGCCTTTGGCTGAGCTCATACCACAGAGGAGAACAGAAGTGCTGGAAAGGTGGTTGACTCTGGCCCCCTCAAGCTTGGCCACACTGTGAGGTGTTTCAGCAGTGATTACCTCACTGTGATGCCATGGCGGGGGGCATGAGGTAGCAGATCTGACTGAAAATACTCACACACAGCCAGAAAGCCTGAGGAGAAGTAAAAGATGCTCACCATAATGTGTGATGCCCCGGGGCTAATAGGTGTCAAGAACAACTTCAGATAGTCAGACCCTAAAACATCATTTTCTTTGGCAGAGGATAACCCAGCTTCCCAGGGAAGTCAGACACAGCACAACATCTTTCTAAATGGGTAATGCCTTCAGAACCAGAGTGTGAGAGAAAACAAAACAGGCAGCAGGAGAGGCAACACGCCAAGGAAGCTCCATCCTTGAGCTGCAGGCTGGCTGTGACTCTTACCTCCTACGCAGATCCTCAGCCACTGCTGCCCTGCAGCTGAACAAGTAGGCTCGCAGGGATTTCAGCTGCTGTCTCAGGCGGACAACAGTTGCCAGAGGTTCAGCATGATTGTACAACATGGGATTTTCTTGCTGGATATCAATTAATGGCTCCTCATAAACATATTCCAGGAACTCTTTGGCTTGCTTTGACACCTAAAAAATAAAGCAGTTTAGTTAGGCTTTTCTCCAAACTCTTTTTAAGCAGATCTCCCCCTCTGTGATCTGTCAGCTATCCTATGCATCTGAAAACTTAGTCTGTTACCCATTAAAAATGGAGACAGAGTTGAGAGAGATCCAACTCTCTCTGCTTATAGCCAAGTCAAACCTCATCAAGCCTTTCAAAGCTGAACGTATGAGATAGCTACTTATCCAAAGTACCTGAATGTATGAGATAGCTACTTGCCCAAAGTACAGTGATATCTGCAGTCACATATGCTTTTGCTGCACAGTAACATAGCTTACTAGATTTTTTTAAAGTCTAAAATTAAATAACCAGTTTCGTCCCTGCTAATATTTTTCTGTTTGCTCACTGCTTTCTTTTTGGCAAAAGGCAAGTTGTTGTGGTTTTTAAAATACAGATATAAAAAACTGAATCTTATTAGTATTAATCCCAAAATTCCATCTGCAAGAAGTTTTTCATGTATTTTTCATGATAGTGCCCTGTTTTATCTCCACCTGCAAAAAGCTACTGTAATCTCGATAAATGAACAGGACTCCTGTTCCTTAAGTGAAAAGGCCAAATTCCCTCTCATTCCTGATTTCTGCATTTTATCACAGCTGGAAAAGAGAAAATGGGATTACATGAAATGAGCTGCAAATCACCTGAAACTCTGCTACAGAAATATTACTGCTTCCACAATTCAATTAGTCCTCTTGGACCTCTAAGTCAATGTTTACACTGAGACAAGGGAGGGATGAGTTAGGCTAACAAAAGTAGAAAGGGCACACATGCTACAGCCTCTTGAGATTTAGGAAGTTATTTCCCTTCTGGGGCTGTAGGTAAGAACAATACACATCCTTACAAATAGCACCACTTCCAAAACCAGCACGAGTAACTAGCTACTGACAGGGAAAACTAGCCCCAAATGTAACTTTTCCACAACATTTAATACAAATCTAAAAAATATGCCAAGGTCAGCCTTCTACCAATAACTACACAGATAACAAGATGTGCAATTTTAAATAGAGCAGACCATAACTCCACAGGTTTCCCAGGTCCTGAAGCTGTATTAAATATCCCACCTATTTACATTAAACACCCCACTAATTTATTTATTTATTTTTTTAAATATCCTGCACGTACAAAGAACTGTGCCATCTGAGTGGAATCAGAGCTAACATTGCAACAAAAGCATCTCAGATTTTGTAGAACAAAATTCTCTAAATTCCAAATTTATCAAGTTTTTTAACACTAGCAACATTGATATTTTATTATGCTTATTGCAGTGCATTTAAAAACTGCAGTTAAACAACCTGCTTTTACAATCATTAACTATCTGACTGCACTATCTCAGCAATTCCTTGGCAACTCCCATATCTATAGTAATTATTAGTCCTCTTCCACCAATGAGCAAATTAAAGCACGTATTCCAAGATTCCTGAGGAGGTGTGTGAATGCCTGGCACAGTGACAAGCTCCTCCCACCAGGAGGATCAGGTGCTCAGTTCTGTCTTTGTCCATCTTTCTTTAAGCCTCTGTCAAGGTGATGGGCTCCTCATCCACCTGCCCTGCTGTCTTGGGAACTGGGGGGTGGTTCCTGTCCACATACTGCACTCACACCTGTGCATACCTGTGCCCCATATTAGGCATTTCTCCTGAGGCATAAGGAGCATAGAAACAAAGAGATGCCACAACTGAGTGACTCTGCCATATGCATGCACTATGGTGACCAAGCACTACTGTGCAGCACTGGTGCTTCACGGTCTGAATGCAGCCTTTAAGGAGAGAAGGGCAAAGCAAACCTTTCCCTCTCCTTGCCAATAAAATGCACCCATGGAGTGCTGATTGCAGGAAAAGCAGCTTTGCCCAGCATCATTGGCTGACAGATAGGTGTCAGTCCACTCTGCATGGCTGACACAGGCACACACATCTTGTAAAACATTAACTCACATTGCCAAACACAACAGTGTTACAAGAGGCCGAAACACAGTCTTGAAACAGGAAGGGTTGGGCAGTCACAGTAATTCAATACTTTAGTATGCATCCTAGTATACTCACAGTCCCCCAGTTTTACTAGGCAGTAAAACAATCCCATTAAATCAGCCAGGAGTGAGAAGATGCAAAGTGCAACAGGGTTTCAGCTTTAAATGTCATAAAAGGATGGATGCTAACATTTCCAGACCTTTCCTTTCTAAAGCCTGCAAACTTACAGCTCAAAATTCAATTTACCATAAGTCAGCTTCTCCTGAAACCTTCTGGCACAGGGAGTTCATTTCCTACTGTGTTTGTCTGGCATTTTGTGCAGGCTGAAAGCTACCTGAAACAAACTGCAATATTTAGTGGGCTTTGCATGCAAAGAGGGAAAACACTTGGCCTAAGCAAAAGGAAGAAAGAGTGTTCACAAAACTGCCTCTTTTCTTTTGCCTTCATACAAGCACATGAAAAATAAAAATACGAAAACAGTGGGAGACATGGGGAAAAAAGCAAACCTGGGGACTAAGCTGCAGCTTTGGTTTGACAGAAGAAATACATCTAACTTCCAAGTCCTTTCAAAGAGCTTCTACTGTAGCCAAGAAGATTACTCTTTTCCTACACATGTGCTACCAGATGTTAAGTGCATTGTTGTTTTTCAGGATCCTGGGTATGGGAAGAGACAGCTCTAGAGTGGTTCATTGTTTCTGATTTTCATGACCTTGCCGAAAGCAGACAAGAACCTCTCAATTTCCAAACTTAATTGATGCCACAGCTTATTTTACAGCTGCTTAGCTCATGTAACATAAAAAGAGAACCATGTACAGTTAACACTGTAAAAGCTTATGTCCTACAGTACTTTTTGGTGCTTGCTTTACCAGAAACAGGACAGACCCCAGAAACACCTGAGGAGGTGGGGAATAGGTGGCAGTGGAAATAAATGCAGATTTGCAAACTCTTCATTCAATTTTGCTTCCCATTTGGTGGACTGACAGATATTTCAGACTGTGTAAAACAAAGAAGCTTTTGAATCCTGGAGCCCTGTTTCAGTCCTGACCATCAAATGTGGCATGTGCTTATTTCCTGCAGGACCTCTTTGGGGTGTACAGCCAGGAGCACATCCCCCTCTGCAGAAGATCCACTTTCAGGCAGTGCTGTGCTACCTACAAGGGGCAGGGCAGTGTGCTTATCTTCAGCTTCCCTCCCTGCCTTAGCTCCTACTCTAATAGTTGGGGATGATGTTGTTTTTTCCTGCCTGAGGGGCTGTGTTCCTTTCTTAAATTCACCTCTCTGAGCACTTTGACACAAAGACAAGTAAAGCAGCTGCACAAAATTTGCTTGTGTTTCCAAGGCACCTCATACTCGTTCTGTCTACAAAAAGTGCAAAACAAAATTTCTCACTATTACAGTGAGAGGACAATAGATTAAGTTTTCAATGAATGCTTAAGCTTTAAAGTCTTGCTTCTTTTTGTGCCTCAGCTGCCTACACCACAGGAAACAGACTAGAGCATAGTTTTTATGCTGCAGGTTTAGAAAAAAACCTAGCTAATTTTCTTGGCAGTGTTACTGACAGCTTGATACGAGGTCTTTGCCTTATTACCATCCACTAGCTCCATATCAGGTCTGCTTATACTACCATGTGGTAGCAAGTTTAGTCCTTGGTAAAAGCATCCAAAAAAAGAACTTTTAAATATTCCTAACTTCTAGGCATAGGAGGGCTTTTTGTCTCCACACCTTGGAGCTTTGCAACTTTGAAGAATCTTGCATTTCACAGAGCAAGACTATAATTTTCCTGATAGCAGGCTCTGGCTACCTTTTAATAATCTCCCCATCTGACAAATTTTCTTCAAGAGACCTGCTTTTCCCCTAATAGGGCATTTATTGGTTATTTTTTTCCTTGTCGAATAGCACATAATAATAATAATATTTGCAGACACAAAACATCAAACAGCCTCTCCTAACAGTGGCTGCTAGGTCTGAAGCTCTAGCATGGTCTGGATTCCTTATGAGTTTGTTATTCTTTCAGCATATACTGCCTGAGATGGCAAAAAAAACACCATTACTGCGTTTGCTGGTATAATGCTTTGAGGCATGTAATCAGTGTCCCTATCTAGCAACCAGCCACCGAGGCAGCAGCAAATAGCAGATTATAAAAGTTTTAGAAAAGCTCTTGTATGGAAAGTGAACAACTATAGAATTTTTGTGTTATGTTACTTTCATCTGTTTGGTTCAATCAAGTGCTGCAGCAATGTCCTTCTAGTGTCCTCAAAATGCTCATGCCAAGAGACAGGACATACTGGGCCTCACAAACATTACATTTGGTAAGCCAATTTCCTATAGGCATTTCCACAATTTAGTGGATTCAGTAAGCAGTGCCAATCTTTAGTCCCTGGTGGTCATGAAACAGGTACTCCTCAAGGCTCCAATAACTGCAAGAATTAGAGCTGTTGTTGTGTGCTACCTGTCCCTTGAACAGCCAGATAAGTAATGATGGAAAAGATGCCACCAAGAAGGAGGACCATGGCTGCTCCTGTGGAGGAACACCTTAGATCTGGCCAAGGAAACTGTGATGAAAACAGGTCTTGTTGAGAGAGCGAGGCTCATTTTGCCAACAGGGAGAAAGGAAACAGTATTAGCAGTCAGTGCCTGCAACCTTCAGGCTGCTGTGTTTCTCTGAGCAATTCAATTCACTTGCTAGCACTCCAGCCTGCAGGGACATTACCTTGTATTTGGAAGTGTCCCAGTTATGAACCAGCCGTGCAGGGATAAGGAAGTTGTCATCCACATGGCAGGTGCTGCAGTAATACCATCCACTGTAGCTGCACACCTTGGCTTTCCCATTGGACAAACCTATGGAGCGCTGACAGCCTAGAGAAAACAGAGAAGCAAAAGTCTGGGTTTATACACCAAGCCAGAGATACACATTCAGGATGGAGTCAGAAAAGTACTCCTCCATTTGAGATCCTTTTAATATTTTATTTATTTTACCCTAGAGACATTTCTCATTCCATAAAAAAAAAAAGAGAAATAAATATCAGTATTCTTGGACTAGCACTGAAAAAGCACACGCTAACTTGGGCATCTGTGTCAAAGAGTTCAAACAGCAGTCAAAAGATACTTAGCCCTTCTCAAGAAACAAAGGCAGAAGACTTGCTTGTGAGACACTGGGCATTTAAAAGCCATGGCCATCTGAAAACCATGGCCTGAAGCTTAGACAGGCCACATTCTACTGTATGCTTGCTCCAGAGAGCTCCCATTTTCCCCACAAGAGAATGGGCCACCACTGCCTGCCTGCAGGGGTGCAAGCCAGCTCCTGCTGACAGCCAGAAGGGATGCTGACTTGGCAGGTAAGACTCAGCCGCAGAATTAGCACAGCCAAGGCAAACCACAGTCAGATCATGAATAATAACTGAGCAGCAGTCACACTGAGAATGAGTAGTTCTTGACTAGCAGTAGTGACACAGCTCAGCTCCCAGCAGGGTTTTTTTTTCCTTACAATTGCATTACTCTGTGTCTTACAAGGTCTGAGGTCTGCCTGACACTTTTTTCACAGCTAGATCCCTTGCCTCTTCCCATGCCCTCTTGCGTGGAGTCCCTGCAGAAAAACAATGCATTCAAAAGCTGCCGCTTTAGTTGGAAAGAACTAATGCAGAGATCTCCTTCACCTGACCACCTGTTTTCACAAAACACATAAAAATTCAATGTACTTGACACGTCTGTCTTTCAATGGTGACTAAAATGAGCCAAAATGTTCATATGATATTAGAGTGGATGGCTGAAGACAGACAGCACAGTCACATTAAACAACATGCTCAGGAAGTGAGGCTAAAAATGTTTGGGTAAGGTATATCAAGATGTCTGTGGTTGTTAACAACACCTCTAGACACAGCTCACAAGACAGAATTTCTGCTTGTCCTTCAAATGCCAGTGTCCCCACATAACATTTACAGTTTCAGCCAGAGCACCAGAGCTCCACTCTGGCACGCGCTGTATGCTCAGATGGTCTCTGCTGCAGCTGGTTAGAAATACTGAGTAGCAGAAGCTTTGTACATCACTTTTATTGCAGAAGCATTGGTTAAACAGAGTTTTTCAGACAGAGGTCAACCGACCAATTGCTTTTGTCAATATAATTAATTTCATTTAGTGTAATTATGTGACTTCTCCAGCTGAAAGCATCTTTTCTCCCCAGTAGAAGCTACACTGATTTGAAGAAAGATTGCAGGTCAGCTATTCTAGGCATAAACTGAGCTCCTCCTTTCCCACATCAAATGATGTCACCATGTCCCCCTATGCTCTAATAAAAATCATTAGAATAACCTAACCAACGCAATTAGCTCATTTCTGCCTCTTTCACGCTCCAGAGCCATTTGGCCACTGATCCTCTGCAATACACACTACCAAGTGAATCAGTATGAGACATGTCCTTGGAAGAAGTAAACATAAAAACTGGTCAGTTGAAAAAAGACATAATTATGTTCATATCTTCTCCTTTACTCTTCATAAGACCAGAGCATAAGTATTAATGAGTTCTAGTGGTAAAGCTGTGTCTGAATGCAAACAGTCTCCCTAGTCAATGTCATTGAAACCTTCTAAACATTCCCCACTACCCAGCACTTACTTGTCTGGGGATGAGGATGGGACAGGACATACTGATTTCACCTAACTAGCACCATGCAATCCACTGGCTGCTACCTTGTCTTAATGCCCTAACTCCCATCTGTTAGACTGAAGGTAAGAATAAGCAAAAGTCCAATTTGAACTGCCAAAATTCTAGATTAAAACATTTGCAGTTGAGAATTAGTCGCTTGAAGGCCTAATTTCTTGCAGTCTCCTAGAGCCAGAAACTCATTCCAGTCCATGGAGACAGTTTTCTCAGGAGAGGAGTGACAAAGCACAGAAATGCTGGGGGACTTCTCTCCTCTTCCCTATATCCAACCCCTAAGAATTGAAGTCTCCTCTCAGGGTGAGGAGAGTCTCAGCAAGCAATCTTGGATGCCCTTCACCTTCAGAAAGGGTGGTTTTATGAATAGGAGGAAGTGGAAGAAATTTGTACCCAAGCAGCATGCATTGCTTTCTCCCTCGTTACAACCCTTTCCTGAGCCTGCATTTCCTCTTTACACCCAGTATTTTTCATTCCTCTTCATATCCTCAATAAAATATGTTCTGCAAAGCTACATGACAGTTGTGTAGCTGGGGTTTCTTAGATGATAATGTGGCGCTGGCATCCACTTTACATCTTCCCCTACTTTCCAAGCTTTGCTTTTTGAAAATCACCATTTTTTCCATTCCCCTCTGTTGTGATTCATAATGATGGCTATTTCTACAACCCTTTCAAATCAAGTTATCAAAGGACTGATTTTCTTTGATGTTATGCAGTTCAAAGTGGTGTAGTGTGACAAACATATTTCTGTGGCATAGACCACTTATGCTACTTTGTTTTTTTAAGATGGAAAAAAATAGATCAAGAATGAGAAAGAAGAGGAAGAAGGAATAGCCATTGGCTTAATGACCTTGGAAATCTTGCACCTGGGCATTCAGGTACATCAACTTGCCATGATGTTTATCAGAAACAAAGCCAGTACTGATTCCTGGCTTGAAACTCCTGAGCAGCTCTCCCAGCAGGACAATCAGATGTAGCTGACCACCTCCAAGATCGATAACACAATTCAACAGATAGTTTAGGGTTTGGGAAGGGACCATGTTTGCAGAGAGAACATTTAATTGCCTACATAACTAGAGAAAGCACCTTGCAGAGGATGGGAGAAAAAAGCAGCAGAACTTCCACCAAACCTCTCTCACCTACTCCTAATGCTCACACAGAATATTATATATATAACATCTGTACGAAGGTCTGGAAAACCTGGAGCCTAATGCAAAGAGATAATCCCTCCCTAAAAAATGTTACAGAGCAAGCTACAGAGGGAAGAAGTGTAGCCGTAAGGCATACTGCTAGCAAAGAGAGGGAAGGAATCATCCCAAACCTTTCATCATGGAAAATACAACAAAACAGCCTTGGAATCAAGGACAGAAAATAGGAGTTAGAAAAAATAGCAGTAAGAAAGTGCTCTTGGGCACTGATGAATTTCTCTCAACATGTCTGTGAGCAGAGCAGGAGTATCAACATCAAGAGGCTCATGTCCAAGTGTGAAGCCTTCAGGAAGGAAATAGTACAGAAGATGAGGTTAAAAAGTTGTAACAAAACTCTCTCCTTGACTTAAGGTGGTAGACTAGCATGGAGGAGGAATCCAAGACCTCTGAACACAATTCCTCTTCTCTGAAGCACGGAAAGCACCACTTTCAGGTTGCTGCATACTCTTGTGGTCAAGGAAGACACACACAACTATCCTTTTTATCCAGATACCTTTCTCTTTAATCTTCTAGCAAGAAAAGACTGGAGCAGCTCCACAGTGAAACAGAGAAAGTGAAAGACCAAATTAGAATCAAGTACACGACTGTTTTCCTTATTCAATAAAGTTCCTTGCTTGGTAACAGGAAAAAGTAAGTCCCTTGTGATTGTGTGCTATAATTAAATCTGTGACAGATTAGCTTAGAAGCTAATTCATTTAGAAACAACATACAATACAAAGAAAAGAACATGATCCACAGACTTCAAAAGGCTTTCAGCTTGATAAAGGCATAAAGCAGACTAAGCAGAAGGAGCACAGCAACAAATTTTCAGTGTTAGATCAAACATACAACATTGCTCCATCAGCTCAGCACCAAAAGAAATAAGGTGAGAGTTACTTCAGTTGCTTACCTTTATTCCTGTGCATCTATTCCAATTCAGTCCACCATGGGAAAACTCAAATTCAAAAGGAAGATACACTAACAATCCAATTCAGTTCTCTCTTATGCCTACCCAGGTTTGCATTACACTTTGTCCTTTTCCCACCATTACTTTCCAGAGCAATTTTATTTCAACTAAATAATTAAAAACTTATAAACCTCCAAGCAAAGTCTGACACTACTCACTTTGCCTACATTTTCTGCGAGCTTCTTATGAACTTTAAAAAAAGACAATAAAACTGTAACAGATCAAAGAAAAAAAATATGTGTTGAAACCATGTGGGTTTGACTCTATCAAGTTATAATTACCTAAGCAATATATAAAACTCCTATCATGTCAGCAATGTACACATCCCACTTTAATTATAGACTAGATCAGCTTCTCCAGAAATAAGGAAAGGTTCATGCATCCAAAGGATGGTACAACTGTTCCAAGTCAATGGAAATCTTGGTTACCAGCTACAGCTAAGGACTAAGTGCTAAAATAACAGACTTTCCATCTTCCTTAGCACCATTTGAAGGTACAAAGCCTGTCTTTCTTGTCTTACACATTCCAGCTCAGCTGACTTAGCCTACCAGTGCAGGCTTGGTGGCTCGGGCTGTAACTCCAGACAGTGACCCATCCCACCCTACTGGAGATGTCTCACAGGCACCCAGCTTCAGAGCAGCTCTCCAAAGCACATGAGAGGAATTATTCCCTAGACAGCCAGACTTTCTTCAATTAGCAAAGATTGGACTGGCGTAGACATCCAATATTTAGATGGCTGGGAGTAGGTGAAGTGACCAAATCCCTTTACATCAGTCATGCTGAACACACAGAGCTGTGACTTTCTCTGTGAAGATGAACAACCAAGGAAAAAACCCCATGTTGGAAACAAGTCAGGTGATAGCACATATGGGCGCATACACAACATTCTGCGTGCTTGTATTGTACATGTCCTTTGTAGAAGACAGCATACAGGCATGCTGCAGATTACACAGCTAAATTCTGCCTTCCCAGTAAAACCAATAGTAGTTAAGCCTGAAAATATAACACCAAAACTTAAAAGTCAAAGTAATCTTGCATGTCACATTTATAAGTCAAGAGTAACATTTCATCACTAAATGAGAACTAAAACCCTAGCTGTGTCAAATGACAAGCAACAAAACTAGACATTTGGAAACTAGTTTTTTATGTGCTTGAATTTCCCCACTTGAGTTTCATTAGAAGATAGGTTCTTTTACCTTTTGTGTCAAATTCTAAGAGGTGGCAAAGTTATATTCTTCCCAGAGAATATGCTCTAAGGAAATGACAAACAGCTTTGAAGACATACTTTACACATAAGCTGTTGTTTGTGACCCTTTTAACACATGGCCAGTTTGCATTCTCCTATTCCACATTTTCAAATCTTTCCCTGTGTTTGCAGGACAACAGTACTGAGGAATAACACCATACACCTCAAACTCATCTGGTATTCTTTTCCCCATACCCTTACAGGATTATTCTCTGCAGTATCTGGTGCTTTGCTGAGACTCTGAAGTGCTCTCTGACAGAAGGAAATGGGATCTACCATGAAATGGCTTATTGGTAGGATTCAGTAATTCACCAGCTCTTGGGTCAGGAATGGGAACGGAATAAACTCTCTGGGCCAGCTCTTGAGGCCTGCCTGCCAGCTAGAAGTGAGGAGATAATGTAAGCATAATTAATAATGGCATTCCCACTTGTAGAGTCAATTACATTCATACTTGGATCTACATACTAAGAAGGCAGACCAGAGAACAGAGCAAAGAGCAGGCCAGCCATTCGTGTGATCAGAACAAATACTGCTGCCAACACCCTCAGCCAGGTCAGCAAGAGGTTAGCAACACGAGTCTCTACTTAACCCAGTTTTCATTTCTGCTCTGCAGTTAGTTTGAAGACCACTTACCCCTGTACTGCTCACTCCTTGACTTACACTGAAGGCTACCTGGTTTGCAAATTTCACTGTTTTGCTAAGCATTAGCATACCTAGGAATAACCAGCTCTGTTTCTGTTTGAATAAACAACTGGTTTTGTATCTCCTTTTAACAGAAGGAACAACTGTGCAGCAAGTGTAGTTACATATTTTTACCAATGCTATTTGGCTGAATTCCTTCTTGGTCACTCACCACTCCCACAGCACTGCCTAGGGCACATGAGCTATCCAGTTTTACAGAGCACAGGTACATGTCAGAGACTATAGATGTTGCAGAAGGCCAGACTGAGAATCTAAACCCTTCCTAGCAGGTGGCCTCTGGTTTGTTCTGTAATTTCTTTTATGCTGCCCCTGATTTGATCCACATGCAATAGTTCTGCAATAATACACTGCTTTGGCATGTAACTGAAGAGGGAGAGCCTTGCCAACACACAGACAAATGCCTTAGTTTTGCATCAGTGGACCGACCCTAAAGCAGCCATTTTCCTTCAGTGTTTGTCCCTAAGGGCTGCACATCTGCAAGGACATTCTGATGCCAAACAAATGCAGAGTGCACTTCACAGGATCTTTTTTTCCAGAGCAGCTTTAGGAGGGGCTGCCTGTGATGCTGGCTTCTGTGACACCACCAAGATGCACACATCTTTGCTACCTCTTCTCCTCTGTTAAATTTTGTTAGAACAGCCAGGTAGATCCAAATTTTATGGAGCAAGAGTAAAACTGAACAAACAGTATTGGAACATAACCTTTGCCTTCTTAGGAAACTAAATTAACAGCCATGGCCCAAACCAATTCAGGAACCTGGTATAAACTGCAACTGCAGAGAAGGTGTTGTGCAGATGCCTGTCCCTTTCTGGGAAGGTAAGGTCTTTAGTAGCAAAAGCTGGCTTAACTGATTTAAAAAATGCTAGCCCAACAAATAAAGCTCTCTCTTGTACACAATTCATGAAGAAACTCTGAGTTCTCCAGAAAAGAACTGTGGGGAGTATGGGAGTGGTATATAAGTGTTGGGAGTTTTTAGGTCTGAAAAATACTTCCTTTTGTCCAGATGTATCTTTTTTTCATCTCAACAAAGATGTGACTTGGACATTTAGATTGCCTGGTTTGGGCATTCTTTTCTTTGAACTCTATGCCAAAAGATCCCTCAAGACTAGTTTCATACAACAAATGGGCCAAAAAGGTCCCCAGAGAACCAAGAGTTCATTGGGGGTAGTGGAACTCATACCCAGCACCCACAAGCCAGGAAGAAACAAGGCATAGCCAAGACCAGCCTATGCTTACAGTAGAGACACGTCCACACCCAGCAGAAGTGAGCTCACAATAGTACAATAAATTAGCACGTACTGAAAACCTGCAGAGTTGTTGACAGGGACAGATTAGAGCAATGGGGTCATCTATCCCCACAGAGGCAGAAAAGGCACCCCCTCAAGGCTGCCAGGGGGAATATGTAGATTCATCAGCCAAGACAGTTGTATCAGCAGTTCAGCTTGCAGGGCTGAGACAAAGAAGTCAAACACCAGCTGATTGCTAAGTGCACATCATGGCACAGAACAGGCACTGAACTGATCAAGTATTCATCTAAACTGCACTTTCAGGCAGCAGCAGGCCAACTCCAAACCAAATCCCATGAAGGAGAAAATCTCACTCAGTGGAGGTGCCAGCCAAATCCTAGGAGGGTGAAGGACCCAACTTCTACCAGACAAACCTGATAGTTTTCACTGTCACTTCCTCTAGTCATGCCATCCTAGAACTGCACTGAGGAATTCATCAATGAAGATTAAATGGCCTCTGTGATCATAACTGATCACTGATAAACAGGTTTAATCAACCCAAGTACGTGATATCTTCCAATCTTTGTCCAAAATGAGCAGTCATTTGGCAAAGCAGTGTGGCCCAGCAACCTCGTGTTTTGAAACATGTAGGTCCACTGCAAATAAAGTGCTCCCTGCTACACAAATTCCAGCCACCCTTGTTTGGAAACACTCCCCCCACTCCTCCCCCAACAAGTCAGTGACCTTGTTTAAACATGGTGCATTTTCCAAATACTAACTTAGACCCTGTATTTTTCTGCTCAGCTGGTTTAGAAATCCCACTGCTAGCAGTGGAAGTTTTACTTTTAAATGAATAGAAATATAGCCTGAAAGTCACATACAAGACTAGAAGACTAAAGCCTAAAGTGAAGATACCTAAACAATAAAAGCTTTACAGTGCAAAACATTCCTAGGGGATTGTACAGAGTCTCAAATACAGGGAAGGTAAAAAGCTGCTGAAGCCTTGGAAGAAAGAGATCAATTGAAATGAAACCAAGCACAAAACAAATACAGCACTTAGAAAAAGCACAATCCTAAAAGCCCTGGACAGGTGAGAACAATGGTTATTCAGAACTAAAATGTGACAGGAGTGCTAAAAACCTTCCAAAGGACCTTATGGTATTTTATTTTTGTGCTGCATTTTCCAGATTTATCCTCTAGCATTTTCATTTCAGTGACATGCTACAAAATAAATGCTGGGTGTAATGACGGCTCACTAAGTATTTGCTAAATTCAAGGATGCTTCTCAACTATCTGTATTTGAGAAGCTTCAACTGTAAGGCTTTTTGAGAAGTTGAACAAAGTTGACATTGCACATGACTGTTTTATTTTGTTTTTAAATTACACTTGCCAGCTTGCAATCTGTTAGGAAATACTTTCTCTTCACTGGGGGGGGGGGAGGGGGGGGGGAGGAATTTTATTTTTACTGCAACAGGGACTGAGATAGAGCAGAGGTTGTATGACCCATGCATGTTGCACTGGGCTGTCCCCCAGAAACACACAGGATCACAGCACTCGGTGCAGAATGATTCCCTGAAAGACAACAGCTCTCCACCTGCTGCTTCATTTGACAGGGCTGCAAGCTCAGGAAATAGCACATTTACTAACCCTGGCTTCTTTGCACCTAGTGTTGAGCTCAGCCAGCCAAGTCATTGAAGCCCTAATAGCAGTATTTATCGTTTTGGCAAGTGAGGAGACATGGAGAAGCAGGGAGGAAAAGACAGAAGGCACCCTAGAAGAGGAGCAAGGAAAGCCACGCAGACAAATGAAAGCCTGCAGAGCACATTTTCCTGAAGGCAGAAATTCCCACATCCATTAGGACTCGCTGTCTAAGTAACAGAGCTCCTGGCTCCTCTGGAAAAAATGTCAGTTTTAATAAAGGACAGGGGGAAAGAAAACAAAAGGTGAAACAGAAGAGAGACATCAAAAGAACAGGAGCTATGCAAAAACAGGAGGCAAGGGCAAAGGGCATTTGTCTTCCCCATCTATAGAAAGGTGACAAAGAAATAACGATAGTAAAGGGCACCTGAGGATATTTGCTCATTACAGACCTCCAGGAGAACTTCTCCAGGAGAAATGCCTACCTTTCCCTAGAAGCTTTTCTCTAAGCCAAAAATATAAATAATGGCCACAAAATTAAAAGGGTTTATAAACTCCCTGCCTTTCCACTGCTAATCAGTGGTCTGTTAATTCATTTTTTTTCAAATTACAAGTAATGTCCTGCCCTCTGCAGTCAAACAAAGTTAGAAATGTGGAGAAAAGCTTTTGTGTCTGCTGATCAAGCAAAAGAGAACTTTTTTCCAACTGCCCTTCTGACTCCAGGGTATCAACACTTTGTCCTCTCTGCCCCATGACTACATCTGACACCACTGCCCTGGCTTATATCACGAGTTGAAAAGTGCTAGCCAGACTCCAAGATAAACCTGTCAATAGCGAGGCACAGACATTCACATTCCTCCCTACCTGCTTGTGAATATCAGCTGTTTGTCTGGGACCAATTCTTTAAAAAGCTTTTACCGAGGGAGAAAAGGAAAGGGGGATGCCAAGAGCATTTCAAACAGGAAAAAAAAAACCCAAACCAAAACCAGGGAGGGAAACCCCACAAAGACTGCAAAGAGAAAATAAATTTAAAAAGCCTGTCCCCATCAGGTCCTCCCAGCAACCTTCTTTATCAGAGGTTCATTGTCAATCAATTAGCCAAGGCAGCAGGGGTCTGTAGGAAGGGGGTAGCTCGAGAGACAATGGTCTGCCCTGTTGTATTACTATTTAATCGCTTTTCCTAAATAAATAAAGCAGCCCTGAGGTGCTGTCATGTCAAGGGAATTTTTAACAAAAAAACCCTTCATTTTTCATTGGTCATTACTTTTCCTTCCCTCCCACCCCTGCAGGACTAGAGAGGGTTATTACTGTAGCCGTAAGTTCCATCTTTGTGTTGCTTGCCTTTGATTCCCACTCGGACCTTGCCACTTTCTGGCACTAATTTGTCAGGCTGAACAAAGGAGGGATTTGTACCTCCTGTAAGGTCTCAATTAGGAAAGGCTTCTGCTGTATTATGTGCCATTGGGACAGGACACAAAGACGGTAATTACAGGAATTTGCACTAAATGGCTGAAGAATTCACAGCAAAACTTTTCTTCCTCCCCCCTCCTCATCTTTCTCCAAGCTTTACCCCTCCCAGCAGCCCTGGGGAAAAGCGCTCTCAATGCCTGCAAGCCGTAATTACCAACAGCAGGCCCCTCAGGTTAAACAGCAGCCCATGCTGAACGGCACAACTGCCTGCAGGGAGCAAGAGCAGCGAGACACGCTCAGCTTGCCCTGCGCCTCCTCAGCACTAACTTTTCTGAGCCAAACAAGTTTCCCCAGTTTCTCCCAGTTATAACTAAAATTATTTCTTTCTCTGCACCATGGTAACAGCTCCAAGCTCCAGCCAGGCCTAAGGGTCTCAGGAATGGCAAAGGACTCGCTCCTGCAGAAAGTGCTGTGAATCCCCATCCTCGGGGACACAGAATCCCAGTGACCAGCTTCCCACAGACCCACCGCAACTCAAGAAGAATTTCTCTGCACAAGAACATTTGTTCAGTTTGGCAGACTAAAAGGAGACCGCAGGAGTATTGGGAATGCCTCGGGTGTATCAGGAAAAGGCACCATACAACCCTGGTCAGAGCACCTCATTTTTGTGGGGAATACATGAATGAGTGGATATTAATCACCCCATGTTTGGGAGAGGGAATCTACCCTTTCCCAGAGAAAAGTCTGCTCCCATACTACATAAAGCAAGACTAAAACCTGTTTCACACAGGAGATGTGCATTTTGTTGCCATTCCAGGGCCTGATCCTATTTTAGAGGAGGTAATTGAAAATATTCACTTGAAACTCTCCTGAACCTCAGTCAGAAGATTAAGCAAAATACAAAACAAATTACATCAAGTCACACAAATGTGGCCAAGAACAGAGCTGAATTCAGGCAGAAGCCCAAATACTGTGACCAAATCATTAACTGCAATGATGCCAACCTCCATGATGCTCCAGCTGCCAGGTGGGTGCCATGCACTGTGGAGAGATGAGCAGGAACACGACCCGCAGGTGACTACTAGAGGAGGACAAACCCAACTGCACCCACAGACAATTTTGAGGGCAGTCCAGTACTTCTAGGGCCCAGGTCTCCCCTGAGAGGGATTCATGCCAGCCAGCAGGTCCTGGCCCAAAGAGATACTCCCTAGAGTCATGTGTTGTTCCAGAGCAACATAAGAACCACACCCCAAAGCAGCATGGAAAGGAGGCAGGACCATCACAGCTCCCATAATACAAGAGAAAACGTCTCCAAAAGAGCTGCTTCTGCTTGAGCTGACAATTTCTAATCTAAGTGAGTGTAACTAAAGCAAGTCGGAGATTACAGTTTAGGCATAAAGTGCCCAAATTTGCTCCACACAGGTGCCCTTGCTAAAGTCAAATGACAATGTACTGCATTCAGACACATTCTGTCTGTTTTCACGTCCTTCCCAAACTGGATAAAAACATGATCTTGCCTATAGGACTAGAGTCAGACAACAAATGAATTCAAACCCCTTTGATTCTGCCCCACCTTTACAGTGTCCTAAATCAAGAAAACAGCTCAGCCACCCTGCAAGGCAGCCCTGGCCCATGTAGTGGTGTATATGCAGGAGCTAACGTTTCAGCATTGCTCATCAAAAGCAGATGAACCTCTGAATATCCCATAGGTTTTTCTCTACAGTTGACAGAGAGAAAGGCTAACTACAGCCACAGTGAGAGGCAGGGAGCAGCTGCGCTGCTAAAACACACACATGCTCTTTCAAGTGATTTTCTTTTCCTGTAGAGGGAATGTAGGAGCAGACGCTGCAACCTGGCTGCTCACCTGCACACTTGAAGCTCTGAACTGTGAGCCCTCTCTCTAGAGACAGTGTGGTCAGGATGCTCAGGAAGCTGGTGGTCACAGACTGCCTCTTGCTCTTCCTAAGGTCATTCCCAAAGGGCCGATCTCCAGGCTTGTTCCTGAGCGTAACCTGTGGGTTCTGAGTCAAACTTCGAGTAGCATTGGCCGCTGCTTTCAGTGCCTCCATCCACTCCTGGGCCCGCTGCCGCGTCTCTGCGCGCAGGCGCAGCACATCCTGGGGAAAAATGACCTGAAAGCAAGAGTCACAGCCATCCTGAGTATCTGTCTGCACCGACAGGCACACATCCACATTGTAGCTCAGCAGGGGATCTTCATCAAGCCTACCAGGCTGGAATGCCATGAGATAAGACCTGTTCAAGACAAAAGTAAAAGCCTTCCAGTTATTCTGGACAGTTAACCTGTAAAGAGTCCCTGATTTCAGAATATTTTGGTACTCTTTAGTGTTTTCAGTTAAATTCATGGATAGGAAGAGCTCCATAGGCTTCTCTAATAATCCATTAGTTTGAGAAAGGTCACTGTTATTTTCAGGCTTTGGCACATTCTCCAGTTTCTCCTGCGGTCTTGTAAAAGCAGGCCCAGAAGCATGCACCGCTTCCCAAAGTTTCTGTCCCCAGTCCAAAGTCTCCCAGGAGGACTCTGCCTTCAGCTGTAGCTGTGAGCTGTCTGACAGGACAGTGTCCACCACCTTGGTTTCCATGCCACCAGTAACAGCGACCCTTTGAAAACGCATGAGTGGATACACGGTGGGAAGAGTCTGGTTGCCACTGCTGTCCAAGCAATACAGGTACAGTTTGTACTGAGAGAGTTCAGCGTAACAGGTTTGCCAGTAGCTGTCATTGTCTCTTCTAACTTCCAAGTATCCCTTCTTCAGAAGATTTGAGAACACTGTCTTGTGTTCTGGAGGAAAAAAAAAATTAGAATATTACAATTATTTTTTTAAATTGTCTCAAATTACTACATCATTCTGGCTTCTACATCTCTCCTACCCATACATGGCATATCTGAAAATAGGATCACAGAGAGAATCTTCATGTAATAGGTTATAATTATCAAACACAAGCACTAATTCTACTTTTGAGCCACCAAGAATACACCACTTTTTTACCCAGAGGTATCAAAACACCTTACAAAAAGGAACAAAGAAACAGAGGGACAGAAAAACAAAGCAATTTTCCTGAGATAGTAATTATCCAGGACGACAATGGCAGACCAACAAAACACTGCAGGTGTCCCAGAACCTACTCCAGAAGTGGACAATACTACCAAGTAATAAATACATTGCCAGCTAAAATAAGATTTTAACAGTGAAAAACACATAAAAATTAAAACACCTTACCCTCTCTTCCCTGGTCCTTCCCAGGCTCAACTTCATGTTTTCACACACACCAGCTCTGCCTCCCTCATCTTAAGCAGCTCAGAGGAAAAGGGGGCATAGTGGCATCTGGTCAGCTCCTCTCTGCTGCTCCTTCCTTCTCACACCTTTCCCCTGCTCCAGCATGGTCCTCTCCAGGGGCTGCAGTCCTTCAGGTTAAACATATCCCTGCATGAGCTCTCTGTGGCCACAGTTCCTTCAGGAAATCTCCATATTCTCCAGCATGGGGTCCCACATGGGCCTGCAGGGAGATCCTGCTCCACCATGTTCTCCCCAGGGGCTGGAGCACATTCTCATCCCCTGACCCCCAGCTGCTCTTGACACAGCTGCCAGTGCTGTGCCCTTCCTGGGATGTGTTCTGCCAAAGAGGCCCCACCTGTGGCTGATGGGCTCAGCTGCGTCCTGAGGAGGAGCTGCTGGAACAGCCCTGCTGCAGCAGCAGGGTACAGCACCTGGCACCTGCACTGACCTGCTGAATGCAGAACTGTGCCCAACACAGCAGTTTCCTACCACATTCCAGCATGGCCTGGGATCAGAACATTCTGTGCAGCTCTGTTTACTCCAGAGTTTTGCTGATTTATGAAAATCAGGTTCAGGAGTAGCAAACATGAACAGAAATGAAAAGTAAGAGGCTCCCCGGAAGGATTCAAACACATACACCTGAGCATCTCAGCACTTCAGGGGCTTTGGAGCAAATCACTTCACAAACCCAAGCCCAAGGCAAAGTCAAGGGGAATCTTCTTCATCCACAGAAAACAAGTCACTCCAAGCACTAAAGTGATGCAAATTTAAAAGGAATTATCTAAAGCATTTCTGAGTTTTAAAAAAATGTTTCCATAAAAAGTTTGTTCCAATCTGATTTGCACCACTTCAGCCACCACAGGCAAGATTCATATTTTCACCTTGGGCTGGGCACCTGGCTCTAGGCAATTTTTGTTGGTCCCTGTATAAATTCAGAGGCATTCACTGCTACAATGCAGTAATACCAACTGTAACACTTGGCACCCCAAAACAATGCAGGCCTGAGGAACAAGCTCCCATTTGAGTTCTACTTCACCCTTCCAGTAAGGGTACCTGTGCTGGGTCTTGACTGACTAACAGTGACAAAATTAGCAGACACAAGTAAAGGTTTCTGCCTCTAATTGTCTATCTCCCTTAGAGTCTGCTATTCCTGGCACATGAGCCAGGTAACCACTTGGAAACAGCTCCTCATCCACTGCCCAGCAAATTGGGTCACAACAAAATCAGCATCAATTGACTTTAACACACAGCATTACAGACCACAGCAATACAAGAGCTGGTCTACTCAAGATTTCCACCCTGAGGCTGACAGCCTTTGAAACAGGGATAGCTGGAGGCATACAACATTTTCAGCATCTCAGCTTAACCAGTTACACTCATGTTAACAGGCCACACTCTTAACAAGCTTTAGACATCATCTCTGAGTATACTGAGGATGCCTGCAACACAGAGCTAAGACAACAGAAACATCTGGACTGGATGAAGCTTAGAAACAAAACCAGGCCTGTATAGAAACTACATCCCCATGTGTACTGGGCTTCCCAGCTAATATGGCCAAGATTGCTGGCCAGACTGCCCTCACCACTGCTGGATAAGGGGTGAGTCTGTCTGCCCTCCTGGAGCACAAGGAGAGTCAGGGACTTGTGAGTATTTGAGGAACTTAATTACTGCCCAAGGGCTTCTGACACCAACTGGGGCAACCTTGGGCTGTAACCTTCATTCTAAGAAAATGCTCCTGCCTTTGGCTGCAAGTACTCCTGTAGCTAATTCTCAGTTTCTTCTATGGGCAGAAAAAGAATCAGAATAGCAGCAGTGTAAAAGCTTTTGCCAGCTCTTCAGCAAAGACCAGCTTTTAAGGATTTATAAGGATTAAGCAGACAAGCTCCAGTTAAACTTAATGAACATACATGAAAATTAATTGTTTTATATACTTAATGTTGGTATGGAAATCTCATGGGGGTTAAAAATGGGGGAAGGATACTACCTTGCAGCCACCCTAACAAAAAGGAGGCACTTAGGTTTCACCTTGACAGCTCAGCTTCCCCATTTACCCATATACTCAGAATGGAGCCTGCTTTTAACACCATGCTCAAAGGACTCCATCTACAGAAATTCCCTGCAGATATGGCAAAAACCACAACAACAATTTAAAAAAATTGCTATTTTGGCACTAGGTCTAAAGAGGTCAGTATAACTATACCTTGCATATCAATAAACTACTCGAGGGTATTTCAGCTAAATATGAAAACTGAAAGCCTAATCTATAACCCAAAATGGTAGAGAAAAAGCACACTTTGATAGCCCAAATGGATAGATGTGCACACACATGGATACACTGAAAGAGAACCAATTTTGTTCACCGTACATCTCTGGCCCTGATATTCATTAGTATTTCTGCACTAACTCAAAAGCCATTAATTTCTCTGAAACCCACACTAATCCCTTTGTAGTGCAGATAATGGACAGCCATTCTAGAGTCATCTTCCCTTTCTATTAATCCAATCACGGAGGCAGCGCTTCTGCAGCTCCAACTGCAATCTCTCTCGCTTCCATCAAGTACAGATGACTGTTCAAGCTTCTCCATAATAAGACAACGCATAACCTTCCCCCAGCCACCCCTCCTTCATCCACACACAGGTTTGCTTGTCCTTTGTTGAGTAAGAGAAAGGCTATCTCTCCCTGTCTTTCACAGAGGCACCCCCCCTCCCTCCTTCACCCCACTCCTTCCCTTCAAGCTCTGTGAAATCGGCTCCAATGGCTCTGCTCAAACTGGGGCAGAACCAGCAGCCACCTTGATTAACATTCAAATGCCTCATATTGTTTAGGTCAGGGCAATAGATGCTGGCAGAGACAGGTTGAATTCATATGCTGAACATACACACGCATCTCACAGCTCTGTTCCTTTATCTCTTCCACATGCACTGTGCCAGATAATACCCTTTTACTCAGAGAGCAAATGGTACCATCTCTCCATCCACCTTCCAAACAGAAACTGCATCTCTTTTCCTCCTTATGGAGACAGGCAGAGTAAATTGAAGAAGAGAAAAAAAAAGGAAATAATCACAGTAAATGGCTCACATCTGAGCCATTTGGAGTTATAATTTCAAGGAAAGAGGTGGAAGAAGGCAGAGAAAAACAAAGAGAGTCTCAGCAGCTGGGACAGAGTAATATCTTCCTCAGCATCTCTCCTCTCCATTGGGAAATGCCCCCTTGTCCCAGGTAGGAACCCTGCAGATAGCACTGAAACCAGGCCAGCCTAGCACCCACCTACCACTGGCCACACTTGGGGCAGCTGGTGCAACCAGCACCCCTAGAGAGAGAGACCAAATGTTGTATCAGCGTGTCCAGAGGATACACACTCCAGAACAAGTGACTGTACTTGCATCTCAGTTGGCATGGCAGGAAAGCTTACTCTGTTTTTCCACCACTGAAGCATTTTTGACAACAGCCATTCCAAGTAACTTGGAAAATAGCAGAAGCAGAGATGCCCAGTTTGTGAGGAGTTTGAGGGAGCACTCTTGAGAGGGCACTCCTCTCTGAATTCTCTAATGCTTAGTAAGTGATGAGTGTAAGTTACAGTTTTTGCCAGTAGTTTTCCTCTCAGATTTTTAAAAACTGAACATTTTTACAAAACATGTTTGGGACCTAAAATGCTCTCAAATTGGGTTGGGCTAGTCACCTTCTTGGTGGGATTTGCTAGATCAGGAACAAACTGTGCCTCAGATCTACAATGTTCACTATCTTCCTACTTAAAAATAGTCTTTTCCTCCCACCTGGGTCTGCAGATATGTATCCTTCAGTTTGTCAGTGTGCAGGTGCTCAACACAGTGACAGCTCTAGAGTTCCCCAAGCTCACAGGCACAGCAGGCAAACAAAACAGCTCCCTTGAAGAAGTACTGTAGCACCCATACTGTCAGGAGTAGGGAGTGTTTGAATAACACCCACATGACCATCAAGCCATGCTGTGTTTAAAACACTGTTTTAAAAATCCAAGCCAAGCTTCATTGTATATTACAGAAGCAGTATTCACTCTTTGTCTGCCAGGCCATATGCCCAGAAATACAAGAGCCTGCCTTGAATTTGCTTACAACTTCTGTGTTTGCTAGCTCTGCTTCCTGCTTGTGCCCCATAGCACAACAGGGTTTATTTCTAGCACGAGTTCTTTCACCAGCAGGCCAAAGATACTGCCCCAAAAGGCACAGCTTCTTTTCAGGTCCTTTTCTTTCTCAGCACATGGAAAGGATTCAGTGCCATTTTATTTGTATTATGGTTTAGTGGTGGAATCAGCAGTTCTGGGTTAGCTGGAGGAGATAATCTTAAAGGTTTTTTTCCAACCTAAATGATTCTGTGATTCTATAAAAGTGCAAGCAGCAGGAAGAAAGAAGCCCACAGTAATGGGTACACTATGACAGTAAGGGAAAAAACCAGTGAAGAGTTCACATGCAGTTAAGTGGGACAGCTTTGGAGGACTGGGAGACCTCTGCAGGCTCCAGAGGGAAGTCCTTTACAGCAGTGAGGACTGACAGGAGTTGCTGAAGGTCCTCTCAGTATCTCACAGCATTCATTTAATTTGGATTAAAACACTGAAAAGGGACGTCTTCTAAGGATGCAACCACTATGACCCCTTAAACAACTGCAGTAGGCTTTATCCAACCTCTAAATACATTCTTCAATCTTTTCTGGAAAATAATTAGTAGCCACAGATACATGCCTGCAAAACCTACTTTCTTGCTTTTGCACTTTTCAGGTCAGCTCACAGTAGCAGCAAACTCTTTGTGAGGCTCTCTTGTAAACACAGAGGGAAGAAATAGCACAGCTACCTTGTAAAACCTGCACAGCTGCTGAACAGAACAGGTAAAGGAAGCAGGTTAAAAAAGTATATTTTCAGAGCACAGAAGCTCTCCTTTCTCAAAGAAGGTACCTCTGCCTTCCAACATTCCATTCAGAAAGCTCTTGGAGGGCACACAGCAAGCACTGACTACCTCAAAAATATGGGAATTTCATATCACAGAATCACAGATTAAGCTTAAAACACTATCAGGGACATGAAGAGACCTTCAATGGCTCCATTTCAATGGAGTTTCTGTGGGCATATGAAGTTGTTACACATCAAACCCAGGAGATGCCCAGGATACAGCTAACAAAAATGAAGAGCTCTGTCTCCAGACTGGTCAGTGCATTTCTGTTCTGCATCCTTTCCACAGAAAGACAGAGAACAGAGACTCCACTCTACAAGAAGCAATATATCTCACTAGACAAAATAACAGCAGGTGCACTTGCCTTTGTCAACCAAGAACACCCTTCTTTGGGCTACAGCAACTATGTCACAATATAACAATAACCTACATGTTTGTACCTATGTATAGACTTATACACTTATATGTACACTTAAACATACTTACATGTTATATATATTTATACACACACACACCTCCCCACACACAAACACTTAGGCACCTGCTTTCCATGTTCCAATATAGCTGACTTACCTGGGAAACCCAACACAAAAAGTTTGTTTTAACCCTAAACAGGCCACCTGTTAATAACTAGAGTCAAGCCACCATATGCATACATGCATCCTTTCACAATTCCTCGATTTTTAGTTAAGCCCTGCCTTTATTTAGAGTACAAAAATCTTTGTGGCACTAGCTGCTGTTCCTCTCGGTAAGTGCCTGGCCCATTTCTGTCATCTACAAAATAAATCATGGAGATGGAAACACTGGGTCAGTGTTTCCAAAGTCCTGAGCAGAACCTCTTCAGTGCAATGCTTGGGAAAGGAAAAGGCAGAAGTATCACTTGCTGAAACACAGCTTCATATGGCTCGCTGGAGATGCCTGCCTCAATCTGATAACAACACTTCCTGTGTCCCACACAATGCTGGCAGGAATACCTTAATATTGACAACTTGAGTGCTTTAGCTTCTGTTACTTACTTATGGACTGAAAATTCAGCATTATTTAAAGAAAGAGAGCAGAGATCTTGGGCCTTACAGTAAAGCCCAAGATCTCTTTTAAAGGCTGCTCTTTCACTTTATGAAAACTGCTTTTGTTTGGATTTACCATTCTCCCAATAGCTTTAGCATTCAAAGCTTTTTTTAAGTTTGGGAAAATCATTCAAGGAAATGATCAGAAATACACAGCAAATAAATATTTTTTTCCTGAATTAAACTGAGTAAGACAGAGGCAAAAAGTAAAACAACTTTAGATATTTAAACCATAAAAAGAACAAGTCAAGGTAAGTTTAAAAAATGATCCTTAGGCAGGCAAACACACAGAGTTACAGCAAAGACAAAAGAGCCATACTGATTTTTCTTCTTTTAAGAGTTACCTCACAGTTGGATTTTGAGTGGGTTTTTTGTGTTTTTTAACATTCAGCTCCTCTTTCAAGACAAATATTAAAATCAGATAGGAAACTCCTCATATAAACACAAAGCACCAGCACAAACCTGTGTTTCCTTGGATATCCTCTCCCTTGGTTAGTGCCAGGTAGGAAAGCAGAGCACAGTTATTGTCCTGACCAGGTGCAGGTGGCTGCTGCAGGGAGGTGCCTGTGAAGACCACTCTCCAGTTCACATGGCTGATGTCAGAGCGTGACCTGTTGTGACCTGGTTTGAACATGGAGGCTTCTTCATTCTGCACCAGGATGTCATTCACTGAGCGAGGCCTATCCCTGCGCCGCTGGCAGATCTTGAAGATATTAAAAGTTGTGGTGTCCCCTTCCCCTGCCCAAGCAAGGTTGTCAGCAGCTGTTCCCCTCTGCACCATGCATTGGTCTTTGGCAGGGAACACTGTCTGAGCTTTGGTTTCCAAGAGGCCATTTTTGCAGTGATCCCAGATGAGGCTACTTTTGGCTAAGGAGGCGACGTTCCTCAGGTTCCTGCTCTCTGTTATCTGATCAAATACCTCATGCCCAACCAGTTCTGGGACCTCCTGGACACCATACACCTCAGAGGGCTGCACAATCTTTTCAAGTTTAGTATCAAAACTATTGAAAAAGTCTTCAGTCACTTCCAAGGCAGGGCTAATGTCATCCACTTCAAGAGCCTCCATGTCCTGTGCTGCTGTGGGCTCAAGGCAGTGCGATGAGTTAAGAAGATACCACATCAATATGGACCCAAAGACCTGCTTCACATCTATCCTTGGCACACCATTAACTTGGATGTGGTGGGCAAACACAGTCACCAACTCCAACCCATAGCGGTAGGAAGTAACCAACTCAATTTGTCTTCAGAGGAAAGATCTAACACCCACTGACCAAGTGGGCTATGGTCCCTGTATGAAAACAGCTCATAGGGATGAAAAGTACCTGTAAAGAAAAGCAAACCATCACATCAGTAAGAGTCTGTTCCCAGGTAAATATGTTTAATCACATCACTCCTTTCACAGTCATAATCCCCTTCATTTAACTTTCTCCTTCAACTGGCACCAAAATTACTGCATATGAAGAAACCCTTTGTGTTTCTGTTGTTCACTCTGTATATGGCCACTTTTTGAACTGAAAGCTGCAGAGAGCAGGATGGGACACCAGATGATGGGAAACCAAAGTGATACCATTTGTTAACCAAGCTTTAGAGAGCTGCACTGAGAGGTAGCCACCTAAGGAATGCTTCCTAGAGTTTCCCTTAGGCCTTTCCCTTTCCCTCCTTTTCTTTTTTCTAAGAAAAAGTTGATAAACTACAGGGTCATAACATAGGCCAACCAGCCCCAAATAGTTTGCCTTTTGTCCAAGATTGCTTGAACTCACAATTTTATGGAGACCAACATGAGCTTTACAGCAGCTACCTTGCCTACCCATCTGCATGAACAGAACTGTGACATTTGCCAAATAAATCAAGTCTGCTGCTGTCATGAAGCTCCATCCACAGTGCTGCCACGCTGAAGGGAAAAGCACAGTAGGTATGTTTAAATTGAGGTAACCTGGCAAATGTCTGTGAGTTTTTGGGACCTCGAAACTGGGCATTTGTACTGGCAGGAGAACAGCCCTCAAGTCTCCTAAGACAAATCACAGTACCCAGAGCCTGTACATGCAGGACAGCTTAAAGTCAGAGTTTCGAACGCATCAGCTCAAGTCCCAGAAGCAGCAAAGCTGCATTAGCTCAGAGCTCTACCTAGATTATTACACTCTTAACAAAACTAATTAGCTGGGCTGGGCCGATAATTAGCAGCTCATTAGCTTGTAAATGCTGCTGAAGTGCTACCAGGACCCATGAAGATTTATGCTTAGGAGGAAAAAACATCTATTAAACAGCAACAAAATCAGATAATACTGCTATTTAAGGTGGTTATTTTTTTTTTAATCCAGAACAATCTTTTAGCCTAACTTCTGTTAGGAAAGCTGCTTAAATAGGCACCCTTTACTATAGCAAGCCAGAGGGAGGACGGTGGCCAGCAACCCCAAAAGGAGGGGGCACAGAATTCTGTAGCACAAACCAGTCTCCTCCACAATTCCCCAGTGGCTTCCTCCCACCCCTGCTTCAGTTGTAGCCAGCCATGACACAGTTGTGCTCAAAAGCAGCGGCTCACCCTCCCTTCTACTGGATCTGCAGTTCAGACTATGATGTCCAGAAAGACACTCTAACTAAGTAACTTTCAAAAGCAATAATTAATCACAGACACAACTCTGGAACATCAAGACTTTACACTGAGATCTTTCTCTCCCTAGCTCTTTGTAAGGATTCACTTTGCTAGTCTCATAGTGAATCAGGGTAGGAACAGCTTCAAATATGTGAACACAGAGTAAGACACAAGATAGAGACAAAACCACAACCAGAGGGCTGAACAAAACAGACCTGGAGTTATTTCAAATCAGAGCAGTCTGCGAGCAGACTCTTTGCAAAGATGTGTAATTGTGCAAGTTGACAGCAGTGGGAAATTGAGTCATCCTGGGTACATCTGCATTGTCAGCTTAATGCAGCACTGAGTTTACTCTTGAAGCTCAGCCCTGCCAGCAGTCCCAGAACAGTGTTCTGCTCCCTGGTACCACAGAGCTTGGGAGCTCAAGGAACAGCATAAGGGACATAGGTGGTGCAACCTGTCCACTTATTCTACACCTTTCTGTAGCATATTCTTACAGCAAGAATGGTATTTTGAAGTTGCAAACTGCAAGAAGCATTCACTTGAACAAAACTGGCACCACCATAACCACAGGCCTGCAGTGAAGGCTACAGCCTGGTCCATTCAAAGGTGCTGCCTCATGGGGATTGGCAGGGGACGCAGCCTGGCACTCCCTCACACAACTGGAGCAGCAATCACTCCAGAAGGGCTTGTGACATGCCACTGCAGCATTCTAGTGACAGCAGAACAATGTTGGCCTGTTATTTAAGTCCCTAGGAAAGGTGGAAAGCAAGGGATAAAAATTGACACTTACGTTTAACAAGTTCATTTTTAAAGGCTGGAGGCTTCAAGCGGCTGAATGTTTCTCTGGATCCTGTGAGACTGGAGCTGCCAGTCAGCCAAGTGTGGTGATGCCAAACTACAAACTGACATCACAGCCAGGAGGATGCTCAATCACATGGTCATGAGAAGATGACAGGCCCCTGTACCACATAGTTTATAAACTGCAGCATTCATATCTTCCTAACTAGTCTGTTTGCCCTGCTCAATAAAGATGTGACATCATATGAAAGGTGACATCAGTGGTGGCAGGCTCATCCCCCCCCCACACCACCAAAAGAGTTGTGCCAGTAATTCCCACTAGCACTGGGATCCTGCAATTACATATCCTCCATAAATGCAATTAGGCACTTTCTGACAGCAGCACTCGACAAAAATTTAATTGAGATGTCTGCATGGATTTGGTGCCAAATGAAAGGAAACTCTGACACAGCAGTAAACAGCTTCATCACAATCTCCTCCAGGAGGGAAGCAGTGAAAATCACTTCCTTCATGGGAAGGGTAAAAAAAGGCAAACAATAAGTTAAAAAAAGTTAAACTTCTTTTAAGTTACTGTAAAATGTATTGCTTTATGTATTGTTTCTTGAAACACCTTAAATTTTCCAAAGACATTCAGTCTAAGGCAGGGAATATGAGAAAAAGAAAAGCATCAGCCCAAACTACTATAGACTGATGAAGCTATGGACAACCATAAGCTTGGATTTGTGCTCATCCAGGCCTCTGGGAACTGGTCTTAGTGAAAAAAGGATGAAGAAACATGCTGCATTGTACTCAGCAAAAACTGCTGGACACAGGGATTGCAGCAGCTGAAAAACGGTTTTCTGTGTATCTGCCTAGCAAGAACATGCAGCAGTCAGATAATTAATGTGCACTTACAACACAAGAAGTCTTTACTATCACAAGTGTATAGTGGCTCCATCACTCACATGGCTGAGGTAAACAGCAAGGATTACTGGTCATAGCACATGAGACACTGAAGTTCAATTTACTAAAGGTTACCTCCCTTGGAGAAGCTACATGGGCTTAACTTGGGTGACAGCACAGTCTAACACAGAGAAAAGTCATGAATGACAAATGCCAAGGAACATACACTGGAAGAGATCATTTCACTTCCTGATACATTTTCTGGATCCTCGTGAGTTATGGAAAATACCCAAGCATTGCATGGCAAAATTTAAAAAGCACAGAAAATGCTGTGAAGCAGAGGGGAAAAGCAGAAAGGAAGGAGACCTCACACAACTTGATAAGCAATCTTGTTGGCTTTGGTGCTCAGAGAACTTCCTACCTCTCTTCCAGATAATAGAGGTGCTTAACACAACAAGTGATACACAAAAGTTAAACAGAGACCTCACCTTTCCTCTGGTATTTGGAGAGAAAATCAGAAAGGAACTATCAATGATGTCCATGAGGAAATGCATAAATTACAGGAGCTCTCAGTCAGTAAAAGGTAGGCAAAGACAGGTAATATTTAAAGTCCCTCAAGTCTCATTGATTCTTAATGACTCTTGAGCTCAGATTCCCTAGCAATTTTATCTCAAGAGCACAAGAGGAGTTCTACAAGCTACATGTAAGCAAATAGAGAGCAGGGGTGCCTCAGGCACTGGGGAGCTTGCCCTATCCCCAACACACTGGAACCTTCTGGGAACCAGCTCTGCTTATCTCACACTGCATTACAACTGTGGGCTGAAACTCCAAGGCCAAGAAGGGAAACAGAGAGAGATTCTTTCAGCTGGGTAACAATTGGGTAGCAGAGCAAATTCAAGCAGCCTAGGGACTTTTATTTCTGTTATGCTGTAGGCCTGGACCACTACAGTCCAGTTCATGGGCTATGTGTCTATGTGTTGTTCATACAAAGCTGGTCTGAACACATCTGAAGAGGCTGAATGCAACCCACTGGGGCTGGCACAGCTAAGTACCTACTGAGCTTTTATACCTGTCAGTCTGAGCAACCTCACACTGTGACCTCAATGTCTTTCTGTAGTGCTTCAAACAATCACAACCTACAGGTTTTCCTGCTTCAAGGATTTCTGACCTGCTCTGTAGCTCACATCAGACAAGTATTGCCCTGAATATAACAGGGCACACTTAGGTCAATGACAGTCCTTGAAAACCAGGCTCTGCTGTGCAGAATCCCTGAAAGAAGCTATGAAGCTGATGACTTAGGTGCTACCTAGTAGTTAAGAAGTTGATCTGTATTTGTCAGGTGGGCACACCTGAGTGAACAGAAGAGAGAACAAGGATGCACAGGTGGCTGTGACACACACACAGCTTTTAGCATTGCCTGTGCAGTTCTGCACATCACTGGCACAAAGTGCCTGCACAAGGAGCTGAAGAGTCCTCGTTCAAGACAATTCCCCTCCGGTGCTTATGAGCCCCAGGCAATGCAGTGGCCAGCTCTCCCAGCAGCAATTGAAGGCTGCACTCCTGCTTGCCTGTCACACCCATCCTGGAGAGGCAACTGATAAGGAGGAATTTCACAAGGGACAACTGTAGAGAGTGAGCATCAGCTGGGACACTGTCCCTGTGCAAACTATCACATTCCTCTGGATCCTGGCTGTATTTTGTTCCCGTGGCACAAGGCAAGCCTTTTCCCAAGTGATTCCAAAACCCCAGATGATGCACTGCCATGTACATCAACTGAGACAGAGCACACAAGCTTGTTAGATTCGCCATCTGAAGGAAATTTACAGTGCCCCACAAAGAAGAGAAAACTACGAGAAACTTTTCATATACAGGGAACCACAATTTCAAAAGTTGCCATATGACAGTCAATGGTTGGTTCAACATCACTGGGCAATTGTCCTTAGATCACATTTTTAATGCCCCTCTCCAAAGGCCTCTTTCCAGACAAACTGAGAAATGCATTGCTTAAATTTTTCAGACTATCCTAACTTTAAAATGTCTCACAGAAATATCTTTTGACTGATATTCCTGCACAAACCCTCTGGAAATACTCAGGAAAAACTCACAAAAACTGCAGAAAGAGTCCTGATCAGGAATGCTTGGCTATAGGGGCAAGAGAGGGTAGCTGAATGCAAACATAGCCATTTCCAAGTTGCAAACCCACCTGTTTGCCAGTCTCATTATCCTTAAGGATGAAATTAACTGCCAACATTTATCAATGAAGAAGAGCTCCCACATCCTGTCTGCTAGACCCAGGGAGAGGCAAACAGCAGGAACAGCTGCAATTAACCTGGGGCCTAATTACAGTCAAGCTAAAAGACAGCAGTGATCTCTTCTACTCTACAAAAAACAAAATTAAAAAAACCAACTGCAAAAACTTGAACTGAAGAAAGAAGTGAAATCAGGTAGGAAGAAGAATGCCACGTTCTGGGAAGGCAAGCAGACCCTTAGCAAGGACACATGAGTCTGGCTCTGTGAAGCACAGGTCTTCCCCAGCTGTTGATCTCACCCTTTAACAAGGAAGCTCCCCAGGCATCCTGCCTGTGTGGAGAACTAACACACCACAGCTCCAGAACAGCTCACCCAGCCATAAGCACACAGCAATGCACAATAAACAGTGCTTACAGTACACATTATCTTTAATTTTAACTGTCATTTGCAAACACTGATCAAAACACAAGAAATACTAAGCAGCAAAGAGCACAACAGCCTGCACTAGAGCAAACTGGAGCCAGAGGCTGAGGAGCACCCAGGAGTGGAGGAAGACAGACCACCAGAAGGATTTCTTTTCCTGAAACTGACTGCTGGACAGCTCTCCCAAGATCTTTATCACTCACTCGTTTGCCTTGCAGCCATCTGACACACATCCCTCCTGGCTGGGGAGCACCACCAAGTAATGAAGGGCTGTGTCACTTCCCGGGGATGAATAACCATTAAAAATCTCAGCAGCTGGACTGGGATGAAGGATAAAGGACTTTAACAAGGGAGGGAACAAAAAGCCAAGCAGACTGACCACAGGGGAGAGCTGATGGTGACACACAGCCCAGGCTGCAGCCAGCCAAACCCATCAGCACATGGGCACTTTCTTAGGGACTGAAGCCCAGACCACCCCCTGTGCATGCTGCCCGGTGGCTGCCTGACCTTGAAAAATCCACAGGGACACAAAGAACACAGCAGTGCAGTGATTTGGCCCTAGATGTGCATCTGTGGTCCCAAACACACCTGTAGCCTCAAATAACAACCCAAGGGACTGAATGACTTCTGTGCTCATATTCCAGTTTTGTCTAAAGTTGTGTAACTTGGATTTTACATACTGTCCCTGTCTACAAGAGCACTGCCAGTTCTGCCAGGCACACAGACACCACAAAACAGCCTGTCACCTCCTGAATTCAGCACAGAGTACAGAAATTGTCAGGGAACAGGGTATCCAAGAGGGGTGATACAAGCTCCTCCAGTACAAGAGGAAATGTGACAAGCAGGAAACAACAAACGTGACTCAGTCTAATACTTCTAATTGTATCTGCCTCTGCGGAGCAGCTTGGCTCCTGCTAGGATGTGGAGCAACTTTGTATATGTCAGGTGAAATAACACTTTTAAAAAAATAAACATTTCTACTTAACGCAAACTGAAATTTTGCAGGTATCTCCTCACTCCACATTTTCTAGCAGTAGGCTGAAGAGGAAAGACAGTCAGTCCTTAAATGCTTGACTTTTTTTTAAAGTTCAGAAATTAAGACATTTTCAATTTGCCCTTGTTGAGCTGTGAACAGAAGTAAAAACATGGCTGGGAATAACAGCTTGCATTGCCCCAGAGGCCCAACAGAAGATAAGAAACACATCATCTCCCACAAGGACACAGAAGGCCATTTCTTCCCTGAGATCCCGGCACAGCTGTAAGGAAACACACTTGACATCCAAATCTGTACTGTACAGCTTTCTGAGTAGCCCTGACCTGCAGCTGGAGCTAACTCCTCTCTCCAGCTGTGGCACCCAAAGAATCAGCTGGGACAGTACAAGCCATTCTACAGTGAGACCTGGATTTCCTGTACCTGTTAGCAGTTGCATGCTGACATTGAGGGAAATACAGCACTTAATCACAGCCTCTTTTCATACCTCAATCTAAGCTCTTCTCTTGTTTTTCAAACAGCCAGGACCACAGTGCTTTGTCACCTAAATTGGCAGGAGAAGGAGAAGAAGCACTAATCCAAATAATGCTGAAGTTCAGCAACCCAAATGCTCAGGTCCTGGCAGCCCTGCCACAGCAGCCGACCCTGAGGGATGGCTGTAACCACTGGCACCACTACAGAGCCGTGTGACTACCCAGCGTAAGTGCTTGCTCTTCTCTAAACTGAACTATTCATTACAGAAAAACTTAACAGAAGCCCTGTAGAAACCTCACAGCATCTGAAGATACTGAAATGGTAACAATAACCTGCTTCAGTCCGAGCAGGTCCTGCAGGAACAATGTATCTAGCTACTACAGACTGATAAGGACTTTCATTCCGCTGTACAGTGCTCTGTTTCACATTAGATTTCTGATTTAAGTCCCAAATTCATTAATTTTGAATAAATAAGACATTAAAGTGGCAAGGTGAAAATTACTGTTGCTTAAGTGTATGGGCATTGGACCAACTAAGATCCAGATGCTTTCTTACTCTTACTGCGACTTTTTGTAGTCAGTTAGCAGGGTATGCAGTGCTGAAAGTGAGATTTGCCAGTAAAGCTTTGCAGGATAAGGATCATTTGTGCATATTTGCAGAACAGATCAGGAGCAAGCCATGATGCCCTACACAAACGTACACCCGAGTTTCTTCCCTCACCTCACCTCAGGCTGCCAGTGACCCCAGCATTCCTGCTGCTACTCCAGCCAGCACACGTTCATTCCCACATAACACAGACTCCTGTCAGGCCTATCTGATCCCAGAGGGTGTAACTCCACTGGCTGTGTCTGGGCGCCTGCTCCTTGAAAGAAGCAATTTCACTGCAAGGTAAGACCACAGCATTATGTCACACTGGGCTATTAAAATAGAGAGGGGTGTCAGCACCCTGTGCCTACGTATACTGGGGTCTGACTCGAGGAGCACCCAAATTCCTGAGAGACCGTGAGCCGGGTGGGGAAAACGAAAGCAGGGGGCCTTTTTATGCAGAGGGGAACATGTCCTTCCAGACGAGCACATGACTACAGCCGTGTTTGTGCTAGAAATGCGAACGCGGCCGCGCCCGGGCCCTCGCACGCAGCCCCGTCCGCTCGGGCGGGCAGGCAGCGCGGCCAAGGCTGCGGGAAGCCCAGCCGCCCACCCGCCCGGAGGGGCCGGGGAGCCTCGCAGCCCCCTGGGGCCCCGCCCCGCCCCGCCCGCGGCCCGAAGGGAGGGTTTGTTTATTTACCTGCGGCCGGGCCGCGCCGTGCCCGCGCTCCGGGAGGGGCCCGCGCCGGCCCTGCCCGGCCGCCCCTCCCGCCGCCGCGTCCTGCCGCAAAGCCGTCCCGGCCGCCGCGGGAAACGGCTCCGCGCACCAAGGTTCCTGCCGCCGCCCGCTCCGGCGAGCCGCCAGTCTCACTTCCCTTAAAACACGGCACTAGGAAAAACACAGATTTCCTGTATAAACACCCAGGGTAAAGTTGCACCTTTCCAAGTTTAAAGCAGCCGAGGTTCTCAGGGAGCTGGCACTTGGCTTCGGGAGAGATGGGAAATGGAAAATCCTAACGGGATTTCAACAGTCCCAAGTGCGGGCTCGCTCACCTAGGCGCGAAGGCTGCAGGAGCAGCGTGGTGTATGAATCCATATCGCCACAGGGCAGCAAAAGGATCTCTAGCAGAACCTTGTTGCCCAAGGAAAACAAAGAATTACAAGACAATGACAAATGGCTTGTTTCAGGTAGCGTGGCAACCCACCCGGCAATACTGGTCTGTAAAAACAACCTCACGGCAAGAAATAGCCACGTCTGGATGAGGGATGCACCTGAATTTTGATGTCCTGTGTTCACAGACCACCTCTCACCAGCACCAGGCACAGGTCTGGGCTCAGGGGTGGGGGGTATCTCACTGGCTGTGCCACTGGAAAGTCAGTGGGGCTGTGCTGAGCAGCAGAGACCAGCTTAGTGCTGAAGTGGAGCCACAAGATGTGGTGCTGAACTGAATCCATCAAGCAGATTCACAATCCACAGCAAAAGGCAGGAGTTAGGTCAGCTTCCACCAGTAGTTTTTTATCTCCTCACACATAACCATTTAGTGTATACTGCAAAACGCAACTGGCATAATCAACTAAGTAGCATTTGAATGGGTGATCTCACTTCAGTGACAGCAAGGATAAATGAGAGCCTTTGGCACACAAAATACAAGTTAATCTGGCTGAAAATTAATTAATGTTGACCTCCAAAAATAGTATATTACTAGACCACCATACATTCCAAGTCCTGCTCCCAAAGATGAATGGCTTCTTCACTGGGTAACAGTCAAGGATTGATTTTTTTTTATTCCAATTCAGCTGTATCCACCTAGATCCCACAAAGGACAAGGCAGTATCATTACTTGCCATGTTATTTATCACCATCCAGCCTTTTGTCAAATGGTACTTAAACATTTATCTCTTGGGCTCCTCAGAAGGAAAGAGACTCTCTAGAACTCCTGTGTCTGACAATGTTTCAGAACTTTGCCTCTCTTCAGTTACAAACTAAACATTTCCTTTCAGACCCAACCAGAGCGTGCACAGGGCACGCTGGCCCATTACCTGGGGGGACACAACTGTCAGGGGAAAAAAGCAGGCAATGTGCACTGTAAAAAAAACTATCTCTTTCTTACTTCTGATTCCTCTAGTCAATTTCTCTAGTAGATATTTTTCTTCCTGCAGTCTGTGTGCCAATGGAGAGAGGAAAAAAAAAAAAACCCAAATATCAACATTATCTTTCAAAGCTGCAGAAAAACACTCTCAGTTCTGAAGAAATAGGAACCTTTGAAATTTTTTTGTTGTTGTTGTTATTACTATATATATCTTTCGGAATGCAAGCTTCAGATTTTGCATTTTTCATTTTTAAGCATATCATTGTCCCTCAACATGAAATCACAAGCTGTTTCCAGTAAGATATACTGGTTAAAGACATAGTGGTGGCTATCTATCAGAACCTTCCTCACAGCTTGACTTCCAGCTCTGCCTCATTGCTCACCAACCATCAGCACATGGCCCAAACTGAACTGTGCATGGACCTGTATGGTGGTCACCTGTATGAGTAAAAAAATTGTACATTGTTTTTCCATATGACAAAGACATAAAGGAACTCATCTTCCTGCTACTTGGAATGTGCCTAATGTAATTTTTTTCCTTAGTTTCAACACTGTGTTGAAAGAGGGAAAAAATGTCTCTCTTTAGCCATACTGGAAACAACTTAGCTGCTTTCCTTGTGGGACAGTTTGCAGGACGAAGTGCTCCTTCAATCTGAACATCTTCCCTGAGTACTCCAGAATCACCTTACAAAGCCCAGATCATTGCACCGTGTATTCCTAAATTTGGCTCCTGCTCACATGAATCCAAACCTCCTTCTCAAACTGGGAAAGTCACAACAACCCTCTAGGAACATCCTTTGCTGGCATAATGTGGAAGGAGCGATGCCCATTTATTGTGGCCATTGACCGACTTGACAGCTCATACCAGCTGAGCATTAGACCCACCAGTTTTCCACTGCCTCTGAAAAAGTGGCCTTTTTTCACACCTTTTAATTACTGACTCCCTACACAGAAGCTATTTCCTCACAGAAAGGCCATTAACTGGAGCGTTCAGCACAAGATGAAGCCTTTCTGATAATTGTTGCTGGAGTTCGTGTTTGTGAAAATAAATATCATCAGATGATTAAATTAAACACCACAGCCAACCCGGCTATACACTATTTTCACTTATCATGCAGAAGGGGAGATCAAAGAGAAAGGCTCAGGTAGAATTATCCCAACTCTTCCAAGTTTGGCTGATAGCTACCCATTGAACACACTAATTAGCTTCCTGCTTGGGGTGTGCAGCACAAAATTAACCCTCCCAAAATTGGGTGGTACAGCCATTTTCATGCTCTGTAATCAACTGCATGCAGAAGGATGAGTGTCTCATCTCTGCATAGTAAAGCAGCAGCTCTGCCTAATTCTGATTTTGGGGGCTCTTGGGCCTCCATTCCCTTAGGAATTTTGTGGGGGTGTGAGGAGAGCTGTTTCTGGGGAGCATGAGGAAAGGCTGGAGGCACCCCAGTCCTGCGGGGTTTCTGCCTTCCAGCCCTGCCCTTCCCTTCCCTCCTGGTGAGCAGCCATGCCCGTCTCTGCGCTCCTGCAGTGAGAAGCAGCACGGCTCTCAGAAGCCCCTGGCACGGGGAGATTAAACAGAGAGATGGTTTCAGAGAGGGAGATTGGCCCAGCACTTGCAGGCTTTGCCTCCTTGGGCCCTGGAGGGCAGGGGAGAAGAGCGAGGCAGTGGGCAGCGTAGTCTGTTCCCACTGCGAGCCCGCTGTCCTCCCGTGAGCACACACACCCACACAACCAGAAAGCTCTGCTATTCTTCTGCTAATGGGATTGGCACCGCTTAAAGCAGTCTGCGAGGGTATTGTCTGCAACCACAGCAAGAGAAACATTATTCAAAGGCTATTCAGGCCCCAAAAGAAGCGGCAGAGCAGAGTAATTATCGAAGACTCTCCATTAACGAGGGCATCTTTGCTCTTTGTCTGTGTTGGTTTAATAAGGGCCACTAATGGGGCCGGGGGAGGGGTGCACTAATGCTTCTAAACAAACCTCCTTCCCTTCCCCACCCCCGCCCTGTGAGGAGAGCTGCCTTTATGGACACTGACAGCCGGGCTGGGAGTTACCATATTGCAGAGTGACCTTCGGGAAAACTTAGTGTGAACCCGGCCGCATTCAGCCCCATCCCCACCGAGCCGCTTGGAGCATCGTTTGGGTAGCTGTTCTCTTTTTAGCCTTTCCATATTTCCCGATGCTTGCCAGACCCTTTTGTACACCCCCTGCCCGACCTCTCTCATGTCATCGCGTGACCCTTCATGGCTGGACACGATGGCACTGAGTGGCAGTAATGAGGGACGACAGTGCAGATTAAGTTCTCGCAGGAAAACCTGGGGCTGCTGTCCATTATCCAGCAGCTGTGACTGGGAGATGCTGCTGGGAAGGCACGACTGGAGCAGCCTCCCCTTCCCACCCTGCCAGAGAAGGCAGGCTGGGATTTAGCATGGGCCCACGTCTCCTACCTTCTGGCTGTGAGCAGCTCTCTGGGGATGAAGAGATGGGTGGAGGCAAAAGCAGGCATGAACCTCTATCCTGACATTCTTCAGAGCCACTTTCAGGAGCATGCAGCTGAAATTCCTAAACTGTCCCCATCTTCAACCACCAGCTGTAAGAGGCCAGCCAGTTTTTGAGGCGATTTGCAATATTACAGGGTCAGATGCATGCTGGTCACTAAAACAGTGAAATGGGGCCAAGAGGTCTCAGGAAGTGTCTGCAAAAGACAGCATCGAAAGAGAGAACTGTAATGGTACACACAGATACGAGTATTGAACGATACAGCCTGTTCCAAGGTGGTGTGGATACAAGGTTGAGAATGTCTAGAACCATTTTTAGTCAAAGAGGAATCTCAAGAACAATAAAAGGAAATTATTTCCCCAGCACTTGGGAAGGTCTTTTACTGAAGTTAAGCTATGGACACTGTGCTATTCTATCTCACCTTCAAGTAAATGGTTGTACTGCACAACCGGTCCATGGACTGCAGAGACAAAGCAGTGCCTTTGTGCCTGTACATGTGCAGAGCAGCAGTCTTGGGAACCTCACTGCTGAGCCTCTTTTGTTATGATAAATTATTTCATTCAGCTGAGGTATGGAATAACAAAATTCTCTGCACAGGCACCCACCCAGTCCTCTCCACTTAGGCAAATACCCTGCTGCTAAAGGTTTATCACAAACAGAAAGAAAGATGTGTGGAGACAGACTCCTGACTTAAACCACCTGACTGGTTTGAAGAAACAGCCTCCACAAAGGAGTTTACCCTTGTTTCCTCAGAGCTTGGTAGTTTTGAAATTTTCATGATTTTTGCCTTTTCGACATTTCACCAGTAACTGCATCTCTTCTAACAAAAGAAACTTCTCTGAGGTTCTCCTCTGAACACCATCTCTGTAGGATAAAAATGTCTCAGAACAATCTTGCAAGTCGAAGAAAGAACAATCACCCTTTACACACAGAGAGCTAAGCCTCAGTGAAATTAAATAATACCTGAGGTCATTCTTGCCATGGCAGAGCTAGGAAGTCAATACAGTTCTTTCTCCAGAGTCCTACTGCAGCATATCAAGATCACTGGTATTCCTTCACCCTCTTGAATCACACTTCAGGATCAGACTCCTCATACAGAAAATACATCCTTTTTTCAGAGTTTCCTTCTTCATGTTAATTGGTTTCTGTTTATATTTTTTTTTCCTTCTTAATAATCATTAAGTGTGCATAAAGTAATGATTAGTAGTAGCACAGGACCTGGTCTCTGGCATGGGTTTTGCTTTATAAGTGTCTTTAAAAGTCCTCCTTCTTTGCCACTAGCAGATAATACTGCCAGCTTTGTTGCAAATGAAGACAATATTTGAACAAAAAGCAGTGACTCAGAAGGAGGAATTGAAATCTCATTGACGTCCAAAGCAAGGGGAAATTAACAGAAAGGTGGGGAAAAAAGTAGGTTTATGGCTTAGAAGATATGGATACCATAAAACAAGTAATTGCAGCATGTGAAGGAGAGATGGTCAAGCAGAGATTTGTCATGAGAAAGGGGAGTGTTGAGATCCCTCGTGACAGAAAGCTCAGTGAGGGGCTTGTGCATGGCAGGCTGAAAGGAGGACGCTCACAGTATCCTCCAGGTTGTTCTACTTCACTCTACTGCTGTTATCCTGTTACACTTTAAATAAACTAACTGGGACCTGATCTGAATCCTGCTAAAACAATGAAAAGGCCTTCATAGGCTGTGCAGTTTTGGATTGTGCCTTGAACTGTGTTTGATCTTATTTAAGGTAACTTGAGCCATTTATTCAACTGCACCTTTGTCTTGAACCCAGGGGAAACTGGACTGGAGCAAGGAGGAGTAAAGTATGCATTTCCAGAAAATCTTTTGTGTATGTTTGCAAGGAGAAGACATATTATATGGGACAGGAAGCAGCTATTAATCTCTGCAAGTGCCATCCTGGTTTTGTTCAATGCAACTTCCCTGCTTTGTCTTGGTATCCTTAGAGCTCTTCTTTCTCTACTAAATAGGTCTTATTCTGCCAGTTTAGCAAAAACCTGTCCCTCTAATGCCCTCAACTGGTGCTTCCTGCACCTCCTTTTCATTCCTGCAGGCCATTCTCCTGGTAACAGGAGTGGCACAGAGAAGCACTCACTCAGCAGCCTGGTAGATCAAGGGTCCACTAGAATACGGGGGACACTAGTGACTGTGTGACATTTTTGCCTGTCTATGCAGCCCCATTTAGAAAGGTTTACAGGCAGGAATGCCACATTAGGTTGTGACTTTCTTCCTTTACTCCTCTGGTATGCCATGGGCTTCCTGTGTGAGTTTAAGCAAGCTTCTTTTAGTCTCCACATCTCCATCTCCCTGTCCAGAAAGGGAAATGCTGCTGCAAGGTTACATTTGAGAACACTTAAACTCTACACTGATAGGAACTGAGAAATCTAGTTTTCATGAACTCCTGCCCTGACCAGGAGTGGCTTCTGTATCCCTGCACCATGTTTAGCCTCCTCATGTTATGGAGGCAAAGGCAGCCTTAAGGGATGCACACTGAATGTTCAGTACTCTCCTTTCCTGACATGTCTTCTGCTCTGCTCCACCTATCTATGAACTCTCCCTGCCTACCTCTGCTCCCAGCCCAACTCTCTCCTTGTCCTGGCCCCATCCAGGGTCTTGGCCTTTTGTGGCCTCTTTTGGTGCAGTCCATGGTTTCTCCAACTTCCCTGTCATAGGCACTGACCTTATTCTGGTGTCAGGACATTGCTCACTCACCTGTGAGGTCCTTAACATGGCAGGAGAGAGAAATATCTATACCATGGGAGGCAGCTCAGCACAGAGATTCCCCTATCCAGCACCAATTCTGCCAGCTTCGGTACTGGGAGGAACACTGACACCTCAGTGCTGTCTGTGCAACACTTCACTCACCTATCTGTGGGGCCCTGTGAGCAGCCATCCTGCACCCAGAGCCTGGGCCAGTCCCTCTGCATGGCAGCACAACCCTGTGGAGCCTCCAGCCAATTCAGGGATGCCTCACAACACACTGCTTGCATTCATTGTGGATACAACCTATGTGAGCTCCTTGCTGGGATGCAAATGCTGTGGGAAGGAAATACTGAAGCTGGAGTGAGAGGAGTGAACAGATGTTTTACAGCAATAACTTCCACCCCAATCCCCCTGGAAAGGTTTGGATAGAGAGCCCTGATCCAGATCCCATCTAGAAAAAGTCTGAGATTCCAAAGCTTTCACAAACACAATCTATTGACTCTACCTTTAAAAAGTCGACAACAACTGACCACTTGTAAGTGCTGCTGCTAGCAAGTTGCTTTTATTTTCTCCTGTGAAGTTACAGCCAGATCTTCAGTGTTTGCCTCTGTACTCCTCTACAGTGACTCTTCATCTTAAAGCTAATTTAATTAGCAAATAGCAGAGCAGGGAACTCTGGTTGATGTTTTAGCCTTTCAGGTGAGCTGCAGTTTCATGGAAGTTAGAGCAGCCTCGGGGCTCTTTTTCTTTCTGGTATAAGGACCAGAGCTCTCAAGACCATAAACGTGGCCTACAGGTTTAATTTTCCCATAGCTACAACTGCTATACAAATACTATCCTGGGGCCTAAAATCCTCTTTACTCCATCTATGCATCATGGTACTCATGTTCAAAGTATATCCAAGAATATGGTCAGCCTCAACAGTATGTGTTATAATAGTCTCAGCCTTTTTCATTTTAACTTTTAAAGCTAGGGCACAAACAAAAAGAAGGGGAAAAGGCTGATAGAATTAACAGGGAATCCAAGTAAATAAAAATGATGTATTGGTGTTCATGCAGATTAACCTCTTAGGTGATAAAGGAGCATAAGTTTGCCTTGGGCAGAGGAGTCTCTACAGTGTCATCTACAAGAGAGTAACAGCTTTTAGTACTTACTGCATCCTGTAAGAGTAAACCCAAGCAGTAAAGCTTTAGACAACTGTGTCACAAGATACCAAGGAGAAAAGCTTAGGAACCCTGTATCTGAGTATTCCCTGAAGAGGCTGAAGTATCACAAATCAGACTGAGCTGCAAATCAAAACTGTAGTACTTATGCATAGGTATCTATGAAGTCAAAGCCACTGTAATGCCTTCCCATCTTCAGCCCTTTGCAAGAGCCCCTTTTGTCTGGCTTCCTTAACCGGAACTATAACCAGCAGGACAGCATGTTTCTGGCAGTATTATGCCACTGAAATACTGCGACATGCACTTGAGTGATTACTTTGTGTCATATCTAACATCCACCTGTCTATACAGCCCTTCCTATCCGATATATGACATTTTGCTCACCATGGCTGCCCTGCCGGAGCCCGTGGCCAGGCATCAGTGCCCTCTCCCGGGCAGAGCTGCCCCGGCACGAACGCCGAGCCCGGCTCGCAAAGCTCTGCACTGCAAGCCAGCCTGCTTTGCCTCAGGCACTGAAGCAATGTGATTGTCCTTTTGCTGTTGCCCTGACACTTCAGGTAACCTCACCGAGCATTACAGTGACAGCTGAGCTTCTTCTGGAGTAAGGATTAGCTGAAATATAGCTAAACAGATGAGAGGTGGTGCTCACTAGGATTGGAGGTCCACATGTCAAGAATTCTGAATGATGACATGGATGCAATGTAAATTAAAATTTGTTCTGATTAGGGTAATCAACTAATATATTTAAGCTAGGCCAGTTCAAGTGTGATTGCATTTCAGCCTCCGAAGACCCCAAATTCTGGTTGCTAATGTGCTGTCAACTGCACTGTTACAGTGACAGATCCCTAATGAAAAACAACGAGGAGATGGCAAAAGAGTCAGTCATTATGTTTTACAATGTTACCTTGTGGTTTCAAGTCTCCTTGGGTGCTTTGGAAAATTTTGCTTGGACTGCTACTTTGTGTATCTATATACACACACATAGTAACAGAAGTCCTCCTGGTGTTACAGCTCCTGTGTATTCATAGGGATACAAGAGAGAGACAACTTATTTCCTCAGAGGAATTTGGGAAGATAAATCCAGTCACAACAGGGAGGCGCTAAGATATAGAAGAAATTGCAGCTACAGCATTTCAACATCTGAGTGTCTCTGAAAGCCATGTGTAATTTCCTAAGCAGATACATTCAGCCCTTCTAATTTTACCAGTGATGGAAAAAGGTGCATTATAGTAATCAACAGCACTTTACTTTCCATCTGTGTTTCCTCAAGAATTGTGCAAGGTATCACGATTCATTCTGACTGCTCAAGCCATGAGCTCCCTCTAGCATCAAAAAGGATTAATGCAGTTGGTACCTTTGTCATCCTAAAGGAACAGAGAGCAGATATAAGAAAATATCAGTAAGATGAAGGAAGTCTGACCCTTTTCTTCTTTTTTGGACAAAAAAAAACCAAAACCAACTGACAAAACAAAAACAAACCAAATCAAAATCCTTTAAGCTAGTTATGTGCACATAGCTAAACACTGTCACCCTAAGAATGATGAGGCAAACATACTCCCAAGACAGGAAAAGGCAGGATATTAGGTTTACATCCTAATCCATGAAATACAGGTACAGACTGAACAAGCCCACTCTGGTTAAAAGCTTTCACAGGAGACCAGTATAAACTGGCAAGATGATGATTCTGGCCTTGGAGCTGTGCTCATTGTTTAGACGAGCATTGTCACCAGAAACAAAATAAAAAGAGAAAACAGAATGAATTTGGATACTAAGTGGGTGAAATTATCCTTTAGAGTACCTCAGAGCACAATATTCCAGTTGGCCATTTAGAGATTCTCTAGTCTTTCCTTCCATTTTATAGAATCTGGGAGCAAAACAGGATTTTTTCAGTGGTGTTAGAGCTCCCTTCCCCAGGAGTACCTAAACGGTGTCACTTGAGTAAATCATGTCAGTGAGAAAGGCATCTTTGGGCTATGGTTTAAATCTTCCAGAGTGTGTTGGCAAGTTTCCTTCTCCAGAGCCAGGGAAAGAAGAAGCCAGGTAGTCAACATCTTTTTTGGTTGCATTTAGGAGTGGTTGTGGCGGTGACAAGCACAAACATGCTAAAGCCTGTATCTCTGCTCCACTGACTACAGTATTTCTGTATTTCTGTTGTGCCTGGGGCACAGGAAGCCTCTCTCTATGGCACAGCAATTCTCTCAAAACACAGAGAGAACAAAGAATGTCAGTGAGGCAAAACTCCTGACAAGATAGGAAAGGTCAAATGGATTCACTGCTACACACAGGTGCTGGTGAAAACCACAAGCCAAACTAGTACATAGAAGTAACATCAACCTTTATACCAGTGCTCAGTAGTTTAGAGAACTCCTTCTCCCATGCTCAGAAGAAAGGCACAACTCTGTAGTCCAGGCAGGCATTGCAGATTTCAGTTGTTTGTGGCATTCCCAGTGATTCTGCACCAGTGTCTGCTGTCCTGTGTTGTCATCTTATTACAGGAGTTCCATTCTGTTGTATCCTTATCCCAAAAGTTTCATATCTATTGGTGTTTCTCATGGGCAGCTCTCAGAGCACTGACTCTTTCTTCTTCACAAAGCAGCCAACTGACTCCAGTTCCCTTCTCACCCAGCCACCCCACTCTTATAGCACTCTTCTTCTCATTGCTTACAGCTGTGACCTGTTAAAGTCAGGCATGTTCCTAATATTTGCTAATTGGCCCAGCTGCAACTCCTTAGGGGTAAGATTACTTTCTACACTATCTTTATTTTCTTATATTCTATCCCCCTACGGTCCTGTCTTTGACATTCAAGTCTTGTCTTTCATATACATCACATGTCCATCAGTGTTACCAATATTCCAGAAAGATCAAGCACCTAATTAAACTCGCTATGAGGCTTCAGTTTTGAAGAAACTTTTGCAAGAAGGAGCTTTCTCTGTGTTAAATCCAAACTGGTCCAGTCTTGCTGGGATAATCACAGACTTCATTCAAGGTTGCAAGTTGCAGAATAAGTAGCACTGGAAGTCCAGGAACCTCTCCTTCTCCCTTCATACAGTCTGAGACGCTTTAACTTCATGCACTCATGTTGAGGCCAGAGAGTCCCAGTGACCCCCACACAAAACACATGTTGTGGCTTTCCTTAGGAAAAGAAGAGCATTGTGCGAAGCAGGGACACTGCAGCCTCTGCCATACCCCCCTACTGCCAGGGCAGGGGAAAAGACTCAAAGGGTGAAGTGCAGGGCAATCAGCTGATGTGGAAAAGCAGGTCAGGCCAGGCTGAGATAACCACATATCTGCCAGTGCTGATACTCCAGAAGTGGTGCCTAATGCTGCTGGTAATTGCTTAGAGCTCATCTACATTTAGAACTTTGGCACTGCCTCCCCCTTCAGTGCTACTTTTTCTGACGTCTTACATGCACCACATCATAGACCTCCTGTCTGATTGCACAGACCACCCCACTGCAACCCCTCCCTCTCCACCTGTCTGCAGAGCAAAGCAATGCTGGACACTGGCTGACAGAAGATATTAGCACAATTTTTCACTCCTCAAATATCTCAAGATACTCACCTGTGTAAAAATTTGAAATATGCCAGCTGTTGTCTCCGTTTCTGGGTTTAAACAAAACACTTATCATGGACTCTCATCTTTTTATCATATCACTGGTATGTCAGCAGCAAGACACTGAATAACGAACACAAAGTATTCCAGGCATCTCAGAGCAGGCAGCATCACTGCCTCACACCATGCTATCCTTGGCTATGATGCCAGTCAAATGTCTCTGGAAATCTTGTCAATCTTTGTAACATTATGTCCAAAAAGTGGTGTTTCTCTGAGTGCAGAGGTGGCTCCAGTGTCTCTTATTTTTGGAAAGAAAATGGAAATTCTGGGCATTCAAAATGAAGTACAAACCTGGTTTCCCTACTTGAAACCATTTAAACTGCAGTCAGGAATCTACAGTTCATTTCAAAATAGTAACTTCATTGCTAAAAACTCCTGACAAGCCTCAAAGAAATGGGAACTCATCAATTCTGAAACACAGACAAAAAAGAGCAAATACAGCATGAGAAGTCTCTCTCAAATGTCTCCTGATAATTATCAAGAATATGCAACTTTTACTATTTGTTAGAAAATACATCAAATATATCTTGCCATGAAGTACTTGTGTCTTATGCTCTAAGTATTAACTAATAACTTATTTTAACTTTGCATAAGAGATCAGATAAAACAGACCCTACAATGGATACACAAAGGAATGAACATCAAATAAAAGCCTGACAAAGCCAACAGAAACCAAAACCACCACAGACTGGCATTTTAGAAAGTGCTTTATTTCCCAGTTCTTTCTGCAATGGCTCATAAACATTATTTTTGTTTGCAAGATCAGAATAAACATCAGTGTACCACCAAAAGTATTAGGCTGTAGTTAATCTCTGAAACTTCTTACCTTACTAATGTTAATTATGCTGGCTGACTTTATGGTACATCTTGTTAGCACCTGTCCCCAGTAAAATTTTTTCCATTTTTGCAGTTATTAGCTAATCTCACTAGCAATCTCTCATTTTGCAAAGGAGTTCAGAAGTCTGAAATAAGAGGAATGGAGAAACTTTTGTTCATAGATTAAACTAGATGCATAAAAACATTTCACTATGAAAACATCAATCTTTTTCAATCTTTTTACAATTGCAACTGATGAGCCCTAGGTCATAGCTCCTGAAGATGCTGGATTTGGTTCCAGTGAGTCTGCCTTTTTTTTTTTTTTTTAAGATGTCAAATTCTCTTTGCCTGATCCGAGGAAAAATCTCAAGTTTATGGAATACTTCAGCATAAAATATTTTTGGTAGCTATGGAACATGGATAATCACGGACTTCTCCAGAGCAGCTGGTGGCTAAATAAAAAAAAAAAAAAAAGAATTCCTTTCCCTTTTATAAAACTTAAAAAGAAAAGACAGTTGCCATATGTATTACTTCTATGGCCCTGAAATGGCCAGAAAAGCTTAACAAATAAATTATAGAGCAAATAAACAGTAAGACAATAATCAATAGTGAGTGATACATTTGGAAGAAAATACTTGAAGTTACAATGACAATATAATTCTTTCTGAAGTTCATCTAATTCCTTATCAAAGAAGTCCTTTTCATCCAACTGTTCATAAACAGTTTTATGGACAACTAACAATTCACCATGTTCCCTTTAACAGAGACTCTTCCCTTTATAGTGAAATGTGAAGAGAGAGGATAAAAAAAAAAGATTAATTTAGCTAATGTTAGGAAGCTATCCATCAATTTTATATTTCAGTGCCCCCATTACAAACCAGTAAGTGTGCCATGTCACCTAGTACCCTGTCTAGGTACCCTTGGTGTCCAGTGCCAGGTATTTTCCAAAGGTGGTGTAAGAACTTACATATAAAACTTACCCTCTAAAGGAAGTTCCCTTCCTAATCAGGTAAATAATCTCTGGAAAGCACAAGAATGCAAATCTCATTGCCCAAACTCTGCTTATTTATTTTCCCAAAGTTAACAGCACTTTCACCAAAGATGCCACTCACCACAAACTTTGCCCCATTCTGAAGCATTGCTAGACATAACACTGGGGAGATGCCACATCCTTAGCACCTGTAAGAACAGCTTTACCAAAGTATATAAGTAGAATCTACTGCTGCAGCATCCTCTCCTCAGAATGACTCTCCCATGTTCCAACCTGTAAAAATATGTCTGGTATTGTTTTCTAGCTGAAATGTAAGGGATTAGACGTGTTCCTGAGTTAATTCTCACCTGAGATCTAGTCTAGTGAAGTGAGTATGCTGGACTTGAAAGGCCTAACCAGAATACATCCAGAAATGCAATTCCGGATTCAGACAAGGTACACTACTTCCTTCACACAAAATGAATTCTTACAAATAAAAAAGTAAAGGCAATAGTGACTTGCAGTGATCAAACAGACATCAGGATTTTCCACCATGACTTGCGCCCAGATGTAAATTTCAATATCTGAATAAATATGAGGAAAGCTAATTTAATTTATTGCAAATTAAAATTGATTAAAGCACTGAGAAACAAAAGCAAATTAAAACAGCACGTTCCCTTCCCATTGCCCTCTTTCCTAAGACTCATCTTCACACTTTGAGCCCCCAGCTTCTCTGTCTCCCCTCATCCAAGGCAGCACAAGGCAAAGAGGAATATGGGCATTGCAGTCAGTCTGTAACAGCTTCTTTCTGTTGCTCCATCATGGTCCTCTCCACAGGCTGCAGTCCTTCAGCAGAAACCTGTTCTGGTATGGCTCCTCTCCAGGGACTGCAGTTCCTTCAGAAAAATCTGCACCTGCTCTGGCATGTGATCTTCTGTGGTCTGCAGGGAACACACCTGCTCTGGCACCTGAAGTAATTCCTCCCTCTCCTTCTTCTCTGACCTTGGTGCTGAGAGGGCTGTTTCACCTTCTTCCTCACTCCTCTCTGCCATGCACCATTTTCCCTTTCTTGCAGACCCCTCCCCAGAGGTGGCCCAGCTTCACTGATAAGCTCAGCTGTGTCGTGTGTCCATTGCAGAGCTGCCTGGAACCAGCTGTGGCACAGGGCCACCCACACCAGGGCACCTGAACTCAACACAGAAGTACAAACTCAAAGTTGAACATTAAGAACTTCCTGGCCCTCTCCTGTGCTCTCTGTCAAGTTGTGCCCAAAGAGTCGTTTGTGGGACACGGTGGGGCAGACCCACAGACTGATCTGGACTCACAGCAATAACTTTGCACTGATAAGGTGCTGGTGCACAAAGTGCAAGACACTGCTGTCACTAGCACAGCTCTGCATTTGTGCTGGCCTGTGTGGAGATGCAGGTGCAGGAGCAGAACCTGTGGCAGGTGCTTCCTCTGAGGACTTCTGGAGTGAAGGGGGCAGTGGAGCTCACCCCAGTATTTCCCACTCCTTAAGTAAAATGCAATGATATCTTACATCTCAATCACGTAAGAAATCAAACCCCAGCAAAATAAAGCAAAAAGGAAACCCCAAAACATGGGAAACTGAGGATAGAGAAATTTTTTAAAATGAGAAATTTGTTTCTGTTCTGCTATGGGTATGAGAAAGACACAACAGGAGAAAGGCAGAAAAGTGGAAAATCAGAACATGTTAAAATTATTTTCCCACTCCCAAAAAACAACGAGTACAGTGGTAGGAGACAACAAAAATATGGCTAGGCTAGTGAGAGGTAATTTTATGGCTTGTATTATGTGCAAAGTTAGAGATGCACTAGCACCTGACATGAAAAACCTGTACAGCCAAGAAATTATTGTGAGGATATTGATTTTAAAGCAGTAAAGGCCTCTTTCCACAGATCATCTGTTCTCAGTAGAAGTCAGGTCAAGAAGGTTCCCACTTCCTCCATCTCCTTCCATGTACGGAACACTTCAGATGTGATAACAGTGTTGTCAACAGCCAAAACCATGGAGTTATCAGACCAGTTTGCATTCAGAAGATAACCAGCACACTGAAGATAAAAGCAAAATACACAATTACCATTCTAGATTTTATTAGATGTGAGCTCAGAGCATAAATAGTAAAAAAAAACAACAATTAAAAAGGATTATATTAAAAAAAACATTTACCATCTAAAGTGAGCTATTTCAGCCATAAGAAATTGCAATCTTCAGCTGTATCTTTGAGAGCTTTCAATCTCCTGCAAGCAGTTTTTTGCAAACTTGTCTTCCTCTTCTGTTCTCTGCTCTGGTCTCTTGACTGTTATCTGAAGTACTCTCAGAGGTAAGTGATCCTGAGAAAACAGCAAATGAACTAAGAGATAAAAGTGTAAGACAAGGGGGAAACACCTGCACGCTTCTGACAACTGAAGTGTCCTCTGTTAGAAACAAAATTTCCAGTTCTCTCTCACATTTAATTTTAGCTTTAAAAGAAACAGGTATGCAAAAAAGTTAAATTTATGTAACTTAACAGTGACCTGATAAAGCAAAACTGAACTTAGATCTATGACAGATTTTTAGGCCCAACTTGTGACTAATTTGCAGAAGCACTGTTAAACTGTAAGCCGGCTGTGGGGAGAAATTGAGATTTGTTTTCTTCTCACTGCTGACCAGTGTTTGTCAAGGAACATATTTAAGAAAAAAGTATTGTGTAAGGGCAATGCTATATAAAGAGCAAGAATGCTTATTTCACCATGATATTCGTCAGTTGCTTATTCCTTCGACCAGTTCCTATTCCTAAATTAAGTACACTTGAGGGTGACTGTTCTAGGCACTCCCAACTCTCTGTACATTTTCCACCAAGTTTTCATACACAGAGACTTTGTCTTCCCTTAAGCTGGAAAGCAGAATTCCATGAACCATCCTTCAAGAGATTAATATCAGCAGCTTTACATCAGTCAGAAACACAAATGCAGCTGTTCTTGGGAGCTGGAAGATTTCTCTTCTGCTCAACAAGCCCTGCAGAACACAGGGACATGGCCTCAGAACTTGTCCCTAGCTCAGACAGAGCTCAGATAAAGATCAAACTCACAACAGAAGGCTCTCAGTTCGAGACCTTGACTATTTTTGACACCACTGGTATCACATAAAACAATGCAAACTCCATGCACAAAGAAATTTTCCACATCTAGAACTGATGTGACAGATGTTAACCAACAAAAGGTGGTCTGCAGATACTGTTACTGACATGGTGTCAAGTGACCAGGTAGATTTTGCAAATGAAAAAGTGCCCTCATGTGATGGGACAGGTCTTAACTATGGATTCTGGTGATGCAAGACACTGAACACAGCACAGATGGAAGATCACCTACAGAGGAAGAAAAGTGCCAAACCTTTCAGGCTCTGAGCATGGTGGTTTTGAGGGGTAGTTTGGAATGCTTCATGTTCTGGATAAAAAGAAAAAAAAAGCGAAAAGGCTTTGATTATTTTAGGTTATTAAAGGGTTAGAAATATACAACAGTATTAAGTTAAAGCTTACTCTGTAAAAAGTGTATATCTGAAAGATTCTGGATAAAAGCTCTCAGCTGTTTCTTTATAAAACAAGCTTTCATTTACTTTAATAAAATGCACAGAGACAATAAAAAGATCAAGGAGATGCCACTGGTCTAGAGTTTCAGTATGGCATACAAGATGACAATTTTTGAATGAGTATTCATTGACATTTTGGGACACACTCATAAAAACATTGAGATCTATCCAAACACTAGGCATTTTGTTGAGCAGACCAGAGAGAGTCAGCAATACTAATATTCTGAAAATGAAGATTTACTTTTATTATCTATTGGAAAATCCTCTTCCTCCCACCAAAGAAAGTGCATTACATAGAAGTCATGTCATCAAACTTTATTCTCCTTTGTTTCATTCCTGCAGGTGCTCTCACAAGATCTTACACACCTTCATGCTCTCCAAGTTCCTTGAAGGATTGTAGAACTTCTTGAGTGGGCAAGCAGAAAGATCAGCTATGTCAGCACAGAGACAATCACTGCTTGTCAAGGCTGCTTTCAGGACCAGCACAGAGAATGTTAGTCTAGCACAAGGACACTGGCACTCAACTCCCTCTCTCACTGATCTGCCAACACACACCTCTCTGTTTCAGGGTCTCCTAGTGCCATTTGATTGCCACACCCAATGTTTTAAATAGTATCTACAGACAGAAACTGTTCTCCAAAGAGCAGAAATATTCCTATGATCTTTCCTGGAGCCACTGAACTGTGAACACTTGACCAAGGGAGAGTGTTGAAATGTTTACAGTATTTTAGTGGCATTTTATGCTGTATTGACACTGTCCTGCTATAGAAATCCAACTATATTAGAGAAATGTCCAAATGGCAGATACACTAGTATGTAAGCTTTTGCCCTCTAGTTCCTTCCTAGTGAGGAAAATCACTAGGAAGGAACTAGAGGGCAAAAGCTTACATACTATCCCAGAAATCAACTCTTGTGAAAGCACTATACTACAAACAGATTTTCATGATGAGCCATATCAATCCCTGTTAGAAAAAAGATCAGGAAGAGTGAGAAATTTAATTTGCTTAGAACAGCATGCTCTTGTTTAAATAGGCAGAATGTCATTAACAGAGGCCAGTACATGCCAAATGACCAACTGAGCCACGCTGCAGAGAGTGAAGGATGGTTGTAGTAAAAACATGAATTCCAATTACCCACATTAAAAGATCTGACTACATGGGCCCTAAAATATCTGCATCATTTAACCACAGATAAGTGTAATTAAAATGGTATTCAAGAACTATGCAAACAACTATAGTCATGTCTCCATTTTATTTTGAGGTACACACATCTATATATGTATTTGTACGTATTTTAAAACAACTGATTATCCCAAAGGTAACTTGTGTGAGGGGCTATCATATACATGTTTTTTGCAAGGTTTCTTCTATCTATCAGAGGCTAACAGACTACTGATGAGAATTACTCCCACAGCTCCTATTTTCCTGTCCATGGAAGACTTCTTAGGACAAGGACACTCCTTGTAAAGCTTTCCATGCTTTTAAAATCCCTTCTGTACAAGAACAGGATGGGGTCCTAGTTGACAAACATGTACCAGTAGTTTGTATGATACAGCAGTACTACACTCCTTTGAAGACTACCCAGAAAACACTTAAAATCCCTTCAGAAAATAAACATCTCATTTGTCATGTGCATCAGAAATGGAATGGGATACTAAAATGTAAGAGCTTATATTGGGAAAAAAACCACATGCACACACATTCCTGTTACCCCCCCCCCCCCTCCAATGATACCTTAGCTGCTGTTGTGGGATAGGCCAGCTGGATAGCTTATGACCTAAAAAATTAACACCACCTGTTTTACACAAGGCTTGTTTCATGCATTAATGAGGTGCATTGTTTTGGGGAGAAGATAATTGTTACTGATGGGATAGGCTCTGAAGTCTATTCCTACGAGAGCTTTGTTCAGAAAGGCAAGGCAGATCAAAGATGATTTTCTCATCAGAGACCCATAAAGAGCAGTAACTTTCTCCAGCACCATCCTCAGCTGTGTCACACTTTCTATCCCTAATGGAACAGATCCTTCCCATGTAAACATCTGAGAACCTATCTGCTTGAAAAGGCTTAAGGGAGAAAATTTCACTGTTGCCAACGGACAGACAACAGGCATCTACTATCCACAGCCAGAATTACGAATTCAAGTGGTATGAAAGAGGCCAGCCCTAACAGCTGGCAGAAACCATCCTTTCCTCTTTGTTTTATCAAATCTTTTCAGTTGCTGTGAATGTAAATGGTCTGTGAAACGGGGCTCCTTCATACTCATCCCAGTAATGATGATAAACCCCTAAGCAGGCAAGTAAAAAACCTTAATGCAATTTAAAGGAACTTATGTACTAATGATTGTGGGAAAGGAGGGAGAAAAACTGATGGGGCAAAGCTCACCAATGTTTACCTGTGCAGTGAATTCATCAGCTCCTTCAACAGTCCAACAGTAAAATACTGAGAATTGGAGGGCCTGAGGGCATGGGATTTCTGTGGAAGCCTTAATAAGTGTGAAGAAAGAGACATTTGGGCAGATACTGAGCTGCAGTCAGTGGGATGAGAAAAGCAGCAGGTTAATTCAGTTGGAAAGAAAAGGTTTGTTTTCCTTGTTAACAGGTAAAGAAAAAGAGTCTACAGCCCTGGGTTGAAGCTCCAAGAGGCATTTCTTCCTCATATCAGAAGCTAAGAATGGGCACCTCAGACTATGGGGAGTCATTTATCTGCCTCTGGTGCTCACCAAAACTCAAGCAGCTTTTCTGCCTTTAAGGGCAGGGCAGGTTTCCCTTCTCTTCATACCTTTAAATTCCTACCATGAACTCACACTATCCACTACTGGCATAGAGAGGACTATGGATACACGCAGGAACTGCACTGAGCTTTTGGGCTCTCAACCCCCAAACCCCCCCAGGCACAGCCCCCATCTGCCCTCCCAGCAGGATCCTTGCTTTTCAAGAACTTCTTCCACCTGGTCTCCCTGAAACTGTATTACTTGTTCTCCATCATCCCTAAAATCCACTGCCCTGAAAAAGCTCTTGCATTTTTCCCCATGAGCCCCCATAGCCACAAAATAGACCAGTACTTTAAAAGAACAAGTAGTTTACATTTGAATAGGAATATTATACATTAAGTTACTATAGAAAAAAAAATATACACACACATACATACACAGACATTTGTGCCTATAAATTTTGTGGAAACTGCAATAATTTTGTACCACAAAAAGCACTCATTACCAGTGCTGCTTTCCATCCAAGAGGCCTCCAGCCTTGAACGAGAGCTATAGATTTGTATCTTTTTACACCTTCTCTACATTTTACCAAAAGGTTATCTTTGCATGCACATACAGAAGCACATCTCTTCTTGTAAAGCAACCAATCACTCTTACAGACAACCAACAACAAGAATAACTGGAGAATCAGTTGTTCATTTACAGTACTGTTGAAGGTCAGGAATTCTAGGTTTGCAAAATAAGTGCTTGCACAAAACAACCAGAAGAAAAAGTAAGCATCTGCAATTCCAGCATAAAGTAATAACCAAGTACTTTGCATCAAGCTACATAGATTACTCTGAAAAATCAGCCTTGAGTATTCTATTTAAACAACTTTAACCATTACACGTGGCAGCATTTACTTCTGATTTTTTCCAGATACATAACAGTCTTCTCTGTAAAATATAGGTAGATATTAGTGAAAGAATACATCAAATCAAATATAGAGACTGGACATGGGGGTGAGTTCATATTCCTCCTTCAGCAATATGCACAAAACAAATGTAAAACACACTTTGAAATATAATGATTACAATAAATTAAAATAAATGACACACTAATAAACTGAAGTATGTATCTGGAAGACAAAAAACTGAAATTCTGTGAAAATGAAGAAAACTGAAGACAAAAATGTGAGTATTGACTCAAGAATAATTTAAAACAAATTTTCCAATAAACAGAATAACAGAATTGCAAGTCTAATCCCCAGCTTTTAAAAACATTTTAACTAATTCTTTATTGCTTCTTTAAAATTCTACCAACTTTTTCTTATCCTGTTTTCAGACTACCATGCAAATCAGGATAGAATACAAAATTAATTTCAGAACTTGCAATTCAAGATGGTTTTCTCCAGCTGTGAACACTAGGTCAAAACCAGAAATACCACTGAAATACTGTGCAGCACAGAATGAGACTGTAGCTCATGGAAAGAACTGTGCAAAAACCAGAACTGTTAATGCGGGAACCAAGCAAGAACTGATGGAAATATAACTTGACTTTCCTTAAGCTTTTACTCCAATCACAAATGTATTGTCTGCTTTGAAAAGAACTAAAACTGAAATAACCTCTTGCTGGTAATCTTTAGCTGTAATTTATTCTTTTGAAAAGAAGGATTCTCAACAATGAGGAAAAATTCTCAAAAAAAGAGCAATATAAGGAAAGAGAACATAGGTTGGAATGCAATAGCCATGATGGGATTATTGAACACAGCAGCCTGGAAGGAGGTACCCATTCTGGTATGCAGTTTTTGAGCTGGAAAAGAGAAGGGGACTGCTGACTGAGTGCTCCAGAACTGACACTGCAGCAGACAACATCCATCTGGGAGATATTTTGACAATTAGCAAAACAACCTACCAAAAAACCAACCAACAAATAAGGCAAGATTAAAAACCCCAACCAAATAAATAAATGCCACAAGTGAATCTTATGTGATTTTTCCTACCCAGGAATGAGTAAAGCATACCATAAAATAAGTCAGTGTAGATACTAAATATTAGAGGCTCCGAAAAAAAAGGAGATTTTTTTAATGCACTTGCATGATAAAACACTGGGTCTTATTTAATAAGAGCATAATCCTGTTGGAAAATTCTAATGGGACCTAACCCAGAAACATCAGCTTTAAACAAATAATATTTATAATGTTAGTTAACCTCAGAGAAGCTGATATATGTTAAGACTAAGATATAGCACCTAACAGATTTTGCACATAAAGGCATTTGGAACTCAAGTTCAATGTAAGGCTTCTGAAAGTTTTAGCTTTAAATACTCAAAATAAAATGAAAAAATAATTTTAAATCGCCACTGTTTAGAAGATGTTTGTGAATGCTTGAATGTAAGGGAAAGTAACAATTTAAAAATGTTAGTATTTTGGTTCATATAATATTCACAACAGTTTCTTCTCTACATAAATGAACTAATAAATTTCCCTGGGTTATTTGTTTGCTTGTTTTCAAATCTGAAAAAGACACAAGTCCTCACACTGGATTCTTCCACAGCATGCAGAAAAAAACCCCTATTTTATGATCAAGCTCTCAATTACTTAGCAGGAACTAATAAAAGAAAGGCTCCTATTGCTGTATAGAAACTACTCTGAATGTTGCTCTAGGAATTCAACATCTGAAGCAAACAATGCATTTGCTTAACTTGATGTCTATGTTGTTATCAGTTTCACTCCATTTACAGCTTTAAATTGATTCTAAGTTATTTGTAGGTGCAATTTTTTTCTAAAGGAAATGTCTGTCACACATTAGACAGCTCAGTGCTTGTCACTTACTATGGCTTTAACTCAAATATTACTAAAGCTTAACTTTTATCACATTCGATTTTCTAAAGATTCCTGGTAATTATTTTAATTGTATGGACCACATAAGTCTTAGAATATGTCACTTTTGAAAAAGATTAGTTTATTTTCCGAATGTGGTGGTGACAGCATACTTGAACATATTGCTTTGATTACTTCCTTTGTTTTCTTGGGCTTCTCTTTCTTAGGAATGTATCCACAAGCCCTACATACCAAACAACAGCAGCTTAAATCACATCTGTCTGAGCTGATAGCTTCAAGTGCACAAAGCAAGAGGTAGATAAGCTGAAATGGCAGCATCAATCATTTTCCATGAGAAAGACTCCTACATTTAGTTGTTATGACCAACTGCAATTACAGTACTGCTGCAAAGGAAGGCTGCGTGCATCAATGAACCTCATTATAAAGCCAGAACTTAAGTTCAAAGGTGTCAAGTCAAAAACATTCACTGTTACAATTCACACACTTTTCTTTATCATACAACCTTACGTTCACCTGGAAACCTCACCTTTCTCCTCTCCTTGATCTTCACACCATTAACATTATGATCAGGTCAAAGTCGCATTTTCTTAAGCATCCATGTCCTTTATCACTTTGAAGTTTAGCATCCTGGACCTTCCTTTTGTCACAAAACCATTGCCATACTGATGCACTTTGCTGTTGGATTCTGTGATCTTGGAGCTGACAGATTCTATGGTCTCTGTAGTACAATAAAAGTCAAGGGTCTCAGGCAGAAAATGTGAGCCCAGCATTGTGATCCACATTCTAAAGCTAAGGAATTAAATTGTGGAAGACCTTCAGAAACAATGACCAAAATGGGCCATTTGGATAAGAGTCCAAATTACTCAAAACTTGAAACAGAAGAGAGAGATGGTGCTTCACGGGGCAACTGAATGACCTGGAGTTGGCAGTGAGCCCCATTAGTCAAACCAAAACAGCTTTCTGTCAGAAGTACTCTAAAATATGCTTAGTCTGAATGTCATACAGAAACTAAAAAAGAATGGCAGTACTTTGAGAGCACCTGCCTTTCCTTCCAAGCCATTTAGAGTTCTCCAATTTGAAAATCCTGGGCTTCACAGGTGAAGGCGAAGAACTATGGTGAGGAACTGTGGCAGTCTCTGATTTTATCTGTTTCCATAGACAATGCTTTTTCTCTTGGTTCTTGTTTAACTTGGCTCACACAAGTAACAATACCCTCTGTATTTTCTTCAGCTTAAAAACAAAACAAAATTCAAACATTGAAGTTCAAAATCCATTGACAATGCTTCAGCCCCAATAACTATGCATTTAAAAAAATATTTCAGGAACTCAAGCTAATAGTTAAGGCATATATAAAGTTTACTGCTTTTTAGCTTGATAGCCACTTATGTCACCTACTGTGCTCTAAAACATTGCAAGTTGACATGAACTTACTGCAGTAAGGCTCCCCTTGAGTAACAATATTTAAACCAATTTATTAAAAAAATAAAATGTTTTTAGATATTAAATCACTTTCACAAAGAAGCTCTTTCCTCCTTCCCATGCAAAAATAAAAAAAACTATTAGAATTGTCTGAAATAGGTCTGTCTTGGAGTTCCCCATTATCAACACATTTGTGTCCTTTCTTCAAGACACAAAGAACAAAATCCACTGTATTTTCTCTATTCTAATATTGACATATTATTGAGAAAACTACAACTTACTAAGTGCTGGCTGGCTGTCCACAATCCGTACTGGGATAGTCTGCACATCTCCCAAGAGAATCTGCTGCACTCCTCCTTCCAGGCTTCTGGAGTCATCCGCCCCTTCAGCAGGTACCAGCTGGCCCATGGCAAGCAGACTCTGATCAGAGGCAGGCAGAGCCCCAAAAGCAGGCACAGCAGCACTGTCCTGTGTCAGGCCAGCACCTTGCAGACTGTGCCCCTGACTGAGTGCTAGAGAATGGCTGCCTATTGCATCACCCAGGGAATCCAGGAGACCTGCAGGGCTGGGAGGGGAATGGTTATTTACAGCTAGCAGGGCTGTGGATCCATTCGTCGAAGTAAATGCTGACTGCAGCTGTAATCCCTGTGGAAGAGAAGGCAGAAGTACCAACCTAGCAGTATTTACAGCAGAAGGAGTTTGTATTTAATAGCATGTGTTGTCTAGGTGGCTTCTGACTTCTTACTCATTAACTCTTCTGAACATTCAATCCCAGCAACTCTAGGCTCAAAATGTACTTGAAAACAATTAGGACAATGGAATCCAGCAGCATTTAGAAGATTGCTTCTGACCATAAAGTTCTAATTTTGGATTGATGTTCAGTTTCAGATCATTCCCCAGTACTGCCCATTCCCACAAGAGGTGGGTACTACAAGCTAAGCACACTGCTTTAAATAAAATGATGCAAGATGGAGTCAGGCTGTCCTCAGAAAGAGAAGAAACAGCAAGTAGAACAGAATCTTACTACAGATCGTATTTCTAAGGAAAAGATCATGCATTTTGTTGGGGTTCAGGAAATATGAAGGCAGATTTTCAAAGTAGTTAAGGAAGAGGGATAAGAGAGCCAGCTTTGAAGGGAGACAAGCTTTAGAAGAAGCTTTTTTAGCATGACATTCTTATCCCTCCCTCTCCAGCCTTTCAACCTTAAAGTTTACAGCTCTGAGCTAGGAGCAGTTTCAAGATTTTAAGATATTTTCTTAAGAGGCTGGAGAAGGATTTAATAGGAATAAACAAGACTGTCTTATCTCCCTGCAGTTTTGCAGCATTTTCATTATGAAATGACTGGACCATGTGAAAAATGAACAGGTACTTGGTTTGAGGTAAAAACCTACTGCTTTCATCCCCTTGGTTTTGCCCTCACAAGAGACCCTAACTTCAAAGTGCCAAAAGATGGTAGTGGGATCCTGGGCACCACATCTACCTGGTAAATGAGACATGCAAGAGCAACCAGAGTAAGAGCTGACAGCTATTTCCAAGTGTGTGTTACCCAGCTACGTTTGGGATCTGCTGAGAGGGAACGTGCTGTTCTCAGCTCACCTCCAGCACTTCCAGCACAGCATGTTTGATGTTCTGTACATGACCTGACTGTACCTGAAGCTGTGCAAATATCTTGGGTTGAAGTGAAGAGAGTGAAGACAGCAGCTGAGCTGTTTCTGGTATCAAGGACTCCCCGCTCTGGTTGGATTCTGCTTTGGTGATGACTGACTCCACTCCTGAGCTCCCTGTGGTGCCAAAGTGAGGAAGCAGACAGTTATGACAAATCTCTTCTTTCTGTTTAATAAAAGCCTCCCCTGTGAACCAAACTCCCTTCAATCTCAATACAGATATACAGAAGACATATATATACATACATATATGCTGTTCTCTTTGCAGAACTTGGATGCTAAAGAAAGAAGACTGGGTATGACAAAAAGACAATACTGCAGGAAGTCTGTATGTATCTGTACAGAGCAAAAACTAGAGGCACCAATAAATCTGTTCTTGAGAGCAAAGTAATTGCACCTTACACTGTGCTTTGAGTTTGTAGTCATAACATAAAAGCTGAAATATTTCTAGCTAAGCAGCAAATAATTTGACAATATCTATACCTGAGTAAGGGCTTAAAAACACACAGGTATCAAAAGAAGGGGTTGTCTTTCAAAATAGAAGTCTACACAGGAAATTTTCTGTCTCACCACTCCCTTCCCATCTTTGTGAAATTAGCATAACTTCTATGCAATATCATCTCAAGTCCATTCATGTGGAGGTCTTTCAGCCCACAGATTATATTATATTCTCAAAATTCTTATTTAGTGCAAGAATGATGGACTTTATTTCCTGAAGTTTGGCAAAAACTGAGATTTGCTTATAACAATTTCTGCAAGAAAACTTCTCATGAGATCATTCCATTTCCTGTTTGAGCCACCCAGAACATTTTGCTTCAGCTTTATGCAGACACAGGCAGACAGTGCTCAGCTTCTTATTTCTCAGTTCCATTGTTATGGAGGTAATAGAAGAACCTGCCCTGTGAATGTAGATTAGTCTGGTGAATGCAAAAAATTGAAAATTATCAATTGCAAAACATTTTCTATCTGAAAATCACAGGAAAATTTTCCAGCAATCTGAGTGGAGGTAGATTTTTCAACATATATAACTATCTGCAGACTCTTAACTATCGCAACTGACCAGAAGACATACACAAACCTATAAATCTTCTTGAACACAAGTACTTCAAATATTTAGACTGTTTTGAATATTATACAGAGATCCCATATGTATACATGAATGTTCACATGCAGGAAGAGATAGCACTTCTCTCCCTAGGTTGTATTCTACAGTGACACCCCTGGGAAAAAAGGTAATAGTTCAAATTCTCTACTTGCTACAAAGAAAATTGTATCACATGGAGATAGGGAGTTCTGCACAAACAAGTTCTGTTACTGCCTGATTTCTTAAATGTACAGTTGTCTCCATTTGGCACAAGTTGAAATTAAAACAAATATGTATATTAAAACATATATGTATACATACGTGTATGTTGAAATTAAAACAAATATGTATACAGTTCATATAAAAATTCACTAAAATTTTTGTTTGCTTGAAGATGCTAAATAAAAGCCAAATTTATAATTTTAATACTTCTGCCAACACCATCATGAGTACGCATATTTTTTCCACACATATAGTCAAATACACAAAAAAAAGTAAACCAAAATAGTTATGGCAAAATAATCCTTCTTAAGTTAACTGAGTGACAGGACATGACAGCAACCTCCTGGGAAGGAAAAAGAACTTGGGTGACACAGCTAATAAAAGACATTTGGAGACACAGGTTATACGTGCAGTCCTACCGTCTGAAGGTGCTGAGGCAAACGCAACTGTCACTGTTTCTGTGAGGACATTCCCACTGTCTGTGGTCCATTGCAGCTGAAAAGAAAAAGAACTCTGTTCTCAGAAAGGGTGCAAGCTTGTCTACAGGAACACAGGCTCAATACAGGACTGATAAGAAAATGGTGTCTAAAACTACATTTTCTTACTTCTTTATAATTATGCACTTTAGGACCTCTTGATTCACACAAAAAAAAGTACTGTAGAAGACTTTAAAACATGCACTGTGTATCAGGAAGATTATCTGCTCATAACAGAGCAGTCTTAATAGACTTTAAAATAGAAAATAGTCAAATCATTTGGCTAACTAACAAGCACATTCACCCACTTGGCTACACCAGTGTAGGGAGAGGGAAAAGACCAATGACACAGCATGATCTAACAGTACTGTTTGTCAAATCTCATTTTAAATCAGCCATTTCCTAGCAGTTAGTCTCATAACTGGGAAAACTAGGATCACTTATTATATTTATTACTCAATACATGGAAGAAAATTGAGGAACAAGATTTAAGAGTTACTGAGCATTCAGAAGATTCAACTCCAACCTCACTGTACTTACTATAAAGTGAATTTATTACTATTTACACATTCAAAATGTTTAAGTCCTAATTTAGACAGCACCTGAGACACACTTCATCCCCATTTTTTCAGCTACTGAAAAGTAGCAGTAACTTCTTCAAAACATAGACAGTGACAAAGCCATGATTAAAATTTTATGCCACATGTCAATTTTTCTACACCAATGCTTCCAGTTCACGCAGTCATCAAGAAGTGCTAACATGGTGTCATTTGTCAACCAACTAATAGCAATCTAATGCTGATGAGATAAATACTGAATAAGGTCAGAAGGTTTTATTCACATTTAATCCAGTCTTACTCAGCCACAGATTCCACTGAAAATATTGCTGCTGGAAATATAAAGTCACAGAAAATTCTGGATTAAATACAGCTAAGTGGTAAAAATTAAGATTTCCAGTATTTAACTCCAAAAATCAAAAAGATACACAAAGGCCAACATACCGTTGCTGGGATACTTTCGGAATTATACACCATCTCTCCATTCCTTAGGGACTTCTGCACCTCATGAATGTGGTTCTTGATGTCATTCACAGTGGGGAAGAAGGACAGGTTATGTCTTTCTGGCACTTCATCAGGTGTGAACAATTCTCTTTCCACATACTTTCTGTCATATGTTAAAGGACATTTATTACCATACTTAAATATATTCTACTACTTCCTGCTGTTAAGAGACCCTGCTACCTTCTCCCTCCCCTTGTTGCAATGACAAGACAAAAGTAAGCTAGATGATGATCTGAGCCAGTTCTTTGTGCATTGGCTACAGAATCTGGAATTTAAAACCCCCATTTATTCAAGTAACTTTAAAGGGTGCAGCAGCTCTGAATGGCTACTTACAATGATATGAAAAGATACCAAAAGCTGGGAAAAACAGGCTTATGACATCTGGGAATTAGATTCAGTAATGCACCAGCACTGTCCTTTAGCTGCAAAGCAAATTAATCCAATACAAAAGTAGATATAGCACTATGGACTGAGCACTGCAGACAGTTCTGTACCTTAGCTGCTTCCTCACTGCATAGACCTGCTCCACTCCCTGAGACACCAGTTCTCGGATCTTGTCTGCCACTTGAGGATGAAGTCGAGAAGGCAGAGTACTGTTCTCATCCCTAATGACTTCCTCCTCCTCCTCAGGAGAAGACATAGAAAGATGGGATGGTGAAGGAGGGAGGCAGGAAGTTTCCATTTCGTGATATTGGTGGGCTTGCTGAGTAGGTAACTGTACATACCACCTAGCAAGAAGAAGAGAAGTTATACACACAATTCTCAAACAAAGGCAATAAATTAGTGTCTTGGGGGAACAGTCTGAGGACTACCAACAACCTAGTCAGTGTGACAAGTTTTTACAGCCCCTGAGCAGGATGATCTCTTTCAGAACTCAGGGCCCTCTCATACCTTTCAATGCAAAGCAAACTAGATCAACCCTAAAACAATACAACTATTTCTATCAATACCCTGCATGGAAACACCTGCTGAAGTTCCATAGCTTAGTGCTTAACACATTTACCAAATTAATACTTCACTGACACTGAAGTCTTACTGACATTGTGGATTTTTTTACTATTAATAAGTGACTAGGTAAAAAAAGAAAAAAAATCAAGTAAAATACTGCTCTTTTCTGCTTCATTTGTGAAAATAAGGAAAGAAGTGGAAGTTTCACCTGAGGACACCACCAGCATCTATCAAGTTCTTCTTCAGCATGTTGAATGCTTTCTCCTGCTCCATTCTTATGATTTTCTTGTCAATTTTAGGGTCAGTAGGAACCCTGTATTCTGGAAACTTTTGGACCTTTTTAATATAGATCCTTCCAAGGAGGAATAAAAAAAATTCTCCATCAGTATACTTTGTCCTTGGGAAGGGAAAGGCAAAAATCCCACTTACTTCATACCAGGAATTGATATAGAAAAAGTTCAAGCAGAGTGATGTCAGATGTGAGGAGTCTCTAAAAGAACTGCAGAATTCTTAAGGATACATTAATAGATATGGATGCAGACAGACACACTTCTGGTCTGGTCTGGAAGCCACTCAGCCAGAGTGATTTTACTCCTCAGCAAAAGCCCTCATCCCTCACTATAGTAAAAGCACAACACCAATTGTGAACAGGCTGCAGTTCCCCCAGCTATGCAGAATATTGAGCACATACAGACCTAGCTGCAACTATCATCAAGCACACTCTTAGCTCAATAAAAACTGAGCAAGCACCCAAGAGAATGCTCAAGGGTGAGGAAAAAAACCATTAGTGTTGAAGAAGGAGAAAATCCCCACTGAACAGGAAGAACTGTAACTCCTTCAGCACACAGGACATGCACTAAATTAGGATGATTGACTGATATCAGTGCAATTAAAAGCCTGAAGAAGAAACAACAAATAAGATGACAAAATTTTAGAAGCAGAAATAGTCTCTAAAGGACACCACAATAACTTGTGAATGCTTGGGTAGATAATGAATCCCAGTTTTATCTCATAGAGTGATGTACTGCTACTTTGCATTCAAGGAACCTATCAGATTTCAGCCTTATTCAGTCAGACAGGACAGCATTTCCTCCTTACCTCTAAATGAGTATCAACCTCAAGTTATCAAGGAGATAAAGCAAAAGAGCTACTGTGAGTATCAGTTACCATCCCAAACCAGTGCTCTGTCATGGCTCACAGAAAGAATGCTTTCTTAGGGTGCTCAGTCACTCTTACAGCTTTATATATAACTCTTACCTTGCTGGACAAGTGGCTTTGTACAGCTGGCTAGAGGTGCTTTCCTGCTCACCAGCTTTTTTGGGCTGAAATCCTTTCCTCCTTGGCCCATATTGGCACTCCATTACAATGGCTCTGCTTCCTGGAAACAGAAAGTAAGGCACTCTGTTCAAGCAACCACTTAATTCATTACAGTAAAATACTAACTACAGAAGAGATGAGAGCTCTGAAGCAGTCATTTCTGTTTGCCATCAGACTTTTCAGAAGGCAGAACCCTCAGGTATAGCAAGCAAATACAATGCAAATGCTTCTCTCCCAGCATGTAAGAACACAGAGCACTTTAAACCATTTCTCAAACTTATTACACCTCACAGCACTCCTCAAAATACTGGATTTTGCCCTGGTGAGCACCAATACTTTACAAGATCAGAAGTAGTCTTGCAAGCTACCAAAGGAGCACAATACTGGTAATAAACATAAAAAGTAGAACCCCCAAAACAACTGAGAAAATCCCCTGCTGAAATCAAAGGTGTGATGGTTTTGGCTGGGATAGAGTTAACTTTCTTCACAGCAGCCAGTGTGAAGCTGTGTTTTGGATTTGTGCTGGAAACGGTGCTGATAACACAGGGGTGTTTAGTTACTGCAGAGCAGGGCTTACACAGAGTCAAGGTCTTTTCTGCCTCTCACCCCACCCCACACCACCAATGAGGAGGCTGAGGGACACAAGAAACTGTGAGGGGACACAGATGGGACAGCTGACCCAAAATGACTAAAGTCATATTCCATGTCATAGGGCATCATGCACAGCAGACAGAACTGAGGGAAGCAGGAGGAAGCGGGGCGGGCGGGGGGCGGAGGCATTCAAAGTTAGAGTGTTCATCTTCCCAAGTAACTGTTACAAATTCTGTCCTGGGGATGGGAAGCTGTGAATGAATTCCTTCCTTCGCTTTGCCTGTGTGTGTGTATTTTCCTTTACCTTTTAAACAGTTCCTATCTCAGCCCATGAGTTTTCTCAATTTTACCTTTTCAATTCTCTCCCCATCCCACTGGGGGATGAGTGAGCAGCTCTGTGGTGATTTCCAGCTGGGGTCACACCACGAGACAAGGTCACCAGACATTTCCAGCCTCTTGGGTTAAATCAACACTTCGGACCATGTTGCCCCATAAAAGCTTAGCTTTGCAGTTAACTGCTAAATAACATTTTCAGCACAGCCCATCCATACAAAACCAGACAAGCTCAAACAAAAATTGCTTTGCTCTAAACTCAAATTAAGTGACTTCTTCCAGTCAGACCCCTAACAAAAAGGGATTGACAAACAAGCATTGAAGTGGTCAAGAAAGGAACATCTTCCAAATTTGTTCCACATCATGTTTAGTTATCTTTTATTTATAGTTTTATTTATAGTGTACTCAAGTATGCAGGCAAGGAGCTGCCTATGCCACAAGTGATATACCCAGAAACTTCTGCAGTATTATATAAAAGCAACATAATGTGTTTCCATAAGATACCAAATGATCTAGATGAAACTAAAGATGTCTCATATGCATGTCAGGGGGGGGAAAAAGGGTAAGTTGCTTTGATTTTATTCTTAGTTTTCTTTAAACTCACAGTTTATGGCTGAAGCTTTAAAACTGGTGCTAACATCCTTTTTTCAGAAACTTTCAAGAAAAAAAAGAAGAAAAAACCCCAAACATAACTTACATTCCTGTCACTCATTTTCTCTATGTAGCAAGTAAAGCCCATTCATTTTATATCCAAATTAAACTCTTGGCAATTTCACATATATACTGCATGAGCTAAATATGCAATTATCAAGCTGTGAAGTCCTCCTTAGAACATTTCTAAAAGAACCCCAAATGCCAAAAGTCTCTCTGCTGAGGTCTATTGATGTTTATCTTGCTTCTTTGTTTGGCATTTTGAATTTATTTATTACTTTAAGGTTTGCAATTTAAATAGTTTATTGACTCCTGTGGAACAAACTCTTCTAGAGATCTTCAAGTTAGGCAAGAATAATCAAACAAGCTCTTACCCTTATGAGAACTTTCAGGTCCTAATAGAGCAAATGGGACCTCTCCCTAAAGACCACATCTCAAGAACCCCCATCAAATGGTACTTAGCTAATCTCTAAAGGACAAAAGGAAATAATCACAGCAAAACATAAAAAAGGAAACAAGTTCCTTCAGAATCTCACAGCAGTGTGCAAGCTGCTCCTTTTTTTATGTTTGTGTCTTGACCTTATCAGAACTAAGGAACAACACAAAGATTCTTCTTTGCAGCCAGCTGGGAGCTGATGTTGAAATTTTGCAAGTAGTTATTAAAACAAAAGTTAGTTACCTGCATTGACAAAGGGGATCCCATCATATGGGACATACTGGGACTTCCACATCAAGCGTGTGGCGGGTTTGGCAGGGCTCGGAGACTGGCGCGTGCCCCACACGCTCTGTGTCTGCTGCTTGTGGAGCGCCAGGACGCTCTCTAACTCTGCCTCGCTCACGCAATAGCCACGGTACGAGTCCCCAATTCTCTGCGTGGAAAGGACGGGAAATAACAGCATTATTCACCCAGGTAGTGACTGCTACCACTACACATGAAAGCTCTCACAGACACCAGCAGGTGAGAACATAGGCCCAGGTTTTTGGCACTCCATGTTTTTTGTCCCCACAGTAGTATCCTCATAAAGAGGTTTATCAGAGGATCTAACAGAAAAGCAGTCACCACTGAGGTCAGGAGTTTGTCAGTCATTCAAGACCCTAAGAACACCAAGAGCCCCTAAAAAAGTTACAGTCACTGTCAACTCTGATTTCCAGAGGACAACTTCACTCCTGTGGTTTACCCCCAACACACACTTCAGCTGCAGTCACTGACTAGACAAATTAGTATTAGATGAAGTTTTTCACTTGACTGCCAATTATTGTCTCTGCATCCACTGCAATACACACTGCAATGAGCTGGAGCAGAATGCACCTGCCCATACCAGCAGTAACTCTCACCTACTTAGTTCACTAACTCTGAAATTAATGTCTCACACAACATCCCTCCCAATGTTCGAGGCATTCTTGATTCTCAGCATTACACAGAAACTTACTATACCAGATTTGCCATGCGAAAAATTATGATGGTTTCATTAACTCTGCTAATGTCTGGGCAACTCCACAAAAACTTCATCTAACTTGACTCAAAGAAGTTATCCAGCTACTCAGTAGTTCCTACTCCAGCTACTCAGTTCCATCACAGTTAGTTCGGTGCTGGTCTGCCAAGGCCAGCCAACAAGCAACAAAATTACTGGAACAGAGAAGAACTTTTCATCCAAACTCAGAATGCAACACTTGCTTCTGTTCATATGCAGCTGAGGGTCAGGCTGGCCAAGCAGCTGTAACAGCCAGAGTAGTTTGCCAGCTCAGTCTTAAAGTGTAACTGTGGGACAAACATATGGTGAATGAGTACTAAGGTCTGACAGATTTGTTTTGCCACCTTCACTGACAGAACAGCTAGATGGTTAAATAATACTGACAGCAAAAGAGCAACAGTGTCTCTCCAAGGTTATCAACAGATACCTTAGCAACAACTGCTTAAAACCTGCCTCAAGCTCATCTAAGAAAAACAGAATGTCTGTGGTCGGCAAGACCTGAAGTCAACAACGAACCAATGAAGATGTTGTGAATGAACTGGGCCAGCACAGGGCTGCTGCTGGTGCAAGGGCAGACTTGGAGGGTTGTGCGTGCACTGGAACACGAGCTGTTCACAAGTCAGAGCTCACTGCTCTGCAGGCACTGCTGCAGCAGCTGACCACGTCTGCACAGGCTGCACTCACACAGCTGTGGGAGCAAGAGACATTGGCAGTTGTTTCGCCAGAAGTTATAAATAATACTTCTGAACAAAACTTGATCTGAAAAATTCAGGAGAAGCAAAGTAGCCTGAGAAGTACCAGAACTTCTTTCTTTCCAGAAGTCTGGGATGTTGCCTTTCAGAAGAGGGATTACAGCATCACTGCACATAATAAATGCTGCAAAACCAGCTGGTTTTTTTCCCCTACCTTATACCTGTCACTGAAAATAGGTCACTGACTTTATTCTGGGGAGATGAGAAGACTGACAAAACCGTTGGGCCAGAAAAGAAGCAAAAACAGTTAAGGAACTCTCTCCTATTCTGGCTTTTGCCCAAGTTAGATCATTTTCCCTAAACTGGAGGGAGGGGAAGAGGAGGACAAGAAGAAAACCATACAGCACTTAAGATCCCTGCTTTCTACAGGCTTCACAAGTAGGAAAAAATGGACAAACAAGACTACCTTCTTCAGACAAACAAATCAACTAAATTTTGTTTGATTAATTAATGCAGTTTTAAATTACATTTTATTTCAGTAGGCTGATACATGCAGGAAATGCATTCTGATCAGACCACTGAAAACTAAATACAAGTTATTAAAATAAACTGTTTGAATTAACTCTGCAACATTGTAATTACCTTGAAGTAATCACATACTCTTCAACCCAAGCCAAAAAATTGAGCGTTTCCTTCTTTCTCCCCTGGTCTTGCCACAGCCAAGTACATAAAAGCTAACCCTAAAGTACACACACCAAGACTGCAGTTTTCCTTGAGGAAACTCAAGCAGCAGGGTACCAGAGGCACTGGTACAGCAAGTGTAAGGTGAACATTTTGAGACAGCCAGCTTTTACTACTCTGTGTTTGCCCACAGTCCCAACTGCCCAAGGAGCCACTGGCCTTAGGAGCGCAGTGGCTTCCCCTGCTGACACCTTGTGCGAGTCACAGAGACTGCAACACTGTTTTAAGCTTGTTTCATTTCTGGCAGACAACTGAGAGCGGAGTTGCGAGCTGACATATTTATCAGCACCTCTCCAAACCGGATCCCCAAATTTCAGTAGAACCCTTCAATTCTGTTACTAGTAACAAAATATTTTGACACCTCAAAATCCCAGTGTCTCCAGTCTGTGCCCAAAAAAAGGCACAATCCATGCCAGCACTCTCTGGTGGATCAGGGAGGATTAATGCATACAGGCAACAGTTCTATTGAACAGCAGAGGGAGATGTTTGTGTCCTCAGAACATATTCAAATAGACATTATTTCTGTTTCCTTTTCTTTAAAAATAAGAACTTTTCTATAAATGTCACTGTGAATTTTAAACACAGCAGGTGACATTTCTTATAATAGAGAGACAAAGCACATCCTAAGCCCTCTGATGATACCAATAAAAAAATATTCAGATAAGCCACATACAGGAAAGAATCTACCACATGGTGCTAAAAACACAGCAAACTTTATGAACTAACTGGCCAACTGATTCTATAAAAATGGTATCTCCACCATGGAAGAATTCATGCTAAGTATTTTCTGACTTCTTAACATTTATGTGGACAGAAGAGGACCACCTGTATTAAAGGACCACCTGTATTAAATAAATAGGGTAACACAAAAGGAATAGATGAATATATTTAATTTTAAAATTGTTTCTAAGCAGATACAGAAAGAAACTAAATTTCTAGGTCCCTCAACTGCAACTTCTAGTTATCAGTGGCCAAGCCAATAGAAAAAAAATGGTAGAGATATCTAAAGAGATTAGGCAGCTACAGAGTATGAGCTTTCCTTTTAAAAAGTATTAAGAGAAAGTAAAATAAACATCTGTCAGGAAGAATCTGGCAGCAGGAGGAAGGGGTAGCTGATCTCTCAAGAAACTTCCCACCTCCCCTCCCATCCTGTTAAGGGACTCATGATGCATTCCAGCTGCTGACAGCATCCAAGTCATCAGGACAGGTCTGTAAACATCTAACAATATGCAAAAAAAGGAAGAGTTCTGTTTAAGTCAAAAGCCATCACAGAACATAAAGACACAGTATTTTTTAACAAAAGAGGCTGCACAAACAGCCTAACTTGCTGTGACAAAAAATAAAAATCAGCAATAATATCTAAAATAGGAATCCTTAGAGAAATATTGATATTTGGGTGCATTAAGTCTTAAGTCTCAGACTTGACATTGGCCAATCACATGGATTTTGATTTCCATGTGATAACACAAACCACATGAACAGTTGCAGAAGTCACCAAAGTTTGCACTGTCGTTCAACAGCAAACCCTAACATGGTACATAATGGCTCTTCCCAGCACTACAAGGTATCAGGTTTTCAGCAGCACTTCTTTTAATTCAGGAGCAGTTGATGGTCAGTTATTCTAAAATTCTCAAAATAGAGAAGGATTTCACAGCATTTTATGTGTTTAACTGTGCTAGCAGTACCGGTGCTATATACCAAGAAGCTTGAACACTTCTACAGCTATGAATTATTCCTTTCAAGGAATAGGAACACTGTCTCAGAGGTAGATGATAAAACATTACGTCAGATTTCTTTCTTTCTGTGTGTACCCACCTCACAGTTCCTGAGACGGCGTGCCCATGCAGGCGTATTTAGTGGCAGTGGCTGAAGAGGGATGGGAAAAGAATCTTCCACTACTCTGAAAAAGAAATAACAGAAGTCTATACAGGCATTCAGAAAAGCAACAACTTAGTCTAAACTACAGGTAAGATCAAATCAGTGTATTATGAATAACCCTAGAGGATATGATCAAACTATGGATATTGTATCAATATGCTTTAAAAACCTGTGGTTTTCATTTTCATACTCTATTTCACTGTTAAAATAATTTACAGTGAATAAAAGTATTTAAAAAACCCACTGGTTTCTACATTCAAGTCCTCCAAACATTCAGTACACTGTGTTCATAACCTCTTTTCCATGGTAATTTTATGATAACCATTGCAAAAACAAACTGCAAGAAAAAAGGAAGTGCTAACAGTGGATCAGAGTGATTGTTCATCCTTTAACCCCTGACCTACCTGGTGGCTGTTTTTTTTGATGCAGCGAGAGATGCCTGTGGATGTAGAATGTAACTGCTTGCACTGTCTGCTATAGAAGCCACCACCACAGTCTGCAGGTTCCCATCACCACACTTCTCTTCTGAAATATCTACCAAAAATAAAAAACAAAAAACAACCAAAACCAGCCTCCTGGTTAATAACTGAATGTAGAATGGGGAAAAACAAGCTATGATCAAACTTTGTGTGTTGTTAAAGCAAGCCTTTTGATGTAGGAAAGAAGTTTTATAGATTATAAAGTAGTCTAGTAGTTATGAATCAGTGCTCAAACTCCTGGCACACATATGAAGATACACTTGATAAGGTTGCTTATATTTAAGGACTATGGTAATTGTGGTACTGCTTATGAATCCTTCCACAACAAGGTAAATATTCAGAGCAATTTGCAAATTACTCTGCTTTCAGGAATCCATATAGGATTGCACAAGTATTTTGTTCAGCTGCAAGTCACATACTGGTTGCTTTTAAAACAAGAAAAAATGAGGTAATGAAACTGCTTTGTACTTAGAAAAGAACACTTAAACAAGAAAAACAGGCCTCTTGTAATTGAATCTGACATGCTGTTAGAACAAATGTTTTAGCCTTTCTTGGTAATGGGGAGCAATCCATAAGCCAAAAATTGCTCTTAGATTGAAGCCTGTGTGTACAGTTAAACAAAAACATAATGGAAAATTGTGAAAGCAGACGTTCAATATTTTGGTCTCAACATAAACACATGAAGTCTCTTTAGATGAGGGATTTTTGCCCTTCAGTTATGAAAGCTTCTTTCCCTCACCCAGAGAGAGTGGTAAGCTATTGACACAGTACAGAAATGGATCCACACAAAGCTCCATAAGAAGATTCCTAAGTGTGCACTTGGATTAACACCACTCCAGCTCAAAGCACTGGTTCCTCCTGCAGAGACATGCCCTTAGGACACTACAGGCTACTCTGAAGTCTGCACCATTCCGTGCATTACCACCATGTGCAGACAAGTGAAACTCATGAGCTGACAGGCCACTCTCCTTTGTCTTTTACCTCCATAGTAAACTGCTGGAAAGTCTTCCCAACTGTCTTTTAAAAGACCAAATCACTACAAAGTCTTTTACACAGTCAGTCTCTAGGAAAAACAAACAAACAAACAAATCCCCACAAATTACACCTGTTGCACTGTTGTAGAACACGTATTCAAATACTAAGACACTGAACCTCATGTTGAATGAAAAATGGAAATGCAAAACTACTATTTAGTATTTAAACTTAGTGCTTACAAAGAGTAGCAGCAACTATTTTGTAACTAAAGGCTTCTAATCAGCTTTAAAGTAGAGTAAGACTCTGCTGTAACCAAACCTGGTTTTACCCCTGAAAGAGCTGGAGAGAGAGGGAAGGTTGAGCATTAGGGTAGGAACAAGTCTTGCAATGCAAGGTCAGGAAAACATATTGCAACCCTAAGCGAAAAGAGCTAGATCACTACTTGAATCCCAAATCTTTCTTCTATCCACCCAGCACTAGGACTCTATTCTTATTCTGAGCTATCATTCCACAGGAACACTTAACCAGTATTCAAATCTTGAGAACTTTATAGAGAGAAGGAAAAAACAGTTTAAAAAACATTTGAGAGTTTAACAAAATGTGACCACCTCGTTCTCAGTCTCACTCTGTGAATGCAACCTAGTACACAGTGTTTTGCCACCTAGCAAGGATTGCAGAAAAATAATCAATGCTTTCAGATTTCAGTATGTCCATTATCTAGAGAAAACCTGAAAATTTGGCTTCCAGTGTATCTCAGCACATGCTTAAAATGTGACAACTAACACATCCCAATGAATGGAAAGTTACATCTTATTTTCCTTGACTGGGAACTGAATTTCTACCTAAATGATTCATTCCTGGCTTCACAGAACATGCATCATCCCCAGTGATGTCTGGAACAGAAGATTTAATGTTCTTGTGCCCTGTCTGCACTACAGGAATAATCTACTTCACTCACAATGAAGTAAACAAATACTGAACATTTGAAGCCAATATTACAGCTGATGGCACAAGTATCCTTAGAAAAGCTAAATAAGGCAAGAAACAACTCTGTGCTTTATATGTTAATCTACCCATCACATACCCTTCAGAAATGAGGCATAATAGCTCTCATAAGCTTTCATTATGCTTTTGCCAACAGAAAATGTGGTGTGTGAGGCACCAGAGTCACAATCAGAAAGCAGATTCTGGGTGCATTTTGTATTATAACTAAGGAAAGGAAACAGGGTGCTTAAAAAAGAGCATGGAGGATGAGCTTAGTCACAGGAGCACAAACCCTCAAGTCCCACAGGTTAAACTCACCTGGTGTGCTGGTCATATCCAGCAGCTGACCTGGAGGAATAATCACTTGAGTCACTCCTGGCTGGGCAGAAGGAATGACATGTAGTACCTGTCCATTTTCTGACTGGCTGGCAACAATCATCTGTAAGGCAGTCACACAGAAGGATGAATGGCTCCAGTTTATATGGTGATCATGCAGCATGACTGGGCTTGATTATTACCAGAACAGAAAATATTTTGCCTAGAGCTAGGGACTGTATATTTACTTGACTTTGCATAATAAGAAAACTGTCTCTTTATTGTCAATTTCTTAAAATTACTTTCCCCTTTTAAAATAGGCCTTTAATTAAAGAAAAAAAAAAACCAACAACCCAGTACTTTACCTGATTCTACAGTAAATTACACATTTATTTGAAACTGACAACTCTATTATTAGACACAAACATCTGAAAGCCATTCATAGTTGGATTTGCTGTAACTACATTCAAGGACTAGCAGAACTAACAGTAACATAAAAATTGTGAGCTTTACTTCTAAGAAAGTGACCTCTATGGGCAGCATTTCATGCAAAAGCAGAGAGAAGAAAAAACAATACAAATTAAACCACCTGGGATTCTGAAAAACTTGAACAACTCCTCATGGTATATTTACACAGGACATAATTACATAGAACTCTGGGTGAGAGAGTTACCTTTTTTACAAAATAGGTGTTGCAAATTACAAAGCAACATTTTAGGAAAATTAATTGAAGCTGGGGGAAAGGTGAAACATAATGACTTATCTTACTGCTACTGTTCTGATTCCCCAAAAAACCCAGAGATTTATCTGGGAGATACAGAGAAAGCAGCAGCAGTAGAAATACAAGATCTTACCACACTGCAGCATCCAGGCTCCATAGTGACAAAAGACATCAGTTTAAAATTAGTAATGGCTGCAGACAGGATTTGCCTACCTGAAGAAGGGCAACTGGAGCATGAACTGTACCACTGAAAAGTTCCACCTTGTTGCTATATAAAGTCTGAACCAGCTGTTGCTACAACGAACCAGCAGTAAGAGAGTTCTTCAGCAAGCTCCCTGATGTGTGAACACAGCCCCAGGCCTGTCTGCAGAACACTCACCATGGGTGCACTGGGCTCTCCCAGGGGCTGCAGCTCACACAGGGGCTGCCTGGGCTGCTCTGCCCCGTGCAATTCCTCGGCAGAGCGGGACCGTGCCTGGGGGGGACTGCCCGAGAGGGGGACTGTGATGGGCAGGGCCGGGGGAGAGTCGCTCTGGCCAAACAATAGATCCCTGGAATCCATGCACATTAGTTGCTTTCACAGAGGAAAAACAGTAAAATGTACTTTGAGCAGCAACTCCTATGAAGGAAAAAAAAATAAAACAAGAAAGAGAAAAGAACATTTAAAACCAGTCTGCTATAGTGTATACTCAGAGGAGCTTTTGTCCTTCTGGATCAAGAGGCTAACACTAGCAGTTCTACTTTTGTTTTCTATTTCCATGCTGAAAATTCTTCATATTCCTGCTTTCCAGAACAAAGTCTCTCTACTAAGACAAAATAAAATCCCTTTTGCTCAAAATCTGCTCCCCAAAACCATGTATCACTTTAAAACACCTCAAGTCTGCCCAGAAACTGAGAAGACTTATACCAAAAACAAAACTGTAAAATATTCACCAATTTTATTTGACTTCAGAAGAAATCCTAGATACTACTCCACTTAGTCTTTCCATACATGCATTTCGCTATGAAGAAAAAAATCTCTACGCATTTTTAAAACTCTTTACCACAGAAGAAACACAAGCAACACAACCTCCAATTCAAGTCCAAGAATTGTACAGCATAAAATCAAGAATCAGAGTTTCAAAATCTTAAAAAAATAGAGTGTATCTTCATCAAGTTTGCAGAACTGAAGTCTTAGAGTACATGCCATTTCATTAAATTAAAGAGCATAGCCACAAATACTTGTCTTGTTGAAACTCTGGCAACACAAACATTAAGCATGTAAAAATAATGGAAAAATAGGCAGTCATGTACAATAACATGTCAAGGTGTAATTTGGTAATGCAAGAAGGGCTGCAATTTGTTCTCTCTCTTGCAGCAACTGCACAAACAACTCTGATGTTTTTGCAACAAAAATTAATACACTACAAATCAAAGAATGAGGAAAAATGCTTCTAAATTTTATCTAAAGTCAGATTTGATCTAAATAACCCCATCAAAAATACTGCAGGTATAAATCTTCTGTGTGAAACTGTCTATGGTGAACTACACCAGAAAAGCAGCACGAAACAAGTGGCGCCTGTTGTGTTAAAGACATTGTGCAGAGACCATAAGCACAAAAGTAAATCGCTACCTGAAAGACATTTTATGCCAGAAAAACATTCTGTAAAAGAGGATTCATACACAGAAATCTCCCCAAATAAGAAGATCTGGCAATATCTGATAAAAAATACATGAAAGACTCCTCTCCCTCAATACATACACAGGTGTCCTGTGTCCCTGGACTCTTTATTAGTCACATTTGGTCACTAAGCAATGTTATCTCATTTTCACCTGTTCTGAACCTCTCCTACTGTCATAAAGCATTCTTTTTAAAGAGTTAACAAAATAAAACATGCATTTCTTCAGCATCATAGCAGGACATAATTACTGAAGACTGTCATTACATGTAACATCTGGATATTCATCAGTTCAAAACTGAATGGCACAGGAATCCAAGGGAAGGATGCACATTCTTAAAAGACACAATGTATTACTCTAAAGACAAGGAAAAAACCCTGCATTGATGAAATAGCATATTTTAAACTCATCAGAGTGGATGTAAAGGAAGTATCTACAAGGACAAAGCATTCATAACTCACCTGAAAAATCTGATCATTTGTTTCTGACTCTCCTGCACCATTACAGCCACCTATGAACAAATCATTAGATACTTCCATAGCAATATCATGGTCAGCTCCACTCTCTTCCATTACAAGGTGACCTGAAAAGGTTATAAAAGTTCATTTTAGCCTTCTGCCAGGAGATTGCCGCAGGTGCTGTCTTCAGGTCTTACAAACTTTGTGTTACAAGTTCTAATGCTGTTGCAAGATAACAGCAAAGTTCTCAAGAAATCCTTGCCTCCTTATCATATTACTACTCACTCCAGAAAAATTCCAGTGTGTTGCTCCAGGAGTACAGCTTAGCCTTTTATATGAGACAATTTGCTTGATTTGTCATTGCATACACAGATACAAAACACACATACACCCTCCCACGATTTTCATCTGAATATGTCCAAAAGCACTGAACTAACAACCACACACATCCAGAGAACACTTGATATTTAAGCACATGCCAGCAGTGCTTTATAAATACATTAGTCACCTTCTTCCATAATCACCAGACAGAATTTGCATTATGCAACTCTGTCATGCAGATATTTTGAAGTAAATCAATTTGTTTTAAAGGCTTATAAGACAGCATGTAAAAGAAATAAAATTCCTATTGTTAGTCTTCATTGGTATGCTTTGGGCAGAAAAAACCTCCAGATATGTAAAACAAAATTTGGCATTAATCACGTGGTGAATGACAAAAAGACAGAGTTCCCAGCAGTTCAGAGATCTACCTCCTATCCCAAAGGAAGCTTCAAGATACTCAGCTGCCCATTGCAAACCTTCAAACAGGTAATATTGCACAGTGAATTGCCATATCCACAGGACAATGCTCTCATGCACACAGCACACCCTTTAAAGCAGTGACCAACCCCAAACATTCACAAGCAGCAGGACAAAATGACAATTAACTTGGCCCTACCTAACAAGAGTTTACATAAATAAGACTACACACACAACATACCCAGCTGAACAGAAGAAAACTTAACTCCTGTAGCTTGGGGTGAAGGAGGGGGAAGGATGGTCACGATTTTTCCCTTCAGTATTTTATTTTAAAGACAGGCTGCATTATATTAGCACATGACTCCTACCAGCTGTATCTTCTTCACCACACCACGCAAGCAAATTCCTCAAGATGGACCTTCTTGGCTGTGGTATTTCAACTGTTTACAGCTTTTGCAAGGAGACTGTAACAGGCTAGAGAGTAACTTCAAAAGAACTGTACAACTCTTAAAGCACAGATTTATCCTGCTTTGCAAAGGTATAAAGGACACAAAGGCAAAGTAAATCCACATCTCCTTGGCTTTTGAAGCTGAATAAAGCATCCTGCTGATACAAACAACATTGAGAAGTTAAGCAGCTCATATGCTCAATATATTAATACTTTAATCTAAAGCAGATTTATTTTTCCATTCAATTTTCAAGTGATGACACTCCAGATCAAGTTCCAAATGAAGTTACCTCATGTTTACCAAATATTTTTGAGCTTTGGATCTGAGAACAATTATAAGATGCTTCAGTTAAAATGTCTGAAGCATCTTAGCAGCAAATAGAAAAAAAAACAACCAGAAAACCAGATTTCATCATCGCTCAACCATTTCCTCTGAGTTCAAAGATGTAAAGAAGAGACGGCAGTTTTGCAAAAGCTGCACATTTAGTTCTTTGAGATAAACTGAGTTTGTTCCAGATACTGATAACACAGACTCTGAGCATGCTGGAACCCAACAACAGAACACAAGGACAGCTCTATGGGGACAGACCAATGAGCCCAGCATCCTGCAGCTAACAATAGTTAATAACAAAGCTCAGGGAAAAAATCCAGCAGTAAGGTAAATACACAGTGATGTTTATCCAGCTTCCTTTCATAAGCAGCCCATATATTTTATATTTGTGTTTAAAATAATCCCTGTGGTACAATTTTGCCCCATGATTTTGTCTGATCAGTGTTGTAACCCAGGTAAACCACTGGAACACACATCACTTGAAAAATCAACTTCATGTTTTAACCATCCAGGTTTCATTAACCTAAGTGCTTGTGTGCAAACACAAACAAAAAATATTATTTTTTTTGTCTAAAAGAAATATGCTTCTACAGAGGTGTACAAGTACATGCACAGTTAATAGATCTTATAGTTGTATAAATGTTGCTGATGAATTCCCCAAACAGGAGAGTTAAATCCTGTATATTTATGTGTACGTAAGTATATGGATATTTTGTCAGGAACGTGTAAATAACATGTAAGTATCACTTCATAAACATTGAGTGAGCACCACAAAAATTCCCACTGTAACACCAGGGTATCACACGTTTAACAGCTGGCTGAAGGAGAAATGTGGAAGTTTAATGTTAGTGTACAGTGAGAACAAAAGCTGCATCCTCAAAGCACACAGGGAGTTCTCCGTGCCTCAGCTTTAGCCTTTACACAACTCCACCCCCCCACTTTATAGGCTGCTTCCCGAGCCCAGCATTCCAAGGCCATTCCCAACACATGGGTTAGTGTAGTTCAACAACACAGCTCTATTTCCTTCACCCTGCTTCCATTTGGGAAGCACTTTTCTCAAGTAAAGGGAAATCTATGGCCATTGTTGTCCCAGGTTCATCTCTACAAAGACAGCAAGCAGCCACAGAAACTGCTGCCACAGGCAAACATGATAACCACACGAGCACTGTATGCGGGTGTTGGTTATACTTAACAGAAAATACATACAGTTGAATGCTTCACCATCAATCTCTTTTGGGTTTTCTGAGAGATGTTGCAGAGTTTTTATAAGAAGACTTTGGATAACTGCATAGCTTACAGCAGTCAAAATCCGCTGTCTGAAAAAGCTCCCTCTGAGGGCATTTCTCTACAACCATTCCCAGTGGCACAAATTCACAAGGGCATGAATTACAGCAAAACGTATCAGGGAGGAAATCAGGACATAGTGGTACTCCCCAGTAAAGGAGTTACAATTAGCTTTGTCAACTTGTACCAGGTTTGAGATTTAGCATTATCTCTATCATGGAAGAGGAGGCAGATGCTATTAAGAATACAGAGAAGATCTGGGGACTCACACATAAAAGGTTTCTCAAGTCAGTTTTTGGTAGACAACGCCAATAGCTGAAAAATGCACCTGTCAATTTCTCTGACAACACTAGGTCTGCGAAGGATGTTTAAGAAATAGTTGAGATTTCCGAGTCTCACGAAACAGCAAACACCCAACACCCGCCCGCTCCAACACCGAGTCACCACTCAGGGAAACCCCAGCCGTTCCCAGAGGCCACGAAGGACTGTCAAAAAGGTGGGGGAAAAATTTATATACAGCGCAAGCACACGGCATGTACTCACACAAACAGCCTTCTCCCAGAACACCAAACTCACTTACAGCTTCTTTTTAAGTCCACCGCGCGTTGGGTTTATTACTTCTAGTAGGCAGTTTATTGTGGATGTGTCGCTTGACATGCAGAGAAACACAACCCGAGCGACTCCGAGCAGAGACAACCGTCCAGCGACCCGGGCGGCACACGGGGCACTGCCCGGCCCGGGCACAGCCCGGACACAGCTCGGCACAGCCAGGGCACAGCCCGGGTACAGCCCCGACACAGCCCGGGTACAGCCCCGGCACAGCCCGGACACAGCGCGGGCACAGCCCGGGTACAGCGCGGGCACAGCCCGGGTACAGCCCCGGCACAGCGCGGGCACAGCCCGGGTACAGCCCCGGCACAGCGCGGGTACAGCCCCGGCACAGCGCGGGTACAGCCCCGGCACAGCCCGGCACAGGGCGGGCATAGGGCGGGCACAGCCCGGCACGGCGCGGGCGGCCGCCCTCAGGAGCGGCCCCAGGAGCCGCTCCCGCACCTGCGAGGGACCCCGGAACGCGCCCCAGCCCTGAGGAGCGCGGAGGGCGCCTCAGCCCGCACCCGTCGCACCCCTCGGCACCACAGCCCCGCGGCGGGGACGGCGGGAAGCACCGGCCGGGGCCCCGTCGCGGCGGCCCGGGGGGAGATGCCGGAGCCGCGTTACTCCACCTGGGCTCGCCTCCCGCAGCCCCGCCGCCATGCGCGCCTCCGCTCCGCGCACGCGCGCCCGCCCTCAGCGCGGAGCGGGGCGGGGGGCGCGCGGGGGGCGCCGGGAAGGCGGCGGCGCGCGGCCTCTCGGGAGCGCGGCGGGCGCGCGGCACGCGGGCGGCGCGCGGTCCCGCGGGGGGCTCGGCCGGGGGCGCGCCGCGACACGTGCTCGGTGCCGGCGACAGCGGCGGCCATGGCGCAGCTCACGGCGCGGTTCCGCACCGAGAACCGCAGGTGAGCGGCCTCCCCTGCCGGGCCGGGGGCGGGTTCGGGAGCGGGTGACGCGGAGGCGGTAACGGAGCGCTGTGCCCGCAGGTTCGCCGTGGAGGATGTGCCCTTCTCGGTGCCCGCGACCTCCGAGACCACCGACCTCAGCCACCTCATCAACAAGCTGCTGGCCGCAGCGCACGGTAGGTCCCGCGGCCGGGGCGGCCCCTCGGAGCCCGGCGTGCCCCGTGTCCCCAGGCCGGGCCCGCGCGGGCTGTCACAGCCACTGCCCGAGCCGGTCCTGCCCGCTGCTTTGGCCTGGCTGCCTGCGCTGAGGCAATCCTGGAACTGATGCGAAACGCTGCGGTACCGGCGCTGCTGGGCATTCCCAGAGAGATGGTCCAAAAGCTGGAATGCTGTGTGTGCCCGGCACCACAGGCCAGGCTGCCACAGCAGATGGGAATGGAAGTGTTGCCCCAAACCTGGCCCAAGAACTAATGAAACCGTTTTTATAACAGCCTTTAAGAAAACCTCAGCTATTCTGTCAGTGCTGAAATGGGCCGACTGACTTGAAAGCTGATCTGGGAAAGACACTTGTCCGATGTTGTTGGAAAATCCCATTTTCTGTAAGAAGCTGGGTCAGTGCTATTATACTGCTTCTTGAACCTTTTGCAAGTTGCTTTCAACCTATGACATCGCAAACAATCTTGACCCAAAAACTGGTCCACAGTGCAGTGCTTTTGCCAAAATGCAGAGCCTTTGTCATTTATGCCATTACAAAGGGAGAAATATGAACCAAAAGTTCGTAGGATTTTCCTACTGCTGCCACAAATACAGGGCTCTAGCTGGTGGTGGAAACAAGTGGCAAGATCCCTAAAGACCAGTCAGGAAGCACCGCTGGGGTTTGATTACACAGAGCTACAGAGAAAATACAATAAGAGGCAAACAACTCTTTGAACCCCAACAGCAAATTTTCCTTCCTCTTAACTTAAATAATCCTGAGGAAGTAATGGGCTGCCCACTTAAAACTGGGAGAAGAAACTGGTTGGGGTTTCTGCTCTTGTTATCATTTGTTTGGGGGGTTGTTTATGTTTGGGTCTTTTTTAAACTCTTCCTGGTGCCATCTCCTGAACCATTCACAAAATTAGGCCATTCTTGATGATGTCAAATAAATAGTGATACCTGAACATTGATTTTCCCCATTTGTTTCAGAGGATCACAAGTATGTGGAATTTGACTTCCTTATCAATGGCCAGTTCTTGCGGTTGCCACTGGTCACACACATGGAAATGGAGAACATTTCCACAGTAAGTCATACTCAGTGTCTCTCCTTCTTTGACAGTAGAACATATTTAGCCAGTTTACTTCAGTCTGATTGAGATATTACACTGTTGTCTGGGTAGATTACCTTGCTCAGTTTCATTTCTTTTCTTGTGGCAAAGGACTTGGATACCACGACCTTTGCTCAATAAACTTGTATTTTAAATTTTACTGTTAAATTTTACTGTTAGTGATTAAAAAACCAAAATCACGCTACATCACTAAATAAGTATTTTGTCTGTGAGCTCAGGAAGAAGTGGTGGAAATAGAGTATGTGGAGAAATACATGGCCCCTCAACCAGAAGAATGCATCTTCCACGATGACTGGATCAGTTCTGTTCAAGCCACTGAAGAATGGTACCACACTAAGCCAGTTCTAAGTTTTGTCTTGCTTATTCATGCTCCTCCCTGGTATCAAATAGAGTGGTATTTTCTCTTTAGTAATCTCTTGGGTGGTTTTTTTTTCCCTCTTTGCTTTATTTTTTTTAAACCCGTCAAGTCAGTCAGCTACTTGCTTTTGTAAGCAGTTCACTTGTTATGCTGTCACAACAGTGACTTTAACACAGGTAGAAAACAGCTAGAGCCACTGAACTTGAGATATTGCTTATACAAATGAACAAAACAAATGCTATTTAGTATCCTTTTTCTTAAAGGAAAACAAGTTTTCCTCATTGCTCTTCTTTGCTTAAACCCTTGACTTCCAACGTGACACCCATCAGGAACAAATAGAATAGCGTACCTTTCTGCAGAGATTTTCCTGAAAAAAAAGCCAAAGAGGCATAATTGCCTTTTTCTACTGTATTTTCACATTTATTTCCCAATCAACTAGGTAGTGTTCATATATTAAGTGAAGATTTGAAAATGCTTTGAGAACCTCTGGCAACGTACTAAAACTAAAAATTAAGTTTTGAATTATGTAAATTACATAAGGGATCTTGAGTCCCACCAACCAGAACATGCAGTACTCTCACTGCTTGTCTTTCTAGCCTGTACTCTTGGCCTCCCAGTTGCAAGGCTTTAATGAAGCTTTGCTCTGTAGCAAAAAGATATTTTTTCCTCTTTCATGCTATTTCTTTTAAACCAGTTACTCTGCTAATAGTTTTGCCAAGTTTTTGGTTGAGGCTTTATTTTATAAAAACATTTGTTGGTCTTAAAGATGTTTCCAACACTGTACCTGTAGGATATTAACTGGCTGCTACGACCAGACTGCTCGGATCTGGTCTGTGGAAGGAAAATCCATCACCACAATAGCTGGGCACACAGAAGTAGTGAAGGATGTGGCATGGGTGAAGCAAGGTCAGTATATATAGCAGGGGAATAGTAGTAGTTTGATTTACTGTGGGGGGAAATGTTAGCATTCCTTAACTATGAATATTTAATTGTCTAAATGTAATTATTTCAATCTCTATCAGTGGTGTAAGAAATTAAGTGATGTTGTGCATAAAATAGTCCTTTGACAATAATGAATATAGTTATTATAAGATGGTTGTTGTCTATCCACCCTGCAGTCTCCATTAGCAAATATGGTGTATATGTAGTTATAGTAACTGTACTTGCAAATAATGTGATGTAAACTGAAGCATGTATAAGTTTCTGTCTATCTGCTATTTCCTGTAGGATTAGAATAATTATCTGTAAAGACTTTGGAAAGCTGAGTTGGGCACGAGTGTAACTTTTTTCTTCCTCAGATAGTTTATCATGCCTGTTACTCAGTGCTTCCATGGACCAAACTGTCCTGCTCTGGGAGTGGAACGTGGAGAAAAACAAAGTGAAAGCCCTTCACTGCTGCAGGGGACACGCTGGCAGTGTCGAGTCTGTGGCTGTTGATTGTACAAGAACCAAAGTGAGTGACTTCTGGAAAGAAACCTTTGTGGTTTGGGATTTAGCAGCCTGTGCCTCAAAAATCCTGGTTTTGTCCATGGATGGGTGTTCATCATCATGATTTTATGACAAAGTGATAATTTTCCAGTCTTGTTATGAGTGGTGGTTAGTGACAATTAGGAGTGTCACATCACTGCTAAGCCATAGAATCACAAAATCATTTAGTTTAGAAAACAAGTTAAAATTTAAAGTGTATTTTACTTTAAATGCCTGAGAATTGTATGCTATAATGAAGTATTTTCAAATTTGACCTAAATTTTTGTGGGAAAAAAAATTCCATTCCTGTTTTTGGAAAAAGCAGGTGGTAAAGAGGTTCTTTCCCTTCACCCAGAAATTCAACAGTTATGAGCACTCCTACCAAAGGTGGAGTCATTGCTCCCAGCTTGACTCAATATCAGACAGTTTAAAGTCAAACTTTTTGGTGCTGAAGGAAATTGGTATTTTGTAGATATTTTTCCTACAAAGGAAGTAGAAAGAATAATTTGATGTATGCCAGACATTTTTGGGGGGATTTTAAGAGCCCAGCACTGTTATTTGTGTGTTATAATCCATTTTTCAAGCAGATCTCTCTTACAAGGTCTATCTGAATCAACATTTAACAAAATGTTTCTGTTCATACAGTTCTGCAGTGGATCCTGGGATAAGATGTTAAAGATCTGGTCTTCAGGTAAGGTGTAAGTTTGTAAGGTTATACATCATTATGCTGAGTTACTGTCACACAGTTTCAGATCTTGTTATCAGGTGCATGGTGGCTGTAGGCACCATAAATATGGGGATTTGCTTAATTACTTACATGGAGATGAAATTCAAGAATCTGTAGCTCAAGTCTGCTTGTCTTCTGTCCCAGTACCTACAGATGAAGAGGATGAAATGGAAGAAGCAGCTAACAGACCACGGAAAAAGCAGAAAACAGAACAGCTTGGACTGACAAGGGTAAGATGAGCTCTGGGTTTGTCCAAGATTTTTCTTTAGAAGTGTACCCACAACAAATAATTTCTCTTTGCTAAAGGTGACTTTAAAATTGCTGGTATGTCTCAGGATAATTAGACTCTTTTATTTGTTTGATAACTTACTCAAATTTGTCCCCATTAAATTCTAGACTCCCCTGGCAACCCTCTCTGGCCACACAGAAGCCATCTCCTCCGTGCTGTGGACAGATGCTGAAGAAATTTGCAGCGCATCATGGGACCACACCATTAAACTCTGGGATGCTGAGACTGGAGATCTCAAATCAACTTTGGTGAGATCATTATACTCTGGCTGTAGGTTCAGCTGAAGTCCAGCTCAGAGAAAAAGAAAAAACTGTGTAAAATAGTAGCTCCTGTCTTAGTTACTATTTTCTTTCGTGACAGACAGGAAACAAAGTGTTTAATTCTGTCTCCTACTCGCCCCTGTGTCGCCGCCTTGCATCAGGGAGCACTGACAGACATATCAGACTGTGGGATCCTCGCAGCAAAGGTGAGCTAAACATGCATGGTCTCAAAGATGTTCTTCAGAATCAGAACTTTGTCCTGTCAAGAGACATCTCACAAACTTTTCTGGTCCCTCTGCTTGAAACCAGCCATTTGGGGGCTTTTATTTAATACAAAGCTTACATCTGTTTTCTGTATTCTGGTGCAAGACTTGTTCTAGTGTCTTACCTAAGAATTTAGAAATTTTTTTTTTTTAACTTACTAATCAATGTTCAACTTTGCAGTTGCAGAATGGAATTTTTTTTGGTAAGGTTCAGACTGAGGCTGGTCTGATAACCATTAAAGTGAAACAGTAGTCACTTGGACATGGTACCACATTTCATAAACAGATGGAATTACAGATATTATGACTGAGCCTATCAGATTTATTGTCATAGACACGTTTCATAGAATGGTCTGGGTTGCAAGGGACCTTAAAGATCATCTAGTTCCAACCCTCCTGCCCTGGGCAGGGACTCCTTCCACCAGAGCAGATTGCTCAGAGCCCACCCAGCCTGGCCTTGAACATATCTCTTTTTGTAGGTACTGAAAGGCCACAAATAGGAAATAACATGTACTTGTTTAGCTTCTGTAAATCTAATCCAAAGTTCGCCAGCATATTACATGTTGTTAATAATTTTTTGGCTTGGTTTAAAAAAAAAATCTTTGAAAAGGAAGTTCAGTGACAAGAAAATAGATGTTGAGCGCTTTCAGGTTAGTTTTGGTTTGGTTTGTTTCTTCGGGTTTATTTATTTCTTCCCCAAAACTTGTGTGGCTTACATTTTTGATCACTTTATTTAGAGTTCATTTAACACTTAACTTGAACTGCAATTGCACTGGATTTTGTACACATCCTCAAAGTGCTGTTTTCAGTATCTGCTGATGTCTGTGTTTTTTCCTCTTTCTATTCAGATGGCTCCTTGGTTCTCCTGTCTCTGACTTCTCACACAGGCTGGGTGACATCTGTGAAGTGGTCACCTACCCACGAGCACCAGCTGATTTCTGGTTCTCTGGACAACATTGTGAAACTTTGGGACACAAGGAGGTAAAATAAACCTGTGTTTGTTGCTGTGCAAAGGCATGTAAGCTTACAGGGTGAGCTACCCCTCATGAAATAGCAAAAGCTAAAAGAGACATTCAGTGGAAACAGCTGTGGCATTTATGAAAACCATCTAGGTTTCTCCCATCTAATAAAAGGGAGAAAAATACTTGTAGTCTACCGCAGGGCTGGAAAGCATATGCTGTTGAGCAGCAGCTACACATGGAAGAAGGAAGCTATAATAAATTCTTCCCAACAAGTGATTGAATTTCAGTCTCAAAGTTGTTTGCAAGCAGATGAAAAATGTTGCTTTCCTCTTTGGGGTGTAGGAGAGGATTATACTGATGTGATTGGCTCTGGGGAAAGCAGAGGAAGCATCACAGATGGTCAATGTCTGTACTCTCTCACAAAGTGTTTATAACTGCTTGATCACATCTGTTTGATAGTATTGGGATAGCATTTCTCTCTGGGACCAATTGTTGTCTGTGATTGCTCACATAATGTCAAACCTATTTTTCACTAGTTGCAAAGCTCCTCTGTATGACTTGGCTGCTCATGAAGACAAGGTTTTGTGCGTGGACTGGGCAGAAGCAGGGGTAAGAATCTGAAAAGCAAGTTATTTGATTTATATGCATGATATCTGAGAAGAGAGCTAAGAGCAGTCAGGGGCTGTTACCTCCTTATGCTTAAAGCCAGAAGAGAAGAGAACAGGCAGCTGTAGTTGTGCTGTGTTTGATGTCTGGTGGCGATGTCCCAGGCACTGCAGCATGTCCCCACACTCTGCAAAGGGGAAAGGTGGGAGCAGGAGCTCTGTGGCTTTAACTGAGCATTTTTGTCTCTCCAAACAACAAGAACAGCACTGCACCTTACTCAGAGAACACATGTTCCAAGGTAGCCTCCTGCCATGGGGACTAAAGCATGAAGTAAAGCTGGGGTGTGGCAGTCAGTACTGTAGAATGGGAAACTGTATAATCGTCTAAGCAAGCTGTTCTGCTACTGCAGTGGTACACACATATTTAAAATTACCAAAACCCCCATTCTGTGAATGTTCAAGATTCTCAGTATGGCTCCTGTTCACTACAAAAGTCAGGAAAAGCTTTAGCAGCTTTCCTACACAAGTTTCGCTTCTAATTTTAAGAGGAGAGTAAGAGAAAGTTGCTTCTGCACTCTGATTCCAGGATTTAGTCATGCATTAACAGTTCATTATTCACTGCTGCTTTTTATAAAGGAAAGAAAAATTGAGTCCTTAACTTCTGTGTAGTTAATTTTGCTTAGATCTGATATTAATCACAATTTCCTTCTCTCATCAGTTGTTACTGAGTGGAGGAGCAGACAACAAACTGTATTGCTACAGATACCCAGCTACAGCCTCTGATGTTGGGGCATGAAGGTCAACAGCCAGAAGACTTTTTTTTTTTTAAAAACAAAGATTTTTTTGCAGCAATTGCTCTCTATTAGCATCTCTACACAACCAGCTTCTGAAGAAGGGAGGAGTTTGTTGCTCAGATAGCTGTTCCTGGTTTTGTATTGGTAACCTATATCCATATTTGTCACAGAAAAATAGCAAAGCCTAAATGGGATTCATGTGAAACAAAGCAAAGGTCATTTCCTCCCTTTTTGATGGCTTTGAATTAACATCTTTTAAATTACTATTTGTATAGCCCTTTTAATAAGAAGTAAACTGTTTGCTGATACTTACAGAAAAACTACTCAATGACTAAATTATTTTTTGAGTTTACCTGCTTTATGTTGGGGAAAAAATAAAGCTTTTATCAACAGTTCATTGGTTTAGTGTGTCATTTCAGATAAAAATGAGATTTCAGCTCTCCTCTCAGTCTGGCTGTTGGCAGTTCTTATGATTTAGTCCTTAATTAAGAACCCAGGCTTCTTTCTAGGATGAAGGCTTGGTATGTATGCAGTATAAATAGCATACATTTATATGATGATATACAGGAACTTGACAGATTTATTGGCAGATAAAATATTCCATATTTTAGTAGCTCATAAATTAGGGTTGTAGATTTTAAGAATGTCTGCCTTGCACCACAGTACCACTAACGTGGTGTCTTGGCCCTAAGGATGTGTAGAAACAATGGCGAATCACACAGAGAAGGCAGAAGGAATTTGTTCTTACAAAGAACAGATAGAGAAAGTTGCAATAGCTTTTAGGTTGATAGAGGATAAGCACTATTCAAACATGCTGAATTTCTCTGCTGGTGGTTTTGCTTTGAGTTCAGCATTCAAATGCAAAAGCTTTGCTGCAGCTTGTTAGATCACACACATGTGATGTTCAAGCAGCACACTGTTAAACTGTGCGCAGACCTCACTTGAATATCCTCACCAGTGCCTTGGCTTTCAATCAGTGTAACACCTGTACAGCACTAACAAGTCAGACGCTTAAATTAATAACACTTCTTTGAAGAATGGAAACTCTGACCTCCAAGTTTATAATATAGACATATATATATATATATATCATTATATATAGACTATATATACATACTTCATATATAGTTCTAAGTAAGGAATTTTAAGAAATATCAAAGAGCAAAACTGGTGAAAATGGCAAAGGACAGGGGAAGGATCTCTGATCCCTTTGCTCTGCAAGTGAAGTACTGCAACTAACAACTTATATGCCTATGTCTAAAGACTCATTAAAGCAAGGTAAATAAGCTTAATATGGTTTTCTTGCCTTCCCAAAAATATTTACAAAACACTTCTTAAAAAAGATCATGTTACCTGAAGTATCAGCTTCTCTTAGACTAATATTATTTAGACTCAAGCAAACCCAGTGGCATTAGTTTTAGTTTCAGTGAATCCATCAGATCTACTGTTACCTGTAAAAAAATACACAGAATGTATCTAAAAAGGTAGGTTTTGATAGACCAGAGTGAAAAGCAGGAGCATTTTTATACTCTCATCTTGTCTGGAAAAGTACTGTGGCAAAGGAACAGCCAAAGAAGGAACTAAGTAAACCATATTAACATGAAGTGATACCAGTGTAAGTACAACATATTTTTGGAATATATCTGTATTACCACTGTCCATAAATTATCCTGAAACCAAGACATTTTACATTTGGCAGACAGTTCTTTCAATGACTGTAATCTTAAATAAAATGTTTTAATAAGACTTTTGAACATGCAGTCCTTCCATTTAAAATAATCATGTGAAATTACAGTGATCAACATGAGTTGATTTTAAAACTTCAGAAGAACTGAGTCAAAAACATGGTCATCCAGAGTCAAGGTGCTGATGATGACTCTACTCACAAAAAATACTTCTTTCCTCCCCTAAAAACCATTTCTGCATATTCATAGTGCCCTAGTAGCATAATGCAAAACCATAAAGAATTTTTATTACTAACTGCCAATTTTGCTAAAATATAAAAGTGATTCTACAAGGGAGAGGAATAAAGACAATAATCAGCTACTGCAAGATTGACCTACTTTTGTTTTTTTATTGATGGGAGGTGGGGGTTGGTTTGTTTTTGAGAGGCTGTGCAATACACATTGTTCTATTTCTATCTTTTCATTCTGCACTGACACCTGCCATAAACTGTCCACCAGCACATATGTGCTGCCTCTAAACACAGTTCAAACACCACCATGCACTGACATACACTAAAAGCATTAGCTCAAGACAAGTTTTCACCTGCCTGGTCCCTGGCTTAGTGTCACATTTGCATTTTCTCTTCATGTGTTTCCTTTTACCCAGCTGGTTCTTTCAGCTTCTTGCTTTGAGAATTTCATCTTTGCTTCTGGATGGCTGCCATCCCTACAGCCAGCCCTGGCAGAGCACTGCTTTTTCTCTCTTGCTGGCATTTGGTTTTTTTAATCTGTCTTTCTCAACTGCAAGATTGAATTAAAAACAAGGGAAGGAAACATTAGGTAAATATTCCAGTGACACACAACCTGAGCGGGTGTGTGTGGATAATGTAGACACAGGAGTTTGGGCCAGCAGTGCACATCTCCAGCCAGCACTGCTCTGTCTGTCCCTTTCAACCTACAATCCAGAGCCCAAGGTGAGGTTTGTCCTTAATGAAGATAAACTTACTGAAGTTTTGATTGGCTTTGTACAGGCTGATAAATTTCCAGGATAAACTCAACGTACTCCTCTAGATTTTAGCATGCATACCTTAGGAAACAGATCTAACCACATATGCTTAAAGTGACCTCTGCAATTTAAACAAAAGTGTTTCACCAAGTTCGGAAGGAAGCACAAAGATAAAGGAATGCACTTCTAATGAAAATGCCTAAGATGTGAGGTTTTCTCCCGAATTTTCTGACATTTCTGCAACAGAAAGCACTAGATAGGCACATGCACAAATTCCCCAAAGGAAAAACACACTTTTGTTACACTCCTATGTTAATTTAAGTCTTATTAAATGTGGATATGACTTGAAGAATTGCAGAATTTTAAAAGGTTTTCTAATTACTGAATTAACTGAGGGTACAAATTATCTCCAAAATTGTGTGATGATAAACATGATTCTTAAAAAAGCAAACAACCCCTCCAAACAGCAACAAACAAATGTCCCAAACAAGCAGTAGATGTGATTTAGGCTGATCTGTTCCATGACCTCTCTGAAATTTCAGCATGTGCTCTTTTCCCTTGCTGTGGGGAAGGCAAAAGGTTTTATCAGAATAAAACTTAATGAGAACTAAACAAACACATTTCAGATTTTTTCTACTCTCTGTCAGATTAGGGCTGCCAAGCTGGCCCTGACACACCCCAGTCCAGGGGTAAATGCAGTTTATGGATTAACACCCTGCTTGAATTTGGGAAGCACAAGGCTACAGTGACCTGCACAGATACTTCGTTGGCTAATGACAAATTGTAGTAGCTTACATTGCAATTTATATGCCAAAAAAAGTCCCACCAAGTTTGAATCGCCAATTTTGTTTAATGTAAGCTCACTGGCAGAGATCTCAAATTACAGGCAGAACTTGGGATGAAAATTAGTTGTCATGCAAAACCAATTTAAATTGCCCTGTAAATTGGATGAAATAAGTGGCTTTTCAGCTGCCAGTGAGACGTTGCCTAAGTCTGGTCTAGGAAAGACAGCTGCTCAGTCTGGATGAGTCTATCAAGCCATCCAAATCAAGACATGTACTGTAGGGAATGCTGGAAACATAACTCGAACCACAAAAATGTAAATTTCTGTAGCAATTTCAGTATTCATACTTGAAACTTCAAAATGTTGATTTTCCATGTCTTTGCAATCTATTCCATTGGACAACTAGCAGCCTGTGACCAACAGGGGATCTTGGTAGAAAAACACAGTGGAACGAAATAAACATTGAAATAAATGCTCTGTGATTACTACTTACACTTTCAGTCTATAATGTATAATTTAAGCAAAGTTCTTTAAATGCTTGAAATTACCTCTGAATGCAAACCAGAACTCACCAAAAGCTGTATAGAGAAACATGATAAGCCAGTTATAGCAAAACATCCCAATAATCTATATTGCTTATCCAAAAGTCCCCCCCCCCCATCACACTTCCTACTGTCCATAGTCTATAAATTTAGAATACGGAAGTACTGATCTTCAGTCAGACCACAGCTGTTCTAAACTGCATGTGAAAGACAGCTGAAATCCCTTGGAAGAGCCTTCAGGAAATGATCAGTGAATTCATTCCTCTCCTTTAACTCTCTCTCTATCCCAGTTCTTGAAAACTATTCAAGTTATACACATATGCACAAACCAGAAATCTCCCATGGATTTCTGCTCCCAAGACAGGTCAAAAAAATAGCTGACAAAGTACAGAAGAAATACTGGAAAGGGAAACATTCACCAAAGAATGAAGGTGATTATGTGGTAACATCTGATGCAGAACTGGATGCCAAATTAGTGATAAACCTATGGACCATGAGGAGAGTCAGTATGAATTGATAGTTGGAATATGAATACATGAAAATGGCTCATTGTCCCAGCCAATAACAAGTACTAGTTACTTTCAACAGGGCACCTTCAGTTGCCTGTATCATTTGAAAAACCCAAAAAATGCTATCAAGTGTTGGAACGACGTTGTTTTCTGAAGCTGTTCAGCACCAGAGAGGAAGGCAATCTTAAGCTATTTTCCCCTCTCAGTGGTGTCAGCACCATATCTGTGCACACATCCCTGCACACACATTTGGTGCAACAGCTTAGCAGGTTTGAGTTTGCTTCAGTAACCAAAGTGGTACTGCAGAGTCTGGCAGCAAGGCTGAGAAATCTTTGTCATGTGGGCTTGTTTGGGGATCAGGAGGGTGACAACACCAAATAAGCTACACTCTCCTTTTTTAAAATACTTGTAGCATTGAAGGCTAGAGGGTGACATAAATTCCTTGTTTGTGTCATTCCAAGCCTTAGGCACACTGCTGATTGAGCAGTGGATGTGGACACCCAGAGCCATCTGCTCAAAACACAGACTGAGCCAAAGCCTGAAAGGTGGGGCACGGCTGTGCACGAGTGGGAAGTGTTGTTCACGCTATGATGCTTGGGATTCACAACAAACTTGTTTTCTAATGTCCCCTGTTAAAAGCCACTAATTCATTTTCTAATTTAAAGAGCACAAATTTCCATCTCTCTCCCAATATTTTCCTCTCAGGTGTCAGATTTGCACAAATCTTTTCACAACTTTAGCCCAATTGTGAAAAGATTTGTGCAAATCTGCAAAAACTTTTTGATCTTAAAAAAGAGGTCAAGATTTGATAGAATTTCCCCGAGTTCCACTGGAGAAATCTTATCTCTCAGGTCTCAGATTGGTAGTTTGTTATCCTGGTGCTGAGCATAGGACGAGCTGTTAGAGTTTGCTGGCAATAGGTTTTTAATACTTAAAGTAGAAATCAAGACTACTTTTGATGTTACACAAAAGATCTTGTTTCCCTCTTACATCAACATGCAAATGGTCCTCTTGATAGAAGCATAGGATATGAAAGAATAATAGATTTAATAATCATAATGTTTTGCCTTTAAATTTAAGCGTATACAGAGACCTTCAATGGATATTCTCTGCTGCTTCTCAGAACACAGTACTTATCTCCTGCAGCTACAATGCTAAACAAAGTGTTTTCTAGATCTAACAGCACAAATTTAAACAGATCTTGGTTTCAGCTAACCTGTTCTAATTCCAGAGCACGTCAGTTAATACAGTGAAGCCTACCCAAACCAGTGGCATTAATACAGATTTTCAGAGAAGCTTACATGCAGCCTACCTGCGTGCAATTTACAATAATTAGATCTTATATCTTAATGTAGCTGAAAACTGAGTCAGAACCAATCTCCAAAAAGTCAAATACTCCATGTCAGTGAAGGCTTTTCTGACAGGAAATAAATAAGATTTGTCTTCATAGTAACTAAGCTTTGGAAGAATGGTGAGGGGGAGGAGATGATGGCTTTTCTCTCCTTCTAATCCAATCTATTTAAACAGAGGAATCAAAACAACAGCTGTTTAGTACAGTGCTGGCGCCACAGAATCCAGCATGAACTCACCAAAGATGAGGAGATGAGGAGACTAGAGTTTCCCTATTTCAGCTTTCCAGTCTCTAGGCTGCTGTGACTTAAAGGTGCAAGTCCAAATGGTCCTGTTAAAACCCAGCCATGACTTTTGCCAGGAAAGCAGCTTCCAAGCTGTGCACCATCCCACCACGCACCCCTCTGAACCTCAGCAGTATCCATAGGGATTGCTTGCTACATGTAAACAGAGGATTATGAGACAAATCTCACCAGTTCATTGTTGAGAACAATATTATACTACATATCAGAGAAGTCTGTCTTAATGAAAGAAATCTCTATTTCTAATATTATCTCTGTCTGCTACAGTATAGTGCAGCAACTGAAAAATATTTTCACTTTTGGGATGTCTGAATTGTAATCTCTTATATCTTGGCTGACGTATTTGAAGGTAATAATTTGGCTTACCTAGCTCAAGTATAGCTTTTGCTATTTCCTACCATCCTTCTGTATTTATTTTTTATAATTTGTGATACAAGTTTGGAGGGCTCCTATTCAAAAAAAGTTCGAGAGAAACATAAGCTTTTTTTGTTTCCCTCTGCAGCAGTATCTTCTTGCCATTTACTCTCCTTATTTTGCTATCCACTCCCTGGTTTATAAGCAAAGTATCTAGTTTCTTATTTCTCACAGGAGCATCAGGATTAAATAAAATCCTCCTCTGAGTGCCTGTGCTGTTAGTTCCCTCCACCCTGAGAGGAATTCCTGAGCACAGAAGAGCAGGGGCAAGTTCCAAGGCAGCACAGCTGGTGCTCTGATGCAGCCCTGGCTGCTGACATCAGCCCTGCACCACCAGCAGGCCCTGGGAGCAACCACTGCCCACAGTCAGGCATCTGCACACCTGTGGCTGAAGCCACCACCCCATCTCCAGGAGCTGATCCTCCCTCCTGGGTGTGCTCAGAATTACTCTTGGTGAAAGGCACAAGGAGCTTGGATCATTGCCCTTCTATGACTTTTGTCTTGGTTCCACTTCATAAACTGTCTACAAGTAGCACTCAGCACTTGTCAGTAACTAACTTCCACTCTTGTTTCCGTTCTTCATGTTGCTGGGAAGCTTAATTGCTATGACATAAAAGAATGCTTCTATAACTTAAATTTTCTACTTTTACATTCATACTGCTCATTTACATGTTTATATAATGAATAGTTGAACTAATTATGTCCACAAAATTATAAATCAACAATTTCCTTCTAAAAAGTGTTATTTTTTTAATGTTCTTCCATTCAAATGGCCTGTACAGATATCTACTACTGAGCAGTAGAATACTGATGGGGACTTTATGGTACAATACACATCAAAAAGCTTCTCAAAGTTTCAGGTTATTATTTCTTTTCTCCTTTTTAGCATTATTGTTATTTAAATAAGAAATGAATATGTAACATTAGGGATATACAATCTCTATCTCTCCCTAGATATATATTTATACAGTATATAACATCAGAGCACATTAAAACATTTATGGTTGCCTGAGGGAATCACTGCTGGGGATTGACCACAGAGATTAGGTTTGAGATTTCATTAAAAAATACATTAATGCTGCATTTTCACAACTAAAAGAATAAAAAGTCCTCTGTTAAATATTCAATCTAATTATACTTTGCAGGGACCATTACCAAAGCTGTAATTGTAATGAAGAAAGAATTTTATAATGCTTGAAAACTTCAATAACACATTATACTGAAAAACAGTAATTACGGATTAAAAAAGATTGTGTCTTTCCAATTAAAAAATTAAATGCCAGCATAATAATATGTAATAGCCCATGTGCTATTTTTTATAAACCATACAGTGTAAAATGACAACTAATGTGGAAAGATTGTGGAAAAGAAATTCCCCCTCCATTGCACTTTTACCTCTTAATCCTTAAAAAAAAAATCACCACCAAAACCACCTTGGAATAGTAAAATCAATATTTTACAGATATTTAAAAAATATTCATGGGAAATGGATTGGAAACTAATATTTAAAATTATATTACAACTGCATAGCCTTTTAGACTGCTGTTTTTAATGAGCATTTAATAAATGTTAATCAAAATTATCTAAAATGCTTAATAATATACACAAAATCATATACACAAGTGGTTTTTATTTTTAGCTTTTTGCATTTTGTGTTATTTGGGGAATTATTTAGATATACACTACAACTTACATATAAATGTATTTAGATATTATAATTTTTTTATAAGCTTTTATAAGTTGCAAGAAAAAGAACAGAAAATTTACCTTATAAAGTTATTGGAAACATTGCTGGGAACATCATCTTAAATTCTTGCATTCAGTTCGAGACATTTTAGTAGAACCCAGCAAACCCTACCATGTCCAGTAACATGGTAAAATATTTACATTTATCTTCCTTTGTAACACGCCTATATATCCCTCAAACACTTTTTTCTTCCCAATGCCTATCATGTCACCATTGCCCCAAATGAAGTCTGACATGTACAGTAGTGACTATTTTATTTATTTTTTTTTTATTTCATTCTTCCCTCACCCCCAGGTACCCACATCTAAATGCAAATGTTGTCAAAATCCGAAGGTTGTTTTATGCACCTCAGCAGTTTGGAACAATGTGCTGGTTCTGCCACCCTCAGAGCTCTCATGATAAAAATTGTTAATAAATTGGAATTGCCACACATTTTATTTTTCACTTACTTATTTTATAGTCATATCTGAGGAAGAAAATAAGGTAGAGCTCTTATCAATGTCTCAGGCAGATTACAATGTAAGTCAGTCTGGATGCAAAGACATGTGACCATTAGCTGAAATACATACTGAGGTATTTATTGTATCTCAAAAGTGAGCTCAGCAAACAAAATAAAACTAAACAAATCCCCTCCACAGCTGGAGAACAACCCCCTGTTGTTCTCTATATTTGTTATTGAAACTGAAGAATGTGCTTACCACCATGAACAAGTCACCATAAAAGAAACCTTGCAATGACTTTGCTACTCATTTAGACAATTGCCTTCCCAAAGCCTCTCCTCCATCTTCTGTCCCTCCAGCAGTTACTATTTAAGTGCTTTTTCTGAGCAAACAAAAGGGAGAAGGGGAACTTCTTTCTTTTCTGCCTGAAACACTCTGCTCCAGGATGACAGTATAATTATATGCAAAGTGCAGTTAAGTGTGGAAGATGTAATAGGGACTTGGAAACCAAAAAGATTGTGTTGCTACGGGAACGAGGGCAAAGGGGTCTGAGCGGAAAAATTTGTACAGACCTTTGAGAACTATAAATGCTGTGATTAGTGTAACAAACTGCCCTTGCTTGCACTGCATGGCCCGTGTGTCCCAATCCCCACAGTCAAGATTCTGCAAAATAAAATGAATCTAAGCCAAAACTGCACATCTACTGCTAGATTACTATAAAAAATTACCTTGACTCCTCAGTTTTCATTTTTAGAAAGTGGTTATAATTACTATCCAGTGTTTAATACCTTTTTCTCTAATAGCTGGTCAATATCTGTGCAATGGACATGGTTACATCATATAAGCACAAAAAACCTCATAACAATAGAAATCTGTAGGACTGGGACTTATTCTCAGTTGTTTTAAATTCACAGATTCTCTAATCAGAAACAGTTGCAGGGAGTATACTGTAGAGTAAGAGTCAAAGACTCACCTTCTTCTGCCCTTGCATGTTCCACCTTCCACAGGATTAGATGGAAGGAAGGGTTACCAAATCTGAGTTTGAGAAGCTGCAGGGGCACAGGCTGGAAGGTGAACCTGCTTTAAGGCAGTCACTGTAGCTGTTGTCACATTTCCTGTCAGTCTATCAGGTATCTGCTCTATCCAGACCCCTCCTGCTCACCTGCCCTTGCCAATTCCCCATGATTTGAGTGTGCATCTTCCCATGGTAGGCATGGACCTGATGCCTTTGTCTGCCTGCCTGCAAGAATGACCTCTCCTGAACTGCAGTCTTGCACAGTTTACTCATCTTTTTCATTAAAAGACAGCAAATGTAATTTCAGAATTTAAAATTTTTTTCAACTAAAAATATAAAATAGGAAGAATTCTGCAGAGCCTTCTTGGAAGCAACACAAGGAAAGGCTAAGCCCTAATTCTTTGTCTTCCTCCAAGCAATTAGTTTCTGTGCTCATTCACCCCTGACTATTCCAATCATCCTTCTAATCCAAAAACTACCTGCGCAAGTACCTGGACATGAGAGCTACCTTCTCAGTAGTGAGTTTTTCAATTTTAGAATGCTTGAAGCCTAATGAAGAAGTGGCTCTAAGACTGGGTTCTATTTTTCAAGCTTGGGATGAAGCTTTTTTTAAAAAAGTTAATCGAATAGGAAGCCAACTATTTGGGATCTACATACTGTAGAACCAGACAGTTAAACAAAATGCAAATAGCAGCCAGATTGAAACTAGTTCAATGAATTCTTCACCTGTGAGTCTGTAAACTGATTGAGCTCATGTCCAAAGGCCTTGAGCAGCCTGTGGATTCTCATCTGTATCATTCTATTGCAAGTAGGCAATTTTTTTTATACTAAGAGAGGCTTTCTTACAGATAGGAAGTTTCAGAAAAGGAGACTGATGAATTCAGCACACTCAAGGTCATTCCCCATGGTCATTTGCCAATGTATACAGAAAAGCAGAACATGTATTCTCCTTCACACTCACTTTTCCTCTTTTAAATCTCTCTGGCCATATTGTTTATTAAAATTCCACCTAAAAGTATTTTTATGGAATTAAGAAATCAGATGAAATTAGTACGTGGCTGTACAGCATTGTAACTTAGGAAATGGAATCTTCTTAAGTGTGACCAAAATTTTGGCATACCATCATCTTATTGAGGAAATACAAACAGTCCCAGCGTTATGATGTACAACCAGAATTTCTGTAACAGTTTCTAAACATATTATTGAAACTATTTTTACAAGCAGAAACTTGAGAGAACATCATCATTACACATTGTGCACTGGAAGAATCAATAAATTGGAGAGATGGAACAAGAGGTCATTGTGTTCTCTCTTTCTGAATAAAGATTTTTTCCTTGCCATTAGAGAAGTCTCCCTTAAGCAACCCCAGTGAAGAATGTGGAGAGGAGAAAGATGACATTTCCAGAAATATCAGTAAGCAACAAGCACAAAAAATAAACTACACTCTAGAAGAATCATAAACATTCTGTACATGTTTCATTGGAAAGGAAATAGCTGCTTCCCAGAATCCTTGAAAAAAAAGCCCTCAACTAAAAAAAGACTAATTTCTAATCTTCTTCTACTTGCAGCCTTTCATGTTATTTCTTTTTCATGATCTGAACACACATTTTACAATGTGTCTAATATTTTCCCCAGCTAACTGAATTACCAGGAACAGCAAAGTTAACACTTAGATTATGAAACCCTTGAAACACCTAAGATAGTTGCCCTGCAGATTGAATGGTAGAGTTTAAAGGTCCAGGACCATGGCAATGGGGTCACAAATGATTGCTCTTTATCTTGGGCCACTCACCCACAGTGCCAAGCAGTCCCTCTATATACAGGGCTCACATCTCCAGCCCTTAGAACTCCTTGTTTGTCCTCTCTAAGTGCAACCCCAGCTCTCAGTCTGTCCTTGAAGCATATCAGAGCTGACCACCCCAGCACTGGTGATGCAGCACTGGGGTAGAGTTGGCACACACAAGAAATTGGCTCCATTTTCACCTGATCCCCCTTTGGGAGGAAGGCAAAGCAAACAGTTTTGTTTTTATTCAGATTTCAATAGCAGCTGTCGGAAAGCTGCTCAGCAGTTTGGAATGTCAGAAGTCCCTTTGGAGCTGGATTAGAGGGAGATGGAGACAGCCAAGAGCACTGAGAAGATAGCTGTGCAACCATGGAGTAAAACTTACTGCATATTCACAAACAGAAAGAAGCCATTCTCTGTCACATGCAGCTCACCCTCAAATCTTGCAAGCAAGGCCCAAACTAAACCTATTCCTTAGGCTTGTCTAATCCATTTTCATTAAATAACTGTAAGATGTACTGGGACAAGAACTCTAAAAATAAATCTGCCAGTCTTATTGGAGAGGAAGCTGCAATGCCTGCAAGCCAACAAAAATAACCATTTTTTCATTCTACTCACAGTTCAGGAAAAATATTAATGTTTGCCAAATTAAAAAAAAAAAAGACAAAACTGATGGGAACGGAAAATATTTTCATGCTGAAAGAGGATATTACAAACAATGGAGACTCAAAGTCAAATGTCTCTTTATCCTTTTTAAAGGGACTTTCTGAAATACAACACCCAATTTTTGCAAGAATGATGTAACCTTTAAACAATACTACTTCAAATACTTTGTCGTCCAACTTTCATATAATTATTTAACAAATTATGATTGAGCTGACCCACCCATGCCTACACATCTGACAATTTCTTCTGGCCTCCTGGCTTTAATTTTCAGTCCTTCTGGCAGTATTGAAAAATCCGAAAAACAGCTGAAAATCTCAGGCCTACTTTTATTTTAGAAGTTATTCCAGAAGTTCAGAATACAGAAGTTCAATGAAGAAACAACGTGCAGATAAGCAAGACTGATGATTCTCAGATTTAAGCCCAGAAAATGGGTAAAAAAAACCAAAAAAAAAACCCCAAAAAACAGCTTTTCCATGAGATCAGCCTAAATATACACCCTATGGCTGATCTAGACAGCACCTGGAAGTACCTGCAGAAGCATCAGTGGTTTGGGGTCACTAACGCTGTTCAGCTGGACAAGAGGAGGCTGAGGAGAGAGCTCACTGCACTCACAACTTCCTGTGAGGGAAAGAGGAGGGGCAGGCACTGATCTCTTCTTGCTGGTGACCAGTGACAGGACCAGAGGGAATGGCCTGAAGTTGGGTCAGGGGAGGTTTTAGATTGGATATTGGAAAAAGATTCCTCACCCAGAAGGTGGTTGGGCACTGGAAGAGGCTCCTCAGGGAAGTGGTCCCAGCACCAAGCCTGATTGAGCTCAGGAAGCATTTGGACAATGCTCTCAGGCACAGGGTGTGACTCTTGGGGATGGTGCAGGGCCAGGAGTTGAACTCAGTGTCCCCTGTGGTCCCTTCCACCTCCGCTTATTCTGTGATTCTGTATCAGCCATCATTCCTCTCCTCTAGCTGAGATGGTCTGAAAACCCCAACCATTCTGTATTGAAACATGGTAACAGCAACATGAATATTTTCCACACAAAGCAAGAGGAAAAGGAGGAGGGAATGTTTCAGCCTGAAAGACCAGGAGTCACCCAGCCTAAGACAGCAGTACACATTTTGAAATGCTTCCCAGTCAGAGGCACGTGCATGATAATCTGCAAAAGAGAGGAACAGCTGGCTCATTAATATGTTAGCCACACAGTGTTAGGATGAATCAATCCAGCTACAGCCTCAGAGGTCCCAACACATCTACAGAGAGGAAAAGCTTTGCTCTGCCCTCTTATAGTGGCTGACAAACTTCTATGCCACCTGCAGAATCAGTTACTCCAAAGCACGAAAAAATTTCTGGAGACCCTGGACTTTCAAATGAGAACATGCACTCATTTAAGAAATGCCAGTTGAAATCTACAGCAACCAAATGAAAACTTCAGTACTTATAGAAATTAATTTTTCATCTTGAAAGTAGGTTATGATAGAGTTATCTGAATAAGTTTACACATAAAGACATTACATCCCACTGTCCTACTTTACACATTGCTAAGTTTTGCAAGAGAGAAGACAACTAGAAAACTGAAGGAAGTAAAATTCTGTTGTGTTTTGGCAACTAGAAAGAAAGAATACAATTAGTCAATTATCATTATATCAGGTTCATGTTCTGGAAATCTGGATCCCTTACTAAGTCTTGATTCTTTCAGCATTGAAGGGATCAGCCAGAAAAGTGAAAAAACATTAAGTATTGGATTTAGAATTTCGTAGTTTGAATGCACACTCTTCAAACATACATTTAAAAATACTCAGCTGAGATGCTTTTGCTAGATAAATAAGAATCAGAAATAGACTTGGGCTGAGCAGATTAAACTGAATTCTTGTAGACTTCCCAGTAAATCCCCCCAAAATTTTAGGTGCAATTGTCTTGTATGCAATAAATACAGTTCTAGCATTCCTCAAATCTATATCAGTACTTCAGCCAAAAAAAAAAAAAGTAAGAACCACCATCTCTAATTCTTACAATAATCATATATCTTGTAAAGCATGTTTTATAATGTAAAGTATGTAGTATTCAGCACTACAATAAAATCAGAAAGGAATAATAGCTGATGCAGTTAATAATATCTACTGGAGCATTATTTCCTTAAGCTGCTCAAAATTCAAACAACTAGAATAAGTACTAATTTATAATAACTGAGTCACCACAGGATAGCCTGTGCCTTGTACTGAATCCAATAGCTCATATTCTGCAGCATCTTAATCTTGTAGTTGACATCCAATCCACTACTTCCCAAAAAGTTTTTAGCAAAAGTGTTAACATCTGAATTTGCAATAGAAAAATGAATCAACATATCACCTCTTGTCCTATGGATCTTCTAGGCTCCCACAAACTCATTTTTCTCTCTTTGAGAGGTCAACAACATTTGGCACTTCCCAGTGCAAGCACTAACTACAATGTTGGCCAGCAGTACCACACTCTTGGCTCAGGGAGAGCTTGTTCTTTACTTTGCATGCTCTAAGCCCACTACTGCCAGAAAATGTTCCAGTAAGAGAGGGAAAAAAAGTAACAAACACTCCTATCAAGCAGCATTTGACACTGGCTGCACCTAGTCTCAGTAATGGAACTTGGGCTGAAGGATCGTTCAAGCAGATCACATTCTATTGGATTATGAAATACTTTTTGTAAGAAACACCAAGTTAGTACTTTATTAGTATCTCAATTCTAGGTGATCTGAAACATTCTTTGAGTTGCATTCAGTGTGTGAAGTACCCAGTCTACCACTTCATTGCATGGACCAATCAATTCAAGTTAGGCCAGCACTTCTAGTTTGTCGAGACAAGACCATACTTCAGTTACTTTTTGTTTGTCTATAGATATATCCTGAGGTCAATTAAAATATTTTATTATTTTAAAAGGTCTTCTTGTATTTAACAACAAACATTCTTATCTTTTTTTCTAGCTGTCTAGAATAGTATCATAATTGTATAACATAGTTCAGTATTTTTGCAGATCTGGATCTCCTTTCAAATCCAGATGCCACTGGATATTCAGTGAACTGATTAATGTTTAGACAGTTATCCTGTGGGCAGATATTGACAGTATTTTATTACAGTGGTCTTTAAAACAGACTCATTTCATTTCACTATTACAAAAGGGTTTAAGATCCTGCTACAGACACATACCATCATCTGGTGTGATGGTGAACATTTAAGTTCCAAGAACAGCCTTAAAATGATCCTACTATGAGTTTTAAGAGAAAAATTGGTCTCTAACACCTTGGGTTTGGGACACTTTGGAGCTGTTTGAAAGCTTATTAAGCTGATATGGTTCAATGCAGATAAGATTTGATTTGTGATGTATCACAGAGGATAAAAAGGGGGGGAACTAGATCTAGCTAATTATTTTTTTATCCTATGGCCATCTAAAAATAAAATCCCTGGGGTTACAAGGCAAATAGTAGTTCCAGGAAAATACTCCAGGGCATACAAAGGATTCTTTTTAATTGTTCTATCTTCAAGGAAATCGCATGCTTACGACTCACACCTGATATAGCAAAACTGTATTTGGGACATAAAAGTGGATGTGACAATGTAATTTCCCAACCCTGAGAAAGCCATGAATTTTGGTTTTGCATAGAATCATGTAACAGCTTTGGTTGGAAGGGGCCTTAAAGATCATCTTTTTCCAACCCCCCTGCAGTGGGCAGGGACACTTTTCATGAGACAGCTGCTCAAAGCCCCGTCCAACCTGACTTCCAGGGATGGGGCATCCACAGTTTCTCTGGGCACTTTGAAAGCTTTGGAATTGTTCTGCTGTCTGCAACTTCACAGGACCTTCTTTGGCAGCAAAGGTGAGACAGCGAGCACAGATTCTGCATTGTTTCTCCTGCAGTTGGAATAGAGATGCAGTATGCCAAAAACGAGGCACAGTGGAAATCTTGATATTGCCAAAGAAACACATGAAACACCCATGTAGACTAGGCCAGGATGCAGCCCTTTCATGAATTTGCCCATGAAATGCCTCTGCCTTAACTTGCAATTAACTTCTTGCAGCACCAAAAACAGCATCAACTCTCTATGGGTTCCAGTAAGGCCAAGACCATGGAAAATTTCACTGCAGGACAGAGTTTGAAGATTTTTTTTTTTTAGTTTATGCAGATTCTAGCTGCTCTTGCCTTTCTGATCCGGTCACTTCTGACTACACAGCAGTGGGTTTTAAAAGCTGTTTTGACTCTAAAAAGATATATGGAGCCACTGGAAGTGCTGTGGAAGAAAAGAACAGATATGTAGGTAATACAGCTTTAAACAAGCAATGCAACTGAACACACATTTGTGAAATAGTGCTCCTTAAGTGGCTGCCTGTGATGCTGCCCCGAGATCACAGCATAAGATCAGAATCCACCTCTGACTCCTGGGCTCCGGGACTTGCTGCTTCCCGTGGGTTTGCCTTACTGTGTGGATAATTTGGGTGATTTGGGATGGCAGCTGTCACACACCTGCAGGAGAATGCTACCATCCATCCTACTCTTGGAGCAAGGACAGCTCCCTGCAGTCCTATTGCAAGAAATTTTTGGAACTTAGCAAACATCTCCCCGAAACCTGAAGATAACTTTATGGGCTGAAGACATTGCTTACAACTTGAATCAAAAATCATGACAAAAAGGTCATTTTTTGTGTGAGGAAAGGAAATTGTTCCATTGAAACTGCAGAAACATGCTATAGAACAACCTCTTAATGAGGAATTAAGTATCTACAATTCACAAAAGTTTGAGAATGTCTTAAAAAAAAAAAAAAACCAGAACAACCCTAGACGAAACTGCTCTATTTAAACAGGAAATAGAAACAAAAACTTAATCTCAAGAGAGAAGTAACTCATAATTATCTGACTGCCCAGCCTAGTTTGTGGTGTCCCAGCTGATGTTAACTGTATTCACTACAGCAAATACAGGTAGTTTTGCAAAACTGCAAGTCATAAACCAAATTCTGCTGTAGCCCTTCATCTATTCTACACAGCACCTGACTATATCTTGCAGAGGAGGAGCACTTTTATGAATCCTGTATATAAAAAATATTTTTCAGAAATTACTAAAATCTTGCAAAAGCCACACAAAAGATTTGGGCTAGGCCAGGATGTACCTCCTTAGTTAATTTGTCCAGTACAAGATGTTGCAGGTCAAGTTCTAACTTGTAATTAACTTCAGAGATTTGGAAGGATGAAGGGCAAAGAGAACACACTCTTACCTGCTGCCTGCCTAACACCCACAGCCAGATTAATTCTGACAGTGCTCACAGTTCAGCTACTTGCAGTGGACACCCACTGGGAGATAACAGAACAACCTCCCTAACAGCCATTTCCATCAACAGTGAAATCAGTGTTTACAGTGGTCAGCTACACATCTGTAGTTGGAAAAGGCATCCACAACAAACTGTGCAAACAGTTTCTTAATCACCAGCTTAATCACAGCAGTTACATCCCCAAGCTCGTAAGTGTAGGAATTAATGAGCAGTGTTCTACTTTGCTTGCAGTAATGAGGTTTTAATCTACTACTGAATCTTTTCTTTACTACAAGCAATGTCACCACAGTGTGAAATTGCTATTGACCACAGACACGCTCCTACGTCATCGCAAGCATCAGTTACAGGGCCATGGCCCAGGTCACGTGAAACAAGAGTTCTGTAAACAGACAGTGCAGAAGGAGATCAATCAGGCTTGTTTGGCAGGACTAAGACTTGGAAAAAAGCACATGCAGTGGTGATGAATCCAGCCAATTTCAAGTGTGGGAGAGCTTCACCTAAATTATCTCCTCCATCCTATTCTAACTTATGTCTGCACTACACAGCACTTGACCAGGACATGTGTGGCAATGAACAGTGCTTCTGTAAATGCTCTATACAGATGAAATAGTGTTAGACATCAGTATTTCAAAAGTTTGGAAGTTTGAATTGGATGACTATCTTACACATTTTCCAAATGCTGAGTGAAGAGCCAGGAAAAGGACAGCAAGCAAATATGATAAAACACAAGAAGCTTTAGGTTACAACTTCTACAGTAATTTGCTATGCAGTCAGATCTAACCCATAGAAAAAACCTGAGATACCTGAGAAATCCTCCTAGCAGTCTCCTGCCTGATTATCTCTTACAACCTGAAGAGAAAAAAAAAAAAAAAAAAAAGAGCAGCTATTTAACTGAGGAACATAAGTGCTTTTAATGCAGCGAATCAAGAACTGGAAGATGGTCATTGCTCACCACAGAGATGCTCTTTCCATTCTCTTTGTCTTCACAGATGATCTTCATCAGCATCCTAATGTCTCTGGCAGTTTTCCTACATGTAATGCAAGGTATGAAGGTATTTTGAACACCAGACATATTTACAGTAAAATCATCCTTACATGCACAAAAACAAATACTAGATTTGTAATCAGTGGTGAAGAAAGTTTAATGGAGAATGAGGTCACAGCCTATTTAATAAAGAATCAGATCCTGTTCATCTGGAGACAGACAAACATCCACAGACAACTGAACAGGTGAAAAAGACTAAAATCTGAGAAAGCACCAAATTCTCCAGACTTCATTGGCTGTGAATTACTCTTTTACATTTCAGCCAAGCAGTTTTCCTATTTGGGTGCAAATTGACCCATGGTCTCTGGCTGTGAAATGCACAATATTTGGAACTTGATGTCATATTTATTGTCCCAAACTTTTCCACCACTGGAAAATCATAAGCTAGCCCTGGCTTGAGGGACACACACTAGTAATCATTCAAGTCTTCAAGATTCCAAGAAATCTACCTCTCCATTCTGAAATGAAATATAGCTGACCATGATCTTCCAGAAGGAGAATTGCTCCAAGCCTTTTAGGCAAATTAGACCAAAATTTAAGGCCTAGCAAAAAACCCAAACCCAATAATTTATCTAGTAGCACTTCTAGTTTAACGAAGTTTTGGCTTTGAATTCTGCTCATGAAGAAAGACACTTTGAGTAAACAGACGATGTAGAGCATGAGACTATACTTCAACAATCAGCCTAAGTGCCTCCTCAGGTAGGCTTCAGCAATTGCATTCTACTGAACAGCAGAATGAACCTACCAGCAGGAATCCAGGGCCTTTCCTCAGTCCTGTTCTCATACCTTCACTCCAAGGAGAACACATGCTGAATCCCTCTGTTACCAAAATCCAGGGCTTTATGCACCTTCCCCTAATGGTGGAATTGTAGTATCCTCAGGAACTGACCAAACTTACTGAAGATAAAGACAGGCAAAGGCAGAATTTTCAGGACTGTTCTCCATAATGTACTGGAGGAATGAGGGTATGAATTAAACAAATATTTCCATTCTGATTATTTTTTTCCAAAAGGGTTTAAAAAGTGCTTATTTTATTTGTAGTAAATGCCCACTACCTCAGGGCAAACACTTAGGCAAATCTCCAGACTGTGCGGACACAAAACCCTTGCTACTAAAAATAAATCCAAGATTACCCCATAGCTTCAAGTGACACCTTTTTATTTTAGGCAAAAACAAAAAAAAAGGCCAAAAACATTCCGCTATTGCAGTTTGTAAAATTTTCACTGTTTTCAATAGAAACAGTTCACAAGTCAGAATGCAATATTCAAATAACATTGTGCAAAATTGTACTGGCATAACTACACATAGCAAAAAGACTAGTGTAAATCAAGAATTCCATTGAAATTAGTTGAGCTGCTCCAGTTTTACAACAGTGTACATCACCTCAGAATAGGCCCTTTTTTACAGAACATCCCTGGAATTCCTTCTTGCTTACAAAAATTGCTATACATGCAACAAGTAACCTATCAGTACAACATAAGCAAAAACATCTCCACAAGTTATCACAGTGTAACAGAGGAAAACATGTCAGCCAATTTCATACAAAGGCAAATCTAATGGCAGTTTTGAACATCCCTTGACTGCTACCCTCAAAAATTGCACATTTCAATAGAAGAAATAATTTAGAATGAAGCCAAGCTATGTTCTTAACCATCAGTACATTGACAATTAGGATTGTTTTCTTGTTTTAACTTAGTAGATTTTTCCAAAGAGAGTTGTTCCAAAAGTTTGTGTAATAAATGTTAATTTGCAGTGTTATCAGGCCAAGTCCTCTTCTGCTATTCAGAAAGACCTGTCAACACTACAGAAGTCTCTGTAGTCAAATACAAATCCCAATGAAGAACTATTAAACGAAGACCATACCTTAAGCATTTACTGATGACATGCAATGAAACCAAGCAAGCAGTAATGGGACTCCATTTCTGTTTGGAGCATTCAGAAAGAGACCGCTGCAGTTCAGCTGGGGTACAGGACTGGAATTTCACAGAACACTTCTGAGTAGTTAACATTCTCCCCCCACTTGAGGTGCAAAGTAACAGTTTCCAAATAACGCATCTAGGTCATTCTTTGTATGAACAAAACACTAAGAGTGGAACTCATTTTCAGAGATGCTGAATGCTCACAAACTCACATCAAGGAAATACACAGGGTACATCTTGAAGTGATTGGTAACTTTGTTTTCCTGTATACCCATATTCAGAAAAACAATTCTAAAAGAACTCTTTGATCATATAAAACCAATTGTTCCCCAGTGTTTTTCACCCCTCTAGGTTATGAAGGACTTACCTTCTATTGCCTTTCCTAAGAACAAACATTTTTGGTTTAACACATATCAACGTGGTTCAGGTCTAAGTCGTCTGATGAAGGGCACACAGCTGAAGTATGGAATTATATGGAGAAAGTACAGTCCTGATGTTCTCGAGTGTTTGGGTGCTTTTATTTCTTTTTGCAGGTTATATTAATCTCAAGAGGACAAGTCAGAACAACACACAAGCTTCTCTCTGGAGATGCATGGAAGTGTGCATCAGTTCTGGAAGAGAACAGCTCTGCAAGACTGTACATGGGAAAAAAAAATAATAAAAGGTTCTCAAAAATACCAGCTCTGTCTCCAACCACAAAAATTAAAGCGGCAGACCTGTGTGCATGCACACAATAAGTCAAATGGAAATCAAGATACCCAAGAATTCACCCTGCAGGAACGATCTCTGTAACTGCAAGTCTCTGGTGACTTTCTATGCTTCCTCCTTTGCCCTCTCAGCTTGGTGGAGGAGCTGTCAAGTACTCAGCAAGGAAACATTTAGCAAGGAAATATGGACATCACTGGCACTGAGTTTCTGTGAAGACATCAGTCAGCATTTTAGAGATGGCAGGGAGAGAGAACAGATAATACTTCAGCAGGGAATTACTGTGCTACCACTGAATTCTCTTAATAAGCAAGAAGAAGTTTGGCCTGAGGCAGAGGAAAGGTTAATGGATATGACTTTGTTTCCTTCTTCCCAAAAAATTCAATCTCAGTGTTTTTCAACAGTCTCAGACACTGAATTCCAGGAAATTGTATTTTAGAACAAATCAAAAAATAGCCCTGAGACTAAACATACTTTATAAGAGCTGCTATTGCTTTACGTAAATCAAACACAGCAATCATTTACTGCCACAGTAAGCAATATTTAATTTTCACTCCCTTTTTTGCTCACTTGGGATACATACCTGAAACCAAGAATTTCTTTCCAAGATATATGCACTTAAGCACTGTCTGTTACTTTACTAAGTATTTAAATGCTACAGGATTATGGCACCAAGCAAGGAAAGAATAGCTGATTCAGGTCAAACTTTACCAAAGGAGCCCTCTTCTCCTGTGCCTTGAGTTTTTGAAAAAAACAATTCTAATAATCACAACTGTCACCATGGACTTTGTTACAATTAACTCCTTCCTTGTGATTGAAGTAGAATTTACCACTGGAGTAACAGCATTTAGTATATCTCAAAATCAACTGCCAGTGTTATTGAACACAACCACCAGCCTTTAAGTGTGGCTAGAAGTGTAGTGCACCAAGAAAACAAGAATATCAAATGCATCAAGTTGCGCATAAAAACAGACCTTTACTTTTTCTTAAGCTACAAAGGAGGCAATCGGGGAACTGACTAGGTCTATGCATAGGTAGGATTTTAAGTAAGCCAAAAGAATTTGAACTCTTTCAGTAAAACTGTGCTTGTGTAATGCACAGGTCAGCTCCCTCCAAAAATGAACGTCCCACTCTATACATAAAAGAATTTTTAAAAAGCTCCGTGCACTCTCAAAGCTATTTGCAAATTGATTTAAATACTTCAGCTAACAGCTATGCTATGGCACAAGACAGCACATAAAAAAATTTAAGGCTAATTTTTGTCTGCACACATCAAAGCTGGTCTTAGAACAGGAGCTGTCATATTTTCTTAACTCTGAGTCTTTAGTGTGGATTTGTAATAAACTTGAGCTGCCACAGCAATAGTAGAGTTGTCCTGCATATAAAAAAGACTGAATGTTGTCCTGAATGCTGTTCTTTTATAAAAAGCAAAAACTTCACATGTTTACATTTGGTTTTTATCAGAGCAGCTCACTAATTTGTACAGTACATTGTCCAATAACATACAAGGTAAACTACCAGAGAGATACTCGAGTCCTACACAACAGGTGCAAAAGAAAGTCCTATAGTAAGAAAGCCCACGGCTGTTTGGGAGAGTCACAATGTGATGAAAACAAACATCAGAATGCATTTTGGTGAAGTCAGTTAAGTGTCAAGGCTGTAATAAAGGCTATTTGTTAACTTTAGCCCTTCTTAATGGTTCTTAACCATTCAGTTAAGATCTCCTAATAAAGCACGAGGCAGTTTGGCAACAGTGAAGTTCTTTACATGCTACTGTTACAGAAATAGAAAACAGACTTAAAAGCACTTCCTTCATCTGAATATGATCCGGATCAGTCACACCAAGTTTAAACGAACCTATCTAAAGCAGTAAATTTTAGACTTGAAATTGCACTGTAGTGTTTCAGAAGAAACAAATTAATATCCACAAAGCCTAGAAAAGAACTATCAGCTGGCAAAATTACACAAGTTTGATGCACAAATCTGCTTATTTTTAAAGCTCTGTTCCTCAACAACTCCAGGTGATTGACACTGTCCGTGCAAATCAAAGCTGTTACTTCAAATAATCCAGTCCATTTTCATGGGAAGATAGATAGGAAGCCAAATTATTCCTGTCTGCTAATTTAACAGGTGTAATACTTTCATACCTCCTGGTCCAATTTTAATTTACTGATTTTTTTTTTGCATAATATTTTTAAAATAGTATAAATAGAGAACTTGCACATTCTAGCATGATTTACACTTACTTGCTGAATGAAGTACACTGCAGTCAAAGTTACTAATACAGGACTTAAAGGAACAGCAAATATGCATCAAAATTATGATTATTATCTGCACACATACGCAGGGCTGTTTTCCCTAAATCAAAATGTTTGCAAGCAAATTCATCATACTAAGCACTGAACAAGACTGTTATATTTGCAGTATCATCTTTAAATAGTTGCCATTATGAGGAGACCTGAGAAAACAACTGATCCATGGAAACTATGACGATGGAAGTTGTGTATATGCAAGCCAGTGAGACTTGCTTGCATGTAACAGACCAATATTCAGACCCAGAGACTATCCACAATGACATTTACTTTGAAATTACTGAATCTAACTCTGTTAAAGAGGTACAAGATCAATTTGTTTTATAAGTGACTATGACACTGGTATTCAGGTCATTGGAGCTTTCTGCATATCTATAGTTGTATTAACTCAAACCCAAGTAATGCATTCCAGGAACACATGAGAAACCTCAGTGAAGTTCCTGAATAGTTTCTGTTTGCAGTTGCCATCCCCCCTGCCTCCCCATTTTTGCCTTTCATTGTAATTTCAAAGCAACCATTAACTGCGACATTATCAGGACAAACCAAGTATCAAAAAATCTTGTTTTACATGCCAGCCTAAGCTGCTAGTCAAAAAGAGAGAACACATCTGCTGCTGTAAACTTCTGCATAACAGATATCATGCCTGACAAACCATCACCTTCAACGGACACACAAACACCACTATGACAAAAGGGAGGAAACCATGCACAGGTATTTCGGTATTATGTGGCCAGGGTGTATAATACAGTGATGAATCAGAGCAAATTTGTACCAAGAGTGATTAATGATTCAGGCTGACTCATAAGGATCTAAGCAAGCCTGTAAGAGCCAAGTATTTTCTGGAAGAAAGAATACTGAGTAAGAGTATAATAGGTTTTTTCCCTACATCTGCACAAAAATTCTATGGACAAATGGAACAATAGCAGGGCAAGTGCTTTAAAAAGCAATTTTCCAGCCAATAAACCAACACTAGTAGGAATTCTGTGAAGGAAGGAATTTTAAGAATGTGACTTACCAGAAGCACAAATTTTTGATATCAAAAAATGTACACAATACACTAACACTGTTTTTGCATACTCTTCTTTTTAAAAGTTTCAAACGTATTAATTTGTTTTGCTTTGTTTAGGTCTGAGGCTGTTCAGCAAGGTCACATAATTTGAGACTGCTGCAATAGTTCAGCAATCCTTTGGTCCCATCAGCTGTAAGCCAGCCAAGTATAAAAAATCCTTCCCTACCAAAGGGAAAAAAAAAAAGGGTAGGGGGATCATCACCAGGAAACACCATCTGCTACAAACCAGAAAGGCAAAATTTTGTTACAAAATACACATTTTCATACAAAAGACATCTTGCAAAACCATCTGATTGCCCCTCCCTCTGCAGATTACAATGGTAAATGGGATCAGCTGGCTGGTCTTGAGACTTGTTTTAGTGGGGAAAAAAAAGTCAAGAGGACACACACCATCACAACAACTGGTCCTTTAAATGGGAAAGGATTATGATAGTCTTTGTTTTCACCAGTGTTTAAAAAAAGCAGAAGAGAAACAGAACCAGAGTCTTCAAAAGCTGAAAGTACAACAGCATATCAGCTGCTGCATCCTCCTGAACTTCTCAATGTGCTACAAACTGTCAATTATACAAACAGTTTTGATTATGGCAGGGCCATAAATTGTTAAAACAATGTGTGTGTGTGGTTAGAAACGTCCGGTCAACTGGTTCCATTTTTTCCCAGTAGTTGCCCAGAAAAATGTCAAGACAATCTAAATTATTCTTCAGCTTCCTCAATACATCCTGACTGCTGGAGTAGAGAGGTCTGTGGCATTACTGTACTTGTTCCACGAGAGATCCTGTCTTGATCTGTGCTTGTAGTCAAGGAGGCCATAGAAATGGGCTGTAACAAACCAGGCGTCATGCTGGAGGAGACAGTCAGGCTGTGTGTAGTGCCCTTAAGTGTGAGATCCTGTGTGGGAAGAAGTGGCTTGAGGATGCTGACAAGACAGAAAGCAGAGCCACTTTTCGGAATGAAATTCACTTTGTTCTTGTCAGGGCAATAGAAGGCTGGAATTTCGTGCAATGGCTTTGGCCTAGAAATAAAATACACACAGTTTTATGGAACAATCAAATTCTGACAATGGCAGGGATGTATTGCTGAACACATCATCAGAAACAAGTGGAGGTTTCAATGTGAAGTATTTCAGCTACTCAATAATGCCTTAATGATACTAACAGCACACAGCAAATGACAAGATGGTTTAAACCACTTGTTTAAACGTGCTACTAACAGCATGCTCTTAGGGCAGGCTGTTTCCAAACCTAAGCTGGTTTCCAAACCAACTTCATGCTTGATCACAAACCCTGTCCAAGAATTAACACATTCATTATATGACAAAGTATTTTCAATCATGTTCTCCAGAAACTTTCACAACTCAACCAGTTCTGCCCCACATACAGACACTATTCATACAGCAAACCCTGTGAAAGAAAGCTGGCATAGCAATGATCCTAATACTGCATATCTCAAAGGAGTTCATAATCATCTGGGGATCCCCTTTTCTATACTTTTGCCTTCTTTGCATGTTCACATGAGTGTGCTCTGACTCCCTGCAGAAGATGACCCAAATCTTACTAAAAAACTCAATGCAGAGAGTAAAATGCAGTTTTCCTGATCAAGTACCTATAATCTGGGAAGGAAGCATGGAACACAAAATTAGATCCTGACTTGCAGTTTTGCCATCTCAGCACAGAACTCAGCCCAAGACATGCTTTAAGAAAAACAGAGCTGGAATGGAAATCATGGATAGCTTAGGAATGCCTTCTGTGTTTTAACACTGCAATGTAAATCTACTTACAGTAGCTAAAGTCTACTTCAAGACAGAACTATAGAAATCTGCTTTAAATTCTCTCTTTACTGCTTGAAAATAGCCACCAGAAGTTTTTATTCACTTTTTGTTGTTGCCAGCATTGTCCTTTAGCCTATAACCTCTCCCTCCCTTTCTTGTGTTTCTAAAAGAGCCATGTTCACTTCTGTCTTTGCTTTACTAAGCCAAACAAGCCAATCTTTCAGTATATTTTTGTAGAGATACTTTATTATGAAAAGAAATCCTGCTCATAAGATAGGATACATTTCCATGCTAGCTGATTCTCCCCAGTGTCCAGAAAATTCAACCCCACTTGTAAATTTCCTTCCCAAATGAAAATCCTGTATAGGATTTTCAAATAGAAATTACATTAAACAAAGGTTGAGCTTTAAATAGTTATACTCATGTATTCCACATACACATGGAATTCAAGTAACAGATGTGAAAAGATCTTTTTTCATCAGACTGCAGTGTCTGAGGACTGCTATAGCTATGTAGAAACTTCTGCAGAAGCCTGTTTCACTCTACAGCAGAGCAGTCCTACAGTTACGCACAGAGGACTTCCAAAAAGAAAGGCAAACGTGAGTTCAACTGCAATAGAGTATGTTCCTGTAGCAAGTGAATATTAACTATCTGTCAGTGACATAGTTTACAATACAATACAGACAGGTAACTTCAGTTACTGTAACCCTTCCCACATTGCCATGGGACAGGCTGTAGAGACCTCTCAAAACCCATTTGCACAGGTCAGCCAAGCTCATTTCCTTTTAAACTAACATTTATACTAGATGGCATTCTTGAGATAATATAAGAGAATTGTAACCTATCTATACTCCTTGTATACTCCATGTGACAGGATGGAATTTTTAACTGTAGGTTAAGATTCTAGTGTACAAGTGACATAAGGGTATAAAAACTACTCTGAAATAATAATAAAACGTAACCTCCTAGAATATTCCCAAATCACAAAAGTTGGCTTTTCCAGAACAATCAAAGCATCAAATACTCAGCGTCAAGTTCACTCCTCTGTCACTAGAAGTTTCACAACTACATTGATTTAGCTGAAAAGAATATGGTCTTCAGAGTCTAGATTACTGGATGTGCCTGTCAAGCTGTGACATACATTAGCTGATGTTACAGCCTGTTATTACCTCTCCCCTTATCTGATTATTTGAGTTCTTCTCCCACTATCTGCCAGGTAAGAGACTCCTCTCAAATTATGCTGGTTGTTAAAAAACATAACTCAAGATTTTAACACTAAAATTCAGCAGTAAAATATATACAGATATGCTAATATATAGTCACCCCAAAAAACAGAGATCAGGTTGTTAGCACAGCTTTATCAAGTGGACTAATAACTTCTGTCTGACACAAAAATCAATAAAGCAATAATTAATCTGATTCTTAGATGTTATTTCTTATGTAGCAAAAATCAACTTACAAGTTTTCCTCAAAGACTTTCACCTTTTCACAGCCCTCAGGAGGTTCACGCTTGAACATGTAGCTGTTGTTGGGTTTTGGCGAGGTAGCGTATTTTGGCAAGGGAGAATTATTCCCATTTTCTGCAGGAACAGAGTTGCTCATTATATAAATGTGACATACTATAAAAAAACACAACAGCTACCTCTAAATGCCCCCTGAATTTAAAGCCACTTCATTACCAATGTTATGAAATTCAGAAACATTTTCATTTGCCTTCAAAGCCTTCATTTGCAAATAAGCTTTCTTATCTCCATTTCTTTCCTTCTTTGTGTTTCTTCTTATAACATTTCAGGCTCCTCTGCAATATCTGATCATTCCTGGACATTTTCAGTTTTTAACTGCAAACCTAAATCTGTGGTTCTGTACTGTCACCATCTACCCTAAAGAAATGGGCAGAAGCCATATTCTTTAAAAAACAGAACAGGTTTATGTTGAATTATAAAACTCTCCTAGGATCTCTGAAAAGATTCCAGATGAAAAAAGAAAAATTAAATAAACCCTAAACACTTAAACTTTTATGGGTATGTCTATGAAATGCTATAAGGTGGCAGATTTTGGCCAAGATCATAAGCAATACCCAACATAAGCAACAGGACTACTGTGCTGTTTCACCTGATACATTCTTGCCTCTTCAACCTGCTTAAAATACTCAAATAATCTATTATTTTTAAAAAAAAGCTTTTCGAGAAGCACATTCCTCAGTCACATCTATCCAGCTTTAATTAATATGTGCACACACATATGGACCATTTGGAGCAATTTGGAAAAAAACTGATCATGTACAAAAAAAACATACAAAAAAGCCCACATTCTACCATTTCTCCATGGATGCAGGGAACAAACCCTCTCTTTTACCGATGTAGTTATGCACATCGCTCAAGTTCAGTGTTGTTGAACTTCTAAAGTGACACAGTACCTTTATCTCTGGAATCACCAAGCAGATCATCTGCAGAACACGGGCTTTCCTCACTGCCTTCATTACAGATGGTGAGAAAGGAGCTTGGAGACACAGACTGGGAGCGGCTGCTGTTGTTGCTGCCCTTGTCTGCTCCACCTGGGGTTTGGGTGTCAATGCTGCGGGTGCTGCTGCTGCGCTGCACCAGCGGAGGTGGGGCACGGTGCCCGTCTGGAATATCTTGAGGCTGTTAAAATTAAAGGTATCAGACAGCTGCTCTTGTCTAGAGAGAATTGCTTTAAATCCAGTAATGGTGAAGGTCTTTTTGGGTTTCATAAAACCATTTGAGGAAGAAAACTTTCTTTGTTACATGCAACTTCAAAAGAAGCTAAAATGTCAGGTTCAGAAACTAAGGATAACAATTTCTAAAATTTCTCATCATCACAGAACTCCTGAGGCTGGAAGGAACCTCTTGAGATTATCAAGTTTAACATCTCTGCTCAAGCAGACTCAGGTAGAGCAGTGTATCCAGGACTCTGTCAAGTTTTTAATATCTCCACAGACAATGATTCCACAACATTTCTGGGCAACTTGCTCTGGGCTCTACACACCCTCACACATTTGAAAAAAAAAACCAAAAAAAACCAACCAACAAAACCCTAACATTTTTAAATTTATGCCCACTGCTCCTTTCCCCATCACTAGGCACTACTGAAAAGAGACCAGCTCCCTCCATTTCTGCACATGAGATGTTTATGCACATTGATAAGATCCCTAGAGCTGTCTCTCCTCAAGGCTGAACACTCCCATCTCTCTCAGCTTCTCTTAATATCAAAGACAAAGACATTCTGGTTCCTTAATCATCTTCACAGTCTGTATTTCTGATACCTTATTACTAAATTCACCTCTAAAAACCATTAAAATAAAATGAACATTAAAAATGGGCAAATTATGGTTCACCTAGCATGGGGATACTTCAGCATGGGCAAAAAAAAGTTACTATAAAAACTCTCAAAACAGACATTTTGCTTTTCCCTGTTTTACTGAGATTTCTTATTTAGAGGAAAAGGTTCAGATTCAAGCTTTAACTCTTTAGTTCCTTTTGCATTCCAAGAGTCTTTTCAGCTTAACCATATTAAAGAAAATAATAAATAAAAATATAAATAAAATTAATTCCAGACAAATTCAATTTAAAAATGGTGCAAAATAAAGTTTATGGTCTCAAAGCAAAACAAAAATAATTATATAGAGCAAACATGGTGGCAGATACATACAACAAGTTGCTCCTCTTTGTCTCCTGTCTCCTTAATTATTATCTCAATCTCTTGATTCAGTCCTTCAACACTGTTTCGGAACCGTGACCCCGTTGATTTGGTAATAGGTATCACAGGAACGAGAGCACTCTTTGGGATGTGAGCCTAAAGAACCAGAGACAATAAGAAAACAATGTAGATTTATATACAAAACAAAGTTACTATTTCTACCCAAAAGTGACCCTTGAAACAGAACACATCTACACTTGAGTATCAAGGATTTACATGAAACCATAGTGATTGTGTTCAAATGGATGCTTGAACTGAAGGCAGACATCCTGAATTTCCAATCCAAATTCTAGCAGGAAAAGCTACATAACCCAGTCTCCAAATCTCCCTTGATATGGTCTACCTCTAGCTTGACATAGCTTTGCAAGTGAAAATGAAACAGTAAACACTTAAATGTAAGTAATTTTGAAGCCTTTAAAAGACATTCGCATTTCTCCTAAAGTGAGCTATACACCACAATGTCAAATCACTCATTGTTGGATGGTAACCACATTAAAATGATATTTTAATGGAAATTTGTGGCCATCTGCAATAACATGACACACACAGAAGGAAAACTGTTCCACAAATGCAAGACTGCTCTAGGTTAAAAATTAAGACCAATGTATTAACTGTATTAAGACAGAATAAAGCATTGACAAAACAACTCAGGGAGACTTCCACATAAAGAATAAAATCCCAAACCCAAATGTTAATACTTAGTTGCTTCAGAAGGAACATGAACAGTTTAAAAACCAGTGTTTCAAAATATACACAAAAACTTCATTCTCAGAAAATACATTACTGAAATTTCTCAGAGCTCCCTTTGGCACACCACAACTTCTTGAGATTTCCCAGTCTCTCCATTAGCATCTGCCCTCCTGTTAAAAAAGTCTCTCTGCCAGAATATTAGAAGATTCTGTACTCATTAAGCAGTGGTGTACTACAGGTAGTAAGTAATGTAATACTTTCTGCAAACATTTAGCTCAACTCCAAGAACAGCACAACACACTGAAGTCACAGTAGAATTCCCATGTAAAATTCCTGGACTCTGTGGCCTAGTGTGCTATGATTGAGAGCAACTCCTCTAATGAATTAAGGACCAATATTATCTGGTCTTCAAAGTCTATTCTTGTGAGGGGGTTTTACTTTAATTTTTCCTTTAAGTAATAAGACTACATCGACAGACACCGAAGCATTTTAATTTCCTGTGTACATTCTCAAAAACCACACAAAGCCTGTCTGGCAGAAAATCTACCTCAGAAAAATAATGTACACAAAACATTTTAAGCAGAGATCATAATGGAGACTTCTTGTCACAATCACAAATCTCTACAACAGCAGAACTCATGAATTATATTGGTTCTGCTTTCCTGAAACACTAGGTTAGCCATAAAAAAAACCCAAAACCAAACATCTTAAAAAAGACTTGCACAAGAACTACAAAAGCTTCTGTTCAGGAAATGCTTGTCACTCTGTTTCTGTCAACAAAAATGAGACAGTCTCATAATGGCCAAACTTGTAAAGCGTTTCTAAAGTCTTGCCTGAAGATGAAAAAAAAACACTGGAGAAGAGACAAAAAAGTCTGAGAAAGCAACCATGCTAATTCAGTTCCAAGCAAGGCCTTGGATCAACAATCCAGTAAACTAATACAGGTTAATATTCAGTTACAATATAGATACATCAGCACAAGTTCAGGCATTCTTAGGACAAACCGAGCTTGTTAAAAAGTAGAACACAAGTACACTTTAAGATTTCAGCAGCCATTAGCAAAATGTGGGAATTCTTCACCTTTAAATATGACTGCCTACCACAAAAATTCTTAGGTTCATGCTACTATTTGAAGAACTCAAAGTAGATTCAGTAGAGTTCAACATAGTCCAGTACAGCATGTTTCACTTCCAAGAAAAATAATGTTCTGTACCTGACTGAGGATGATTTCTTAGCCCAGGGTGCTAGAGTGTGGAAAAGGAAGGAGGTATCGTGACATGGGTGGAACAATCAGCCTCAAAACAAGAAACTTTATTACAAATACTGACTTCACAGAGGTCTACATGGACATGCAGGAATAGGCTACCAGCTCTGGACTACTCATCTGAATACCCAGGAATGCTCACAAGGAGGCAAGGTGCCAAGCACAGGATAATAATGACTGTGCTCACACAGTAACACATTGGCACAGAGTTTTCAGTTCTGAGACTTACAGGTATGGCATACACTCATGAGGTAGGAAAAAGGGGTGATGACAAATCTAAATTGCTCACAGGCATTTCAGGAAATCGCTCTAAGCTCTTCCAATTTTTCACAAGTAACAAAACTCTAAACAGAATCCCAGGACTCGTGATGCTTTTACATTAAGCCACCTCTAGGTTGAATGTATCATGGTAATTCTACTCAAAAAATGAAACGTTCCACCTAGTGAGCTGGTAAGAGTGACACCAAAAAACCCAAGCCCCCAACACTGTGAGCTGCATGCAGTTATCACAAGATCAATCAATTGGTCAGACATTGGGGACACAGGGTTGCTAGGAAAATGAAAGGAGCAGGGGCCTTGATGGTTCAGAGCGCCAAGTAAAAATGTAATACCAGCCAAGCGCACTCAGGAAAAAACCATTATGTTGGAAAAAAATAATCCATTTATTCTTCCATCTGGTTTCAGTTCTGGCCTTAATTCTAGTTTCTTCCTTATACCAACACTGAGAATATAAAAAGATCCCATTGTTTTGACTCCTGTTCACAGATTTAGTACCACGCAATTAACTCAAAATGTTCTCAGAAGCATCCCGAGATCACCTGAGTAGGCTATGACCTTTCTGCAAACTCCTCTTCCAGTTAAAGAGAGACAGGAAGGAACATTTCCTGAATAATGAAGAAACCACACAAACAAAAAACCAATCATTTGTTTTGAAAAAAAAATGTAGTCAACAGCAAGGACTTGATCCTCCCCAACTATTTCCTGATTGTGAGCAGAGGGTCAGGAACAGCTAACAAGCTTATTCTATAGAGGTTGTGTGGTTTTCTTTCTTCACACAAAAAATCATATTAGAAAGAAGCACAAATAAACAACCAATCAGAAGCTTAGCTAGCAAGAACCACTAAAAATTTTGCTGTAATTCAAGAATTGCAGTAAAGTTTAAGTAGAGAAGAAAAGAGGAAATAAATCCACTAAAATTTCTTCTTTTTACTAGAAGAGAATGCCATTTTCCAAATGCTAAACAGAGTTTACCTGGTCTCTGTAAAGGAACTACTGACACAATTTCCTAACACTTTTTCTCACCTTGTCAGGAATCCAACTCCTTGAGCTCAGAAATCTTTACATGACCCTTTAGTGTCAACAAACACAAAAGTTTCTTTCAAGCTAGGAATGTAAAAAATAATTTCTAAATATTCTAATTACTAAATTCTGGTTTCCACACAGTCCTTCCCACAAATCCTGAAGGAACAGAGCTGCTGCCAAAAATTCTAGTTTAGCAGTTCTCAAAAAAAGAATGAGAAGACACAGGAACTTTGCCCTTGATGACTAGAGTTACAGATTTTCACTGAGCTAAAAAACAGCTGCTAAATGCCATTAATCTAAACGCTTCACTTACTCTTTGAATCCTTCTTTAACTTCTTCCCTTCGCAAGTAGCTTGACACAGCTGGCACAAAATTCACCAAGAAAAACAATGTTTTGTTTTTTAACACAGTCCTGGAAAGGCTGCTTTGCTTCAATTTATATTTTATAGTTTGTTTCACAAGCCCTAAACCTAATTATCCATTGCACAATATTTTATTCATGTACTGTAAGATTTGGCAGAATGTAAAGACATCCATACCAGAAACAAAATAATAAAACGATTATGTTTTAAAAGTTATATACATAATTAGGGGAGGTATTTTTCAGAATAGCAGCATTGTTGTTCGCTTTTGAAATTAAAACTCACTAAGATCATCTGTGCTAGAGTGGCAATACCTTAGTATTCAGAAACCCACAGGTTTGTAGAATGCCAAGCAAGCCTATTAAAATGCATGTAATTCTCTAGTGTACTAAAGGGCCCACATCAAAAGTCCTTCAGTATACTTTTTGGTTGAAAATGTCCTCAAGTTCTACAAATTCAGAAAAAAACACCTTAATCAAGTATGTTGATCTGTATTTTCTTTTGGTTTGGTTTTTTTAACCAAAAACATTTTGTATATTGATTTTCATGAACTTTCTCAAAACCCCCTGGAAAGGGATTGGGTCAGTTGTTGGGCTGTTCTGACTTGTGCAGTCAGTAAAGTCAGCAGCACAGTACACTGTACCCACACTTCAGTAATTCCTAAATTGTTATGTCAAAAAATGTAATTCTAAAAAAAATCCTAAATATTTTCAGTAGCAGAGAATTCAAACTACCAACAAACTGAATTCAAGAGGCACACAAATACTGAAAAGCCATGGCTGCTAACTAAATGTCCTAGTAGGGATAAGAAGTTAGGGTCTGAGACAAAAAGTGCTCATGACTTTTATACAAAGTAGCAGTTAACAACAGCAGAGTAGAAGAAACTCAGAACACTCTATTTTCTTATTTTCATTCTTGAAGTAGAACACATTCACTCAGACACCTGACTTTGAAAGAAAGAATGAAAGAACCTGACCTAAATTATTTCCAGAAGGACAGAATGACAAAAATGAAAATTATGATATTTGTTGGAACAATTAATGGCATTTCAGGAGTAATTGGGAATGTAATTAGATTTTCAGAGAAGTTTCACAGCTGAACTACTTTCTCAATTCACAACATTGACAGTTTCCTAGTTTCTTTCAACTACATTGCCTTGCCAAGGCTGTTGTGAGGGATTTGTTCTTTTTGTAACTGTTAAAAAAATTGTGTGTATCAAATGTACATTCATGAGATATCAGTAGGGAGAGAAAAAAAGCTTTCCTTCTGAAAACAATCACCAAACTTTTCTATTGGTTTTCCTAAAGTTACTCAACAAAAACACACTTGAAAAATGATCTGTGTTTTTGAAAGCCTATAATTTTTTTACGCCTGCTATCAATTGAGCCAAAAATATTACACCTCTGTCAACCTGACCCCATTAGAAGCCTTTAAATAAAACTGAAACTGCACACAGAACATGTGGCGGCCTAGCCGTCACAATTTTTGTAGAAGGCGTTATTACTTTAAGTCTCAAGGCAGCATAAATGGGAAAAAAAAGACAAAATCTTAAAAAGGCTGAATGAAGTTATGAAGTGTGCAAACACTTAAATAATCTCATGGAATAGCCTTTTGCCAGGTAAGCTCTATAAATCTCATCACAGTATTAGATGAGTGTTTGGCAAGACAACAAAATGCACTCAGAAAAGCTACCTTTTATTTGACTACACAGTTTTACCAGCAGTTTGCTCCATGCCATACTCTAGGTGCAAAGTCATAACTGTCACAGCAACATGTAATGAAGAAGATGGTCTGTAGTTTTAGATTTAACATCCTTTTGTGGAACCTGCAGAATGCACTTTTAAAACCTTGCTTCAAGGACATCTTTAACTACCTGAAATTATTTGAAAGTGGGAGTTCAAAGCCAGCTCACCCAAGTAACAAAAAGATCTGGGCTCCCATTCACTCAAGCAGCCAAAAGAAAGAGCTCTATTTCACATAATTCACCTATAGCTACAACATATTGAGCAGTCTGTGATATTTCTAAGTTCCCTCTAAGACAAATCACAACCTTGAAAGGACCTGAAAGTAGTATTAGCTACCCAATACAGGCAAAAAGCACCCAGCCTTACCTGACTGTGGTTAATGGCTGCATGGTTGCCATGAAAAGGGGACTGCCTTTCCTTGTCCCGATGATGCCTGCTGCTGTGTTTGCTTCTCTGCAGCTGTTGACGCAATTTTGCAATCTAACAAAGGAAAAGTTCATGTCAGATTTCAACAGGTGTATTCAGGTGCACAGGTAATTTCGCCCATTTATTCTATCACTTAAGCTAAAATTATTTACTATCATAACATTCATAATTACTGCCAGCACTAGATTACACTCAAGTTCTTGCAAACCTAGTATGCTAGCTAGCAGTTCAGCTGATGCTCAGAAGACACCTCTAGAGGTTTAGTGAAAGAACTTGAAACACATACAATTTGAAAGTAGTGAGGTCACGGCTGTTATTTCCCTCTTTGATAAAAGAATGTCACTTGCATTTAACATTTTCTTTCCCACACATTCAGATTGAAAATATTAATTGACCTGCATTTTTATATTAAATCAACAGCAAATGAAAAGCAATTTCATATTGTTTACCAAGTCCACCATCTGTATAATTACACAAGTAGTAAAATAATCGTGCCTTCCTGAAGCATCATGGTAACGGTGCGTATCAAAAAAACATTTAATCCAAAGTTCTCAAGTAATTTCTGACCTCCTTGAGCTGTTCATTGCTGCCCCATGATGATGAACGTTTGTGTGAGCTTCTCTTCTTTTCTAAATATTCTTCAGCCCAGGCACTTTCTGTCTGTAGGAAGAAGATTACAGGACTAATTAAAAAAGGTAATTGCTACTTTCTGGCAGAATATTTTGAGACAAATTAGAAAAGAGAACATTTAAGATATGCTAGATTCAGAACTGAAAATGAACAGTAACTAACTAGAAGCCTCTCTCACAAGTAAAGTATGAAAAAGCAGAGTGAAACTATATAAATAAAAACCCCAAACCCACAACTTTCAGACCTAGTGTAATATAGGGATGTGCTAGTTTCCCTTCCAAATGACTGAGCATAAGGCAGTACTCACAGCCAGATGTACCACAGACTGCTACAGAGCTCTCAAGAACCACTGTGAGGGTGCTGAACTGGGGGAGATGGTGTATTTCATTTCCTGCACAGATGCTGACCTTGTTATTTCTGAAGCATTAGCAAGGGTGGCTTGGTGTAGAGTGCTGGGAAAGCCTGCACCAGCACAGCTTCAAAATCACAGTCTTGCTCTCAAGAATGAGAAAAAGGAGAACTATTGCAAAGCAGTGAATAAATTTATTAATGCCTCAAAGGATTCCATTCCAGGTTCACAGATAATACTAAGCTAGTTTCACTGAACCAACAGAGTCATTAGTGTTTAATAAAAAAAAATCTCACAAACATATTGTGGTGAAAGAGTTTTGAGAAATGCAAGGTATCATTAAGACACACTGTATCTCACATAAGAAAATGCACAGGCAAGCCTGTGACAATACTGCATGCTTTATGGGCAGTTTGTATTCCCACCTAGCCATCTCCAAGAATGTCCTCAAACACAGTGAACTGTGAAGGCTCTAAGAAGACAGACAGTAGCATCTATCAGGAATCTCTGAGCAGTCACAGGAAGTAAGGGGAAGAACCTAATGAAGCAAGGCAAAGAATTTCTGGAAGCATTTTACACACTGAAAGAGACAGCAAATTCCTTGAAATTCACTCTTGCTACCAAGCAGTTCTTAGCACACAGTGGTGATCTAGCTAACCTCATTTTCTGGATATCTCACTTTCTTCTATAGAGAACTGTGATTGTCTCAAAGTCTTCACATCTACAGTGTGCCATGGTTGCTCTTACACATGAAACTAACAGCTTGCAGAAGCCACATGCTGACCTTTCCCAGCCCAGCTGCACTTGTATCAGAAGCTCAAGTCTTTGTGGTATTAATCCCTATTTTGCAGGGAATATGGAGCCCTAACTCCAAATATACAGGTTGTAACCCCACCAGTTTCAGTTACAGACACAAGTTTCATATAAATGAAATCTCCATTATCAGTACTTTTTAATCTTCATAATTCCAAATCAAAATCTAACTAGGACAAATCTGAATAAGAAAGTTAATAGGGTTGCTTTGAAATTCCTATTTCATAGCAAAATCAGAATCCATTACAATCTGTTTTTCAAGAAAAGCACTCACTGATCTTTATCATAAAATAGAATAATTGATAACCCTCATTCCCAAGTACCAATTTTTGTCTAATCAATTCTCAAATGTCAGTCAGAAGTATCATCCTATCCTCTAACTCCTGGAACAGTAAGCTTTAGCTACTAATTCTAGCTTCCCAACTCAGCACAACCATTACACTTGCCTACAGGAGAATAATTAACACTCTAATTAGTCTTTGCCTTTAATTTATATTCAAGACTTTGACTCAAGATTCAAGAATTATTTAATAAATTAATATCTGATTCATTTTAAAGCATTAAAGTTGCTTTGATGCTCATCCTCAAAACAAATAGTTAGAAATCTTTTCAGATGCAACTATAGGAAACCTGTACATCAAAACAGAAATGCAATACTATTTTAGCAGTCTTCTCCTATTTATTCCCCAAATTTTGATTGCAATATTTATTATCAAGAAATTGATAAATCTCACTTTGCCTATTGGTTATTTGGTCTTTCTCTGGTTTCTTAAAGTACTACTACTTGATTATTAGTTGTTACCATGCACAACATCCTCCCCACTTTCTAGAATTACAAAGAAATTAGTTTAAGGCTGAATTTATTACAGACAGTAGAATGCATCAGAAAAAAAAGGCTTAAGAGGCAAAAACTTTCCAGTCAAAATGAATTCTTTAAGAATTAAAAAAAATACAAAGTAATTGTCTCATTTTAATTTATAAGACTAACATGTTTCATTCAAAGCAAAAAAGATGAGATTATTAACACCTGTTTTATGAGCACTTAATAAGTGCAGGTATGAATTCTAGCTAGACCCTTGGATGCTCAGTAATACACCTATTCATCATCCAACAACTATTCTTCACATACACAATTCAGTCTAGTTTTATAGACAGGTTTCATTAAAATCCTCAGTTGCAGGAGGAGTCTGACAGAGAGACAGTCTCTGCATGACCTGGGGTCCCTTACACAGCTCTCAGCCATGACCCATGGGCATCTCTAGAAAGGCCTGCAAGCTGCAGTGTGCCACTAAATGCTGTCTCTTCCCAGTCTGCTTCCTGAATGACTCTGCTCCCTGGGCCATAACTCCACACAATCAAGATACCCTGCTTACTCAACTTGAAAGCCTTTTATAACATTGGCAATTAAATTCCTGTTCTCGGAATCAGAACACATTCATTTCTTGTCAGACTTTGTGAAATCTGAAGTTACACACACTGGAACCAGAGTATCTCACCAGTGAAGCTTCATCCAAATACGACATTTTCAGAAGAGCTGAACAGTACAAATGGGCAGCCTGTATTATCTTGGGAAACTAACCATTGTAAAGTCACATTTTAAACTTGTCCCTAGCTCCACTGGCTGCTCTCAGGAAGGTTAAAAGCAGTAATACCTCATCAACATCAGCTTTGGACATACAGATGTATGTCTGTAGCCCTAAACTTTGCACCTCCTAATTTAGAATTTATCACACCAGTAGAAACAGATCATTCTAGTTCTCTCAGAAATACACTGCCATAAATCACCACTAAATGTACTCATTCTGCAGAAATACCTAATGCCCTTTACAGTCTTCCCATTAACCTTTCAAATACATTTCCTCTACAAAAGCCCCACTACCACAGCAGTTAGATGTGTCAGAAATGGAAGAAAAAGCCAAAAGCAAAACGCAAGCCAAAAAGGATGATATCTGGCAAATACAGATTATAAAAGCTCAACCATGATTCAGAATATATCAAAACTAACCTGAATGAGATCAACTGAACATAGCAAACACTTTGGCAGCAGTACAGAAATAGAATTATTTTGTAAAAAGTATTATTCTAAGGAATCAAATAAGAAAATTAATTGTTAGGACACCCATACAGGTTTAGTTCTGCCCTTTAATGATGCCTTTTAATAGCTAGGCACAAACAGCCACTCATATCTTATATCACATACCTTTCTTCATTCTCCTCCTCTTACTTCAATTTACTTACTTTTTTCACCCTGTCTTCTAACCATTTTTCTAATTCGTTTTCCTGCACAGAAAACTTGTTTTCCTCAAGTCCTTTCTTCTTAACCAGCTCCTAATTCCACCTTATCCACATGGACATATTTCCCTAGAAAACACCTTCCTTCTCCACTGATCTGCTCTTTGAATTGTGGTCCTTCCCACAAAAGGCTGTGGATCTCAAAAAGGCCCAACAGTAACACTGCAGACCTCATCTGCTCAACACCCTACACATTATTACACACTGAAAACTATATGGACACATTTTTTCTACTGTTACCAAACCTAACAGAGCTTCAAACAAAAAGAAGGCCCCATATGCTATGAGGTCCTCTTCCAACTACATTCTGCTTACGTTCTTTGGAATTAGTGGAGACTTCTTATTGAAAGCATGTTCCAGGAATAGGGATTTCATTCAATTGTTTGTTGGTTCCGTTTTCACAGGTGGCACAGGACTGAACCTTTAGATCATGTGACATTTAGTTAAGCAGGTGATGTTTATTGGCAAATCATGTATTTTTTAACACTTTCCATTTGAGCTAAATTTCAACACCATTCATGGTTTAAGGAGGCAGCTCTTCAATGCATATAATTCCATGCTTGGTGCACAAAACCCAGGTGAACACTATGGGGCTTTTACAAACAGAGGATGAAGAGCTGGAGACAGACATACATATATAAGGATACCTCACTAAGTTCTCTGTATAAATCTAAAGTACACAGTATTTAATTCCAGTGCTATCTAGTGTACTGCACCTCGTAAGAACAATAAGAATATAGATGTACAATGCAGTACTGTTTTCCTGAGGCAAGAAGGAAGTGAAACACCTAAAAGATACTACAGTTCTCAGCCTTTACTTAAAGAATGCAAATAATTCACACATGCAATAGCAAAGGTAGGATTCCTGCAATTTGAAAGTGAATAGGAACTTGTGAGCAAGAAAGCTAAAGTCAATGCTTTCAAGGGAAAAGCTTCTTACATTTAAATCCTGTCTTCACACTTAAGGGCTCCAAAGGAAAAAAACTCTGTCCTACCTGTGTGGCCTTGTCTCTCATACAGGGAGCAGCTTGTCCGTGATTATCCCGAGGCCACTGCCCAGCGAGGTATGGAGCAGCAAGCGTGTCCAGTGAAGAGGTGCGGCGAACAATACTGGAAGGGCTTGATGAAGGGGGTCTTGATTTGTCTGTTAGAGCAAGAACATTTGATTACAAAGAAATCAAGAGAGAGCTTATCTATTTAAACAGTCTACAAGAAATCATGTCAAATTGGAACTATGTTATTACATACACAACAAGATACTTCTCATATGGAAATCAAATTTGCTTTTCCAGGCTCTATTCTGTTTGAATAAGCTTGAAATCTGTTTTTGTGGTTTCCTTAAAAGCATCCTTACGTCACAAATGTTCCATCAGTGCTTACACACCACTATTTACTCCTTTAAAAGTTTACCAGTCATCTGTCTCTTAAATGATGAAGGTGTAGAAGAAATAAAAATAGCGATGTTTACACATAAATAAAGGTTAATGAAGAAAAACTGGGTTGAACTTTTTCAATTTAATGCTGAACTTACAGTTCTTCCCACTAGTCCTTCACCTACTTTATTTCAAGGGACACTATAAACCTGCATCTTTTAATCACACAGCACATGACACATGGCATAACCCTTAGATTCAGAAGTCAACTTTGATATGGTAATGATTTACATCTTACAAGCTAATTGAGACATCTCCTCCCTTTACATGGTAACTACATTCATATGTGCCTGCTGCTGTATCTTCAGCAATACCTCATCTGTAGTGTATATACTGGCATCCTATTTCAGAACAATTTCAATACTAAGACAAATCCTTACTAAAAAAGGTTAAATACAACAACCATTGGAACTAATATGAGAAGGAAGACTACTGTTAAAAATAAAAAATTTCATCTATCTCATCTGTCAATGATGTCTTAAGCAAAGTGTCATTAAAAGACTACACCACAAGCTATGAAGAATAAACACTGAAGAAAGTTTCCTCAAAACAGTAACAAAGGTTGGTAAATTTAAGAGATTGATAAACCGCAAAGACCCAGGGTTTAGATATACATACGTGTTCACACATTTTGAGATGCAAAATGCAAATCCTGAGACCTCTGAGCTAAGCTTACTATCATCTCATCTACTCCCCACAAAAAGAATATCAATTGTATATGAAATAATTGTGCATGAATCTTACCTATAATTAATAGAAAGCCCTAAAATACATGGCTACAACACAAACATGACTCAGAAATCAGATGGAAGCTTTATAAAAGGGCACTGGAAAAACTCAGTCATCTGTCCTCTCTTGCTGTGCTTTAGCATTAATTCTGCACTAAAAGTATTTGTATTATACATGAACTTATTTACAGGCAAAGAAAATTGTGCCTGATTAGTGTCTGAGTGCTAGGCAGAAAATAAAACCACTGACACCAAAAGTCCAAAATTCAATTTCTAAGCTGTTGCAATCCACTAAAAATACATATGAGAAATACTAATAAAACCTGTTAGGTATAGATTTCAGTGGAGTGGACAGAACCTAAGTCTAGTGACATTATACACTAAATAACCTCATGCAAATTTATTAGAAATGTACACACTAAATATGTGGGACATACTTCAATTCAACTATAAGGAAACAATTACTGGCACTATAATCAGCCACGCTCACACAAAGCGGACAGGAAACCTCATCTCCTTTATTATTTCTACAAGTACCAACAATGTACAACCTTACTACTGAGCTCATAGCAGATTTGATCTCAGGGTGTAGCAGCAAACATGTTTTGGAGTTTGCACTTAAGACTCCTGCATCAAAGAAATTCTCTGACTACTACTACCACCACACAGCACACTGAAGGGTCTGTTTGTATCAGAGGACTTCAAAACTATTCTCTTTGTGTGTACTATAGGACAATGTGGCATGCTAACACAACATGCCATTCCTTAAAAATTACACTGGCTTCCAAAGTTAAATCAAACATGTTATTTGTCTTAGAATTAACTGTCATATCCTCCCTGTTTGTTTTTCTTCTCAGTTATTATTCTTCCTCTTCAAGAAGCTTCTCTCTTCTTACCAAGGGGAAACAGAAAGTATGTGAAAAAAAATTATAAATCAGGAAGTGTACGTAGTCAGCCACATCATCTGCAAAAGCCACTGCAGCAGACAGTCTCAAAACTGGAGAAGCAGAATCTATTACTCTCTCCTCCCTGCCACAAACAAAACAAAAAGCAACTGGAAGACAATTTTGCTGAACAGATAGAATGAGAACTGAAGTGCCTGTTTACTATTTAAGTTCAAGGCAAGCTGCTCATTTCAAGGCACAAAGCCTGTAAATACTCTTTTCCTCTGACTTAAAAACCCATTTAAGAAATTCTGTTTTCAAATTATTTATGTTTATATGGGGGAATGATGTTTGGATATGTTTTTACTTTTCCACCTTCAAAACCTGTCTTTATAAATTCAAAGTCCCCTACACAATTCTTACTGTTTCAAAACATTTCAATGGGAACATATACAATGTTTTCATTGCACTTTCCCCTACAATACTTGAAGCAAGTGTTCAGCTGCTATTTTTCCTTGATGTGACCTACATAACAAGAGATCTGCCTCCACAGAGATAACAGTTACAACAGCTGTGGCTGATGAAAAACAATGGAGCTGTTTCATCAAATAGACGCTTCTTAAATATTAGATCTCTTTTAATTGGCCTGATTATCTCTCTAAACCAATATTTGTGATAAATATCAACCCTCCTATCCATCCACCACTAGTATAGATTTATTTAGAAATTAAAATCTTTCTGCAGTCCAGTCTCAAGCAAAGCAAATGAACAGAACAAACCCAAGGCAAACATACAGAGCACAGATCAATGAAGTCCATCACATGGGGAAAAAACAAGCAAGCTGCCACGTCTTCACCAGTCACTGCTGTGCAGGTGACCAACACAAGTTGCTACAGGTGACCTGGTATCACACACACCACTTCCTGCAGAGTAAAGGCACCTCCAAAGGCAGCAGAAGTTCAGGTACTCTAACAGTGGGACTGAAGAGCAAAATTGAACAAATATAGATGCTTACCAATAACTAACTGAAAGATATGAAAGAAACCAAAGAAACATAGTCCAACACATACTGTGAGAAAACAAGCAGCAGAAAAGCCCAGGATGCCACTGAAATCACAAAATTCCCTGACAGTTCCACTTGAGGCTTTTTTTAAACAAGTGGGCTACCCAAGGTAGTGAGAAGCGGTGAAACCCAACCAGCCCCTCTGGCACCGAGGCATACAGCTGATCTTTTTGTTCTGTTTTGGTCAGGCTTTTCCCCAGGAAGGACATTCATGGGATCTCCCCCATACACAGCTGGCACAGTCATGTTTTTCAGAACAGCAACTGATCTCCAGGGCTTCACCTGCTTTTCATGTTTCATTAAAAGAACTGAACAGACTCAGTGCACTAAGAACAGACACACCACTCAACTGTGTATACTCCCTTCAGAAGATAATCTTGCCTATCATCCTTGCATAAATTTAAAGAGAGCTATTCACTAGTAATTCAAAATTGTTTCACTGCAGAAGAAAGACAGAATTAGTGGTGTTTTACAAAACCAAACCTCAGAAAGCCCAAGATGTTCAAGCTACTTAACTCTGATAAATGAAAATATTTTTAATCCCAATAAGTGCACTTCCCCAAAGTGCTTGCCACAAGAAACGTACAGTATGATGCCACAAAAATGAATTCACTTTCTTTACTCCTACCATTTGTCAAACAGTTTAGGTAAGCAGAGCAGGAATGTAATGGTAGACAAAGTCTTCTCTCTTATCCTACACTAGTGTCTTTCAAAACTACTACAAAACCTTGGTCATTAAGGTTGACAGGTCTGCAGATACACAAGAAGGCTTTAATATTACCCTTCCACAGACAAAACAACTAAGTTTTCCTCCAAATAAAGCAAACCAATTTTTCTCCCTAATTTTCAGACCGAGTTTAGATGTCCAATACAGTCAACTGGAATATACCAGAAAGTCCAGCACCCAGCAAAGAACTCTCTCACTACCTCAAGGCACCTGAAAGTAAACAACTGCTATGGCTCTGGTCTTGACCTTCTTGTTTACTCAGCCGGGTACACCGTAACATTCTTGCAGCTGAGCAGTTCAACTCCTCTAAGATGTGTTTCATAGAAGGACACAAATAACAAGATCCCATTAGATCTTTACTCAGTGAATAAACCAAGGCAAAAGCAATGAAGATAGAGAAATGTGTAAGCTCTAACTCATGTTACAACGGTGTACTAGTAGGTCAAAACAATGGCCTCTAATGGGAGGCTTGCAGACAGCTGAAGGGTATATGGGAAAACTGAACCAAAACTGGAGATTGCAGGATGGGCACTGCAGTGTAGAAATGAGGCCTCACCAGTGATGGGAAGGGCAGAACACATTAATCTAGGTTTCTGGTCATATTTAGGAGGGAGAGAAGTGGCAAGAAAAGCATGGAAAATTAGAAATTGTGTGACAGAATCTTCCATTTGTAATTATCCCATAGTCAACAGAAAATTCAGTTGAGTATTTCCAACATTTAACTGCCATTCAGATCAGAAAACAAGGGCTAAAAAAAACCTCCAAAAACCACACCCAAAACCCACAAAAGTCACATTTGTAAATTCACAAGTTAGGGTTCTCAAGTGTAAAGCAGATTCACAAAACCTAAGTTCAAAACTATTCAACTGTTTCCCAGGAAAGAAAATCTGAAAAATATGAAACTGAGTCTGAGGTATACAACTTATATTTAGATACAACTTAAACTTAGATACAACCAGTAGCTAAGCTCAGAAAAAGCTATCATTTGTCTAACCTCAAGGTTCATTTTTATCTAAAGAAATATGCCTGCAGCTGTAGGAATGAACTAAAGCCATCATTAACTGAGAGCAAGAAACAGAAAAACCCAAGTTATTCTGCAGCAGATTCTCACCAATACCCTCAAGTGTCCTGTGTGTCTGCACAACCATTGCCTCATTAGTAAAAAAAGTTCCACCTCCACGTTCTCAGCTAACACTGTTTACTCATTTCAATGAAGAAAAAAACCAGAAATTAACTCAGTCTCTATCAAGCACTGGACTACAACACAAATGTTAAGCAATAGGAAAGAGGTTTTGGGGCCAGTACAAGTACTGCTCAGGAACTGGAACATGTGGAAGCAATTAAATGGACACCACTCTTCTGTTTTCACACATCTTGTAAAAAGCTAGCAGAGTTATCTTAACACAGGAGAGTGATCAAATGACTTCTCTCCTTATACATGTTAATTCTTCAAAGCAACAGAGAGGCCAGCATGGTTTCTCCACAGTGACTCAAAGACAGTGCAATTCTTCCACCCTAAGTGGTCTGACACATGCCTTTACAAACAGTTTTTGAACCTGGACCTCAAGGCTAACCACACTCTTCCTCATTCTCCAGGCCAGCAGATTGCATCTTAGGCAAGAGTTTCATGAAGTTCACAGGAAGAAGACAGGATTTTGTGATATGTATAAAGTCTTTCAGGTTACTGATTAACAAGAATCTCAAATGAAGAATACACACATTCCTTGATCCAAAGCCTTTAATATAATACAGCCTTAATAAAATCATCATTACTCTTATCTGGAAAGTGGAAAATCTAACTCAGAACCTTATCAGTCCTCTCTTACACTAGCAGACTAGGAGGCACACAGTCATCTTGTACCAACTGGTTATGATTGTGTCATTTGGCAGTACCACTCCTCAAAAGCCAGGACAGGAAAAAAGAAAAAACCCAACGTGGTAATCTGGTTACAACCATTATTTTAGAAAGGGGGAGGAGTATTAGGAGAAGCAGAAGTGTTAAAGGGAGGGCTACTCCTAGATTTCCACATGTACACTTCTGCATATTAGTCAGCTTTACTCTTTAGATTACCACAGGCAATTTAATGGAAATGAGTAGCTGCAAGCTTTGGTATCCTGAAAGTAACAGATTTGAGGACACCAACACAAAACCTCACCGATGCATTTCTGAGTAAACTTTTAACCCAAAATTAAAAAGGACTTACATATGTCAGCCTCTATTATCCTCAGCCTGATGTCATATATTACTTATATTCAAGCATTCCCAGTAAGATTTAATTATTCAGGAAGTTAAAATGCAGTTTGTTACAACACGTACGCTATAGCCACGCTATTTTCTATCTTCACTGTAGCACAAGCTTGTCATCACTCTCAAGCACACACGTCCTTCTGCAGGGTTCATGTTGAAAGCAACTACTAAGAGAGACGTTGAATACTTTTGTCCTACGCCTATGTGCCATGCCTACAGCACTAGTTCTTTAATTACCAGCTTAGGGACACTGTTTGGATAACAACCACATACACCATCTGGCACGAGGTGTGCAGAAAGGGTAAATGTGAAGGCTTCACAGCAGCCCCCAAACACCAAATCCACCTTAAGTTTGTGCCCAAGCACCTTAAGTACATCTACCCCCCTGAATCCGAGGCAGTACTCGCGGTACTACAGAAGCGGTCACAACCCCCACATGGCACGCTCGGCTCTCTGTTCCTCTTCTGAAAGCCAGGGCGCAACAGAGCGGCAACAAAAGCAACGAGCCCTTCCACGCACACACACCCGGCAAGCCCTGCCGCCGGCAGAGAAGGGGCAGGGCGAGCACCAGCCCGGGAACAGCCCCGTCCCTGCCTCTGCCCCGGGGCACGGCACGCTCCAAGGCACCGCCGGCCCCAGCCCGGCACCCGCACCCGGCCCGGCCGCCCGGGACGTGTCCTTTGCCGCCGGCCCGGACCCCCCGCCGCTCACCTTTGCAGACGGGGGAGCTGGGACTCTTCCTCTCTGGGGAGCTCCTGCCCGGCTCCGGCGACTGCCGCCGGTGGTGGTGCCGGACCCTGCCCTCCGGCAGCGGAGGCACCGGCGAGGAGCAGGGCGAGGGCCCGCTGCCCGGTGGCGGCGGCGGGGGCGGCAGGTGGTGGTTCCGCGGGGGGCTGCCCCGCGCCCCGCCATGGCCACGCGTGGGGCTGCCCCGCGAAGAGGCGGCGCCGCCGCCGCTCCCCGCTCCCCCCAGCGGGGCCGTGGCGGGGCCGCCGCGCCCGCCGCTGCCGGGGGGCGCCGTGCGTGGGAGCCCCGCTGCCGGGCCGCCACCGCTCCTCGTGGGGCTGCCATGTTGTTGCTGCTGCTGCTGCTTGAGCTGGAAGGGCACCGTGGCCCGCATGGGCTGGAGGCGGCTGCTCGCTCCCGCTGCTCCGCCGCCCGCCGCCGCCGCGCCGCCTCCCCCCGCCAGGGAGGTGGCGGGGGTCGGGGAGCCGCCGCGCCTCACGCGCTGGTGGGACATTGTCTGTCGGGAGCCGGGGCTCGCGGAAGGCGGCCTGAGGCGGGGAAGAGAGGGAAGGGTGCGAGGCGCGGGCCGCACCTCGCGGGGTCCGACGCCTCAGGTGGCGGCTGCGGCCACCCCAGCCCCGTTCTGGTTGCCGTCCCGCTCCCGTCCCCTCCGCGCCGCTGCGCCCGCAGCCTCCGTGCGCCTCATCAACAATAGTGCCCCGGCCGCGCGCCCCGCCCACCGCGCCCTCCCATTGGGCGCGGCGCCGCTCGGCTCGCGCAGCTACGGCGCGCCCATTGGCTGCGGGGCGCGCGCCTGAGTGGCCGAGCCCGCGCGGGGGCACGGGGGGGGCGCGGGGCGGGGCAGCGCTTAAAGAGCCGCACGCGGGCGGCGGCGGGGCCGCGCGCTGTCCTCCGCACGTGCGGCCGCGCAGCCCCGGCGGGAACGGGGCGCGCTCCCGCCTCCCCTCACGCCGGGCCGCCGCCACGGGCAGAGCTGCGAGCTGGTGGCGGCTCCCCCGCCTCTCGGTTCTGAGGCACCATTATCCCTACTCCATCATTCCTAGCCCGAGGTGCGCTCCAGGAGGGGACGGGGCTCCACAGCGGTTTATCCAATCGCTTTGCCACCAGCTCGGTGTTACCGATGATGGCACCAGAGACGTGGGCAATATCCAGGCAGACTTGACCCTCTTTTCCCTTAACTGCTGTGTTTACTCTCCTCCGTTAGGTCAGATTAGTTGCATCTCCATTGTAATCTTTTAATAATATTTATTAACTGCTGGTATTCTCTTAACCAAATTTATACATCAGAACAGAGAATGCGTGCAGGCCTTAGTTCGTGTGTTTGGTTATTTAGATGCAAGGTAAACACAGGTTAGTACCCTCAACATGAGAAAGAATCAATAAACCTTTTTTCAGTCTTTATTGCAAATGCCTTCTGAGCTACCCAGACTTACACAAATTCTTTTCAATACTGCTCCACGAGTTGCATGTTGCAATTGAAAAGCATTGCTACGATACAAATCGTGTGACAGCAATTTATATATTGGTCTCTGTTCATCTTGGTTGTGCTTGGGTTTCTTTTTTTCCTCTCTCCTTTGCTGTTTCTGATTGAAGCCCACTTCGCTCAAAAATCCCTAATTCCCCTTTGAAGAGCTCCATCCTTGTGGCTGACAAGTTAAACAAACCTGAAAAGCAAGACACTGGCCCTTCTTAAGGATGCCTGGATACTGGCCTACCTAAAGCCTTGAAGGGTAAAGCTCTTGTTAGAGTCGAGAGCTGTTAGCGAGGAATCAGACTGGCAAAGGAGAACAGGACAGATGTAGTGATGAGGTTGTTGTGAAGTAAGCTCTTGCATGCTGGATTAATTACATTTATTTTGAAAGGCATTATGCTCTCTCACAGGTACTGTAAATGTTAGTAATGTGGCCTGAAGGAGAGCTGCATGGGTCAATCAAAACCTTCTGCAAGAGGCTGTGCCCAGTCTCAAGAATTACCCTGTGCTACCCCTGAAAGTGGCCGCCAAGTGAAGGCACCAGAAGCCCGGCAGATCACCATCAACCCGATTGTATCCCTTCCTTCAACTGTGCAATTTACTTGCTACCTTGTAAATTACACACAGGGACACTTCCCAGTCATTTTCCTGTAGCCATCACCAGCACTGCTGGTACAATGTGGCGAGGCATCAAAATCCCAGATTACCCATAATTAATGAAATATCTGTGAGACAGTCTTCTTCTCACTGAGAACAGTATAAACTGTGTACTGCATCAGTGGGGATGAAGGGATCTTGTAATTCCCTCAGTGACTCCATGTATATATTAAAAAAGAGAACCTCAGCTTTAAAGTTCTCCACAGGTAAACACCCAGGAGGTAGAAAACCAGGACCCAGCATGTCCGGAGAAATAAATGGAACCTGTCTGCTGCTTTGTCCTTCAGTAATTTCTGTGAATCATCTGTGGGGCAACAGCAGAATTTTGAGAAGGGGAAGAAATAGTCTGAATCTTCTTGAAAGCCAGTTTTGCCATAACACAAGGCAAGGTCAAGAGACAAGGAGAACAAGTTTTTAGGAACTAAATGGCAAGATGACATCATCAGAACCCAAGGGATATAATCAACAAGTAACAGCTATGTTTTCACCAATGAGTAAAACACCACAGCTAGAGAACAGCCCTACCTGGATGGAGCTGCTGGCAGAAAGCACCAGGGGAAATGTTGACTTTTCAGCTTCTCACCCAGCTCCCCCAGCAAGGAGGCTGGGGGGCACAGGAAGCTGTGGGGACACAGGCAGAACAGCTGACCCCAACGGGACAGTGGGATGTTCTGCACCACAGCAGCAAGCTCAGCATGTGAGTGAGGGGGAAAGCCGGCTGAGGGCTGCTGCTCGGGGACTGGCTGGACAAACTGCAGTCTGCATCACTTGCTTTCTGTGTTCTTCTATTATTGTTATCTATATTATATATATATATGTAATATCTACTATATTATATTGATATCTATTATCATCATCATATGCCCTATCGAACTGTATCTCAACCCACAAATTTTCATTTTTTTCCCCCCTCAGTTCACTTCCCCCACTCACTGGGAAAGAGCAAGTGAGAGAGCAGCTGTGTGGGGTTAACCTGTCAGCTGCCTGACAGGTTAAACCACAACAGCAGCCCAGAACAGTGCAGTTATCCTAAAGAAGGTTAATTTATGCAGCATTTGTTTCACTTCTTTGCTGCAATTTTCAGTCAAGAGCAGAAGACACAGTTCTTCCCTCTGAGTGGGTGACAGCACCCACTCCCAGCTGTACAGTTGTGCAGCAGACTTTCATCCCAGTTTACACTCATCAGAAATACTGGGAAGCAGTATTTCCCAATACTTATAAGCAGTGTGCCATAAAGATACTTTTAAAGCACAAAATATTCTGCATGCATTCTCATTCCTGTTACTGTTCTGAAGAGGCTAAAGTGACAGGTACTGATTCATATTTATTTTCATGCTGCATGCTATGGAGCCAAGTCACGACTTGGATTGCAGAAGATACCTGTTACAATTATAGATAGTACTTCCCACATTATTGTCACACTGCAGAGATGACACTGCTCCACAGAGTAGCTGTGAGAATATAAAGCAAAGCATTTTTGTGCACTGCTCATCATCAGTTATGTTGCTCTGCACGCAGCAGACGTGAGAGCTTGACATGTAAAGTCATGTACTCAGCCCTGCTCAAACACCGTGTACTTCTTACGTTCATTTGTTTAAACTGTAACAAATGTGTTACAACAGGATCTTACTCCTACACCTTATGGAAATAATGGAAAGAGCTACAGCAGGATTATGAACTTGAAAATAGTTTTGAAACTAATTTTCAATTACAAAATAACCCAAACCTTCAAAACAAAACCCCAGCCCCAAATAACTTGGATTCAGATCCCCCAGACTCTCCTTGCAATTCACACCTTTCAGGCTCTGGGCTTCTTTCAGCTGTCACCTTCCTTTCCGCCTGCACGCTTTGCCAAATGCTGTCCAGGCCACCTCTGAGCAACACATTTCTTATGGTTTCAGGTGGAACCTCTAGGCTGGGATTTCTTCAAATCCCTGACACTCTAACTCTGGCCTGCACCATAACACCTAATGTAATGGTGCCAACAGTGATCCAAAAACCAGGAATGAAACTCCTCATCACCACAGAGGCTGTGAGCCTTCTACCAGCAGCGTGTGCATCTGCCTTTTAGTGACCACAGTCATTTCAGTGACTCCAAATGCCCTGGAGTCACACGTGCTCCACATACACAGGGCCCATCTCCGTGTCTCCAGCTCCTCCCTGCCTGGAATTTTTATCAACCCACTGGCCCTAGGAGCTCAGCAGATACTGCTGTGCTCACACAGCAGGCTGCAGTGCCACCCCACGAGGTGGTAAGCACTCCCACATCACACTGGCTTGGAGACCCTCGGCACCCATCCAGAGTCCTGCCAAAATGTGCTGCTCTGTACTCAGTGCTGGGAGATGAAGCCTGGCTATGGCTGCCGGCCCCTTGTGTGCAAGCTGTTGGCTCTTCCTTAAAATACAGCCCGTGGTAAATGCTGCAGAGCCAAACAAATCAATCCAAAGGCTGAAGCATATTGAATGCCCTCAAGGGCAGACTGATCAAACACTCAGAGCTGCATGAACAAATCTGGAACCTGCTGAAAGCAGGGATGTAAACAAGTCAGGGAACTCTTCAACTGCTAACACCAAACGAAAAGCAGAGAAACAAGGGTCAAAGAGGTTTAACTAAGCTGAGAGGCCCAAATCCCACTGTACACCTAATAAAACAGATAATACTTAGGGAGCTTTCTGGTACTACAGACTGAAAATGTGTGAGTAGTACTGCTCACTGCTCATAATAATAAATATGAAAAATGTTCTGTTAAAATAATAGTAATAATAGTAAACCTTACAGAAAATGACTGTACTTCAAGCAGCTTCAAATATGCTATTGTCTTATTCCAAAATAAAATAAACGCAAAGCAGCACACGTAGAGGAGCAATCTACTGGCTGAAATTGTTTTTTTTAACCTACGGTTAATGTAAGTAATATTGAAGGTTGAAAGACTAAAGATTCTGGGAGTCTAATCTAAACATTGGATTATGCCTCAGGATATTTCATTGCATTTCTCATCTCTCTCCTGCAGAGTGAGTTTGTTTTGCTTGTTTATGTGGGTGTTGAACATCAACTGGAGAAAAAGACATTTAAAAAATAGGACAAATATAATAGAATTTGCTTCACACAAAACCTGTAAGAGCCTAGTTAATATTCCAGAATATCTGTGGGGATTTGAGAAGGCAAACAGATTGAAGTAAGGTATTAAGATTAAAACAACAAAAAACAACAGATGGGACCTTGGACATTAATCAAACTCCCCGCAATAAGAAAAATATAAAACGCACTTCTGTCACATTTTATAAGGTACAATCTTTACGAAAAGTTGTCATAGAAATAACGTTCAGAGGCTTCTGTGCCTCACTGACATTAAGATAACACATTTTTGGACAAAGAAACTCAGTTCTCAATGCAACACTTACATGCAGGCTTGGGAGATGCTCCCACTGCACATTTCTGGCACACGTAATTACCTGGGAGAAGCATGAGGTTAATTTCTTTAGAATCCAGTGCCAAGCTCACCTACATGTGACATGTTTTTCCATGCATACAGATCTGTTTTCTGAGCATCTGTTAAAAGTCAGCAGCAACACTAAGCAATAATCCTGTGGCGAGTGTCCAGCTGCTGAAGGAACAACTGGAGTCTCACTTTCTTCAGTGATGGGACCTGAAACTGTTTTTGGATGGGGACGAGGGAAGAGAATGAGCAGCAGGAAAAACATGTTGTCCACCACATTCCAGAATCTTTTTTCTCAGTAGCACTGAGAGAAGTGGCCTAGTCCACTTAAACAAGAGACACCATAATCTCCCCCAGGTACCCTACAAGATGCTGAATGATAATTTGCACGATTCCTCCCATTCAATAATAAAACTTTCCTACCTTTTAGGAAGAAAGGATTTTTTTTTTTATCTTTCAAAAACTTAGCATTTTTAGCTCATATTTACAGAGCTTGCAAATATAATAGATTTGTCTGTATTTGTGTTGTGTTTAGACATGTAATGCATTTCTGTATTTCTAGTCTCATGTTAGAAGAACATGTGGAAATGACAGAAGAAATTCTTCATTTACAAACATTAAACACTGATTGCTCCGGCAAGGCACCAGCACAATTTCTGTACTGTGAGGACAATGGAATTTCACTCTCTAAAGTATTTGTTTCAAATGTTGACACTATAAATTAATTTGGTAAGTGACAATATTTCTATACTGTAGGTTTTATGGCCATGTTGTAGGATGATGAACATCCTGTGTAAGTGATGAATAGGCACGTAACTACAGACACTTAAGAGAGCAGAGAAGAGAGTTCACTCTTTCTGATTCAGGCCTAAAATCTTCTTTTGCTTCTACTTGTTCATATAACATTTAGAAAAGGTAAAGAGTTGGTGGAAAGCATGTTGGCATGGTTTATTCATGCACTGAGAGGCAGTGACAAAATGATTTTTCTTCTCTCTCCACAGACATATACTAGCTCTGTAGTTAAACTAATTAACTTGAGCGGAGCGTGTGATGAAGCATGAGCATGTGATTCTCCAATCTGGGAAAACACTTGCTGGGAAAGAATGGATCAAGCAGAGTTCTGAATCCTCCCTTGCACTCAGCCATGGGCGACAGGGGAGCTTTTAACTTGTTTGGTCACATCTGAAGCAGACATCAATTTGTCTCCGTGGTACCATCCTGTCCTCATGCACTGCCTCTCCCATTCAGCCTGAGTGCCTCCAGGAGAGCCAGAGAGTCATCACTGAGAGAGAGGATGTCATCTTGGAGAGGAAGAAAGCACAGGTGGGCAAAGCCCCAGCTCTGCTGCTGTTCACAGCCAAGTGCTCAGACAAGGTGCCAGGCTGATTCTGCTCAGCAGGAGCAGGCAGACATCTCCAGCAGTTGTGGCTGGCACGGCTAAGCTGGTGCTTCATCATGGCCAGCCTGCAGGGTGTCTCTTCTCCTTGAGGCCCACCCTGAGCTGTGCTGGGCTGTCCCAGCTCCCCCAGGGAGGGGCACCTGCCTCATGGCTGCACACTGAGCAAGAGCTCAGCCTGCAAGAGTTGCTGTCAGCTCTGCCATACGCCAGCACAGAGCCACAGCTCTTCCAGCTGGCATCCCACCAGGGGCTCATCTTGAAAAAACTCTGCCCTTCCTCCTGCTTCCCTCCCCCCCTTCCCCAGCAGAGTGCAGCTCCTCTGCCTGCCTACTGCACCTCACTCCAGGACAAGGGAAGGATTCCCCAGGCTGTTGGTTTGCCACAGGAGAACCTGTGAGCCCTTCCTGTGGCTGGCTGCTGAGCTGGGGTTAACACAGTGCCTAGATCAAGTCTTTTTGACCCTGCTGCTTGCCTCAGCCTGGCTGCAAATACTTCTCACATCAGTCTCAGTTCACAGCTTATGTAAATGGATGGGAACTTCTGCTTGTCTGTGTCTTAAAAGCACATTTCCATCCCTCATGATCACAGGGTGAAGCTCAAACACTCTGTTTAGTTGCATTCTGGTTTTCCAGAAACAAACAATAAATAAAGTTAGCCTGTTTAATTGTGATTTTAAGCCAGCCACTTCTGAGGCCTCATTCAGAATTGTTTATTGGTCCAGCAAGAAAATTCCTGGAATGGCAAAAAAATACAGGTTCCCAATAAAGTGTTTCCACATCAGCAGAGACCAATCCTGCAGGAAATTCTCCGGTCACCCACGCACACCTTGGCTGCACCAGTACAGCTGATGGGTGCATCAGCAATGCCTACCTCCTGGGCTAGTCACACCTATACCTTGCTACAGTGAGTTGTGCCAGATCCGATTTTTTAACCAATCCAAAAACCTGGAGGTGCTGGAAGTTACCCTTTACAACTTATCTGCAGGGATCAATTATTACCTTTCCAATAAGAGGAAAGAGGGAGTGGGACAAAGGGAGAGAAAGGGAATGGGATGGAGAAAACAGGTGTAATTTCAATATTACAGCAGACTGGCAAAATATCAGTTACTGCAAAGCACACAGACTGTCAGGAACAAAACCAGGAACAGAGCACAAGCCAATCTCACTCCCCATGCACACAGTCCCTTGTGCACAAAAGTAGCTTAAGAAAGCTGTATTTCTAGTCATTCTGATTAGGAAATCTGATAGCTTGTGGCATGAACTTCTCCCAAACAAAGGCTGCAATAGGTGACAGGGGAAAGCAAACAGGCCTGTACCTTTCCTAGGAGCTGCTTGCAGGCCTGTTACACTAAGCGGCACGGGTAAAACGAGCTGTACAACCTCTGTACCCTTTTTATCACAACGCCCTACACTATCCTTTCCTGCTAGTACTTGGCAGCAACAACAAAGAAATTGGGCCAAAGACAAATGCTGAGTTCTACAGTGTTGCTGATGCCTGAAAAAAGTCTCCCTTCATGCTCTCTCCTTCCTCAAATCCACCTCGTGTACTTGAGGTGCTGCCCAGTGGCTTTTGTCCATTATCTGCCCAAGCCACCTGCCTGCTCTCTACTGTCCTTGTTCTCAAAAGGACTTCATGGACTGTGATAGAGGGTGCTGGAAAGCTCCTGTCCTGTGAATTGAAATGCACCTGGATCAGTTGTTTCCAACATTTCTCAGTATTTGCATCCTTAACATTTTTCCAGTGCTCATGTGAGCCCTGTCTGGAAATGCCATTTGCTCAGACACTGTGTAGTAAATACAGACTTGCTTTCCTTAATCACCTCCCACAGACCAGCTGTCCTCAGGCAGCCTCATTTGTTGTCTTTGTAAAAGAGGCATCAGTGATCCACAAAGCATGATTTCAGCTCAGATCACCATTTGTGGATTTCTCACAGACTTTCCCTGTGGTACTGAGAGCTGAAAGAAGATCCCCTGACATAAAGGGGAATACCCAAGTGTGCTGTTTAAATTCCAGGAATCAAAACATTTCAACTCTTCCCTGGGTGGAGAATGACAATGTTTCAGGTTAACATGAAAGTCTGAATTTATAGAAATATTTTGGTATAGTTGAGTTTTCCTGCCTGTGGAAAACTAACCTTCTTATCCAATAGAATGTGGTTTGGGTCATGGCAGTGAGCAGATGTGTATAATCTCCTGCACGTGGAGAATTTCCATAACATCAGAATTAGCAAGAAGTAAATAGGGGAAAAAGCCCTGAATGGAAACAAATGGAAGACTGACATGGCTGTGTTCCACAAAGTACGTTCTGCAGCTGCATCACTGCTCTGGAACAAAGGGGAATATAATTATTGTTGTTTTACTTTCAATTTCCATTAGCAAACCAAAAGCAAATAAAAGTGGTTATTTCTGCAGGGGAGAGCTGGCAGAGGTGAGTGTATGAGGTCACACAGAGAAATAATGAGGAGACTTTCTTAAGTCCAAGTAGCTCATGCACCCAAAGAAAAATCTATCAGTAAAATTCACCATTCACACTCTGCTCCTGCAGGGCTGAGTCAGGCTTCTCAGATGCCCTGAGGATAAGGCTCAGCCACACCTGCTGGGGTAGGTCAGGATTTGGCTGCTCTTACTGTCAGCCAAGCCAAAAGTCAGAACTGCTTTTGGGGACGCAGCTACTTTTGTCACGCTGGCTTCCACTCCCAGTGTGCTTCCTGCTTCCAGGGAAAGCAAGGCCTGCCATGGTCCTTTCCTGTAGCCAAAGGTTTCTAGGTTCACTTGTGGGGCTGAGATTATTTGCCATACAGGCAGATACTCAACCATACCCTACTTGCCTCAGTTTGTTGTTTCCTCCTTATTTATGACAGCAAGAAATGAAGCTCCTCATTCTGTCTCCCTTCTTTCTTTGAATTTTTGAGTTAGTTCTTTGGCCAGAGACTTGCATCACTTATTTGCTTGCAAAAATCATCACTGCGGATAGAGAAAAATAAATTAACAATAATGGAGGAGGAGAGATAAAACAACATCCAAGGTGCAGGATGGATGCCATCAATCCCTGTATAGTGGAAAAGTGTCAGTCAGTGGAAATCTGCAGTATCCTTCTACTATAACTTAATCCATCTTTTTCAGTTCAACCAACCCACACAGCTGCAAGGGGGGTTTCCTCTTCCTCTCATTCCTGGAGCATGTTAATACTCGTGGCCAATAACGATATGAACCACCAACAAAAGACCATGCTTTTTGTCATTAATATGATCTTTAATAAATGGAATAATGCACCATTTTTACAGCAAGCCTTTTCTCTCAGGCCTAAAGAATAGCCTTTTAAATGTTCTTATCCAATGTCTCTGTATCAATACAATCTCTTTATTTAGGTTTATATATAACAAAGCAATTCTTACAAGTATTCATAGAAAACTCTGTAGTGGCTTTAACAATGTCAGCTTTCATAGTGGCATCCACAGATGATTAAAAACCAAAAATTAGCTTTTTATTTCATACTCACACTGTTCCATGAAACACAACTTATACAGCATAGCAAGGGTATTGCGCAGCTTATACAAAAGAAATAACTGAAAGCAATTATTTATAAATTCATACATGAGATTTCCTCAGTCGTTTGAGAGGAAAACCAAAAATACCCGTTAACAAAAGGGTTCTGATGAGACTCCATATTCTAGGATTTCTCCCCCTCTTCCCCCAGAAAAGCTCGCTCAGAAAGTAATGCTCTCTTTACAGTCTTTCATAAGGAAAATGGCAGTTTCACATCTTCTTACTTCAGCCTTTACAGAAGATCAAACCCTAAAAATTCATTCTTGCCATGTTTATTTTCCTCTTATACTGCATTTGGGGGGAAAATAATCAACAGCGATTGTAAAACATTATTCCAGCTTATATAAATGTGAATAGAGCACGCTTTCCTCTAGAGACAAAAAGCAGACAAGAAACATACATACAAACCGTTTTAAATACATTTCAACAGTGTGAAAGAGAAAGAAGAGTCACCAATCAGGAAATTCAAAAGTGACAAATGAGTCAGCTATAACTTGGACTTGCCTGTTTGTTCTTGTGACTTCTTACAAACTACAAAGACCAGAAACATTAACTATTTTCTGAATAAACAAGACTGAAGTGTGAAACTTCATGATACAGTTCTGAAGCACAAAAAAGAAAGTGAATCAAGTGCTCTAGAAATAAACCTCACACATGTTTTCTGTCTTAAAAGCAACTGAATGGACTACAAAAGTGGAGGTTTGGGAGACCTTGGAACTAGAAAGTTATAAAGGCTAATTATTTCTGCTTTAAAATAGTTACCAGGTGAGATGCTGTGTTACAATGGACACACTCCAGTGATAGATGTGCAGAAGCCTGTAAGGACTGGGAAGAAATCCTTCCTTCCTGTGCTGTGGAAGCATGGTGTATGCATTGAAGTTAACCAACTGAATGACTTGCAAATTCAAACAACTGCTGATGAAAACAGCAATAGGCTTTGAAAAATAGCTGATGATTACTCTAAGAATTAGCATAACTCCAACTAGTTCCTGCTTATTATGCACATCTGTATATTAAACCACAGTGAAATAAACAGAAATGGCCATAAGAAGTAACTTGTATTAATAATGCACTGCTAACACAGATCTGCATGGAGCCCAGATCAACATTAAAAGGCCTTGGTGTAAATGAGGATTTATCTTGAACCCTTCCACTCCCACTCCCACTCCCCCAGTGCAGTTCCACTTCTCGACAAAGCCACAGCTGCCCTGTGCTGACCCAGCTCCACAGCCTGAATCCCCAACTGCAACACCCAACAAGACTCAGGAGCCAGGGCTGCCCCTGCATTCCCACATTCCACCTCAGCTTTCCTAGGGCTAATCCTCCCCAGAAACCTTTAACAGCACAGAAAGCAGAACCCACCCCTCCTCTGCCCACCGTCAAAGGCAGACAGACTCCTTCCTGCTGGATTCCAAGAGCACTGTGCTCAGCCCTGAGCCCTTGAGGTGCTCATTCCCTCAGGAACCCAGGCGCTGAACATAACATCCATTTGGATTTGCAGGAGCACAAATCTGTTCTTACAGAAATGGAAGCTCTGCCGCCAATTCTACTCAGTACAGAAGAAACCTCAAATGAGAAATCTGATTTGTTACTCTTTCATGTCAAAACTGAACCTATTTGGGGGATAGGTGAGATCAAAAAGGGATGTATTTCTATAGCTACAGTTTCATATGACAATATAGAAGCCTAAAATGTAATTGGATTTACTGGACTAAAATACTATGTTTAAATGGCAACCACACATATAGCTATAGCTACTACATAAAAAAGCCTTGTAAAAATTATCATGTTTTAAGTGTTTTGGGTTACTTTTTGATCTTTGAGAGAGGTATCTTAAATTACTCAGCTTCAGATAAAGCTTGTCATGTGCATTCCCAGGCTTTTCTCTCTCTCTCATAAATCCATTCCACCCAAACAATCAGTGACAAGTCTGTCACAGGAGATCCTGAACTACTGGACTGTGTGTCACAGTCTGATCCCAGCTTTACTGTGATACACTACAGACAATTTTAAAATGGCATATGAAACCCCCCCCCCACCCCATTATACTTTCTACCAGTGCTACCATCTGATGCTGTAACTCACAGAATTTAATCCTGGAACTTACACACAACATACATATGCATCTAGATACACACAGAGTTTACATAAAAATATATATATCTGGCTTCACTGCAATATGTATAGTTTTTTCATTGAAGAAAGGCTTGAGGTTGGACAAAAATTAGTAAGCATGTTTTAAAAAGAAAGTTAATATAGTTACCTGTTAAAATGGGTACTGGGAGACCAGACAGAAAAGTTCAAATAATCCCAATTTATGCAAAATATTAAATTGCCCAGGTCTTTCAAAGACTGATCAATTCAATTTCATTTTACTTTGATGAGCTGCTAAAAATCTTCCAATTAGATATCAGGTCACTTATAAGCTACTGTGCTTGGCAATTATTATTTTAACGGCTTAAACCCAGCCTATTTCAGCAATGGGACCAGCCATCATTTTTATACAAGTAAAAACTACATCACAATTAATTTCTAATGTATAGATTAAATATGTCAATTTTAAAATTTACCCTAACTAGGCAAGAAATGTCCACAGTAACATTTCAATGGAAGAATGGTCGGGAACTTTTGTATTTTTCATTTAAAGAAAATAACAATCTGAACATCAACACAGTAATAATGTATTAGTGGATATTTTTTAACATTTAAAAATGGAATATCATTAGAGCAAAATGCACTGAACACTGAAACTAGGGCATATACAATGTATACATATATATTTTTAAGTAAGTATTCATTACTATTAAGTTTGGGGCCAATAATTTATTCCATACAATTAAAGAACTTCCTTATTCTCCTCTCTGAGGCAGGTAGGATTCCACATTTCTTTTGGAGAAAGCTGACAGGTAGGAGGATGTGAACTTTCTGAACATATTTATGACGTGGGAGTTTTTTGTTGCTTGTTTCCTGAAAATGGCCAGCATCTATCTTGCATTGTTTTGTGCCCAGTGCACTGAAAAAAAATCAGAATGTGTTGCCTTTGAAAATCAGGTAAGTTTCTATATGAAATCTAGAGACAAATGAGTGGCACCAAGAAAGCAAAACAAGAACAGAAATGTTGTTTCTGAAAATATTCTAATTATGATACTATCAGATGGTTTTCTTTTAAATTAGGAATACCTTTACTTTAGCTGTGCAGTGTAAGTGCATCTTGGAGTTTCAAGAAAGGCCTTGGTATTGCTAACTGGCTAGCATATCAAGCTGTAAAGCATTATATAAGCAAATTCAGGGAAGTGTTGCAGATAATCTGACCTGCAAATACAAAGTTTAGAAGACTATGAGGTATGTGAAACAAAGGGTTAGAATTCAAAAAATCTCATTATGTTGGTATCTCTATTACAGGAAACAGAACAAGGGACAAAGCATTAACCTATACTGCTCTCCTGCCTTCTGCTAGTAAACCATTTTCTATGCCCAGCAAGATGTTGGATTTTGTCTTATACAGAATAACATCAAAACTGTTTGCTCTATCATTTTACTTGAATTCTCCATTATAAATTACGTAACAAATATTCTACTATTGCCTACTCGACAGGGGCACAATTCATAGGTATTTACACTACCATTCTATTTTAATTTTGCTGTTTCTATCTTGTCTGCAATATACATGAGAAATTGATAGAAAATTATCCACTTTCATAATTTTCCTTTTTTTGAAAATCAAATAAGCAAAATCATAACTCACAAGGAAATAATTCACATTTGTTTTCCTTGTTCATTGTACAATAACAACGATCCCTGTGTTTGATTTGTAGAATTCTTTCTCTTACATTTATTTTGTTTGGGTAAGGATGATTCCCTGCAGCACGAAAATTCAATTCCATTTAACTTACAGAGATAGTATTTTATGGACACTGGATTATGTGCTGTGAGGAGAAAATGGCATTTCTAAATTAAACATTAAAACCAAACTTCTAATCTGATTTAATCTAGCTGTGCAGAATTACAGTATTTTGGCACCTACTTTAGAGTTTGCTTTGACTGACCTTTAAAAAAGAATAGATTTTATCTGTTTAATCTATAGGGTATTTCCTGATAAAGTACATTTTTCTATCATGTTACAAATTATATTTATCCATGGTAGACTGCACAGCCAATCTTGCTACTAATTATAATTAATTCCAAAGGCCCTCCAGCAAGTAGCAGAAAAGACAAAGGAAAGAAAAAAGTATTGTTCAAGAATGTTGAAGGAAAACTGCAGAACAACATCTTCATCTGGTATTAAAGTTATTTTGATTGCATTGATCACAAAAAAGTTGGATTTCTTACAAAGGCACGGCCTGCAAAGAAAGGCTAAAAGACTGGTGCAATTCTGTCTCAGGAGAAAGAAGCAGCAGTCAGAGAAATAATTTTTCTCTCCCCAGAATAGTCTGATTTAGTAAGAGTCCTAAGTATTTTCAGCCCACATTCTGAAATGCTAATGGATGATACATGCAAGGCAAAGAAAAGTCATTGGGATAGGAGTGAAGAATCCTCAAGACCACGATCAGTGCTCACCAAAAATCACCACCAAGCACTGCAAACGGAGACTCACAGGAGGCCAGAGGAGAAGAGAGCCCAGTGAGCAATATTAATAGAATGCCAGAAATTCTGATTCAGGTCTTGAAACCCAGCTGAGCAACTGGCAGGTTTTCAACATCTGGGACATGAGACTGCAGCAGATGGGAAGCCAGAGAGTGAATTAGAAGTCAAACCAGAAGAAGGCTGTGTTTTTAAAAAGGGGTGATATAACTGTATTATACAGGGGGAAAGCATAATTATGCCTCAGAGACGAGAGGTACTATTTGAACTGGTGCTTAAAGAACATAGGGAGCTCAGAATGTGCCTTGTGGCTTGTATTTCTACAACTACACTTACTCAAAGTCTGCATTTATAGTGCTCTCTCTTGGAGATATCTAGGAGAATCTAAGAAATGTTAAGTGTTACAAGAGAAAATCATAGCAATCAAGAACAAGCAAGGAATTTTGGGGAACAGCAAGAATCAATCAGATGTAAGCAAGGCATGTATTAGATTAGCTGTATCAGCAGATAGAGAAGAACAGGGTTGGCAAAGTTTACCTCAGGGGGGAAAAATGGTAAAATGGCAGGGAAACAAATGAGCTTAAAAGCAGAGAGCATCTGCTTCAGTCAGCTGAAAGGAGACAGGCTGGGGGAGGCAATTGTTTGCTGCCAGTATCCTGCCACAGGAGTCTGGCAGGCTGACTGAATTGATTTTCTTTCTTTGAACATCACCAGTTTTCAGATGAAGTGATAAATCTTTGCTTGTTACCAAAGACTGATGTGTTACATCTTTTTATATCCAAATAGTTTTTACTGAAGTGTTTTCAATTGGAAAGAATGCTTCTCAGGTGGAAGGCTATTTCTTAGGTAGAAGGAGGTTCTAACTAATAAGAAAATTATTTTCTTTTAGTAGACAGTAAAACCAATCATTCCAAAAAAATGAAGGGTTTACTTGAGATAGTGAATAAACAATTTATCTCAATACATATTACGTTCACATTCACTGACAGCTAAAATCCATGTGCATACAAACTGAAAGAAGGGACTAAGCAGAGGGGGAAAAGATCCCCAACCCTCCCCCACAAACACCCATGATTTTTAAAAGCATGCAATAAACTTTAACAAGATGAATGAGGGCCTCTAAGAACTCTGAAGGGAGGATGAGTTTCAACTCAACTTGGCAACAACAATCCATTAGGATGCACCTACCTGCATAGGTAATCAGGCTCATTTTTACCCCATCCTGTCTGTAAGGAGGTAAATCAGGAAAGACTTGTGACTCATCACCAAACCGTTTTGTGCCATGTTTTTTTCCTCTGTGTAAACAAAATACGTTCACAACGTATCTTCACTCAAGCTTTTAAAGTATGACAATTATCAATATTTCTGAATAAAATGTATTTTTCAATGTACATCATTAGTGATCTAAATAAGGTATTACATAAATACAGGGGGTGAAACTGCACACAAAATAAAATGGAAAAAATGGCTGATACTGTCTCCTTACATTTGTTCAACATTTTGTTACTCAGCTTTACAGGCTGGCATCTACTACTATAAAGGAAACATTTTGATTAGGGAGGATCAAAAGAAAGATACGGAGCTCAGATTTTTTTTTTTTTTTTGTTCCTTTTTTAAAGCCCTTTCAAGTTGGGGAAAATTCATGCATTGTAACCTCTGAGCACAATGTGATATTGGCAGCTGCTTCAAGCTGGCTACGATGTGCAAAGTTCACTGTCATGACCGGCTGACTGCTCAACTGTCAAGGAAAAATTAACAAATACAAAAATGGGAACATGTGGCAGTTTTAGAAACACACTTTTCAATAAAGCCTACTGTGAACTATAGACTATTGCACATTTCAACATGACACAAGGAAAATAAGGGGTTCAAAACAGAATACACTTTGTAACATAGAAATATACAGACTAGCTTGTGCACAGAAATCAAAACATGGTTACAAGACACCACTGCAGTCAAACCTGTCTTATAGTCTGCTTATGTTCTTAGTGACCTTAAGAATCTGGTCCAAACTGATTATCAGCAATACTTTTTTTGTTACTTTTTTTAAAAAAATATTTTGAGACCACATCTTTGATACACATATATATATTCCGTGGTCAAAACAGACAGACTTAACTTTAGCGATACTAAATAAAAGTGCAAAAACGGTCAAAAAATAAAACAAAATAAAAAAATATGGAAGCATAAGCTAAAAATTTTCTGCATAGCTGAAATCTATTTAAAGCGAGTCCTTGGTAGGGGTTGCTGACAGGAGGAGAAAGCAGTTTTTTAAAATGTCTTCTGCACGTTTGTTTCAAATAACGCAAAACAAAGGTCGGCTTTTGAAGCACTTCACAGGCAGTTCACCCCTGCGTCCTTAGAGACCATGGTGGTGGCAGTGCCCCCCTCTGCAAGGTACACAGCAGTGCTGGATTTGGGGGGCACTGCCTGCTCGCTGCCGTTGTTGTTGACCTCGCAGTGCAGCGGCTCCGTGGAGATGACCCACGTGGATGGACGCCACCGCTTGAGCGAGTACGGAGTTTTCACGCGTTTCTTGATCTTCTCTCCTGAGCCTGATTTGCCATCCTGTGAGGAGTCACCTACTGAAGGGGAAAAAACCAAACCAAAACAAGAAAACAGAACAGAAAATAGTATTATGAGGCAGGTGAGATTAGACTGGAGTCCAGGGTATTACACATATGTGAAACAGAAACAAAAGAACAAAATCTATAAACACAGAAGCAACTGTGGGGAAGAGGCATGACAGGTCTATCAACTACAACAGCTGCCACTAAAACAAGGGCTTAGATTCTGTTCCGTCAGAAATTACTTCAGTGAAGTAATTTGTGTTACCTGGAGTGCACACTGGCATCAAACAGGAAAATCAGCATTTGACATTTGAGGGGCTTTTGCAATCATAGTATCTTATATTACCTGTAATGGGAGGTACAAAAGAACATTGCTACTACAGGACAGAAAAGGCTAAAACTTAAATAGTGCAATGTTAGATCCCCTAATCCTACTCCACCTGGCAAAGCATTTCACCTGAAAACAAAACAGTCCATTCTCTGTTAAGACATTAAGTCAGGATTTGGAATGCTGGGCTGCAAAACTGGCTAAACCAACTTTAACCGTGATAAAACTCCAGCAGTCGAAATCTGATTGTTAAAAAAACTTTACACAACCCCTTCTTGTAACCTAAATTTCAATTAAAGAAAGTCACTGCAATAATATTTTTTCTTTATCTTGGTAAGATTTCAACTCACATCAACATGCTAAGACAAAAATGAAGGTCTCCTACTTAAAAGGAAGGCTTAAACATTCCACTGCTGAATATTCAACTACATTTCTTGAAAGATATGTTCTTGTTTGGTTTTAAACCTTTTCTTTCCAAAGATGCCTGGCATCCCAGTTTACTCCACTAGTATCACAGCATCTTCCTAAACACAGTCATGAGATTTGCAAGCACCTTTCAAGACTACAGTTACTTCTGGAAATATATTTTCTTTAAAATGCACACCAGGAGGTCTTTCCAATAGCTCAGACAGGCTCAAATCCAGAGGATGTACCTAATTTAACTATAACTATATGATTACATTCTTACTGTAAAAAGGAGAGCCCCATTGTAACCTCTTAGATCTCAGACCATAAAACTCTCATGGAAGTTATTCTGAAATAAGCTATTAAAATCAATTCCTTCTCTAACTACATGGATTAATATTTATGTACATGGCAAACTGGTGAACAATTGCTTTAATTGCTGGAGCTAGGACAGCAAAATAGAAAATGCTTGACCCTCCATTTAGGCTGGGCTAATACAGTAAAATCAGTTGCTTTAAAATCATAAAGCATATAAGTAGTTACTATAATAAATTATTTTAATCAATGCATCTTAGAGACAGCTACTCTTGAAAGAATGAGGAAAAGTAAGGAAAAAAAGGTTTAAAGTGCCCCTGCAGGAAAAAAAGGACACCTTTTCAATATGTTTTGCAGCTACCAAAGGTAGGAGCCTTGCAAGGAATAATGAAAGTTAACCTAGTGAGAGTGGATGGGTTAGAAAGAGACAGATTCATTCTGTGTATGTAGAAGGATGATAGTGATCTAATATACTGGGAATGATGGAGACAGGACTGTATCAAAAAGACTGAAGCTGTGCTGAGGGAAATTACATTTATATGAGATTTAATGAGTATGCTTTGAGGAGAAATGGGAGACAGAAATAATTTCTATTCAAGCAGATATATGCAGTTATTAGGTAAAAAGGTGTCAGGGAAACCGTTCAGCCCTGCAGGCACTTACACTGCATACTACTGCTATCCAAACTACTTGTGGCTGACAGATCCAGCGAATTAGGCCTCTGTGCTCTTCTGCTCTGGGTCTGCCCAGGATTTCTCACTACACTCTGGATGCTGGCTGCAGCAGTGTCTGGACAAGGATTACTGTTGTTGTTGTTGGCGTTCGTTCGCCCCGTTGTCCAGCGGCCGCTCCCTCCTGTCCACCAGGCGGTCCAGGACGCCTTCATCGTGGCCAACCTGCTGCTCCCGCCTCAGCAAGGGCTCGTGCTCGTCAGGACTGGAGTTGATATTCAGCCGACTGTCCTCGCCACTGAACTGGTTCTGAAGCATTTCCTGGGCCCTCTGTGCTACCGAGCTGCTGCTCTGGCCAGAGGGCACCGTGCCGTTGGCGTACTGGGCTGTGCCAGCGTGAGAGTTCATGCCGTGGCTCCTCCCGGCCACTCCGTTCATGGTCACCGTCACCACGTGAGGCTCTGCAGCATTGATAGTGTTCATCTTGGCTACGCCTGTTTCCACTTGCTTCAAGTTTGATTTGTGCTTGCCACCAAATTTTAACCGCGGCTCCTTGGTTGAATTTTTGGTGTTTAGAGGGAGGCTGGTGGGTCTCTTCGGAAGGTTCTGCTGCTTGGGTAGAGGATAGACCTGAGCAGCTGGGACATCCGGAATCAAACACGCCTGACCGTTGGTAGCTTGTGTGAAGTCCTGCTGCCCTGTCACCTCTACTGCAAGTTTTATCAGCGGGTAAAGCAAGCTGGAACTAGTGCTGCTCAGTGGATCTGGCCCACTAAACTGCTTAAGTGAATGTTCCATCAGATTCTCATCAGAGCTTTCTTTCAGGTTCTTATCCACTTCCTTTGGATCCAATTTATTTGTCTCCAAGTCCTCCTCTGTTAGCTGCAGACAAACAGGGGTGGGCCCACCCGGCTGCATGACATTTGTGGTGTGTAAGTTTGTTTCATCCGAGTAAGGCATTTCGGATATGGTGGTCATGCCCGTGCTGGGAGTGAGGCCAGCTGTATTGGTGGTGGACAAAGTGGTGACACTTGTCTCAGGACTGGGGATGCGAGCTTGTGCTTGCTGCCGCTCGTAGTTAATGGAATTTCTATTCTTTTCCCCTGAAGTCAATGGTGTAGTGGACATTGAATGTTCAGAAGAAATGTTCTTTACTATGCTGTCAGTGTGGTGGATTGAATCTTCAATGTAGGAAGAGGAAGAATAATCTGGATATGGCCTTATCTTTGATACACGTCTATGATGCGACAGATTCCTTTAAGAAAAAATAAGAGGTATTAAGATCATATATGTAAAAATCGCCTCATACTATAACGCCTCTCATTTAAGAGAGCTGAGTGTCTTTCTGTTTATTTTCATGCATAAACTAAGGATAGACACTGTACAAACTGAGGTATTTCAGCAACTTCCTTGAAAAGTGCTGGGGATAAAAAAATTGATTTTACTAGGGCAAAATTTCAATATGGATGTTACTTCCTAGCAGAACAATAATGTTCTATTTGTCCAATATGATGTTTGTCCAGTTGGCAAAGTACTGCTAAGGTTCTGCTCCAGATGCAGAGAAGTGATGCTGAAGAAGGTCAACAAAAATGCAACAGACTAAATCAAGAAATACTCTGGGAAAATGTCGCAAGGTCCTAACCCATGAAAACTCTACTATTTTGACAATTTAGGTATTTTATGATTTAAACATAATATTTTTTTCATTACAGTGAACAGTGTCATATACAGCAACATTATTCTTCTCTCAAATCTGGATTTCTAGAGTATACTATCAAGCACTAAAGTCAGCTCTGCAAATTCTCATTCCCTCTGGATCATATATAAGCAGAGAACATGCAGCACTTCTCTTGTTGAGGTGAGGAGAACAACAACTTAAACAACGGCCCCACACTTTGTTAACTGAAAAACTACAGGTTTGAGACTTGGTAATTTCCTGAACTCACACTGACTGCAAATTCACATTTTTTAGCAGAACACTTTAAACAGAAGTTTGATGCATCATTTAGCAAGTGCACTTAAAGACAATTCATTTTGTCACTTCCTATCATGGCAAGCCTGCTGAGACAGTTTGCCTAAGCTCAGTTTAAAAGGCCCCTCTGTGAGAAATACAGTTGTATACATAAAAGGTGCCTGAATTCTGGGGACACACAGGAGATCTTAAGAAGACAAACAATTGGGGTTATGTCATGCAATACCTATATGCAGACTAGGTGATATAACACACATCACTTAATGGGTGCAGCAAGCTGTAGCTTCTGCCCTGGTGTGAGCCAAGCACTGCATTGGGCATTTCCTGCTGACTAAACCAAATGTGCTCTCCTCTTACCTCTCATTTTGCATGGCAGTTGACATAGGATTGACTGTTGGACTAACTGATTTATTTCTCTCCCAAATCATCATGAGCTCTGCCATTCTTTCCTCAGCACACTGCGCTGTTAGTCGAGCTTCTGCATCTTGATCCCAACAGTCTTCAATTGTTTCTTTAAGTGACCTCACAGCCTGCCAGGAGACAAAACCCCTTTAAGTTATTTTACCTTTATAGTGTGCTTCTAATTTACTGTTTTATGGCAGCATTCTGCATGCCTGAAAACAGTCACAAACTGGTGAAAGAGAGAATCAGAAGATACACAATTTCATTTGAAGCTAATCTAACCTAATACTAGCAATGTGCAATTTAATATTACCACACCTCACATACACACACCTCACATACGGTGGGAAGACACTTGGCAAAAGCTACATTCACCAGTGTCCATACAACCTTCAGCCAGCCCTCTGATGGATGCATGCTCTGCTCACTCTCTTTGCCTTATGAGAGCTGTGTACTAAGGATTGCTGATATTCTGGAAATGCTGCCATGGTTATTTTCACAGTTCTGCTAATGGTCACTGCCTTGCTCCCCTGTACTGTATGCAAATAACAGCTGTGCTCACTTCATCATCCTTGTCTTCCTGTTTAGCACAGTGACATCCAAATGTCCTGTAAGGATCAATGAATTTGTCTGCACCATGGGAGGAGATTTTTGTTGCACTTGTTTTACAGGTGGAGAAACAGAAACACACACGTGCTCCTGGCATCACACTGTGGGATGAGCTGTACAGTCAGGATTAGAGCTCAAGACCTCCAAAATGTGCTGCCATATGTTCAGGGAACTGGAGAGGAAACAACTGAAATGACGAGCACTGAACATTTCTGTCTGCACTCTACCTGGAGTACAAAAGCCAGGCAGACATTTCTGGGCCCCTGCTGCCCATGGCCATGGAGAGGATCTGGTCTGCCAGCACAGCTCACATCTACAGCCGAGCTTTAACCTCCCCAGCACTGAGGACTGTGCAGAGTCCCAGCTGGGCACTAAGGCATTCAGTGAGTCCTGCTGACTGTCTGTGTGCCAGAACTGCCTTGTGCCCTGCTGGCAGTGGAACCCAGGACCAGCTCTGAGCAGGAGCCAAGAGCTCCTCGCCCACGGAGTGAGCTCCTGGCATGGCTTGCATCTGGCAATCGCTGCTGCTTGGTGATGCAGCTCTGGCTGCACAGGTGGGGATGAGCTCCCCCACAAGCAAACCTTTCATCTCCCTTCCCACAGCAGATCACACTGGGGATATGCCAATACCCTCACCTTAGCTGAGGGACATGAGTCAGGGTACTGGATCCATTTTCTCTCCCACAATAAAATGCCTTCATTTAGCTTTTAGGACTTGATTTTGTCACCATTCAGACTAAATCAGTGGATATCCTAATCTCCTGCCTTTCCTCTTTGCAAGACTTTTCAACCAGTGTTTAATTGAATACTGTCTGTCCTGTAGCAGGTCCTTTCCTTTTGATGTGTTAAGGATCATTACAGAACACAGTAGTGACTGTACAGACAGTTATAAACACTGGAGTTCTTCAGAACCACATTTACCACAATTAGGTGTTTTCTATTAATTTCAAGTCGAAAGACAACTATGCTAAAATGAACTATTTACAAGTACTAGCACTCATCAAAAAGATAGAAGGGACCAGAAATCTGTATTATCCTATTATTCTGTTAATATCCTTCAGTGCTGACCTCACAAGTCAAGAAGTATGGCCCCACTTTGGCAAGTGAGACAAGAACACAGTAATATCTCAACACAGTTTAAAGCCTTTGAATTATTTTATGTACATCCTGTGCTCAGGTTGTTGCTTTATACCACAAAAAACAATACTGCTAATCAAGGTCTGCAACATAACATAGATGCTTCCAGAAGCAGACTAAGACAGCATAGGTAATCACAAATGAGGATTCCACATCTTTTGAGTACCTTAATTATGTGATGAAAAAATAAAGCATTATTTTTATTTGTATTTCTCAAATGAAGAGGACAAATGCATTTGTTTCATAGATGAATTTGCATGAAGGTGTTACAACATAACAGCAGAGCTTTAAATAATGGAAAGAAGTCTTTTATCCCATGCATTAGATCCAAGAGGTTAGGATGTGCGTCCAGAGTGAGGTTATCTGGAGCTTGATTTTCTACACTATCTGCCCCAGAGTGCTCATTCGGATATCCTAGACTGGCATAGGGTGAAGGAAGTTGTTTGACCCCTGTGATTATTCTTCTTTTCTCTTAAAGCAATGGTGTAGATCAATTCTTAGAGCTGGAGCTATCATCACCATTTTGATTATACAGAAAGAAAAAATTAGTAACACCACAAAGAATGTGCTAGGCATTTTAAATATGGGGATCATCTAATAATGCTGGAGTCTATCAGCTTGCTAGAACATAATTATCATTTAAAATGGCAGTCTGCAAAACAAAACAAACCCTGAACTGTTTCAGTTTTAACTGTCTTCAGAAACAGCTGTCAAGCTTGGTTCTTCCAACGCTGCATTTGCCAACATGGCTATAGTTAAAACAGCTGTTGTTTGATTTCCTATATACTTTGGGCACTGATTTCTCTATTTTCCTCTTCCCCCTTTGCCCCCGAGACTGGGTGGCCAAAAGTGTGTAATAAAAGCACCTCTGTTGGAAGCTCTCAGCTGGGTTACAACATGTTTTACTGCAGTGCAGCACTGCAGGCTGTGCTCCTCTCTGAAAGCAGGCTCCTACCTATTCTCAAGTACGAGCACCAGGTGAGGCCTTGGGCTCCTACTGGTCTGCACAGTAGCTACAAACTTATCAACCACCAAAGCCTCTGAAGATTCAAGGGCATCATCTCAATATGGGAATAACAAGAAGTATCCTTCTAAATAACAGCCAAACACGGCATTTTCAGACTTGCAATTCAGCTGTGTTACCTTGTATCAGCTGGAACCCAGTCACTATTTGCACTGCACTTTGCTTGCAATAAAAGACAAACAGCCCCCTCTAAGCCAAGGGGATTCACACTGCCTGAACTTTGCTGCAGATGAAAGCAAGCACAGACTCTCACCAGAGCTCAGCTGACTCGCTCTAACTTGTTGGCCCACAGCAGCAAGGTTCTAAGCCATAGCTACACTCACTCAAAACAACATGCAACGTTATAATGTTTATAGTCTTGAAAAAAAATTGCAGATAAATGAAGCCATATAAAATCTTTTATGTAGTTAAAATGAAATTATTTCTAGAAGCTTTAGCCTCTGCAAATCTTGAGGTCTATACAAGTTCAAAAAAGTTTATTACAATGTTTACCAATTTTAGTTTTTGAGAGTATATTGAAGTTTTTGCCAGCTATTTTAGTTGGTATCCTAGTTCAGTTTTATTAGTTTATAAGATGTCAAAAGGCAAAAAATGGCTTCTTGTTTCTCATTCAGCACACAGAGAACACATGGGCACTTCATGCACAATGCTACAGACAATGTCTAAAATTAACGTAACAGGTTGGTACATCACACTGTAGCATGCAGCAACAACAACAATAGTATTTTTCCTTAAAAGAAATCTGGCTTTCATGTCAATAACTTTAAAAAACTGAATTCAGTATTTAAGAAGTCCATGCAGAAACAGCTGTCAATCCTTAAATACTAACAAAGAGGAAAAAACCCAAAACCTAAAAAATTGCTTTTAAGAAATGAGTACACCCTAAAGCTGGTTAAATCACTGTTTCTTTGAAAATATTCTCTCTCACCAGGCTGTTCTCCTTCCATGCTTCAGGGAATTTTGGTCTTTGCTTCTCTCTAGACACCAAGACTTGCATATCTTCAAAAGTGGGATGGTTTCCGACTTCAGTCTGGAAAGCCATCTGGTACTCTGGCACAGATTCCCCTGTTAGCAAAAGAAAGAAAGGGAAAAAAAAATCAATCACAGATTAAAAGGCAGAGCAAAGGCTTTCAGCTGCTGAAAGGCATTATCAAAGTTGCTGTCTATCGAGATGTTCCCCACTTTCCCCAAAGTCTAATTTCCAAAAAAAGCTGAATTAACTGCAAATGAATTAAGTGCTGTTCAGCAACCTTTCAAAGGATAGCATCCTGAGACTGTGCTGGTTCAGTGGCACATTTGGAATGTCCTGGAGCCTGAAGATGACACTGACTTTCTGTGAAATGCCACTGACTGATCAGATTCATGTACTTCATTTGGGAGGAAGCCCAGCAGGGTTACAAGCCTCTGCACACAAACTACAGCTGCTTGACTGCAGAGAGGATCCTGCATTTCAGATTCATTCTATATGCTGCAGCTTGGGCAGAAGATGGTGCATGTGGCACATCTCATGTGTAAATTTTAAGTCTACTTCCTTTTTGTTTATGTTACAGGTAGGGAGGATTTCCCTGAATTGTCAGTGTCCTATCATAAACAAAAGTACAACTGACTAAAGGCTACATTAAGTCATAGCATTTTTTAATGGTGAAAAGTCTGAAAGACACTTCAAGCACTTCTATCAGTTCTCACAACTGGAAACACAGCCTTTGCCATCAGCCTAACTCTCAGTGTTTTTAAACTCTGCACAATAATACTAACAACAATAACAACGCCCAAACGGCACCTAGCATGAGGCCTGCGAACCGCCTGAACAGGTCGTACCGAGCCTTGGGGCAGGAGCCACACCTCGCCCCAGACGCACCGTCCTGACAAGCACCACCTCGAACACTAGATGGCACCGACTCAATGGCAGAAGCAGCTGAGGGAACTGCTGCCCTTCTCCACTTTCAAAAGCTCGGGCTCAGGAGTGGCTTTGGGTGCTGGTGCCACTTCCTACTGTTACGGTTTTCTGCAGTTCTTTCCTTACCTGGGAAGAGGTCTGTACATCTCATGAATATCTCCCAGTAGATCAGGCCCAGAGCATACATATCTACTTGTTTCAAGGCAGATTCACAGTCCCTCAAGTTCACTGCTCCTTCAAGCACTTCTGGGGCCATGTAGCGGATCGTCCCGACCTGGGGAAACATCACATCAAAGCTTCACATCAGGAAGGAATTTCCAAATTCAGTTAAGTTTTTTAGCGCCCTATTCTGCTTGGTATTCTCTACAGTTAAGGAAAACACAGGTCGTTCATAATCAATGTCCTCAGTTTCTAGATTCTTACTGGTCTAGTCATAACAAAACCTTTCCCCTACTCTGTCACTGTTTTGTATGTACCAAAACAAAATTATTTTGTCCCTTACTTAATGTTCTCAAATGAAATATGATCTAGCTGAAGTGTTTCTTTTTCCAAGTTGCTCTGTTAAACACCAAGGTATCTATCACAACAGAAGAGGATCCTGCTGAGTAAGAAACTTGTTCTCTGTTCCTGGACTGTCAGCAAAGTTCCACCCTACAACTCCCACAGTCAAAGGTTATTAACAGTCTTGGCAGATACCTATTCATTTTCACTAGGACATGTGTTAGATTAGAGCACTTACTCATCAGTACTTGTAGGACAGTATTTTGTCAAAGGACTATTCCACATCCCTGCATTTTAACCAGCAGTTTCCTTGTTTCTTTGCTCAGTATAGGAAGATCTAGATGGAGCTCTTCTGCACTAGGTATTTTCAATTTAGCACTTGCTTTCTAGGGGAGAGTGATTAGCACTGTGTAGCATGTTCTTTGAATGATATACGAAGGTTTTCTGTAAAAGCACAAATAACAACTACACTAAACTATTAGGCACTCTATTTAAAACAGTCTCACTGTTTTTCAGTAGCCTGTCTTAGATGTCAAGGAGAAGATGCAGAATGTGGTATGTCACCATTTCAGAAAAATTAACACCAAAATCAAAAATTAAAAACAAAACCAAAGAATGTTTGGTCTTCAGTTAGCATTTGCAGTACAAAACCAAAGGGGCTTTTACCACATAATCACAGAGGACCTGGCAACCAAACTTACCTTGTGTCTTCTCATATCTCACACAGAAAACTTCAGTCTGCCAATCTATTGCCTTTCAAAATGGCAGATTTGTGATGAGTATTTTGAGAATAAAACCAGTTTCTTCCTGTGGAGGCTTCAGCCCCTTCTCACCCATACTGCAGTCCTTCCCATTACAGAAATTGCACCGCCTGAACATTCATCCAACCATTGTACTCACCTCACTAATGGCTGCATTGTCTTCCTCACCGGGTCGTACCAGCCTGTTCCCAGTCAGCTTCATGGAGAGCCCAAAGTCACTGATGACACACGTGCCATCGTTCTTCACCAGCACGTTGCGGCTGTTCAAGTCACGATGCGATATTGCAGGTTTGTAATGCTCTGTTTGGGCACACACAAGTGCTTTTACCATTTGAGCAATTGTACTGCTTGGCAAAATGAGAGAACCTCGTTATGTCTGCTCAGCTAGTATGAAAAGAGAATCACCTTCTTTTTTAGAAAGCTAATGTTTTTGTTTCTTTACAATGAGCTCCAGAGGAAGCTATCTAGAGAAAACTGACTGGCACCCAGAGTTTCACTGTATCTATACAATGTATTAGGCTACTGCCATACACAGTTCTCATGTTCACTGACACTCTTCTTCCCAAGGGGTATTTCAGCATGACTTTGGCAGTGGGACATTGTACACTTAAACACAGACCTGCTGCCACAGCCCCAAGAGCCATTCCAAATACCCTCTGTCACTTCCACACTGCTGTGTCAAATGCAGCACCAATTATTTGCATTACAATTGGAATTATCTTTGGCACTTATTCAGAAGGTATGCAGACAATATTATTCCAGAGAGTCTGAACATGTTCAAGTGCAATGGATCTGACCTTTTCCAAAGAATAATCTCAGTTATTCCTATTTTTTATTTATTATGTTAGTAAAGCAGCCAGCAGTACAGAACTCATTTTAGTGTGGAGTTTATTCTACTCCATGTGTTCCTTCCTAGCATTCACAGACTGTGCCTGTCTTTCCTTTATGATGGAAAGCTTACACATTTTCTGGTTGCTAATGGACACACCTGTCTGCACATCTCAAAATGGTGAGGTTAAGATGATAGCTGCAGTTTCAATGACACATAGGAATACTAATTTGGGTACTTTCAGCACTTTTAATAGCATCTTTAGCTGTCATTCTTTGCTAGTGCTCATGCTTAACATTTGAGATATATAGTTTTTAATCCAAACATTAGCACCTGAATGTAGATATAATGAAACCAGCCTTTTATTTACTGCCAAAACCCTAACATTTCAGTGCCAGGCCATATTCTGCGGCCTGATAAATCTCAGAATATCTACTTTATAATTATGATACTTCAGCTGTTGAAATACTGGGTGTAGCATGCACACAGACACAGATAGATCCCAATCAATACACTGTCACAGCCAGGATTCTAATAAAGTACCAGAAAATCCAGCAGTATTGTTTGTACACAGCAAAGACTAGGCCCAAACTCTCAAACAAAAATCCAGAAACATGATAAATAAAACTACAGTGGGGTAAGAATATTTAATTTGATAGCATACGGTTCACACACAAACTAAAAATTGCTTTGGTGATTTCTGAACTGCAAAAACAGACAACACCTCATCTGTTTACCCTCTGCCAGAGAGGCAGGCAGTGCTTCAGCTCCTCAGTAATCTGTTGCCATGATACAGCAGCACTGCACAGCTCTGCCTCCTCCTGCCTCTCCCACCTCGGACCCAGGGCTGTCACACAAGGGCCACAGAGCCACAGCATTGCTCTCAAGGAGCAAACAGAGCAGAAGTTCTGAGCAATCTTTATTTGCATTCATCAATTCCTGCTCACAGTAGGATAAAAGAAAGGCTGGAATCTACTACCTGACAGAAAGAAGAATATACTGAGATCTTTGCATCCCTTCCTGGCCTTACCTCCTCGAGGCAGCTCCGTGTGCAGGTACGCCAAGCCCCGCGTTATCGAGTGAGCCAAACGGCAGGAGCTCACCCAGTCACTTGTGTGGAGACTCAAATATTTGCACAAAGAACCCTAAAAAGAACCCCAGAAAAAGACAAAACAAAAACACGGATTAAAATCATTGTTCAGTAGAATAAATCAAAATCTTTTGAAGACTCAGTTTTATCCACTGCTTCTAAAAGGTATAAACCTGCAACTGCTTGTGTGTTTACCACACGTTTTAAAACACAATATTTGACTGAAGTTTCATTCCAGTGCTGCCATTTCGTTTCTCTAAAGTGAAATATGAATCTTATCACAGAATAACAGGGACTGCCTCTAGAAAAAAAGATATTAATTACAAAAGTCTAGTTGTAGAACCGAATAAAGGTAACTGCAGACCTAACAGCCTGGGTTTCTAAAATGTGGGCTTTAGACCATTATCACTTACAGAATACTCAATGTCTCTCACAGGTCTTGCTATAATCTATTTATGTATCAAAACAAAAACACCCCAAAGGCAATTCCAAATAGGAGCAAGTCCACATGCACTGAAGAAACATGGAAAAAAAGAATGTCATGTTCCCCTTTTCTTGAAAGTGAAGTTAGATATGTAAAATATGGGATCTTCTAGTGATTTGTCATGAAATCTCTAAGAAAACCAGAAGGAAGTGTGTCCATTATGATACTGAGATATTCTAGAAACTGAGACTGCTATCCCAAACAAGACACTGCAAACTGTGACACCTTTGATGCACAGCCCCCAGTGATTAAATACTTAGTTTAAACAAACTAAATCCTCCAGCACAAAGTGCAAGTAATCTGCCTAACTAATTTCTAACAGGAATTTCACATTTTTCATTGTTTTTTACAGTTTTTAAGAAAGATAAGCCCTCTTATTAGCCTCCAAATGTCATCAGCTTAATTTTTTTTCTTGGCTTAGTGGGTTGAGATTCCAACCCATTCTAATGGAGGCCACAGGACTGTTGTCATGAGGTGACTGGGAAATATTTACTGTATTAAACCAGCTGTCAAGATCTTTCTGCTGCAGAGCCTGCCCACCACCAGATGTTTTTTAAGCTAGTTGAAGTCTGTGACTTTATGCTTTTAGTGAAGTTAAAATGATAACCAGGAAAAGTTTTGGTTAAGATTTAGAGAGAGATATATTTGTGTTTAAGACTATCTTGTCACAGTCATGAGTTACACATTAAATTGGGGATATTTGTTCTGACTGTGACTTTTATCAAAGGTGATATTTTTAACAGTCAGAGATTCTATTTGTGTTTTAGAACAATTTTTCTGTTGTTCTAAAGGGACAAGAGTGTCTGACTACTGGGTTGATAATCCTGTGGCTATTACATATTTCCTGCTATGCCATGCCTCACAACTGACTCCTTTACTGACCTACTGCACCTCAGAGTCCCATCAGAACAGCATGCTGATTGATAAATGCACATATCATTCCCTTTTACTTGCCTACTTCCTTCGGTCTGAAGGCATGTTTGGATAAAAACACAACCTAGCTCAAACCTATCCGTCTTGCTGTCACCAAGGTAACACCAAGAACAATTTTCCATGTAAAAATGCCCTGGTTTGTGTGTTCTTATTTTCAGGAAGGAAAGTACTATGAAGGAGAATGATGTTTTGGATGGGGAATATTTCATCTGCACATCTTGTATTGGTTAGTTCTTATTGAAATCAGATTTATGGCTCCAGTTTGAACACTGGAATTCCCTTCTAGCAGGGCTGCCACAGCAGGCTTCCTTTTCTGCTGTTAACTCCACATACAACAGAACATCTGCTCACTAAAATACAGATCACACTGTGCATTAATTACACCTGCTGTGCACTTTTTCCAATGACTTCCAAACAACCAGTGGATTGATTTTAGACTAATCTTGCTGTTCTTAATACTACATTGGGAAGGAATCTGATAATATGAAGTCATAAGCTTCATCTGTACATTTAATCAGGTCATTAACAGAGCCTATTTACATAAGCAACAAGACAATTTTCAATCAAATTACATTTCAACTGAAAATCCTTTCATTCAAGAAAACAGCAAAACCAGATCACCTGTGAAAACAGTTATACCATGCCCTCCTAGGAGCAGAATACTCATTGATTTTACTTAACTTTCATTTTATTACATGAAAACATGCCAGTTTTGTCAGAATCCCATGCTTTGCCACTGTCCATCTGGTAAGGGCACAACTGATCTTTTTCATGGTCACTTCCAGTTTCTGCAGTCTCTTCTTAGATGCCTGTCTTACAAGCTGACAGGATCAAGTGTGTTCTCACTTAGAAGTTTCAGTTAAGACACTCTTTTTATATTTGTGCTTTGCTGCCTTAAGTTTGTATATAGTGCACAAGTGTGTAAATACATACCTATGTTTAAGGTATGTATTTACATGGCTGCATTTAACTTGCAATACAAGCATATACACAGAGCCTATAAAACCCTAAGACAGGCCATCATTACTGCTGTGTAGCACTGTTCTGTTCCTTTTTGCTATTCAAATAAGCAGCTGTTGTCCTACTGCCTCCATAAAAGACAAGGCTTCAGCCATTCCCTTCACACTCTGCAGGAAATACAAGTTTGCTTACTTGAGAATAAAAAGCTTGTTAAAGAAAATTATTTAATTTAATAACTAAGGTTCTTTCCCATACACAGGCAACACCCCCCCAAGATAAATTGTGACACCATTTTTTGCATTTTTATACATATATCCCCCACATACATTTTATGATTTTTCAGGAAATCTATTCACATTTATACTGCGTATTTTTTAAATGTTTCTGTTTCTGTATATGTGTGTACACACACAGAGCATGAAATACCCTAATCCATGAATTTAAGAAATACAAGCCTTCAGTTAGCTGAGGAGATTTGAAGATATGGTTCTGGAAAATAAGGCTGCCTTCTTAAGACATGTACCTACATCATCAGTATATGCCACAGAAAGCTTAGAAGATACCAGGATAAAAAGGCACCATGATTTATAGTACCATAAACTAGTTTGACAACAATCTTGTATCTATTACATTTCACTGTAAAAAGCCCCACTATTTACAGCTATTGAGCGATGTCATAAGACAGAGATAATGTCTTAATATTAAGAAGTTTTAAATTTATTAGATTACTTTTAAGTAAAAACAACTCTTCAAATTCTGTCATTGAATAAGGACAAAATTGACTAAAAAAACCTTACACCAAAACCAAGAGCAAATACTCCAGACCTAGGAATTTGTAAGACTACTTTTGGCAGCACTAACCAGGAAGTCTAAAAAGATATTACAGTAACCCACAATAAGATCCATCAAAACTGTCATTGATATGGATTATTTTTACATTACTGTGCAAGAAGCACCACCAAAACCTAAAGTACATCCTTTTCACATGGCTATTCTTAGGATTCTTAACCAACCCAAGTGATTTTCTTGAAGCACTTACATTGGGGTAATATTCCATCACCAATAAATATTCCATCCGGCCGTCTGCAGTGAATCTCTCATCCCCCACAATGAAGCGGGCGATGTTCTCGTGTTCCATCAGTGGAATCCTGTAAATGTTCCTCTCATTGACAAAGTTCTGACGATTAGCAAAAGAAAAGACTTTCACAGCAACTGGACGTTCATCTAGGGAACCTTTATACACTGCTCCGTATCGCCCCCGGCCAATCAGCTGCAAAAACCAGAAATAATTCGTTCACAAAATAAGAGATGAAGACAAAACCTGAGTTTTCACTCTACAAGAATTGTATGCCAACTTTTATCCTGACGTATACTGTAAGAACAATGACTATATCAAGTATTTTGTAATGAAAACCAGAATTAGAATGCTTTCATAGTGGCTATTTTGGAGTTAGAAACCTCAGCAGAAGCCAACATAGGCTTTACTAAATTGATTTATAATCTGAATAACCAGTACATGTAGCACAAATAATCTATCCAGTACTTTTATATACAGAATCAATAAAACACATGTGTTTTGTGCTGCTAATTCTCTAACAACTTTTGCTTACGAAAGATTTATAACTTTTATGTGATCAATTTCATTTCACTCCAGAAATCATAGACTTTAAGGGAAATTATTTTAGGTTTAGAACAGTTTATAAGCTGCACCTTTCAGTTTAGTAGTAACAAAATATGCATTTGTAGTGCAAAATAGATGCCAAAAGAGGTAGACAGATTTTACCAGAAGGAAGTAATTAATTCCTGACTACCTGTGAATATTTATTCTAGCCCCCACTATATTAGACGGTCTTCAAGAACGGCCTTTCACATCTCCATAGCAACTGCAGAAGAAAGAAGTGATCTCTAAGCCAAAATGCAGGACCACTTTCAGGAAGAGCCCTCATTTCTAAAGCTCAGAAAGTTCCAACTACATAAGAATTTAGGCACTTATTTAAAATAATTTTCAGGAAGACCCATACATGAAACTGTAAGGATTTCATTAGCCATTTTTAAAACTTTTTAAATACTTACAAATAGAGGAGGAAGAGAAAACAGAAGGGATAAAAAAAGTAATGTTTCTAAAGATTATAAAATTGTCTTACAGGAAAGTTTTCAAAAATAAAGTATCATTTAATGGAGAGACTTTCTGTTTCTCAGTCCTTTGATATCACTGGGTTGCAAAGCAGCAGCAAATCAGTTCAAGGTATGAATGTGGAATGTAATCTACCCACAGAGATGTCCAAAGGCAAGCACAGGTTAAAACATTTGTCCTGCAACACCCTGTGACTGGAGGTAAGGGGTCAGCTCCTTAGGATACAAGAAGCAGGACAGAAAACAACACAGCATTTCTCTCTACCAAGTTTCAGACTTGGAGAAAGTCACTGCTTTCTCCAAGACTGCATTATCAGTACAAGTGCTTTCACCTGGGGCTTTGCACACTTCTACAAAACCCATTGTTAGACTCTCCTAAACTCTGCCTCAAGTACTTTTCTGGTGTCAGAAGACACCTAAGGTTCTTTGCTGATCAGTGCTGTCACCATTAGAGCAACTCACACTGCATGTCTGCAGTCTGCATCCCCAGGCGGGGCTTCTACTGGGAAAAAAAAAGAAAAGCACTGCTCCGCATCTCAGTCATTCTACTGATTTTTTTTCCTGGCTAAAAGGTTTTTAAAATTCCATATGCTATATCAAGCATACCAACTGGAAGAATAACATTTAGCAGTTTTGTGATGACACATCTAACTCCAAGCTGAGTAGAAAGTTCTGGTTGGCCTCTAGTTGCCATGGAGCTGGATAGTGCCCCACATGGAAAAACGACTACACAGAAATGCACCACTACTGAAATATACTGCCCTATCTGCAGTAAATTCTATTTTCCAAGAGTGTTACTAAAGAATTTCAAATTCCTACAGTAGGACACTTTATTAAAAGCAGCAGTGTCAAGCAAAACAGATGGATCTTTTGATGCAATGCTAAAATATAGCACCTTCTAATTTTCCCCACTACCTCCTAGTGTTTCTTTTTTTGTTCTCAAGGTAAAACATGTTCTAGCTAATGCCAACAACATTGCTAACAAAATTAGACAAAATCTACCTGCAGTAACCCCTTTTTTATTTTAATTTCTTCTTGAAGCTGTGATTTAGAAGAAAATATTACAGGAGCGCTGATACATTCATTCCTGTAACTATGCCTGGGATATGACCCCAAGCATTATACTGACTAAAAATGAAGATTACTGAGTTGAGTATTTACCTCTAACAGCTTCAGATTATCCAGATCCAATGAGGGCTCTGATGCTGCTGCTTCCATCATGTTCATACTGTGCAAACCTTGCTTACGGTCTCCTGGGGAAGAGGGTGAGAAGGAAATCAGCCAGTTTCCTTTCTGGACATGCTCCAAGTGAAAAAAATGCAACTTACCTGGGACCTGGCAGAATTACATATTGTAGGCAAGGATGAAATAAGTAAAAAGAAGTCCTGTAAAATCTTCTTAAAGTCAGCAAAATGAGCAGTGAAGGTGCTGATAAGCCACAAACTACAGATATCTGCTACACAACTATTTTGATAATTCAAAGTCACTGGCAATAACTATAAAGCATGTTCACCACCTCACTTAAGTTGTGCTGAGCAGAGGATTTGTAGAAGAAAAATGGTCCCAAAATGCCAGCTTAGAGAAGTCATAACTCTCTCCAAACTGTTATAAAACGGATATCACTATAAAATGTCAGAGAAGAGAAAGGGGAACAGCATTATGTACAAGCATATAATAGGGACTGGGGAGAACAGAAGACCTAAGTATAACTTTGAGCAATAGCCAAATAAACAATGGAAAAAAACAAAGCCAGAAATATTGTCAATCCCTACCTGCAAGCATCCTGTATCCAAAGAACAGAGCAGCTATGAGAACAGCCAGTACAGACACAGATGCCAGGGCAATAACGATGGTCTCATCTCGATGAAAAGAATGAGAAGAATCTGAAAGCAAACAAGATGAGGACTCTTTAATTGTAAATTTGAAAGAACCAACACTATAAAACATGTAATTGCTATTACAACAATGAGAAGAAAAATGTACTCTGGATTGTCTAACATCCCACATCCTTTTCCCCTCAAAATCTAGGGATGGCAGAAGAGCTGATCAGCCCAAAACTAGCTGGTGTGTATCCATCAGCAGCCTGGCCCAGGCTTCCCTTGCCCTGCAGCGAGAGGCACTGACAGCAGAAAGTGATTCTTCTTTCTATCTGGCAAAGTTCAGCACAGCCATACAAGGCCGAGCTGATGCAGCCCTCATCTGTTATCTGCGCCTTAATCCAGTTTCCTGGTATGAATCAGGTTTGTCACCTTTACAAGGTTCTTTTGTTGTTTTTCCCAGGACAAAAATCTCACGAGTTTGCAAACTGGGCTGCAAATATGATGAAAATTGAATGTTTCACATTCACTCAAATACCTAAAACATACACAAGTCCACTTAAGCAAATATTTCAAAATACTTTGGGGTTTTGATTTGTGTAAGTGCTGAGATAATTTTTGGCATAATTCTTAATATACAAAAAGACAGAAGTATCTCTACAGACTGAAGCAGGAAACCTGAAACAAAAATAAAACACTAAACAAAATTAAATGAAACTAGTTTTATTGAGTCTGTTGTAAAATATCATTTGACTTTTTGTCAAAGTGAGTATCTTGCTTTTTCAGGTTTTCTTGGTTGGGTTTTTTGTTTTCCCAGAGAGGAAAAAAGATTTCCTGAAAACATTTGTTAGTGCCTTGAAATGTTCCTCCATGTCAGAGTCCAGTCTTGCTTCTTGCAGGCATATAAAAATCCAGCCACTTTAATACAAAAAATTATTAGTGCAGATACTCTTCTGGTGTCAGAATCACTGGAATGTGGCGCTACAAGACCTCATTTACTTTGGCTTCAAAACCAAGTTTGGGAACTATGTTTAAACATGTCTTACATACTGCAAAAAGTACTCCTTAAAAGACTGTAATGAGACCTAACTATGCTAAAACCACAAAATATAAAATGCACACAAGACTTAAACATTGAATAAACTTTTAGGTGAGAATGAAATAAAATTTATCCCAACCTATACTAGCTGAATAAACTGACAAATTCACTTTTCTTGAATTGCATTTAGAAGAAATTCAACATGATTCACTACTTCATACTCCCAGAATGGACATACACAAGAGAACCATATAAGAAGGAAAAGCAAATTTAAAATACAACAACTGTCCTTTTTACATAACCACAACAGTAAGGGGAAATAATGAAAAGCTGGTAAATTAGGATGCCAGAGAGAATTTCAGCTGTGACAGAAACAACAAAACCAACATGTAGCTCATATCTGATACTTCCCTTAAATAAAACAGAGCTTGTGATAAATCACAATACCATCAAATTTAAACTTGTTCTGTCAAAAGAAACACCATCACTACTGGTTTTGATAAAATAACTTTTGCCATGAAAATAAGTTATTGCCATAGAACACTAATGTGGAATATGAGCTGTGACTTCTGTAGTGAGGAGATGAAAAGATACACATTACAATTGTCATCTAAATTATGTATTCAAAACATAGGCATGCATATATATTGAAAGCCACAACATCATAAAGGAAACTGTTCCATTATACAAAGCTATATGAAACATGACACAAGTGCAGGCAGATGAGTAACTGCTGGCAGGGAAATGGTAGTTTTGACTTTCATATTTTTATGAATGAAATTTACATTTTATTGGGTTATCTTTTAAAATATATATTAAATGTGAAGAGTTTTGCATCAGTTCAAGACAGTGCCTAGCACGTACTAAGGAGTAGCAGGTTTGGAGAGACTGACCTTTGGTTATAATCCCAGCTGTATTTTCCTTGCCTGCACAACTAGAGCACAGCCATTTGCCACCTTCCCATTGCCAAATAACCAGCAATCATTTCCCCCACGGTTTGCCAAATGATATCTGGTGCTCGAGTTTGATTGCTCTTCTTTAGTTTTCTGCATAATCAAAGGCTTAACAACATGCCTCCATCAGGAGGGCCCTCCTCTACCCTGAAATGGGATTTGCAGTTCAAGGGCATCCTGAGCAACACGCTCTTCCACAGCTCTGGCTGCCTTGGCACACTCCCCTTAGAAGCCTGTGAATGTTGACATTCTGCAGGCTGAAGAGATACCAGAAAATCTCAAGACAGCATTTTGCTCCTATGAGCAGCTGAAAAACACACTGAGAAAAAGGTTCTTTCTCTCTCCTTCCTTGATGGACCATCCCCTCTGCAGCCTTTTTCTGTTTAGTGGGTAGATGTGCAGCCATCAGGGAATCTCACAGACCTCCCTGGCCTTCCAGAGGAAAGAATGGTTTAATTTTTTCAAGGAGAGTTGTTTCATAAGAATTTTAAAGTGGCATATCTTGAATTAGTTTTCAATTCTTACAAATATTTAAAAATAAAACTGTCAACATTCCAACAGCCAAATCAGTCCTACAGTGCAAGTTACTACTGTCAGGGTGATGAGCAATATTAATAAATTTAAGAATAAATACAAATTTCTTAGTACGGGTAAGTGAGCATCTCAATGGAGTGATAACATGCAGCTCAAAACAGCGTGAGTGAGTGAAGTGCTGTGTGTGACAGCCAGTCATTTCCCAGCAAGGACAACTTTACTATCTTTTGCTTGTAAATCTACACTAAAAGAAAAACACAAAAACCCCGCCATGATAAAAGGTCCAGACAGCTCCAATCCCTCCCTGCCCCCCAAAAGTGCTATTTCTATCAATCCTCTATCTGCTTTGTAAGACAATTACTTTGGATGTTGCCAGATCATCAATCTTTCTTAAACAGAACAAAAAGGATATGCCACTTATCAACCCAGTTTCAAAACCTTCCAAAACTTAACAGAACTCTTATTAACTCACTGATTTTATTAGTCCTTCTCTGGATATATTTCTTCTTTAGTCTTTTACACCATATTCACCTTTAAATGCCTAGCTAAGAACCATACAGGACCTCTCAAGGCATATGAGAGGTTCACATTTGCTCTTCTATATACTTCTAAGTAATTCATACAAGTTTTTTATATGCATATGCACAAGAGTCATATTTCTCTTGGTATTATTTGGAGATATGTTTTAACTAACTCACCAAAAGACACAGTGCAGGTCAATAAAATTAATCACTAACCTTTAAGCAAGGCACTTTTAAAATAAGGATGTAAAATGCACAAATATACAAGTTTCTTTTCATGCTTTTGTCCATGAATTCATAGTCTGGGTGAAAACAATCATGACTCATTGTGATTAGGACATTCATTATGAAAGGTATGATTTGATATTACATTTTTCTGAACTAACACTTGGTTGGTCTTCAACTGTTGACAACCCCTCCCTCAAATCAGTGGATTCTGCTTTTCAAGTTTATTTACAGGACCAGATATGTGCCCTACAGCTTCAGTATTTCCTCATCATGTCATTGTACAAACTGACTTTAAACATGTCTAACAAGCACTCAATCTCATTTGAATTTCTGGAATCATTACCAATATTTGGGTACATAGTGACAAATATCAACTGATTTAAAAACAGTTTTCAAATCTCAGACTGGGAGTACTGGTATCTCAGTATTATTCCCAAACCAAGGAATTGCATAAAAAAAGCAATGCCATAAAGTGCAGAATTAGCTGCAGACTCTAGAAAATCCCATGATTAATGAGTTGGCTGCTGAACTAAATTCTACCTACAGTTGTACACAGAAGATCTTGTCAGAGCTTTCTCTATTTATGTTACTGTAACTGAAAGGAAGGATAATGAAGGTGCTTGTTTCACTGCTACTTGTAAGTGAGGCTTTTATTTCCAACTCAACTTAGGCTCCCTGATCTACACCAATTGTGCCACAACAAAAAACTGAAACCAACGGAAGCTGCTGTAAGGCCCAAACATCCTTAAAAGCCAATTTCTTACCCCACTTGAATGGGAAGGGGAGTACTGCTCACAGACCTACTGACTACAAGCAGCAGTGGAAATATTCCACGTGGAAGACACCCAGCATGTACACACTTCTGTCTTGAAACATTTTGCCAGTAATTCTTACAGTCTACCAAGTCTACCAATCCCATCATAAAGAAATATCACAGCAGACAGTGTAATTTTTTTTTTTTAACCTCCTTCTGGCTGGGGAGCAGCTGGTAACCAACAAGCCACCATTCCCAGAAGTGTCCTGACTTCATCATCAATAAAGAGCTTGTTTTCAGGTTCCAAAACCCGAGTACAACAGCTCCTGTGTATGGAGAAGGTACACACAAATAATTGGGGAATGTATTTCAGAGCAAACCATGAAGCGGAATGCTTCCAGTATTCAGTTAGAAGTGAGTCATCTGGCTGAACCCAGCCCTGCTCTTGGGACACTCCCTGCAGGCACTTCTACGACATTAAGCATTTCTCTCCCTTTTCTCAGACATTACTGCCATAACAGTTTCCAAGCACTTATACAGTACCTTTGATGAACTGAGGTTTTTGGATTAAGCTTCCATACTGGCACACATGGAAGCTGTCAAACTGCAGCCTTCCTAACCTTCCCCAGGAATGACATACAATGAAGAACACTGCCAGCGCTAATGGCATCAGGAAGAACAATGTTTTTTCTTCAAAGTAACTTTTCCACTATAAACATAAGCTTGTAATATTAATTAATGCAAAAGTATTCCAATCTGTGCCTATGCTTGAAAAAGAAATTATTTCTCTCTAATTTAACTTTCAAAAATTAAAGCCTCTTTTGTAGGCTTCCTGTTTCCATAATTCAAAATCAGCATTTATCCTATGACCAAAGAAAGTTGTGAGAAATGAGAGAAAACCGAGACAAAGCCAGGTAACAAGAGCCAATGGCAAATGAGTCTGTAAACATACAGAACTCCTTCCTGGGAGCCAGAATGGGGATGCACCATTCTTCTCTCTTCCTTCCCCCTCAGCAAATACTGTGAGACCTGCAGACAGGAGGCTGCTCTGGAAAAAGCACCAACTAACCCACCACCGCCAGCACCATAGCATCAGGTCAAGCACCCATGTCTGTGCTCTTGGAGGTGAAACATTCCAGCCTGGATGATGAACCATGAGGGAGCCAGGCAAGTTCTCCTATTTCCCACTTCACCATTCAACACATTGCTTCCCCAGTACTATTACTGAAATGAGAGGGTATGAAGCAAATGGAATGGGAAATGAGGAGAAGGAAGGAGAGTCTCTTCCCTGTGGCAGCTGAAAGCTGTCCAGAAATCTTCTCTCTAACCCTACACCAAAGATGCTACCCTGGAATGGCTAGAGAGCTCCCTGGGACACCAGAGAGGTCACTATTACGACGAGACATCTAAAGACAGCAGTGAGAAGGGGCGCTAAGTGTTAACCAAGTTGAAAAACTAGGAATCCCAAGGGGGAAAATTTGATGGTGTAATTAAAGGCTGTATCCCAACACAAACACACAAAAGGATATGGCCTTGAAACTGTGCAAGCAATGGCATTGTTTCCTCCTAATATCTGAATAGGAAACCTTGGGCTTTGGAATGCTGTTTCAGTGCTATATATTTACATGGTGGTGATCATACGAGAAAGGATATTTGCACATAAATTTCCACCAGATCTCTATATTGCTATTAAAGCTTTTCATTCCATTTTCAGAAATCTGCCTGCTCTTCATGTAAATGACTCACAGCTGTGTATCTGCCACACACTAGTAAATAATTCTAGAAAATATATGTGTGTATTTAAGTTTAGAGAAGCATTGTATAAAAACATTTTAGACAAACGTACAATTATTCTATATAATCAAAACCAGTTTTACAAGTAATTACCTATGATCCCACAGAATTTCTGGTAGCTATGTATCAAAAGCGAAGTGATCTTAAAGTCGATCGGTACCAAAATATTAACATTTCTTTAATTTGCCATATCACACATAAGTAGCAACATTAGTCTTAACAAATAAGGAAAACACCATCCTTTAACCTTCACAGCACAACAGTAACATCTGATTGTTCAAAACAACTACAGCTGTATGGACTCTGATCAAAGTCAGTAAAATTACACAGGGATTCAAAAGATCTGCCCATACAGATCACTTTAAAAAGAAGCAGAGTCTTCACGCCATCCTCCAACTATTTCTTTGATGTGATAGATTCAATATGTTCATAGCCAATCTGGTGCACAAGTTGCTGGTCCATTAAGGAATCTCAGTGATAGGGAGGATGAGATCAGAAGGAAGAGGGAAAGCTTTAGGTTCTGTCACCAGCACGGTGCGAGATGGAGGCTGTAGGGTGGGGGCAATGTGGCCCTCAGCTGCAGATAACTGCAAATATGCTCTGCACATCAGAAAGAGGCCTTTCAAGTACATTTAATTCAACTTGCTTTTAAAGTCACATTTCTTTTCACAGTAGCCCTGCACAATTTTCATGACATTGGTAAGATCTTGATCCTTTGAAAAAACATACAATTAGCAATGTTCTCCAAGGGCTCACAGACCTTAATTATAATCTGTTTATCTGTTTTGTCTACACAAAGCTTGGATCAAACGTGTCCTCAGAATTCTCCACAACTAGTAAAACATGCATCCCTTACTGCATTCTAGCAGCACATTCCAACCAAAACAAAACACCTCATAAGGTCTTTTTTCCTCTCATTCTTTCTGGACAGTAATCAGCATTTCTTTCTGACCAAGTGACCACTGCTTCATTCCTGATCCACTGTCCTGCAGCAAGAGAGTGAGTACAGTCTTCATCACATTACAGCAAATAACAAGAAAGCCTCTGATATAAGCACTATGCCAGAACAACCCGAATTGTTTTATGTAAATCCTAAATTCATTCAGTGCAGGGAACAAAACATGTAAGGAAAAAAAAAGTAGAAAATTTTAACAACAACAAAAAAAAGTTAGTAGCCTTTTAGATACCAGGGACACAGGTCAGATTATCATATAATGAAAACAAGAGTCCCATCTACACGGATTTAATTAAAAGCATTTAAACCTATATTTTTAGTTAAGTTGGAGTTACAAGGTTGAAATACCTTTAAAATATGGTCTACAGACATTTACAATAAACTCCAGCAGGAGCTGCTCCAAATTTTCTATTAAATCTATGTATAGCTGAGAATGATGAAAGGAAAAAATAGCATTTCCTAACAACTTCTGCTATTGACCTAATCTTTTATAGGTGCATGTTTTAAAACAACTATTACCCTAATTCTGTTTTATGAACCCATGTATAAGAGGTAAGTTTTTATCTTTCTGTAAGCATTTAACAAATTATTAATAAAATTAAGATCCATGTCCAAATTTTGTAGTAGGACTACAAAATGTTATCAACATGACCATCTTCAATACTTAAACCAAAGTTAAGGTAAGGAACTACTCTTTCACGTAAAATTTTGGAGGCACTCAAAGGCACAATGAAGTTAGCAACCTAACTTCTACGGAAGCACAGGGCACACGCAGATGGAAAACACAATGGGAACTGTATTTTTTGTGGGAGATGGTGCAACATTCTTTAACAGAATAATCCTGCCAATCCATAACCCTAAGGCAATTTTCTTTCATAACTGAAAATGGATGTTTTCCCTGGACTTAACAGCAAGTCTCTGGTTTCTAGTCTATTGGCTTAGATGAAACAGATAATTTGCACTTGCTTCCAATCACTGCAGTGTTTGAAGAAAAGATTTAAACAGTCACAAATATGTTTCCACTTTGCACTCAGCATCATCATATTTGACTGGTTTTAACTTTTTATATAAAATTTTATATACTTATTGTCATAAGGTGCCCTTTATGACAATCTTTTTATATTTTTCCCCACATCAGGAGAGCTAAAATTTTAATGCACTTTTCACATAATCACATCACTGTGTCGAACCTGGATGTCAGAAAGCACCAGTCTCTCATGAGACTTGCAGTAACATCAAAACCTGGCACTCATGCATCACAGATCCATCTGCCTCCTCAGTGAATGCCTCAAAACATCATATAGCTTGGGCTGTAAAATTTATTTCCCATAATGTGCTCCAGAGGAATCCTGCTATAGCTGGAAGTCAGTCATCCGTGGTAGCAGATTTTCAGGAGGCAGATCTCCCTTCAAAAATCTGCTGCTGGAAAATGCAATTTGGATGTAAGCTTTGTCTCTAAAAGGAGGACTCCCTCACTGTCCCTGCAGCCAGGCAGTCCCAGAGACAGAATCTTTCCAAAAGAACTCCTCTCCTCTGTCCTCTGGTGTACTGGCTGCCACCAAGCACCCAATCTGGAGCTAGGCTGGGGTGTTCAGCTCGGTCTTTTTTGTTCATTTTGAATGCAGAAGATTGCCATGATACATCAAAATCAAAAATGAAGCAAGAGTGGTAATGTCTTTGGCAGGAGAGTGGGTTATGAAATCCCTAAGTGCCCTTTCTTTGATGACTAGATACAGAGAGATGAATTAGCAGCTTGTCATATATGTGCGGAAGAAATTAATGAGTTCATCAAAACCCAACAAAACTTCTCTTCCTGCCTTTTCTTCTGGGAGTTCAGGGATCTTCAGTATAATTTCTAACGCTACTGAATAGAACCTTATAATCATGATGTATGTAAAATAAATAGCAATTCTAACACAAAACTAAATCTAGGTTATTCTTTCTGAAGTTCTCTATATGCCAATAAATATTTGATTACTAGAGAGATAAAAGAAGTATCTTGCTTCTATAGTCAAACTGTTTTTGAGTACACCTCAACCTTACTTTCAAGCTGAACGGAAAGCTAATGCGAGCACTTAACAACATACTGGGGACATCTTCCATATTGAAACAAGTCAGAAAAATGTTTTTTAATAAAAAGGCTGAAAATAACATTTACATTATCCCCTTATATTCATCTTGGGCCAACGGAGCTTCCTGCTTATCAAACCAAAATGGTAACACCAGCTTTAACATATGGCACAGTTCCAGCCTCTGTAATGCACTGGATCAAAAACTGCATGTGCTGCAATGGAAAAAAATGAGTGCTTCAGAAAGCCTCTTTAAACATATTTGAAGTTATTTTAATTCCAACAGGCTCAATAGCCACATATTCCATGTCTGTAATGTTCCCAGGCACCAAAAATAGAGCCCAAAAAATTACATCAAAACACTGAAACGCCTGTTTTTATACGGATGAGCTAACAACCAACCCCTCAGATCCTCCAGAAATGGCAGCTCAGATCCCTTGTGCTGCATTTTTCATGTCCCCGAGAGTGCTGAAGCCCAGGAATGCTGTCTGCCAGGCAGTCAGGCTCCCCCTGCTCCTAGAGAAGGCCAGGCCCCCGCTGGCAGCCCTCCCTCTGGTCGGTGGGAAGGCGAGGCAGGCGCAGGCAGTGTGGGATGCTGGGCCTGTCCCAGCAGGTTCCAGCTGGGCACACCTGAGGGAGTGGCAGTGCCTCTGTTCCCAGGCACAGCACTGAGATGTGCTGCTGCTCCTGCGTGGGCAGGGACACTGAGCACTCGTGCCTGTCAGCAGAGCTGCACACCTCTCACTGCCTTTCAGCAATAGCTCTTTCCTCTTGTCAACCTTAGCAACAGGCAATGAAGAAGGCACTGATTTAAAGGACATGATTGTACAGGGTGTTTATTCCAAAACATTTCCCTAAGCATGCAATGAAATCTGAATTATAGCACAATTTTATCCAGCCAACCTGTTCCGTAGAAGCCCAAGATCAATACAAACAGGGAGAGAACGAGTCCTGACAAAATCTTTCCTTTTACATTTGGTTTATACTCTGGTATTCCAGCTGTAATACCCTAAATCAGCTTAATATTGTAATCCTCAAGTGTAATCCTCAAGTGTAGCAAGTATTTTAGTACTAAAACTTAACTTCTCCTACTCTGTTAAATTCAAGAACATATTTCTATACTTCTAGTACAACTCTGTAGAGCATACATTCCTGTACATAACAGGTTTTGTGAACTTAAATTTGAAGGCCGACGCTACAGCGTTGTGAGTTAAACCTGTCTGATATTTTAGAAACATTCACAGTAAAAGATTGTGTTTGTCTAGCTAATATAAATTCAGACAATGCCTGTATTTTGCCAAAAGGAACACATCTGCTCTAGCTCTTGCTATCATGGTTTAGAAGGAGAATGTAACATGAATGTACATGTCCTGTTTTCCCATTAATCCTACCTACTTACTTGCTTATTTTCCCCAATCATCTTCTCTACCTGTCCATACAATTTCTAACTTTAGCAAATGCTTTTTCTAGGACTTCAAAATTATTTTAAAAGTTTTCCATAATTTTAAGATGAAAATAATCATTACGTTTCTCTATGCTCTAGCATCATACTGGTTGGTCTGACCAGGTATGTCCCAGATGAAATGGGTATTGGGAGGAACTGAGTGATGAAGCAGAAAGTTGGGATCAGACAGAATTCCCCCTCCTATCTCACTCCAGGGTGCCTGCAGACCATGTGAACAGCATCTCCCCTTCTCCTCCCAGGACCACTGGCAGTCTCACTCAGTCTGCACCGGTGCCTCAGAGTCTCAGTCCTGTTCCTCACTCAGTCCCACCCAGCACAGGCCATCCCTGAGGACACTGCTGCCCTGTGTCCATGCTGGTGAGTGGAGAAGGGTGGCAGCGCAGCTGAACCTCTCCTGGTTCCTGCTGAAAGCCACCTCTCCTTCCCAGATGAGAGGCCTTAGCAAGGGCTGTTTCCCTCTACTGTCCTTGCTTAAATGGAGATTCAGAGGTTTCCGGGCAGGAAGAACCTCTCTCTCAAAGATACTGCACAGATAGGAGATGCAGCTATTTGGGGACATCCTGAAGCAGAAGGAAATAAAGGACAGAAAAGGCTGTGGGAACCTGACAAGGAGGAGGCAGTGGCAGGGCCAGCAGGCGGCAGGGCAGGAGCTGACACAGTGAGAGGCCCAGAGAGGAGAAAGGCTTTAACCTCCCGAGGACCCCAGCAAAATCAATAACCTCCTCTGCCACACAGCTCCTGTTTCCAAGGCACCAGCTGCAGTGACCTTCTTCAAACAGAAAACTGCATCTTGTATGAGGGCACACAAGTGCATGTTAAGATATATGTAAATGCATTTTCTTTTCCTAAAGGAAAGAAAAAATTTCCAGAACTTGAAATATAAACCAAAGAGAAACTTAGATTGTGTTTCTGGCTCTGACACAGAACAGCCTGATCTTAGGTAGGTTACTTTGCTTCTTAGTGCTTTATGTTAGCTAGTTATATAATGGGAAAAACAGTACCTCCCCTAACTTCAAAGGTTATTCTGATTACTTGAAAATAGCATGAAGATGAAAAAGGCAATAATGATAAATAGCAATCCTTAGTTTGCACTTATGCAAAATCCCTCTACAGATCTAAGTGCTTGATTTCAGATGAAATACAGACACTGTTTGATGTTCAGCTCTTGCAGCACAAGTGCCAGCTCAGGCATCCCTTGCCTCCTACTCCCAGGTGCTGTTCCAGCCCAGCAGTGCCCAGCAGCTGTGCTGCACAGCCACAGCTCTGCTGAGCTACAGCAGCCAGCAGGGAGACCATGGGAGGGGAGGAAGGACCATATCTGAGGCAACATCCCTGCCAAAATAAATATACATCCATCAAGTACAAAGGCTGGCATCAAAGCTATCAATTCGTGTTACAGCTGACTTCACTTGTATAACATGTTCTGTCTGCCCTACAGTAACAAACTTGTTTCAAACCAGGAATAAATATTTCAACACAAATCTGAATAGGTCATGAGGAGACATTTCATAATCCTATGGAAATGACTTGCAAACGATATTGGAATCTGCATGATTGCTAGATGAACTTCACAGACTGAATAAAACATATTGAATGATACGGCTTCTGTAACTCTTCTACTTTAAACATATTTTCCATAATAAAAACTTTCTTAAATGAATCCCTGAACTGGTCACAGCCCTGAGTATTAGTTTCAGCTGTTTTAATGATGCTGTACAATTAAACTGTAAGTCTAAAACCTTCACAAGACACTTATTTACACAGATATTGTAGAAATTACAATGGAAAAAGGAGCCTTTTAAAAAATGAATATAAAGAAGTCTTCTGTCAATCTAATTTACTCAAATCCTGACCATACCATGAAATCCTATTAAATGAAAGGCAAAAACCTCAAGTCCCATTAAGCAAGCAGAAATCTTTTTTTGCAAAACAAAAAAAACAAAATTAAACTTGTGACAGACTCTTTCTGACAGGTGTTCCTGCTTTAACACATCACAAAATATATGCAGTCACAGGCAAGGTTTTCAAATGGCTCTTCTGGTTCCCAACTGGTCACCATCAAAGCATATCTACACTTCACTGAAGACACTTTTAACACATCCTTGTTTGGTCACCCGAAATTTAAGACACCCTCAATCACTAGTCTAGATTTAGGAATATGCAACTCTATAAGCGTCCTCAAAGTGAAAATACATAACCAGGACAAAAATGAGGATTTATGATTGCAAATCAACTCCATGCTTTCAGCCTTAACTGTGGTTTCATAGTTGGGTTTTTTTTTTCCTTTTTTCCTTGCTTATTCCTTCTAACAACTCACAGGTAATTACATCAGTTGTGCCTCTGAGCAGATATTGTCTTATTATTGTTTTAGACAAGAGTTCTGGTTCCCAATCTATCCTTTAAATAAGGAAATCCAAGTGTTCCGTGAGTTACTAAGCTGCCGCTTCCTGAAAGGTTTCAACAGCTGGAAAGGTCTGTCAGGAGCCCAGCTCACTGCAAAAATGTATGAAGTTGTCAAGTACTTGACCACATTTCCACCAAACAATCAAAAGATAGCTCCATTACTGATGGCATTTGCAAGAACATATCTGCTTCTCAGAAAAACCTGCACCTACTTGGTAACTGTTTCATTCCATAAGCATCTAGAAAGAATGGAAAAGCCTGCCTTCCAATCTCATTTCAACTGCTCTATCATAACACAGGCCAGCATTGTGCCAACAGCACTTTTGGGAATAAGACATAACCCATTACAGTGATTACAGAGGCAGGGCAAGAAATTCATGTCATGCTAGGCTACTCATCAGGTTTGGCCTAAGCACTGTAAATGCCGAAAAAGTGGCAATTTCAATTCTTACACAAGTAGAAAAAACTAGAAAAAGCTCTAAATTTACCTGCTTATGTCCCCCTACCAACTCACATGAAAGTGTGCAGGCATAAAATGAACACGTCCCTGATGAACGTTTAGGTGACAGATGATCTTAGCCAATCAAATACTTAGTGCTGTGTCCCCTTATACAACAGGAAACTTCTGTTCCACAGCAATCATGGCACACTGACCACACAGCCAGAGTCTTCTTAAATGTAGGAATGTGCTCACCTCCACTCCCTGCTCTGAGTAGTCTACTACAGACTATAATATTACACACCAGCTCTGTGTAGGATCAAGCTCAGCAGAGTTGGGAGAATCTGCTCCGTCTGATATCTTTAGAAACCTTATTTCACTTGGTCTATTCTGGAATATCTAGTGAAATCAAGGATTCACAATTTATGAGTTTCCCCTCCCTTAGAAATATTTAATTATTATTATTGTCTTCATCACAGGTATCTAACATTTCAAGACTATTATGAAAACTTTCCCCTCCATGAAAGAGCTTGCTGTTTTCAGTTTTAATTGAAATAATAAAAACAAAACCACACCAAACAAACACAAAAAGCCCCCTCCCCAAAAACCCCAAATCAACTAATCTTCCTGAAAATAACACTTAAGTGTAGAAAAAAAAGGAAAGGTAATGTTAGCACATCTGAGCTAAACACTGAAATATCAAATTAGTTTCAAACCTTTTCCTTGATGCACTCCCTCCCACACTGCTCTTACTCACTAACCATTCTCTTAGTGCCAGACAGATTTAACCCTCCAAAGCTGGCCAGGGACAGCCTGCACCTCCCTGGGCTCTGTGTCTCTGGCCTGGGGACAGCAGCCCCAGAGTGCCTGGCACAGTGCTCAGAGGTGTGTCATGCTCCTGCCTGCAGTCTGTACTTATTTCACCCACACACAGCTCCGGTTCGCTCCAGAGATGCCATGAATGGCTCTGCAGCTGGGACTGTCTCACCCACACCCACGGTGGGGGCACAGCCCAGCCTCACCTGCAGGTAACAAGGGCACGATGGGGCTGCCGACCCTGCTGATACAGGCAGAGAAACTCAAGCATCTCTTCAGACTCACTGAAAAAACTTCTCAAAAAATCAGTTAAAATATTTTCTAAATGTTCATCTGTCACTGATTTCTCTGGCTTTCCATGCCTTAATTTGGAGTAAGTTTTCACCAAGTTCTCTCTGCCTTCCCGCAGCACTGTGAAACAGCAGTGCTGGACCTGCATCCAAAGGAAGAACACTGCTCAGTGCAATTCACTGTGGCTCAGCATCATCCATTTTGCCTTAGTCACTGCAATTATATCCTCAGAGAACAGAAATGGAGAAAAACAGAACCACAGTCTGAATATAACCAATTTGTATTTGCTGCAGTTCGCATGTCTACCCTGTAAGGAGTTCATGTTGCTGTGAATGTGGGTATTTTCTCCATGCTTGGGGGTTATTTTGTCTGGTATTTCTACTGGGGAGCAGGGGGTGGATTTGGGTTTTGCTTTTTTTTGAAGTTTTAATGTGTATATTATATTGGTTTTAGTTTTCCTAAAGAGAAAAACTCCCCAGGTCAAAGGAATACATACATAAAAACTGTGCCTCTGTTTTACTAGACTAGTACTAATTTATTGGGGTTTAAAGCTCTATTTCTACATGCATCACTACTTTTAGAGCAGGTTAATGCTTTAGTAGGAGAAACAGCTACAACCAAGCAAAAATGATCACAGTGGCTCCATACAGTTGGTTCAGCTGTTTAGAGCACGTATCAGCAGTGAATTCCTTCAGACAGACACATCAGCTTGTGAACAGATCAACAGATAGGGCACTGAACCACAGCTCAAAGAGAAAAAGAAATAAGAGAAAAATAAATATTTTTATTTGGCATAGGGGTAAAAAAAAAAATCACTTTCACTGCTACAGCTCCAACACTTGTATTTCCTGTTCTAGCATTATGAAAGTGAGAAGTGTTTTCACACAGGATGCAAGGATACCTTACACCCTTGCTCCAACTATATATAGCTTTAAGTCAATACCAATGTCTGGAACAAGGAATTTTTTGCTAGTCTCAGAAAACACTTACAGGTCTGCAAGCAGATTCTAAATGAGCCTCATGCCACCAGGCCAAGGGAAGACAAAACTCCAGACCAAAGTAAAAGCTGTATAATATCATTCATAGGTACTCCAGAAGCTTTCAGGAAATAATAATGCCAAGAGATATATGCAGTATTTTGTAGGCTCAAACTTTCAAAAAAATGCATAAAACTGTAGTGATTATACATTTGAGTCCACTTCACTGGAATCTCAAAGGAATTTAAAAGAACTGGATCACAAACTCCTATCTCACTGCAACTTGATATTAGTGTCTTAGAAAAAGAAGTCCTTCCTCACATCTCCCAGAAAAGTACAACTCTTTCTACTTCAAAATAAGAGAAAAAAGCTAAAGCTTTTAATTAAAAAACAAACAAACAAACAAAGGTAATGGAAAATCTTCACGCTTCTCTCTTTCAGTACATTCCTTGCCCTTAAAGATTGAATTACTAACTCCCCCCCTCAGACATATCTATCCAGCAAATATTTTTCCATAAATTGATTCTGCATGGAAGTATACTACACAAACTGAAATAGGGTGAAACTCAGTAAGTTATATTTTAAGGCTAATTAATATATTGATTTCTTTCAAATTAAGAAATGTGTTACAGAACAAAACATCTTAGTATCCCAAAAATAAAACACTGATAAACAAACCAGGTCTTCTGAGACAGAAATGTATGGACTGTCTAAATGAATCTGATGTTTGGTTCTTTGAAAGATCAATATCTATTCTGATATTGAAAACATGGAAGCTAAAGTACAACAACAAAAAGAATCTGCAGAACTCTAACAGCTGACATGAAAAATCAGATCTCCTACCACTAAATCCAGTCCAAATGAGAATTGCAACAAGGGAAAAAAGGTCTCTGTCACACACAAAAATAGACACAACACTTGGTGTCCCAACTGTAATACTTATGTATTAGTGTCCATAGCAACACCACACCATTCATTTTATTTATTAAATACAAACCAGCAAAAATAATAATAGTGAATGGTAGACATCAACAACAGCTAATTCAATACATAAGGAAGGAAGGAACATTCCCAAACCTATCAGAGAAAGAAAACAAAACTGCAACATGACTAAGAAAAGTAACACCACAAAATCCCAAGATAAAATAGAAAGACACAAAGAAATGCTCAGTATGGGTATACAAAAGTATACCCATACAAAAAGTAGTTATGGATTGAGGAACTCTATTCTTTGTAACTTCATTTAGGTCTCCTTATAACTTTCAGGAACTTACCACACCCTAGTCTGACCTATTAGCCACAGAAAGCTTTCTTCCTTATACAACCAACACAAATGTAAACAGACTCTGGTATCAACTCGAATCCCTGTTTAAGTACAATTACATCCACAGGACTTTTCACCAAGATTTTAGTGAATACACTGCCATCATCTTCCATTTGGACAGCAACAATAGGAGTTATTCCATCTTAGAAATTACAGCTCTGAAAAAGCCTGCAATTGGTGTATAATCAGGGGTAACGCGGCCAAGAGCACACTGATTGTACTGGCTCCCCTGGATGCTCTAGGAACTCTGTTTTTCAAGCACGAGTGTTCTGTTAGTCAGAAAGCCAAAGGATCACCTCAGGCAACTTCAAAACAACCCTGACATTTCAGTTCTTCAGAAATAATGGAGATATCTATAGCCAGGATGACATATGTCAGGAGCTAGATGCCCAGTTACGAAACTTCACATTCAGAATTCCAGAGTTAGTCACACGTTCACAATCCAAACACTTGAGGCACTTAGCTGATTTGCCATTCACTCTTTTAATAAGAAGGACATGAGCCTTTCCTTGTAAGGAAAACTAATTTAAAACACTGATCCCCAAAATCCATCCACATGCAAAGATTTTGTCTGATAGGATGAAAGGATGAAGGGAAAGAGACAATCCATAGCCTCTATCAAGTATAGCTCCTAACCCTTTTTATACTCCCAACAGAAGGTGGTCCACCAGCACAGCTGAGAAAGAAATCAAATCACCCAAAGAAGAGTCTCTTAGTGCATATATACAAAGATAGCACAGTCTCAAGTTCAGGCTCTGGCTGCAGCACCTGCAAGCCAGATCCAGCCCAGCAAGGGCTGCCTGCAGCCTCTGCTCCCTGCTCTGGGGGCAACGCTGCCATCTCCACCCACAGCCTGCTCTGCACCAGCCTCTGCTCCACAGGAGCCACCTGGCAGCTAACCTACATATCTCCAGGTCTTCTGTCTAAAAGCAATTCAAGTGTCTTTAGAAACAACATCACACTGTTAAAAACCAAATGCTTTATTTACCTAGAGCTCCTAGGATCATTAGCATTTTTCCTCCAGATAGCACCCTCCCTGAAGATACACTGAATGCTATATCATAAGGAAAGGAGCCAGAAATCAATGTTAAGTAATGTATTGGATTTTCTGGACCACATTATTTTTCAGATAAAGAAAAAAATATTATCAAAAATGGCTCAATAAGGAAACGTGATTAATGACCAACTTTGAAGGGCCAACATATTTTAAGTGTCTGTCTGGACTTTCAGTCTCCTCTGAGGCATTGTGCTGATCTACAGCTGCAACTCAGGTAAGACTGAAAAGCGGCTGACAGGTTATTCTAAGTCAAATGCCAAGAACCTAAAGCTTTCTTTACAAATTGTATCTATTTCAAAACGATGACAGAGAATCAGATTTTTGTCAGCAAACTAGCACATAGTACAGAAACAAGTGAGGCTTACTGAAAATGTCTAATTAAGGAGCAAGAAAAAGATATGAAAGGTTTTCCATGATCTAAACACTGTTCTACACAGATGAGCCTAATAACACTGAACACCAAATGACCCAATATTTATAAGTGATCTTGTGTTTTGCACTCAACAGCTCCAGTCCCAAGTCTGCCTCTTTCTATGCCAGTAGTCTGAGGACAAAGACTATTACTGTGCTGGGCATAGGGTAGGAATTTATTAGTAGTAGCTGGCAACACCTAGCAGTGCTTTATAATCAAACTTCACAGAGCTCTTGTGCCTTTTAATCTTAACTCCATTCATTGCAAAACTGTTCAAGAAAACCAGAGCAGAGCCATGCTAAAAATCCTGAGGAATGCTCTGTGGGTAACATGGCAAGACAAAGGGGGTTGTGAGAAACAGTGTTCACAGCAAGCCCAGCAGCTCCAGGCTGCCCAGGGAGACACACTGCAGTACTTTGAAGCTAATGCCCTCTGTCAGGAGCTGGAGCCACGGAGCAGCCTGTGCACAGCCATTTCTGCCATTCCGGCTCAGCGCAAGGAGCCTTTAGCATGACAAGACAGGGAAAGCAAGAGATCAACACAGCCAACGTGAAAATAAACATTTGAAAAAGCACAGGGACACAGACAAGCAGAACATCCACAAAACATAAACAGCGTTTCCATTTTTGTTTGGCAATGACTTCAATGTACACTATCTTGGCTAATTCAGGAGTATGCTTTGTTGAGCAGTTACCTAAACAAAATTCACAAGTCTTTAAAGGAGAAATGCTTCCACAGAGGTGTAGTCTTAACTTCCACTGAATTATTAAAATTTACAGCACCCAGCCTTAAAATATTTGAGGAATAGTTACTGAAGCCTATCACCACTGGAAAACCAATGTTGCCCATAAGTGCATTGATATGTCAATCTGCCTTCCAAAGAGCTCCTACCTATTTCTCAAATTATTTGTATTAAGTAGCAGTGTAGGGTTTGTTTAGAATAATGATGATATGGCATACATGTATTACACTGCATAGTGCAGCATGTGAATAAAGACATAAAAAGTATAGCACCCCTGTCTATTCTCCACTTTGCCTTGAGATGAGGCAAAATAATTCCTTATCTGCTACCTTTATTATTTACAGTCCAGCTTTCCACTAGTGCATTCTGAAAGAGTATCATTCATAGGAGCCTTATCTACTTTTACCTTGTGTCTGTAAGGCACTCACAATAAATGCTCACTGTCACAAAAGGTACCAGCTAATGATGACATTGAATGCATTATACAACAACATAGAAGTCTGAGAGTACATGGCATTCCCAGTAAATGGAAAGAGTATCTTTACTATATTTGCATTACCCAAAGATATTTGCAGATCTTTAAACCCTTAGAAGTGCATAAAACATAAGCAAGTAACTTCCAGCTGAGATGCAAATTAGTGCCTCAGGAACTGCACATGATAACAGACTGTGAATCACTTATCTACAGATATTGGTTAACTTAAAATGCACGTTTTCACTATTACTGAAGATGCAAAACCAGTGATTACATTACAAAAAAATTGTGTTTCCTTTCTTAATTTTAGATCTTAAACATGAATAAAATATTCACTGTGAAGTACTAGAAACAAGCAGGCTACTTCAAGGGTGACAAAGATGCAGATCAGACAATTGTATCAAATGAATAAGCTAGAAGTTATGCTCACACGTACTTGAGGAATTGAAATCTCTAAGGACTGAAGAAAAATATATTTAGCCCTCTGAAACAAAGGACAAATACAGCTCTAGCACTTCACAAACACACTATATTGTAATGTCAAGATATAGAAAAAAATCCCACCTCACATCCAAAGAAAGCCCTTTTTAGATTCCAGCATATTTTTAAGAGAACTTTGCTGAAGATCCTTGCTCTTGGCCCTCCAGGTCACAATGCGCTACTAATTCCTACAGTTACCTTTCCCATCAAGTGTGCTCCAACAGGAGGCTGACAAAGCAGTAAGGAACATACTCGTAAAAGGAAAAAATTTTTAAAAGAGTGTTTGGGTCTTGGGTTATTGGTGTCTTTGTAAAAATAATATTTGAAATGTTTCGGCTTTTTCAAACAAACATGTTTGCTCTTTTAACATGGTTTTCAGCGTTTTGTGGGTTTGGTGCATAGCAGAAATTTAAAAACATTTCCAAAACATTTCAATGTCAGTGCAAGTAAAACACTTCAATTTCATCTTCCTGATTAAATGTTTCTGTAAGAGAAAAAATTTACACATACAGTTTTCTGCCTAAGTATGTTTTGCCTTCACAGCTAACATTTCATATGCAAGACTCCAATTTCACATCAAAGCTTTACTTTTAAATTCAGTAAAGATTCAAATTTAATCTCAGGAGACTATGATGTCTTAGAAGTTAGAACAGCTAAATGCTGCTACCAACAATCTTTAAGAGATTCTGCTTTTGATAGATTCAGTTTTAATGGGAAACTGAAGTTACTCGACAAGCATTACCAGTTATCTTGAGAGACTTGCAAAACATTGCACTGGTTCTACAGAAGTTAAGGCTTTCACTTGAATTTCTAAATAACCTTCTACAGCAATTGCTTTAATACTATGCTTCCTGCAAAAACTTTCACTTCTACTCTTTCTCTTTTCTAATCCACAACACCATCACTTTTCCCTCAGTTGCAATGACACATAGCCTTAATTAGCCCACATTTCTGAAATCTTATCATTAAGCATTTGTAGCAATGTGTACCCAGTGTCACAGCCCCCTCCACAGTTAATTAATTTCCTGTGACCAAATAAACAGCAAAAACCAGCCCACGAAGCACAAAATTTTAGACAGAAAGGCAACTGAAGGTTCAGGAGAATACACATTTGTTAACAGCTGGCTAAAAATCCAAATATTTCATAATGAAGCCAGTATATTAAAAAATTGCTTAAAAAAAGCCCTATATTTCATTTCCCCCTCCATCAGCTGCTCCACATACAATCTCTTAAGAGAGAGACATACTAAGAAATCTTCATGCACATTCACCTGTATCTCCTTTAGCAGTCCAGCAACTTCATTTTCTACAGCACCCTAAAGCAACTTCCTCAGAGGCACAGTACCATCCTCTTGCATCAAATGCTTAACTGTCTCAAAGTAAATTTTTTTTTGAGATATTTATGCCCTTAATTACTGTCTTACTATTTCCTCCCCTGCCTTATAACAGAGTGAAAGTGCATTAACAACATAGACTGCCTCCTCACTGAAGGAAGAGCTGCCTCACTGACTCCCAATCATTTCAAGGGTACAAGTTTTAATCCTCATGTAGATCACTCCCACCTTCATCTTTTAAAACCTGAGATCTGCCACCTTGCAAAGGTTTGTCATTTCCTCTTTACATCTAAATCACCTGAAAACAAAAAGAATAATGCACATGAAGGAAAAAGTTTATTTACAGAGTGGTTTTTTAGATTAGGCAGATCAGAAATTAAAGACAGCTTAAACATCAGCTACAAACTTTGCTGCTCAGGTGCTGCAACCCAGCTGAAGTAAATGCATTTCAATTATAAATTAATATCGGATGCTGCTCTCCAGAAAAAGCAGTTCAAGACAACAGAGTGAGCAGGGTTGCAACTTTCCAAAATTAGCCTGATATGATCTAATTCAGCTTCAGTGGGAGTTAGATTGGGCCACGTGCCCACAGCTACATGAGTCTAACTGCTGCCTCTCAAAAACAATAGTTAAATGAAAACTGTCTCATTACTGCCATAATTAACCTGTCCCAGCCACATACATTTGTAATTACTTCTTTTTTTTTTAATTGCAGCTTTTGTCAAAGTTTCCACACAATTCCATGAACACTTCAAGACAGACTTTTACATACCTATTTCATATACAGAGCAAGAAGGCTGGCAAAGAGAGGCAAGAATGTTACACTGGAAAGATAAGCCTGTTATCAGTGTTTCAGAGTGAAGAATAACTTCCTTGATTGTGTGAGGTGGTCTCTTTCTCTCCAAAACTCAGTGCTCTTATTTAACAGAGGTTTCCTAAATCCTCTAAAAATTGTAGCCACCATTTGCTGTTATGAGATGAAAACCCTATAAATATTCAACCACATGTACCAGTAACTGCTCAACTGTTGCTGCCAGGGATTTTTTCCACATATCACACAAATACATCACCTGTCATAGAAAAATACATTCTTAACACTCAGTTGCTGCTACACTAATTCATTTGCAGCACCAGGAAGCAGCCTTGAGGGAAAAAATTAAAAATTGCTCTTTCAACATGATGTTATTTTAATGTGACTGTTTCATTACAGCAATATATCTATGACCAACAAGAGAGATAATTTAAGTCTTTAGCTACTTAATTTCTATTTAACTGGCTATTATGAATGACTGAAGAACTAATAAATTTGTCTTCAAAACAGTCTCAGAATTTAGGAAGCATTCTGTAGCCATAACAGGCAGATATTTAGCATGTCAAACTAAGTATTTGACAAGGCCAACAAAGTAAATACATCTCAACACACTGACCCAGGAAGCCACAGATGACACCTTTTAGATAGGGTTAAGGGGTATATGAATATGCTGGCTGAAGTTCAGATGGAATATTTTTGGTCAATTTTTTGTGAAAATATAAGGTGGGAAGAACAGTGAATCTATCCATGAGAGATTTATCACAGAAGAAGAAAGCACATCTTTCCCTTGTCTTGCAAAAGTGCAAGTTAAAGACAGAGCATGAGTGGTTGTTTCTGAACATCTGCATTTGAGCAGCTCCAAACTCCACAGGCAAATCTTGACATGAGAAACAGACACCATTCTCCAACCACTACTTCTCCTGGCATCAGGAAACAGCTATCTTAATCTCTTGCCTTTTTAATACCTCCAGACTGTGGCTTCTGGACTATCACCCATCCTACAGTATTTGCAAAATTCTAGCTGGAGGGATTAGCAACCGACAGCTACTCAAATCTGCCTGGATTATCTTTAAGATAGAAGAGATGAATATTATGACTACTCAGATGTATGATTGTTTTAAATTACCAGCTGCACATTAGGAAGCAGTAAGGATTAAATTTCAGGCTTCAAGAACCTGTTTGTCTTCAATCTTATATTTCATTTGTATAAAAATTTTGTTACAGGACAGGTTGGATTACATGTATTTATACCCTAATCAAACATAAATTTAAAAAAACCCAACAAACTGTTCTGTTCTACACAGATATATGTGAGATAAATGTTTTGACATCCTAAAAACAACATTGACATTATCTTCAATGTTACATTTAATTTTTCTAATTGCTATATGTTACAACAATGATAGTTTGATATACCTAACACATATTAAGATCTTAATTTTGTCTTCTTGCATCATTTATGGTCTAGCTGTATCTTTCAACACACCACTGTTCAGTATCATAGAAAAATGGCAACCAAAAGATTGTATAAAGTAATTGTTTCATTCCATTATTTTTCTGTGAGGATTTAGCTCCAAGGCCTAACAGTATTCTGCTGTTTCCACAGATCCTTCATAAAGCTGCAAGGAAACATCTTTAAAAGAACAACTGCAATTTTCCTTAAAAAATCAGCTTTAAATTGATTAGGGTCATCAGCAAGGTCTTCAGGTTCCATTAGTTTTTAAACTACGGCTGAATTTCTGCTTGTCATTCCAGGAACTTTTTATTCTGTATGATTTTACTGGAAATGAGAAAAAAAAGATTTATAAATACTTAGTTAACTGTTGGCTGAATTCATCAGGCTTCACGTAATTGGCCACCAGTCACCTCCACTTCAACATTTCCAGGATACTAAGTACAGTTCTAGGAGGTCTCATACCTTACTCTGGGCCATTGAAGAACTTTATTTATCAAAAATACAGATGAAAAATAATGCTCTTACAGTTCACAGGCTATAGTGAAATAACCTTCTGCAGATTTCCCATTTGACTGTGACCTGTTCAATTTAATAATCTAAAAGGTATGGAAAAACAGATTACCACAGCCTGTGCAGCTAACCTTACTAATGTCCTCACAGCATTCTGTCAACTGTAACAAAAAGGCTGGAAGAGTGCCCAAGAAAGGTATCCAGTAGCTAATACAAAGCTTCCCAACAATTCTATAAAAACTCAACCCTGCCAAAGTAAGAATTCTGTACTTAACATGCCAAAATATAATCTTATTTTGCACAATCCAGCACCAAAATGGGTTCTGGAAGGAGCTGAGAGACCATGAATACTCCACCACTTGGAATGTGGGTCAGTAACATTGCAGGGGTCTGTGTGCTGCAGCCTCCCTGCTTTTTCACCCCTGCAGCTTTCCCAAGTTTCCTGTACCTCCAGAGTGCTACCAGAGTGCTGGATATCAACAGCCAGGAGCAGCCCCATCTCTGTCAGATGCAGCAATGGTAGAGCTTCGCAAATAAAACACCAGAGCGGCAAACAAGGCCATCCTTGCTGCTGGAATGGCCCATCTCCATCTCCTAACCCAGTCAAAGCAGACTGACAACTGTGCTCTGAAGCAACCTCCTTTGCTTGTGCTTATGCCTAAAGCCAAATTTGCCTATTATGAAAATGGAAGGTGACACAATAACATAAAACAGTTTGAGTCAGTAGAAATGTACACTGCAGCATTCAATTACAGCTGGGTTAATTAAGGACTGTGTTACAGATTTAATCCACCCCATCCCCCCACCCCTTTGCAAGTCAAGATAGATCTTTCGGTATCAAAAATCCCATTTAAAATTATTTGAAGATCTTATCACTCAACAACTGATTAAATTCTGCTTGTAATTTTTATCCTTTGAGAAGAAAAAGCACAAGTCATTTGGTAAGAACCTGGTCTTCCTGTTTTGGGGGGACAGAAGGAGACAAGGAATTACCTTTACAGCTGTTTTTCCTCCTAATTTCCCTGCACATCACTAACTCCAGTTACATTGGGGGAGCCCAGTCTGATGACTCTTACCAAAGTCAAGCAGAGTCTGTTCTGCACTGCACAGTGACACTGACTCCAAATGGTGATTGTTCACTGGTGATACAAACAGTACTGTCAGCCAAAAGGCAGCATGTTTTACCAATTTTCTTTACCTATTCATACTGTACACACTTTCCAAGTTAAAGACCACTGGTTTTTAGCATGCCAAACCAAACACTCATCTTGATCCAACTTCCTTACAAATAAGAGACCCTACAGCCATTTTTGAAAGCACCAGTGATAAGTATCAGCATCTTCACACTGAAGTTAATTCAAACACTATCATTCCTAAACACAAGCTATTCATTTTGCATTGTACAGCTGTAAATGCTATCCAATTATACACCTTCATTTCACAAAATACTTCCACTGATAAAGAACTCTTGACATACAAACAGTTGTGCTTCCATTTACATATCTAACTATTCAATTTCCCTTTCAAAATTCTTATTTAGAGAAGGCTATCCAAATGTTTAGATTAGGCCACTAACTCAGCTTCTTTACAGGTTCTTAACTTTTGGAAAACAGTGTGTAACAGTGTACCTGCTAATTATGATCTTGCTTCTGTCATACCAGGTTAAGGGGCCTGATCCCTTGATTTGGATCTGTATCTTAGGCTGATTTGATAATAAAAAACTGAAAAGAAAATTACATTGCTCAAACTAGTATTCTTTGAACATTATATCAAAGTTAGCCCTTAACAGAGATATGCAGAAGAAACAAGTCAGATTTCAGAGACTGTTGGAGAGAACTTCTGAATCAAGACCAGTTCTACCACTCAAAGCTACCTGTGATTCATGACTGAACAGACAGGCCAAACTTTCCAAAGGTACCATAGTGTTAATGAAACCACTGGCCTCTTCTCAACAGAAGTCATGAATCTTCTGAATACCTCCACAGGCTTATGTGGTTGAGTATCAAAATATCAAAATACACAAGATTAGAGACCATTTTGAAAAATATAATCTGTAATCAGCAGTTGCCAATACAAACAGTCCTCTGGTAAGCATTTAGCTTGATCTTTGTGGAGCAATATGGAATATGAATGTGACAAACTTCCTAAGAAAAAGCTCTGCTCTGTTTGCCATCTCTGTGACATAGAAAGGTCACAGCTTTCACAGTTAACAGTAGCACAAAAAGAAGGCTCTTTCCCTAAAATCTTTATACCATGAAAAGACAGAAACACAAACATCTGACTTACTGTAAGGTGTTGTATCAGTGGGGTCAGGAGGTGGGAAGTTTTCTGTGAAGTTGACATTACACAAGTCTGTACTACAGCAGCAGAAGCGGTATGTTCCATTCTGAATCAAGGAAGGGGTGGTTGTAACTATACACTCTTCAAAGTGACACTCCTGTGGGTCTCCTATATGAGACCAGCAACCTGCAAAAAGAAGCAAATGACTTTTTTTTTTTTCAAGTAAGCATAAAATTAATTCTACTGACTGGATAAACACACCTACAGAAATCCATTCAGTACCTGATTAAACATTACAGAGTGGGGTGAAAACAGTTATCATAATTTGCTTGTCTGACTTTACCACCATCTTTTAAACCAAAAAACCTGAAGAATTTCTTTTAGAACTCCCCATAGCCAAGGAGAAGAAAATGTGGGCAGGAGTGAAGGCCAACATGCAGCTATTGCCTTACTATGATAAAACCTGAATTTCTGAGCCTTCTAAGCAGAAAGATGCTATTCCTCATCTCTCTGATACCACAGACCATATCACTATTTTCTGGTCCACAGACTAAATGAATTGTGACCTAATCCCTTCCTTAGACCACAAGACTGCATCTACAGCTTGGTGCTTCTTGCATCATTTTCAAAATTCTGCCCTTCCTCATTGTCAGCATCACTGAACTTTTCTACAGGACCACAACTTATTGCCTGGTTCATACCAGGTTCTTTGTCCCTACAACAACTGTTAATTCCCAAGCATGGTCAACAGCAGTCAAATGTCATTTATCCACAAATACCTGGAAGGGAAAGGGGCAGCAGTGGGGCAGAGGTGAGGAGTCAAGCTGCTCCCTTCAGCAGATTGCCAGATCAAACAGGAATCATGGACTACAATTCCACAGGCTATTTGTAAACACCAGCTGCATTTTCATTCAGCATTATACTACATTAACTTGCATCCAAGTTTAAAAAAAGGAAAAGAATCCCTGAGAATCATAATCAAAACATGTCTCCAGAAACTGCAAGACCCCTCACAACTCCTACCTTCATTCTCCCCACAGAACAGCACTGAATTACAGTACTGATATCTCAACTATAGCTGCAATTTCCTTTGTAAACAAACATCCAATCAATATGAATATACACTTTTTACTAAATAAGACACTTACTGTTACATTTATCATTACATCAATAAATATACTGAAATTCAAGAAAGCCATCTTCCTCTGGACATCCTATGTAACAAGAAATTTGAATGCTTCTTCTTTCAACTGTACATTGATGTCTTTGGTCTCTTTTAGAAGTCATTCATTTCAAACAAACTCTCTGTTCACATTTAAAATAGTTAAATGGGAGTTTAAAATTAAGCATTTCAACAATGTGCAAGAAGTCTAGTTCTGCAGCTGTGCAGCTTTGGATGAGCTGGCTAGATCACAAAGAAGGGAAATAAGTTACAAAACTACTGCATTAAAACTGAACTGTTACATACCTTGTTTTACAAGATGTATGTCTCCTTCTCTTGTTTTTTCCCAAAGTCCATAGCAGGTACTGCCCTTCATGCACAAAATTGTGCCATTCTCCTGGGAGATTCGGCTCTCACTGATTCCATGGTCCTGCTGATAGGGGTCTTTAAATGCACACAGCCGCTCCTCACTCTGGGTAGCTTTAGCCAAAGAAAGAAAAATAATTTTTGACAGTGATTCCATGCATAAAATATTAACTTTAATAAAGAGATGATTAAGGTCTTCTGAAAAGATACATTCAAAAAAAGCTAGATGAGTAACTACAAGGCACTTAGAAGCTATTCAGAAGTACATCTCAGCAAACATCCAATCACAGTAAGAATTTGTAGTACATTTTTCAACAACTAGACTTCATCCAGTTCTTGAACTCCCATCAAAGCATTGGCAGCAAAAAGATGCAAGATGAAGCAGATGGGTCTTTTGGGTAAAAGAGATTTTGAACTTAAAGTAAAATTATAGCATATGTAATTGTAAATTATTAAAGGTACTGTATAAAATATCTTCTCACAGATGGTTTATTTCTTTGATCATTCTTCAGCACTGGCCCCAAAGAAGCCATGTTTCAGCAAGGCAGACTTACTGCAAGAACACTGCTGCACTGTCACCAGCTGGGGTGATTGGGAAAGAAACCGAGAGACTTGGATACATATGTCTCACTTTTAAGGCTGTTACTATTCATTAGAAGTCAAAATTTGTAATTCTTTTATGCTGAGACAACTATAGATTGCTGCACTATTCAGGCCAGCATTCTGTCAGTGCTTCCCAGCTTATGGTGTGGCAGCAGTAACTAAAATAGCACATCTTAGCTGATTTTTCTACTGCTCTGGTAGAGCATGTGTGATCAGTTGAGCTGCGTGTCAGCTCAGTAGGGGCAAAACTCTCAGCTGAGGAGAGAGAAACTTCTTAAGCCAGTGTAATTCAATCACTTGCAGCTCCCTACGCTCCAAGAGCCTGGCTGGCAGTCCATGCTGCTCACCCACCTCTCTGAACTCTGGTCAGAAAGTCAGTTAACTAAATTTCATATCCGATTTTTTTAAAAAAATGTCTCTGAGCAGAGTTAGTCAAGTTACTGAATACAAAAAGGTCACACATGAACAGCCAGCACATGCTGCCTCCAGCAGAGCTTGCCAGTTGCACGCTGCAGTTTTATTCTCAGAACAGCTGAGTATGCCAGGCGTGAAGCATCTGTCCTGCATTCTCTGCTCCATGACATGGGACTGGCCAAGAGACAGCGTATGAAAGGACAGCACCCCACTGCTGTAAGGGAACTGCATCTGACTCACTTTTTGAAAAGTCAAAGGAGAAAAACCTATCACAGAATCATAATTTTCAAGACACAATGGGACAAAAGTATACAGCCTTGTGAAATAGGGCACATCTGCTGTGAGGGACAGTAGGAAGGTTTTAAAACCTCTTGCATATGATAGCTGAGTGGGGCTAAGGCCATCCAAGATCTGGTTGTTTACAAAACGCTCAAATTGCACCAAGATAAGCCCTTTCATAACTTGCCTTTGTGAAAAATTGATTTAAAGGAACAGAATTTATGAAACGGCCACACAAATCTGGTTTCCTTATTTAAAAAGAAAAGTAATTCCAGCAAAGTCCACTTTAATATACCTCAACATGTTAAAAAAGAAAAAAAATCTTTGAACTCATGAACTAATAGAAGAAGAAAAAAGACCAAAACAAACTAAAACCATTTGAGGTTGTCTTGGACTCAGACAAAAAATAATGACATGGTTCATGTCTGTGCACCACTGAGACAGCTTTAATTGGTCACTTTTCAGGTCACTTAATCTTTCTATAAAACTCTAGGATCAAGGTTGAGAGGTAAGAATATGAGAAGATACTCAAAAAAAGAGAAGTTGTTAAGAGTCATGCTAGATGCTGTCCAACCACACATGTACTACAGAAAATAAAAGTAACTACCAAAGGCTTTTCTGATATAAAAAGACTGCATTGCCATATAAGAATACCTGCAGAGGGGAGGATGGGGCAAGCATGAGAAAATACAACACAGAGCTAGCAACCTGAGCGTCTATCAATTTTCTTGCAAAGTAATAAAAATACGAGTGAACTTGACACAATTTAATGCCAGATGATCTCAGTGGGAAACTTTTCCAACAAAAAAATAAAGGTTACTCATCCAACAAGTAGAGTTTTCATGCTGATCACTGCACATTCCTGCTTCGATTATAACTTGGAGAAGCACAGCCCCTGTGGGAGCAGTACCCACTGCAATACTCTGCTGACCCCTGCCCCTTCCCTGATGGCATGGAACATCTGGAGAACAGGGGACACGGAACAAAAGCTACTTTCTTTTTCTCTGTGGCCTCTGTATGTTCATTGTTGAAGTTGTAATGCCGAAGAAAATTGGGTAGGGCATTCAGATGTGCAGAAATCATCTTGCAGAACAACAGAAGAGATAAGCTGCTTCAGTTACTGCTCGTGATTTCAGTACATTCCTGAGCGGGCATTTCTTACTTCCAGGCAGTGGAAACCAGTCAGATTTAAAAACTTTTAGTTCTGGAATACTTCTAGGTCAGGTCTTGAAAGCAGCCTCTAGCCTAGTATGCTTGTATGCCTTGAACCTTGCCAAAAGAAGTATTACAAAGTAGTACTACAAAACCCACACAGAAGTGCTAGAGTGCCTCTTTATAAAAGCTGACCTATTTCAACAGAAATCTTACTCTTCAAGGTAAAATACCATTGCTCATTTGGATTTGTACACGTTCCACATGGATGACATTGTTTGTCAGTTTTCAGTCATCAAGGAAGGCAGCAGGTATGCGGGGCGCATTCAGAGCTGAAACCCATCTCTGTCCCTTGGGAGCCCTGCACCTGCAATGCTTGAGGGCAGCCACTTACACACTCCAGAGCAGCTTAGCTGGAAACAGTTCCAAAGCTGCTTCTCCATGCTTGGAGATAGCTGAAAACTGCCTAGATTTAGTCCCAGGCAGCTGGCTCTAGGTGAGCCTGCCTCAGCAGGGAGTTGGACCAGATGACCTTCCTCTCAACCTCAACCATTCTGCAATTCTTGCACGTCTCCAATGTGCAGCAAACAAGACACAAAAATTATTTCTCAGCTGGGCTCTTTTTTGTCTCCAAGGCAGGCAAGATGGTAGGGTAAGACTAGAACTACTGGATTCTCTTGCTTGTCCTCAGTTCAAATAGATCCAAACAGACCTGAGGAAATACCTTAATGTTAAGATCCTCATTAAACAAGAGCAATTAAAATAAATAACTTAGCTTATGAAGACTGAGGCTGCTGAACCACTTTATTGATACATCCAGTTCATTTGCTACCTGTCAGAAACATTAAGGGCAAAGTCCCTGCAGACATGTGTGCTCACCAGGTATTAGGGAGCCATGAGCAGTTCACTGTGCAGAGCCCTTTTCCTTACAGATTTCACAGACCCAAGATGCACCAGCAGTATATCCTCAAATCAGCAAAATGCAGAAGCCAATTCCAGATCAAGCTATGCAGTTTATCTGCCCAGACATGAATGTCCCAGCACACAAACACAGCCAAGACCCAGCACCAAAGCGGCAGCATAGGTTTCACAGGACGTCTGCTGCATGGCTGAAGCCATCCTTTAAAACTCCGAATTTACCTTTATAAGGTAATTTCATAGCAAACTCTGTTCATCACATTGAACTCATTACACATTCACATCTTTTCTAATTAACCCTTTAATGAAATTTCATGAGAGATTTTGAAATAAATAAATGGCAACTGAATGCCTACATGTCATACACCACTGAAAAATCAGCTACTGGAGAAACTGCAGAAGCAGCAGATAGGATGACACTGAAGAGGACAAAAAGTAAAACTTAAACAAGAAATTATGAAGGATTTAAAATGGAATGTCAATTTTCCATTCCTCTTGTATTTGCATACCAGACAAACTATGTCAAAATACTTAAATAGAAATAATAAAATTAACTCAAGCTTCTGTTCTCTCATTCTGCAGAGATTTCTAACAAAGTCAAGAAGGGGAGCACCATTCCCACAGGTTCTACCAAGGAAAAAGCCAACAAGAGCACGGCAAGCTCTTCAACTCCCTATCATAAACCAGGAAAAAAACCAACCCTTAAAATGAGTTTTGCTGCTCTCCAGCCCATTTTACACCTCTGTGTATACAAAAATACACTTTGATATACAGTTTCAGAAACAAACATGAGTGGCATTCGGATTGAATATGGGTGCTCCAAGCAGTCATCTAAGAAACAGACTAGCACACGCACAGACTGTACTTGAATCAGACTGTGAAAACTTACTGTCATTTTCCAAGAACGGGTAAACAGACTACAATAAATTACTTTCCTGGAATCACAAAGGAACTGGGAATTGCCCATTGTTTCCCAAGTCCATCCTGTGGCTCACGCTTACTGTCTCTCAGTGGTCTGGGGGCGCAGAGTTCACCCCCATACCACTATACAGCCCCGAAAAAGAGGAAAATTCCAGGGCTTCAGGAATTTCCTTCTGGCATACAGCTCAGGTTTTTATGTGATTTACCGTCTTCATCAGTTCTACTGTCAAGAAAAAGAAATCTGAACGTTATCAAGGAAAAAATGCTATAGAGGTATTTTCAGTATTTTCTCCCTGTAATCATGATGTTATTTCCAGCTGCTCAGAAACAGAGAACTGATTCACACTGATAAGTGAATTCTGTCTACTCACTACAAAAACACCCTGAGATGTTTACTGAGTATCTGCCTTTTTTCCCCACTAAAGATATTTCTGAACAGAAAGGATCAGAAAAAAGTTCCAAGTGCATCTACTGTGTACAAATGCTGTATGGAACTAACACACCATCCATCCATACTAGGAGCAGTTTAAACAAATGAATACGTCGCTGTTGTTTTTAATATAGTAATTCTTTCATGATCACTGCATGTTCTAGGAAAACAACTACTGAAAACAATGAAAGAGAAATATCAAAAGTTACAGCAATCCAACTGCAAATCCTTAGAACATGAGTCATATTTTCATTAATAGCATCGGAAGTCGCTTCCATTCGTACTTAACTGATGCTTCCGTACCCTGCATCTATCCAATGCAGTACACACAGAATTCACATCAAGCGCGAAGCCAGGGGGAAAGCAACAAAAAAAAGGACTGAAATGTTACCTGAATGCTACTCCATGGTCTAGTCACTGGAATTAAAGATAAATAACACACTTACCACTTCATGATTAATGCCAGGCAAAACATTTTGTGACTCAACAGTGACAAATAAAAGAATGAGAACAGTCTGAAGACAAACCTGCATGCAATCTACAAGAACAGACCTGCTGGCATCACAGACCACACACAGGGGTACCTTGTTGGTAATTACACCAACTGCCTTTAAGTCCACAAAGGTGACAACTTTAAAAAAAGGCAAAAAAAGAAAAAGGTTTCTGAGCATGTTTGCCTGTAATGGAATTTCTTTATATACAAGCCACCACACATTCAACTGGAAATCTCAGTAGGCTGCAACAGATTTGTTTTCAAAGATCAATGTTTTTTCTGTAACTTGTCCTTTCAATTAGTGAGATTTTCATCAGAACAGCCTTAGACACAAAACCTGCTTTATTTTGGCTCTGTCAGCTTTCTGTGGAGCTCTTTTATTTACACAATAGGGGGAAACTCATTGCCCTCGAGACAGGGTTATGAGATAGTTTGCATCATGAAGACATGCTATTCTAAGAAAGGTATACACCAGGAAGCTCCTCTGAGTATATCTTTTCAAATACCGATAGCTGAATTCTTGTGTGATGTACAGAGAAACAGAATCTTGAAGAAAACATCACTTAGCACCGTTGCTTTATTCATCTTTTTCTCCTCAGAGGCTTTAATTACAAATATTTCTAAATGTATACCTACTTATATTAAAATACATCATAAGCAGATGTCTTTTGAAGGAAGTCGTGCTTCTCCAGACAGACCACCCTCAATACCAACTTAGAGTGGGAGGAAAAAAGCTAAACTATTGGTAATCTTCCGCATATTTATACTTCCAGTATTCTGTTTTGTAGCATGATTGACTAACTGAACAGCAAAGCTCTGCACTGACTGGTCAAAAAAACAAATAAATTGTCTGTCTAAGGATTAGGCATGAGGACATGAAAGACTAAACCAACCTGAAATGGCCTGGAGACTTTTTGAGCAGGAGGTCAGGAGCAGCACAGTGTAACACAAAGCCTGGGAATGTTTGGTCAGGCAGGCTGCACAGCCTATTTCTTTACACAACCACTGAACTAATATTTTAAAGACATGAAGATGAAATAATGGAAATTTGCACAAGAGAATACAGCAGAATTTCTAGGAAGGAGGAAGGAAAGTAAAGAAAAATGCTTCAGAAATTTACATCTGTGGTAAATGTACATATTTTCCTCTCCTAAGAACAGGAGGGAAAATAAAAACCATCATAATCCTTAACTATTTTACAGGACATAATATGTACCTCAAGATATACTGTAAAACATATTTTGACAAGAAACCCTTTACAGTTTATACTTGGTGTTAAAATCTGAAATAATCTGTTCACAGTACACTGCGTGTCCTTAGCCTTCGTTGATGAAAATTATTTTGGTTTTGTCTGCTTTTGCTGACTAACATCACAGTTTCAAATGCTGGCAATTACACAGAGCCAGGCTTTGATTGAGAACTAGTGCCAAAACTAAAATGAATGCTTGTACTGATACCCATTTCAAAGTGATTGACTGCACATGCAGATGACAAAATAACTTATGTTTACTACAAGGTCCTTTGCCCTTGAAACAGACTAGAAAATTCAAGTGTCTTTTTTCTGTACATGGATATACGTGGTCTTTTCTTCTCAATCTAGCTTTCAAGCAAGCAAGTAAATTTGAAATCAGTTTTCTTTCCTTGCTCACTTTCTAACACAGTGTTCTGGGCTCATCAAGGCTACCAGCAGCAACAGAGACACCAATGGAGCCTTTTCCTGTCGAGCTTTCTGTAACAGTCCTTGGGTATCTTAGTGTTTCAGCTTCACTCTGAAGATCCAGTGGTCTGCTAGCACTAAATAAGTGCAACAGAGCCAGACATGTGGCAACTTCATTGAGTCATGCTGTACAAAACGTTCATATTTTGCTTTCCACTCAGGCACTGCTGTCTCAGCCCACTTTGGTACACCATCCATGGCTTCCTCTGGGACCAGGTGCCTCTCCTGGCACAACCTCACTGGCTCCTGGATACCAACGCGTGCCCCCCTTGCAGCCTGACATCTGACCAGATGCATCCACCACACCAGCAATCTCACTAATTGGAATTAATGTAAATAGCCATGTATGAAGAGGCCAAAAAGCAAATTGTCAATTCAAATTCTGCACTGAAGGCCTTGTTCTCCTTTTACCCAATTCACTCTCAAAAGAAGTGTTGCCTTAGAAGAACCCAACTTATGCAAGAGAAGCCAGGCAGCAAAGAACCAGGATGGCAGAGATTTATTGCTAGCAGCTGACAAATTATGTCGTTCCCAAACGCTGCCAGATTTTATGAAAACCTGAGTTTACTGCCAATAAAACATGTCACTGCCTTATTTCTACAACTTTCTAAATGTTTCTGAGGACCACCAGACCACCTTGCTGCGCAGACTTCACGAGAACCAGACATTACCACAGATGCAAATTTTTATCTATCTAGTAAGAGAACAAGACATGGTGGCAAGAAGGCCAGCAACACCTGTGTTTTGGGTCAAAATTCAAGAATGTCAAGTCAATTTGAACAGTTAATACTGCTTTACAGGAAGAGGATGAGGACTTTTCAGCTGATATGGGAAGAGATTCGAGCTGAATCTGTAATGAGGATATTGACTCAGCCAGGGTCAGAGAAGGACAAGCTGCAGAATAAAACCCAAGTGTCCTAAAGTCTCCACTACAGCCATAACAAGTTGACCTTTGACTACGTGGGCCACTAATCAGAGCTTCCTCCACCTTACAATATCTCCTCCACAATGTACACAACTAAACAAGAAAAAGAATCTACCTCTCACAGTGACTCAGCATTTTCCTTAACATTGTTGTATAGCTGTGTTCAGCTAGTACATAATAAAAACAAATGTCCTAAGTGTGTAAGTCTGTCTAGTTCAGCAGGTTTCTGCCTTCCATCTTTTCCCGCCTCTGCTAAAGTCCCCCTGATTTTTAACAAGACAGAACTAAAAGAAAAAGGTAGTGGAAAAAGATTGTCAATCTGACCAATATGAAATTCCCAAATATATCACCCGCTAACTCTGAAAAAACCCCTCTGGTATGTTAAAAAAAAACTGTACCAGTATCTTAGTTCAGTGATTACACAGGACCGATGACATTTTACCACACAACTTGGCACTTCAGAAATAGTTGAAGGCTTTAGAGCAAGAGATTGCAGCAGGTTTCTTGGTGTTGTAAAAACAGTAAAATGCCATGGCATTTTAGCATTCACTTCATTAAGCTTTAAAATACTCATCTTTGTCATCAGACTTCAATTTAGAGTCATTTCCAAAAACTTCATTTCGTATCAAAGCAAAATCCAGTCTGTGTGTTCTATATGGAAATGCAAGGGTCCAAGCACATTCAAAAAGTCTTCTGAAAAAGCTGTTAAGCTCAGATACTCCAAAGTAGAAGCAAATTAGCATAAAACATGATTAAACCATTAAATACCATAAAAGTGTCAAATCATAGAATATGTTTAACACTCAAGGGAGAATCTAATCTACTAACCTAAGCACATTTAGTGGAGGACAAAGTATAAAAAATAACCCTCAACTCCAAATGCTTGTTTAAAAAATCTTAGAGTTTCCATGAAATTAATAAAGTTGAAGATGATGATTTTTTGTGAGGATTCACATGGCCAAAAGCATCCTTGTGGCTGCAAATCCACTGACTTGTTTGCACTGTCTTGTCTCTAGATGAAATGATTTTTGCTTATTTTACTCCACGAGTGAACAGGAATTCAAGTCTTTACACATAGCTGAATCACCTCAGAGAAAATCTACTCACAGACTCACAATGTGAGCAAAACAAAAATTTCAACAAGAAGTACTTTGCAAGCCAGCTTTAAGTATATCTTCCACTTTATTCAAGAATTAGTCCAACATGCACTAAAGTTCATTTAAACCCAGATTTCTGGAAAAGCACAGGAAAGGGATTTACTGGCCTTCACTGACTCGACAGGATTTTAGACATCCAACTTCTCAAGGTCTCCCTGAAAAATCCCAGTTTACATTTAATCTGAAAGAGTGACTAAGATTTAAACAAGTCCTGCATTTTTCCAATTATTTTTTTTTATATTTTTCACTTCCTAAATGACTCTGTCTCCATTCAAAGAAAAAATAAGTAAGTTCATGTTACTGTTTAGCAATTATGTCAGAATAGAAATCACCACAGCCTTAGTCACACATAATCTTTTCCAGTGGCCAGTGTCTATTCATGCAACTGAAAAAGCCTGAATTCTTTATCTTTGCCCTAGACTGGAGTTCAGGATTTTTTTCTGGGTATGAGTGTCTGGCTTTTGTTTATCTGGGCTGTCAAAGTAAAGTATTTGCATGGAATAACACAGGAAACTCTGCAGCAAAAGCAACAGTAAAGCAAACTAATGATGTGATATTTATCCCCCAAACTCAGACTTCCCACAGCAAAATTGCTTATTTCAGAGTCTGCTTTACATTCCCTCTAAAAAAGATCTGCTACCTGGTAATCCCCCAACACATGTAATGCACTCACTTTTCTACCTAGCAGGGATGCCATTTCTACTGCAGATATTACTGAAACACTTTCTGGAGAGCTCTTCAGTACCTTAAATCTGGGAAAAGATAGAACCCATACAGCCTGGGTCTTACAGCATATTACAAAAATTTTTCCTATAAACATTTTCAGGACGCTGTGAATACGCTACTGTGAATATGCTGAAACTTTCAAAAACTGGCAAACATTCTTGGACCTGAAGCTACAAGGAAATTAAGCTCCAGAATCACAATCATATTTTGCCCTGAGACAGAAGCATAATCTATTTGGCTTTGAAATCTTACACCCTGAAGAAAATGACAAGAGCAGCAAAAGGCAGAAACTAGCTTCTACCCAGACATGCTCCACGAGGGTTTGAAACTTCTCACCTTTCCAGAATTCCTCACAGAATACATGTTTAAGTTCAAAACCATCTCAAGTCTTTTCCTTCAAGGCATTTATTAGTATGCCACAGAATACCCCACAAACCATTGTTATCTTGAGGCAAGAGCAAGGTAACATGAAAGCTCCAGAGGCACCGTAAGGCAGCCAGCACAGGGTGAAAGGCAGCTCATGCAGAGGACAGGCTGTCAAGGACCTGCGAGAGATTGTGGGCTGCTACAGGAACTTGGGACTTACTTCAAACACTCCTACTTTGTGTTCTTTAACTGAGAGTAGGAATGGAAAGAATTGTCAGCTAAAGGTATTTATGGTGTTTGTTGAACTGGTCAAAACCAGAAAATACTGACTTTTGTTTCTGTTAGACTTCAAGGTTATCAGCCCATTGAGCAGAGGTCACTGTTCATGTATTTCTTGATGTTATGGTGCTTAAATTGTTAGAAATTTATGGGCACAGCTCTGCACTATTTAAAATCAACTCATACATTTTCTTTATGCATTCATTATTTTTCCATTTAAATCCTTGTTGTACCAAAACCAACTTCACTGGCTAAGAAGGTGATACAGGCAAACTTTTGCAGACTTTGTATAATCAGAAAAAAAACCCAGCGTCTAGTCAAGACAAGCTCTTCATTAACTTCTGATTTCTAAATGTATGCAGTTAAAAAGGGCATGGTTGGTACATGCAGACAAGCCCAGGTTACTGAACACACTCGTTTCAAGGACTGGCTTTCACGTACTGAAGTACAGCACGTCACACCGAGGAAACAACTTCTGGGGACAAGGAAACAAAAAAAAAAATTAAACAGAAGAAGATTGTTTTTAATTATCTCTGTTGATGCTAATGACAGGAAACACGGAAAAGGGCACTCCCAAAATAGACACTCAAGGAAAGGACTTGCTTGTGATCAACTTGCTTAACATTTTGCATTATACACCTGAGGATGATGGCTAGAGCTATGCTCAAAAAACCATCTGAACTCCTCACCCTGCGTATATACTTCAGGTAGCACAGGTTAAAATATCTCACAGGACACAGCAGAAGTGTGAGCAGAAAACATCAGGTTCTTCATGTCCCAAGGCAGCCTAATCCACCAACCAGCTGCTGCAGGGGTGAGCACAGAGCCAGACTGTGGGGGCTCCCCCACACGCTGCAGCTCTCTACCACAGACACAGACAAGATCAGCATCTCAGGCCAGCAGAGTTTGAACTTTTTCTGATTCAGACCTACTTAAAAGGCAGGAAATAAGCACAAACAGCATCTTGGCATTTGGGACTTGTAAGGAAGGAACAATGCCAAATCTCATTATGACAACCAAAAAACCACAACAGCATAGAGGCTTTACAATGGCAGAATTTACCAGTAAAGAGGTGGTTTCCTCTCTTTTCACTTTTTTAAAAGACTTTACGCTTTCAACACCACAAAATGTTATATACATTTATTACAGGGACATTGAAAAAATATTACTTGGTTGATTTGGTGTCTTTTGAAACAAAACTGCGATCAAACACTTTGTTAGCAGCCTCTACTGAGAACATTTTCACTTATGACTGGGGACATAGTTTAGTGGTGAACACTAAACTATGTGGTGCTGGGTTAATGGTTAGACTTGTTAATCTTAGAGGCCTTTTCCAACATTAACAATCCTATGACTGTATGAACTGATAATTTTTTCTCTTTAATTTGAACTAGAAACATTAGAAAGCAATATAACTTGCAACATTTAAATAGCAGCTTGAAATAAATTCAGCTCAGGTTTATTAACTCATGTACTTACTTCCTAGCAAACTGGCTCTAATTTATAAAAACTAAAGTGCAACATAAAAAAATATTCATGTTTGCACACGCATTATTCACGCTTTTTTATAAAAATACATGGTTGCACAGATTACTGCATATTTTAAGTAATCAGTGTGCACCTACAAAGTAGGTTTTCTATTCTTTTTAACAGATTTGTATAAAGGAAAACTTACTTGCAATCTCTCTGTAAATAAGAGATCCTGATCCTAGCCTGAATTACTTGACAGGGTGATAAGCCAGATAAGGACAATTTCTGGTGATTAAAATACAAATCCTTCCAGTGTTAAATGAATTTAAGTTCAGTATTTTGCTAAGCAGTTTTATGACAGACATGTCTCTTTTTTCCCCCTTTAAACATAAACATGGGTATCACAAAAGGGAAAAACCCAGAAAATACACAACTCATAACCTGAATATGTGTTTTTGAGTCTTAAGGCAAGATATAATTTATTTTAAAATATTCACTAAACACATTTACAGGATCAGACAGGTTTTCAGAATCTCTGAGACAAACTAATACTGCAATCAAAGGATTAACAAACCAGCTGCCTATGTGCCATTACAACTGATTATCATAGACTGTAGACAGCTAGCTTACTTGGAAAGTGCTTTCAGGAATACTCCATTGTTGCCAGAGAGAAGGGTACAGAAGGATAATGTGATAATAACTCATTATTTTATTTATGATACATAAAAAGGGAATGTATGTAATAGGAATTGCATGAGGTTTTTGAAAATCTTGTTATAAACTACATTTACAGTAAAACCTAGCAAAATGAAGAACTGGAGGCTTACTAAACACTGCCATTCAGAGCTAAGGATGCCATGCAGTGAAGGTTTGACTTTTCAGTCTTCTCCCCCAGTCTCACTAAAAACTAAACCAATGCCAAAATTAAGCTTATCATGAGACCTTATTACCTTATACATGCTAGAATAAAATAATGGAAAGAGAAAAAACGGAACAATTTGGAAATTACAGGCTTATCTCCAAAACATTTTCAGGTATCTTTTCAGTTCACGTGTAGAAAAAATTGTGAAATAGAAACTTCCAAGAGCCCTCAATAAAAAAAAGTCCTTGCTATTAAATAGTCCTCTAATAGTTTGTTATGTCCAAATATTTTTCCTTCCCTAAGGCTGTGAGAAAGAATTATTGTTCTTAATGGAGACTGAGCTACTACCAAACAGGAAAGCAGCAGAACTCAGCATATTTAAAAAGATAGTGATGTGTTTACAGCATTGCTTCCCCAAAAAAAGGAAGTGTCTTTAGTTTTCTGCTGACACTAGTAACCAACTTACTTCATCCCTCAGGTAGCTGCTAAAAAAATGTTTTCAGAGTAGAGCCGTGGATCTCTATCAGAAGTATGGACATGGCATTCTTTCTGCTGCATATGGTTTACTTTGACTAAGACTGGTTTTAGTCGACGTAATTTGAAATTAAATATTAAATCCTAAGATTCCTGTACAGGGAGAAAAACCGGATCATCTTGATCACAGTTATCTAGCTATTGATATGGCTTCTATATCTCAGAAGAGGAAGCCAAAGTCAGAATTTCACAGCCAGTCAAAAGAGGATAGACTGCCTAGGGGGAACTACAGAAGTATAAATATGCACCAGTTATTCAAAGCACAGCTTTCCAGAAAGCTTTTAGATTAAATAGATTATTCTTACTTGCTTCTTCTCTAGTTTGTCTTTTCTCCCTCACCTTCTGGGGATTTAAAGGTCTTTGAACATCCTGTGTCAGAGATGAGATAAAACAACAGCCACTCACAGTTTTTAAATGCTCTGTCTGAACAAGGCAGAGTAGTTAAAGAAAAGCAGCTTATCATAGTTTTATCCTCAGCTTCTTTGTTTACAACATAGTTACTCTCCAGATCTTGCTTGCTCTCTCTATCCCATAATACTGAAAGGTAAACCTCTCAGGTTTGCAAGCTTTTTTCACTCTTATATAAAAATCTCTTGAAATCCACCTCTCTACCCTTTCATCCAAGTAAAGATGTCTAAGAAAGTCTAAACACAAGTTCATCCACACTGCCTTTGTCTTCTTTATTTTTAAAAGATGTCTTTTCCATTACACCTTTTTTTTTTCTAATTCACAGTTGCACATCATTGAGGACAATGAGGATGAGAAAACGGAAATATTTGATTGATGTGGGGTTTAATGTTACCCAGGCACTGTATTATTCAGGGACCAGAAAACACTAACAGAAATTAAAATGAAGAAGATCCCAACAACAGAATCAGTTGGATCTCAGAGGAAATATAAAAGGAACTCATGCTCAGCTTCATTAATCCTTCCCCTCTGCCTCTAATTAGTATGTTGTAAGTGCTCTCTGAGAACACTGGACCATAAGGACGTTTGACACAGGTATCAACACTAAACTGAAATTAAAATAATGAAAATGTTGGCAGATAAATAAGTCTCTTCTCTGTAAAGAGGAGAACAGAACACAAAAATCCAGGCCAGGTCATCTTTGTAGAGTAATAGCAAATGAAAAGTGAAGAATGCCCAACAAAGGAAATGTGCAACTGTTACCATCTGACAATAAACCAGTGACCACCAGCTACAGAAGAAAAGGAGCATTCCATGGATCAAAAAAAAAGAGGAAGTAATTCAGTTATGTTTGAGCTCTCTCTACCTAATAAGCAGAAAGACACCATTCCTTTCAGCTGAAGCTCTCTTGGTTCAATACAAAGCCAAAAGAGGAAGCAAAACACAAATATAAATAAAGTTCTAAACAAAAATAATTGTTTTTTTCTGTACATGAAAGTCAAGTTTCAGGCTATTTTCAACACTACAGAAAAACGTTAACAGGATATGACAATTCTCAAGCTTTGAAAAATACTAACTTGTAACTGAAAACAGGCAAGACACGTACAATGAATTTCAGCAATCTCTGAACACACTGAGTAGCTTACTCATAAAATACTATCATTGTAATAGTACTATTTGGACTTTAAAAGCTAATGAAACCGTGAGTGCAGAATGTGCCCCATGACATTTAAAGTTTAGAGTGCAGAATCTGCCCCATGACATAAAAGGTAGGTTTTACACCACCACAGAAGTCATTATTATGCACCTTTCCACCTCCCTGCTGCACCCCTGAAGCAGTAAGGTTCTCTCTTGCTATTCCTCCTTCCCCTTGTAATACCTTACCTTTCAAGGTCCCACTACATTCAGTCCCTACTGATTTTTTCTTCAGTCTGCTTATCATTTCCATGCCTGCTCCTCCCCTGATGCATTTGATAGCAGCTGCCAGTTTCTCTCTTAGGCACCACTACACCTTTTCTAGGTCACTCTATACACACAGCACAGCTCCTGTGAATACCTGCCAAGTCACCATCACTCTCACCTAATTTTATCCAAGCTTGTGCAGATATTAATTCCTACTACAATATAATTTCACATTGAAGAAATTAGTTCCTCTTTTTTAAACTATTAAAAAAGTATCAGCAGCAAAACCCCTACACTAACAGATGCATTTAGTTGACAGGACACATGGCTCCATTGTGACTGTCTTTGGCATTCTTCAGCCTGTGACCTGGCCTCCACACTTCAGCATTTTTTGCCCCGAGTCATTTCACTGTGTCTTTATTCTGATTATTAATAAACTGAGACAGGATCCAACTCAGGCTTTCATCCAAATAAATATCAAAAATGTTAAAATAAGAAAGATGAAATCCATCCTGGTTACTATCATGTTGCCTGTTACCACAAGTTCTTATCAAAGTCCCTACCCAGGAGAAGCAATTTGTTCTCTCATTTTATGTGATAACATATGTAACTCCAGAATCTGAGGGAGGGAAGGTGAGGACATTCCAGAGACCCCTGTGGGCCCTGGTAAATTGACTGGCACAAGAACCTACTGTGGAAGATTCTCTTGGTGACTCCAGGTGAGCCTGCCAGCCAAACCCCCAAAGTGACCTGCAGGAGCTCACGCTGATATGCACCCACCAGTGGATGGGCAGAGCACTGCAGTAATAATGACAGCAGAGGAGATTTCCCCCACGGGTTTGTTCCTACCCACACAAAAAGGAGTCCCTTTCTTAACCCTGTGTCTGCTCCATAACCTAAAGACACCAGATGCCAAGACAAAAGAAGTTCTTTTTTTACAGACTCTGTCCTCCTCTCCCGCCCATCATAAAACATTGCTCACTCGCAATTTCCAATCAAATTTGACAAAAAAGTAAACATCTCATGGATACTCGTTTCTGCAGAGTTCAAAGAAAGCATGCTGGCTAGAGGTGAGTGGCACCAGAACCACTCCAATGGAAAGAAAAGGATTTTACAAGAGATATAACAGCCAAGGGAAAGATTACTTAAAAGTGCCTCCTACTTAATCCCTGCACAGCAGCTCTCAGAGGACCTCTGGCAAACACAGTGCTCCCAATTTGGCCAGAAGTTTTCCCATCATCAGCTCTAATCCCCATTTCTCACTTCCATACCTTTTTTAGCATACACATGTAACCATTTACACTTTACTTAAATGGTACTGAAGTTCCGGTCAAGTGCCAAATGGCAGCGTTAGAGGCAAATATCATGTCAGGGTGAAAGCTGAGAAGCACTGCAGAGGTCTCTCTGTTCCTTCTCAGCAGAGCAAACAGCTTCCCAACCAAGACACTTGCAATGGAACAGGGAGGAAGTGGAAGGAGAGGCACATGCAGTGCCCTGCTGTGTTTTAACCCGAGCTCAGCCATACGCTCCTCACAGCGGTGTCTGCTTTTAAAGCATCACAAACAACTGAAACCTATGGGATCTACATACACACACACCCATCACCTTCTGCTGAAGCACACACTAACATTAATCCTACACTGGCACAAGCAGCATCTTAAAAAAATCAGGAGTTTTGTCTATTAAAACCCAAAACTTACACTTGGCAATAGGATAAACAGAGCAGACATTCTTTTAGTTTCATACAGTTTTCTTGACATGCATAAATTGATTTAAAAGATTCCACTTCAGACACCATTTAAAGCTAAATGAATCTGAGGCTGACAATTTTTTATTTTCTTAAGCTTTACTTTTTATATGTGTTCAAAGAAAAGTATTGAAAAACATCACTGCAAGCATCACTATAGCAACTGCAGCTCTTGAAACTTCCTTGATGCAAGACACTCAGATTCCAGATGGAACAAAATGCCACGTCTATCTTGCTTTTCTAAAGAACCTTTCCTATAAAGCCTCCAAAGACTAGCAGGGACATCTGCTGCAGAAGTTGCTCTTGCAAAGACCACACAGACTTGGATAAATTCACCTATTTTCAAGTTCTGAAAAGAAATAAAGCAATCAATATCTGCACCCAAATGCCTGCAGGAAATGCCACTAGAACAAGAAAAGAGTTATGCAAGGTATTTATTTGAGTCCCTTTACAACCCAAGGGTTGACCTCATTAAAGTCAGAGGCAGTTTTGCCACATATTTCAGCAGAGCCAGAATTCCACATTTACAGGAGATTTCTCTGGTAGCCCAGTTCTTTGACTCACCATGCTGCATCCAGGGTATTTTGTAACATTTCATTACATCTGCTGCAAAGCAATTCTGCCTACCTGGGCGCAATTTGCAGAAAAGGCTGTATCCTTCAATCAAAATCTTAGAAAAAAATAACAGCAATAGTAATTTTTTGAAAAGTATAGTGAGACTGTAAACAGATCCTTTCAGGTGCCAGTGCAAACTATAACTGCCATTATAATACTCAAGTAAAAATTAGAACACCATCAGAATGCATTAGTTCTCCACTGTATTCCTGTTGCCAAAACCACGTGGATTTAATGAAAATTCTGATAGATTCTCTGGTTTGGCTCCTAGTCTGAAAAATAATTACCAAGGCATTTGCCAGGCTCTGGGCCAATCAATTTTTTGGAAGTGGCCCCTCAGTTGCAAGGTGAACTTGTGATATTTATTGTACCTTCTGTGCCAAATGAAGGCCCTGGTCAGGACTGTGGAGCCAGGAAAGACGAGTAACTCACCACTGCTAAGGGGAGGCACAATGCCAGCATCCACAGGGAGCTTGCAGGCCACCATTTCCAAATGGCAGCATGGTCTTGTACTGGGAACATCCTTATGCCCTGGAGATTCAGCCCTGTATATTTCATTTACACATAAATGAAAACAAGTGTTAACATTCCAAAGAATACTGCCTATAGTTCTTATTGCAACTTTCTGCTATAGCTGACAGATGGCTCAGTTCTTATGAGTGGAAGAAAAAACATTTCTTAGCAGACATCAAATATTTGTGCTTCCTTTGCACACCTCTCAAAGAACTCAAGGGCAGGAAAATAGGGACAGTATGAATTCCCATTCTGAAAGGAGAATAAATAATGGAAAGAAATACACAGGTCATTAAATTAATTAATATTGTGCAGGCCATATTTGAAAAATATGTAGACTGAGCACATATCTGTTCTTCCCTTCTAGAGCCCTGGACATAACACTCTAAACAACCTCAGCTGCCAATTAACTGGAGTCCCTACAAAATCCATCTATTGCAGTGAGGAATCTGACAGTCACTAGTGGGGGAAGTACAGTAAAAAGGTTTAAGTTACCACTGTCATTTGACAAACGTGTATGTAATAACTTTTCTTTTCTTCAATAATTTTTAAAATCATAAATGAGGGAGTGTCTACAATTTCTGATGGATATCTTATGTATAGAGTTGAGGTCTGAGAAAAAGTTCAAGTAGTACCAATATCTAACCTGCAAGCAATGATGAGAAGCTACCATCAACAGCAATAACAACTGAAAACATTTCTTAAATGATTCTCTAAATTCTTAAACCAACTACCTAACCAAAAATATTTTCTAAATTACATACATGGAGCTTTAGGTACTAAATGCAAACCCAGACATGCAAATTTGATTACACATTTTTGGCACACTTTCAAGGCACAGAAAAACACCACATATACTTGTCTGCTTAACTTTAACAAGAAATGGGTTTGCTCAAAATTATTCAGAATCTTTAAAACTTTTTTTTTTTGTGAGCTAAACAAGTTCAAAGAGATCACCTCTCACTTGTGCATATTTTTTGGGGAAAAAGGTAAAACTTCAATGAAATTACTTCCTTCTAACTATCTCAGCTCCTTTTAAGCACAAAGATGGCATGCAGGATCTATGGCTGTAGAGCTCTCATGTTTCAAAATATGGCTCTAAAAACATCCAGCATTAATTAGACTGTGTCAAGGGAACCTACAACTTCTAAATTGGCAAATAGATACATCTTTCACATCTGTCTCAAAATGTGTCATTGTAAAGCTTAGGGGGGAAAAAGTTAACAACAAATGCTTCTGTGAGGATTTTTACATTTGTTCTTCGCCCATTGGTCAGTTACATGTTTCCTACACACTATTATCAATAGCTGTGTACTATTAACATGGTAAATGTTCAACTTATCTTTTCCAGCTGGGGGGGAAATCTTAGTTTTCTGCTTGGTCAGCAATATTTGCAGTATTTTTTAGCTTTTGACAGTGTTTCTTTAAATACTTGCAGAACTGCCATTTCTTGCAAAAGAAGTCTACAGAAAGTAATAGCCATTAGTAGATCCACCTCTCTCTGATGCTACATCCCCTAAAAATTAAATCAGTATGATATGAGAAACTGTAAATCAACTCCCTTGAGACTCAAGTACCAAGTGTATGTCAATACTTGTGTATCAACCCAGTGATCACTCCTCTCTACACACATAAGATTTACCAGCAAGACAACCACTACACTGACTTAACACCTGTTTGTTCAATCCTTACAGTAATTCTAAATCCCTGTGAAAAAGCAAACAAAAAAAGAGCGCATTTTCTTTCAGACAACTTATCTGCATTGTAAAACAAATGTTGGTTTAAAGCTAACTGTAACCACTCAGCAGCACTGCCCCTTGCACTGCCCTGCTCCCAGAAAATGATTAACACCACCGTATGGGCCAGGCTGCTTCCCTCCCTCATAATCAACCCTGCAAAGTTTTCAGACAATACAAGACTATTCAGATCCCCATCCTGGCCTGCTTCTTTATGTCTCTATTAACTGGCCTGCAGCTGTACAAACAGCAGTGTTTCACCAGCATACTGTCTCCTTTACTACAATTTATCTCGTTCAATAGCACTTCCTAAAGCTTAAGTAAGTCCAATGTCTGAAAAACAGTAACAAATACCTTCAAGACATACTCTCTAGTCTACGAAATTTTAAATACAGGTCCCAAACAGTAAATTGCATGACAGTCTGTCTACTGCATCTCCACAAAGGGGTTTTGCTGAAATCACAAGTCCTGAGGAGTCTGAGGGGCCATGTGTTAGTTTTATGAATATTCTGACTCATTATCAGGTTCCGTTCTCAAAACAGAAAACAGCACTGTACAAGCTTTGCAAGCACAGCCATCAACAAAAGCCACCATTTATTTCTTCAGGTAGAGGAGGTTTCCCCAGCTGTGCTAAGAATGCCATCATCTTCCTAAATAAACTATTAAACTGATGAGGGGACTGTAATTTCTAAAAAAAAATCTGGAAAGAGTTGTTTTTTCAAATTTGCAAAACAAGTCAGCTAACACGAGCAAACAGTCCCTCTCACAGCTGACATCCCTGGCTGGCAGCAGGTTGTAACTCATTTTCATGCTTCCCCCTGCTCCCCCTGCAATCCTTCTGGGCACTTCTGGGTAAAAGAGAAAGAAGAGAGATCCAGACACATCCACACAACACACATCCAATCCACTGTTAAAAGCAATCCACATTACAATGGCTCAGCTACACTAAATTATTCTGGATTGTCTTTGCACAGACATCTCAGGGCACAGTTTTTCATCTTAAGTTGTTCAAAACATTCAGCAGGGGAGCACTTAAACGAAAAGCTTTTTATATTGGTGCTGCTCAGAGCTACTGTGTTTTTTAGAAAGTCTTAAATCTTATCCACATCAAAATCATAGGTTCATTACAGAAGGAAAAATGTGGCATCAGAGTTGAAAATCCTTCTGTCAGGCAGAACTTCTCAGAATGTACTCTTTCTTGATCTCTTACAACAGTTCCCTCAGTTACTGAGTATTTCCGAAAAGTTACAAATTACCTGAAGTTTTTGCCATATCTGATACAGAGAATATACTTTCAGTATTAGCCAAAAAATAGTCGTATGCCTTATAGAAAGTATTATTTTAATAATTCACAGTTTAAGAAAACGGATTTGAATAATTTTTTTAAAAAACAATTTACAGATTGCAAAGAATGGGACATGTGAAAACAAGATCGTATTTTTCTAAAGTGGCAATGTTTACGTCTTTGACACATTATTTCCCATTTGATTTCGAGTATAGAACAAGAGCAGTACCAAGAGCAGGGGGAAACCTTTGAATGTCCTGTTACAGCTATTGTGTCTCACTAACGCCAAGGAAAAAGGCCAGGGACAGGAGGGGCCACATTCGACTTTTACAAGAGCCAGCAAAAGTTACGGCCCGGAGTTTATTTCCAAGAACTCAGCTAACCCCTTCAGCACAATAAAACGCAGCAGTTGATGGGTGAAGCGCTCTTTTCTTTCTCCCCCTCCCTTTCTGAGCTGCCTCTCTTCGCCGGGAGAGAAAGGCTGAGGCTCCCCTGCCCTGAATGCCTGGCTCTGCTCCAAGCTGTGCCTAATGAGGTCCGGGCAGCTCCCGGGCACTGCAGACGCCTCTGAGCGCCACAAACAGCCCCATCAAACACACGGGCACCGCGGGCAGGGCTGCGCCTGACAGCAGGGCTTTTTCTTCCGAAATAAAGAGACAAACAGACACGCTAGAATATTGCACAGCCCGGACTTCATCTGAGCTAATCCCATGTCACTTCAACTCTCCTCCAGGAAAAGCGGGCGCTAATACCTTCTAACAATTAACAAAGTTTACATATAGTGCTGCTCAAGTCACTTAACATTTGATGCAAAAGAAACCCTTAACTCTTCTAATTTCAATTGCTAGAAACTCAGTTATATATTCAATATTTGAGGGAAAAAATAAATCATTAGTAGAGAAGTTCTGATTTCTTTTCTAAGTATCACCGATAGGGCAAACGACTACAATAGGAACCAAATTCTACAAAGCAGAAGGAGATTCATTCTTTAAACAAGTATTAACTAAGGAAACACCTCAGTAACACATTAGTGTCACCACAAACTCTATTTGCTCAAGAATGTAATGCTCACTCATACTTCCACATTTTTTAAATGACAGTAATTTTTATGCTTCATATCCATATTTTAGATTATCTCCTTTTCCGACTGACTACAAGCCTGGTTTAAAACAAAAAATATTACAATACAATCTAACTATACAATAGAGAGCGGTTTCTCTTCCCAGCGGATCCACATTAAGTTTCAAGTTAAAAAACAAAATTAGCCACAAGACAATGGATTGTGCACAGAAAGTGCTGTCTGTTACCCATTTATGGAGTAGGAATTTCTTGTTTGGCTAAGGGGTTTATTTACTTGAAAAGAAATGTCACTTTTCTCTACAATAATTTGCAAACTTTATTAAAACTGTAATTTGAGTTTGACTGACTATTATATTACAGGGTATAACTCAAATCCTTGCTAACAAGGGCCAAAACACATCCTTTCAAAAAGATCACTTGTGCACAGGAGGGACACCCTGCAAGAAAACACACATTTAAATCCTACTGGCAGCCAAGTTCCATCTGAAAAGGGTATAACTTCTGTAAATTACCAGCAGTGAACCAACTAAAGAATCCCATCTCCTCAGGCTCAATGCCAGCACTGCCCAAGCTCAAAAAAACCACCTAGGAAGTTTACTCCCATTACCATCTTGTGCTGAAAGCAGTTCTCAGCCCTAGCCTTTTGTTTCAAACATAAAAATTACATACACACTATTTAGCAAAGGCATTTACTCTGCAAATCTTACATCACAGACATTCTGTTTGTAGTATCTAATGAAGGCACCAAGTACATCCTAGGTTAGGACCAGCTCTCTCCACCCAGAATGGAAGAAGCTTTTCCCAAAGGTAAGGGAGAAGGTTACTGCTTGATCATGTATCACTGAACAAGGAACAGCAAGAGACTGCACCCAATAAAATATGTGGATGAGCTTTAATGAGCATACAGTGAAGTTGTAATAAATGCTACAGATAAAACCTAATGCCTCCCCACTACTGAGAGGAAGAAGGGGGTGCAGGTCTCTCCAGATGACGCTTGGCAATGAGACTTTGCTCTCTACAAAACAGGCATTTCCTAGGGTGCTTCTCAGTACAGCACTGCACCTGGGTAACTCTGCTAAGGAGAACCATTTAATTAAATACAGTGTAACAGCACACACAGGGTGTGGGAAATACACGCAGCAAACAAAAAGTACAGATAAGGAAGATTAGGGGGCAAGAGAAAAGATTCTGGGAGACAGCAGGTAAGTCAATCTGCCCAAGAGGGGCAAAGCACTGGTTGGGTTACCATTGCCATGACAATCCATTCCCACATTCATCACAAATTCTATATACATTGGTCATAATCCAGCTGAAATGTAAAACCCTTTTTATGCCTAAATAATGATTTAGTGTATTAGTTATCACTTAATTTGAAAATTAATTAGCAATCCACTATATGGTATTGAAGGAAAGGGTTGCAACTAACATGCTCTCACTTTGTTAATTCAGATTATGAAATACATACAAATGAATGCCTCTGAAATGCAAAAATAAGAATTTATACGTAAGAATATTTGAGAAGAGACACTGATTCTGCATAATTAACAGGATGGAAGAGATGGAAATGTTTGCTCTTCAGCAACCTGTAATTTAGCAAGCTGCTATCATGAAAAACCTGTTATTCCATTTATCATTTTCTCACCAAACTGGACTAAAATTTCAGTCTGAATTCCATTTAAATCTTTGTAACAGTGCAGCTGAACACGGTTCCATAATCACACCACGGAGTACTTGCTAAGTAGGCTATATTTTGAGAGAGAAGGAGGTGAAAGACCTTTTCCTTTAGATACACTAAAGTAGCCTTTGAATCAGACTGAGGGACAGAGTGAAAAGGCATCAACAATGCCCACATCAGGGTAATGAAGCAGAAAAGCAGCAGGATCAGCAGCAGCAGAGGGAAGGAGCTGAGAGGACACTGGACCTCCCCCACCGCAGGCAGGATGGCACCAGTGCCTACGTGACAACGCGGTGACAAAGGACACACAGCACAGTAAGGATGAAGCTTCAGATTCAGGCCATTCACCTTCCACACACTCCTTCAGGAGGCAGTTATGTGCTTTGGAAAACCACACTTCTGATTTATTTGTACCACCAGCGGTGTGCAGCACAAATCCCCTGCATGATGCTTAGCAAGGAGATGGGGAAATGCACAAGATTGGCCTTTCACCATTCTTAATGTATGGGCAAAGTATCAGAAGACCTTTATTTCCAGTATGAGAGAAAAGGTTTTTCCCAATGACCAAATACACATAATTTACAAGGATTATCCTGCTGGTTAAAAGGCATTTCAGCAAGCTCACTGCTCAGTGTGTGAAATGGTCTTAGGGTGTTACATTAGTTTCCCTCCAGCTATTCACTTGGTGCCAGTAACAGAGTACAGTACTTTTGAAATCCAACACTTACATTGCATATGTTTTTTGGATGATTTCCAATTCTGACCAGTTTCAGATGTTAGACACACAAACATACAATATTTTCCAGTACACTTTTCTGGTTTCTAAGCAGCAGCAGTTTAGGGCTCTCTAAATCAGAGATTATACCATTTTGTGTAAAAAAAAAAGAAAAAAACTATAGAAATTTTTCTTCTATAGATATGAAATGAGTATTTCTCCTTTTCATCATCCTGTTCTATCCTGCACATCTACCAACTGTCTTTAGAAAGAAACCAACTGTATCAAATCACAACTTCCACAGAAAAGCAACAATGGGCTTTACCCAACTAAAATGCAAATATGGATGTTAAGCAATTCAAAATTTTAAATGCAATTCAATACCCTTTAATGTCATTAATCAATATTCTTTTCAGGAAGGTAATGGCATGAAACAGCTTGCATTAAAAACAGCAACAAAACATTTTGCTAGCAATGACCTCCTTCAATCTTGGTAAGATTTATATCTTTCTCTAGAGTTGGAACAGACAATTAAAGCCTTAGAACGTGTAAGCTGACATTTAAAATGTCTGTAACTGAGTACCAAAACCATTTGTTTACCAGGTCACATAAAAAAATGAATTATCCAATTGTGTAAAAGCCCATTATAAAGTATTACTTTATAAAAAAGCAATTAAGCACCAAGAAAAGTCTGACTTTATGCAAACCCAAGCTGTTTACTATGAACACAAGATAAATGTCTTTGTTTGGCTTATCATTCAAGACCAGTATTCAGCAGAACAAATGTATCCTTAACTTTGTGCTTATCATTAAAGATTTGTTCATTTTCTGTTGCACATGCCCCAAGAAAATACGATTTTGAACCTGGTATTTAGCAAGTTGGCAATAGATCATAAATACAGTGGTAAAATCAACAGTCTTCATATCCTTCTTTTCTTGCTCATGCTAGTATCTCTAAAAATCATAGAGCTCTCTAACATCAAGTATCCATCCTGTATTTTCTTCAAAAATGAACATTACTTTCTAAAAATCTCAAGCAATATACACATTGCACATTCTTCTGTGTGTTGTTCTTACAGCTTATCCAAACGTGATGCAGAACCCCACAGTAACAGCTCGTGTCCATAATGCAGCTATCACTTTACCAAATAACCCAAAATAGTGCAAGATTAAATGGGAGAAGAAAAAAAGACCCCAGTCATAATCAACTCTTCAGTATGAAATATTTAAATTATAAATAGGTTCAGTATGACATTATGCAAAATTGTACTGATGGTTTATTTAAACAAGCAGCTTTTCAGAACAGCAATAATTATTTTAATATTATAATAATTTAACAGTTATTTTATATTATTTAATATTACTTTAAAAGACATCAAATGTGATACAGTAGCAGAGCTAGAAACAGCTCTTCGGAGCTCTGCAAGTTTTCCATTTCAATGTCTCTCATCTCTTACTGTCTTTCCCACTGTAGAAGTCTCCCAAAAGCCAGCTCTATCTACAGTATACTTTTTAGACAAAAACATCCACATCATTTACATATCTTTATTATTTACATTTTCTCATTATCTTAAGTAACCAAAGGCTCACAAACCCAAAAAGTTTATAAAGCCTTTACCCTCCTTCTGCCAGGGATTAGCATATTTAAGCATTCTAGGGAGGCCCTCATGAAACAAAAGATAAGGGCTGGGAAGTACCACAAAGAAATGCTTCTCAAGTAGAAATGGGTGCTCTAAAATAAAACAAAAAAAGGGGAAAACCCCAACACTTAAGCATTCACACCACTTGCTATTTACCCAGTGACAGAAACAGAGGTTAAAAAAAAATCACTGCAGAAATTCAAAAGACGGTAACAAAAGTCGGTGTATCACACACAACCAGCTCAAAGTTATTCAGTTCCTTTTTCCTTGCGGCAAAGGTCTGCTCCAAAGATCACTAAAAAGCACAATATAGTCAAGCCCCAAAACAGGCCTCCATCTCCTATAAATCAAGTAAACTATCAAAGGGAGTAACAGAAGAAAAAAAGAAATCTCTCCTCAGGCAAGAAGTTCCCAAAACATCAACACTTAAGCCAAGATTTTCATTGAGACAATGCAGTTTTAAATTGTTTTATGTGTTTTTTGACACACACGTAGCGAACTACTGGGTCTCTTGTGCTCCACGGACCAATTGTGGTGAGACAGATTTTTCTCCTAATCGGCTGCTCAATAACTCTAGACAACCCTGTTATTCAGTAATCCAGGAATTATTCTCTCTTTCTCTCCTGGGGCCATTACACTGCCTCTCAACCCAAAGTGAAGCGGGATTAGCACCATTTTGCCTCTTCCCCTCCACTACTTGCTGTTTCTCTTGAGACAGAGCTGACACTCATGGAACTGCACAGAGCAGCAGTTTGGAGATGCTCTGGGCAAAGAACAAGCTTGTTGTCAGTACTGAGCAGCTGCTCTCAGAAGGGTCTCACTGAACCCTGGGGCTGGCAGGCAAGAGAAGGCAAGGCCAGCTGGCTACCAGTGCAGACTGGAGGTGGGTGGAAGCCCACAAAGGTAGTCCCTGCCAGGTCAAGGTTCAGACCAGCTTCAGTCACCACAGAACTGCCCCCCAGGCATCACTGCCTCCTTCAACAGCAAACCAAACATCTAACAATTCTACAAACGCAAAGAAACCAGTATTGTTGAGCCAGTGGTCATATCACTGAAATAGAAATTGGTACTCATCAATGCTGGCTAGAAGCATGTTAGAAAACTGCTGTTGTTGTCTGATTGTTTCAGTATTCCACTGTGTCATTTCTTCCACACATCCACAAATTAAAACCAAGACCATTATCATGGAGAAATTATTTTTAAAATCACTGACTTGTGACAGCACCTTTATGGGAATTTTACAAAAGTTTAAGCTGCAACCTCATCCTGCACTGAGTAATTAACAGTATAGAATTGTACAAAGAACAGTAAAATACTAAACCTTTGAGTACTAAATGCCACTGCACTGCATTCTTCGACCTCTGTGGAGCTAAAATGTAACACCATCTATTTCCCAGCAACCTATTACCAAGCACATCTATCAGTTGAAGGAATTTCCAATTTCTTGGTAAAGAAATAAGAAATGCAAACAATCTGCTATGTTACTGATAACACTTCAGGATCACTTGGTTCAATTTTTTTGAAGTGCTTTCATACATTTTTGATAGCTCAGTGAATGGGCTTCTGGGTAGTCAATTTGCATATATTTTAATAGAATATGCAAAGAGGTTCTCTGAACATCCCTTGAAATAAACTATAGAGAAAACATTCATTATTTCAGTAACTACGAGTGATCGATTTCTCTGTCCCAGAGAAATCAGACACCCACACATTCTCTGCATTAAAACTTAATTGGATTATTTACTAACAACATCATTTCCTTCCTGAAAATCATTTTATACTCATCTCTAACAAGCCTCCAGAAACCTCTAGAAGCCAAGTGAAAAGTTGAAAAATTTACCACAATTATATATTTAAAACCATATTTTTTTTAAATAAAAATAAACAAATCCACATTGAAATACCCAAAATCAAAAGCAGATTGTTGGGCCATCATCACTCAAGTTGAAGAGCGAAATCAGCAATGAGCCTGCTAGTCACAGGTGCCTGGATTCTCCCCAGATTTTATAACTCATCAGTTTTGGCTTTTCAGACTTCCTGTGAATAATTACTCCACACGGACATTTCCGAACCATCCCTGAGCAGTAAATCTGGTACTTCCTTCTTTGTGCTGACCCTGAGTAACTTCACTCCTGGACAAATACCAGTGGACTCTGGAATTTCAAGTGTTGCAAATAATCAGACTTGCCTTTCCTTACACACAAGTATTCATGAAATTCAAGACTACTTGTCCAATGCAAACATCTCAGGTCTTCCTCTAGGATAAGGCAAAGGCACTGGGAAAAGGGAGTGTTTCACAGAGAGATGATGTATAAAGACAGGTTAACTACACCAGACAACTGCACTGTATCACAACAAAAATGACCTTAAATTAGTTTTATGAGAATGAACTTTGATAATAATGGAAGATAAAAAGGTGTTTGATTATTCAGAACATCCTTTTAATTTCCTTAACGCAAATGGTTACTAAAATAAGGAAAGATAAGCAGGCAAATAGCTTCCATGCCTTTCAGCTTGGAAGGCAGGTGAATCTATCTGCAGGTAAAAAATTCAAAGATTTGCTGTTAGAAGAAAAAATACACAGCAGCAGAGTCTTAAAAATTTGTATCTTATGAACTTTGCTAGTTAATCACCCAGATCTTTCATAATGAAGCATTTAACTGCTTGGAGCTTGTAATCCATTTTGTACAGCACATAAATACTGTATTTTTCTACAGAATTCTACAGCAAATTTCACATTTGAAGTGTTGTTGTGACATTGTAATATTTCATGTTGTTACAATCATTCATGTCCTCTGCAGAAGAGTCCTGCTTCACCAATAGACATGAATTACGTTATCAGTCTGATACAGAAAGGGTAAGTTCAGATAGCTAAATATGAAACCTTGCTCCAATAACATAAAAGAAGAAATACAGACCATTCTGTACCAGAGGTAAGTGTCACAGGCTCTTCAAATTTAATTTACAATAGGATATAGATGTGGGTTATTAAGAAACCCAGACACTCACAGAATCTAAGTACATACACAGATTGCGTTTCACCATCCAACAGGCCAAAATTCCTGAATAAATACTGAGCAGGCAGAGCTAAATGTCTTTCTCAGAATAATTGCCAGAAACATTGAAAATTTCAAAGCAGGATACAAAAGCACTGCACACTCCCACTATTTAACAAGTGCTGGAGCTGACCCACAGCAGGAGCCCCACGAGCTGCAGTAACTCACCAGTCTGGCAGAAAACTAGGTCAGTAGCCCCACAAAAACACCGCTTAAATTTCTGCCAGTTAGAGACTTTAAGCTGCTTAATGAGGGGTTCCAGATGAGTACAAGGGAGAGGAAGGACTACATTGCTAGGAGCAGGAGAGAAGCTGGGAGAGATTTCCTAATGGATTGCTGCTGTAGAAGGATGACTAAATCATCAGCTCCAGAAGCCTCAGTCTCCCGCCTAGCTCCTGAAGGCTCTTGCCAGAATGAGACAAATGGGACACAACTAAGCAAAGAACTCCAAGTACCCCTCTGCCTCACCCCACCTCAAAGGGCACTCACTCACCAAACCTCAACAGCTGTTAATTGCAGACACTTCTTCAAAAGCAATGCCATGCAAATCCCAAATTTGGTATTCATAGTTACAAATTTATACATCATCTTTAAAAATACATTAAACACCATCCCCACAGAGAAATTACTTCTGTTTGTCCCAAAATGAAAAAGAAGAGAAGGGTGGCAGGGGAAGGGATAAGGCAGAGAGAAATGTATTTCTTGATAAAAGTATCTACATAAAAGAAGTGTCGCTAGAATTTTGTAGAATTTAGAACAGAATAACTTACTATCTCATGGGTTACCTATTTTCAAGGTAACAAACTGCCCACTAAGCCAAAAATTGTAGGAAAGGTGACACTGTAGCACCATTTGCAAATCCCTATGCACTGACCTTGGCAAGCACCATTCTTTGATTATTACCTTTGCTTCCAGCTTACATACCAGTCCTGAAGCTTCCACTTTGTCTTACCTGCTCCAAGACCATCAGTAACACAGATTACCTTTCCAAAGCATGGAAATGCAGAGTACATCCCACTACTTGACTATCTGCAGCTGAAAGGACCTGAAGTATCTTCTAGCTATGGTGCACTACCTCTGAGTATATTCAATGAACACTGCTCAGTTGCAGCTGTTAAGAACAACAGATAATTCATTCCTAAAAGGGTAACTTACTCGGAACTCTTCAAAAATTTACTATCTAGCCTTACCTTAAGCAGGAACCATGAAAAGTAAAAAAAAAAATTATTTCTTACAGTGGTATATATTAGCTCTAAAACTGTTTCCTGTGGGATCATGGCTTGCTTCTAATGAAATAATAAATCACAGGGAATAGTTAAGAATCAGAAAAACAAATGAGACATCTATTACTATTTATGAACAATATTTAGAAAGGTTCAGAGAATTTGTCTGCTAGCTTCAGTGACTATTGGGGGTGTGTATGGGGGGAATCTACCTTCAAAACTCATTTTTCTCAGTTCCACACAACTTCTGAAAACTATCATATCCATGATCACTGTAAACACTGTAAAATTAGGCAATTAAGTCATAGTAGTAAATATTGTAATGTTGGTTAATATTTGATATTGGAATTAACACCAAATACACACCTAAAAACTCCCAAAGACTGCTTTTAAAGATGTGCTGACATAATCTAAAGCCTGTAACAATAGTACTAGATAATAAATTCAAGTTTGCAGCAACAATATTTGAAAGCAGCAAGAATCCATGAGATACTGAAATGTAAGGTGTTCTGAAATTTCCCTTAAAATCCAACTGCTTATTTCTGCTGAATTCCTCCCTGATGTCCATCCAAGATAGCCAGCTGCCTTTGTCCCATGCTTGTTCAGATGAGGCCATGGACCTGGGAGGCCTATGCGGTCCATGCTGGATGGCCACAACAGGAGTTTACCATCTGCTAACAAGTCTGTTCTCAGTCAGGTTTTCATCTGGGATGTGGAAGGCGGGAGTAAGTTTGGAGGTAGAGAGAAAGAAGTGTGGTTTGTTGCTGTTGTTTTAAATATACTATTTCTGCCATACCAGGAGTGGTCAGCATGGTCTTCTCAACAAGCTTGAACTGAAGTGACCTTGTCCACCCAGCCTTGCTAACAATACCTGAGAAGAGGATCTGTGAATCCCTTACAGGTTCTTGATAAGCAAAGCCATAGGAGCTTATCAGAAGATGCTATGCCCAACACACATTTTAGTCACCTTATAAACAAAACCAGAAAGCTCCACAAACTTCCAGGGCTGCAGTATCAGATTACAGAGACAAACCCAGCCAGTACTTCAGAAAACCCGATCTGACCTTCTGACTGGCTGCCACACAACCCTTACTTCCTTTAAATTCTGCTCCAATTCTACTCACATTGTTTCATTGCTTTAGGGAGCTTTCACTTCACAATGAGGGCACCTCTGCCAATGCAGCCTTGCCTCTGTAAATAATTTACTGGTTACATGATTTCATCATAAGCAGTGACTGGAACTGCAGCATTGGGGAATTTAAAACATGAATGTCAAAACGTGCACTTACCAGAATCCCAGAATCCCCCTATCATCTGCAATGCCTGGCAGACCTGGAGCAGGTCTCCTCTTGCTGCAGGAGCCACTGAATATGTTTCATCAAGATGGGGATGAAAAATTCCCTTCAAGAAAGGTAACTACTTCAACACAGACACTGTAAGCTTTACCTGGTGTACACAAAAGCAGGGGCTACTGTACTCTGATTCCCCCCTATACCTTTCAGCCAGTCTCTCTTACTCCTTTTAAGATTAGATACATCTCATGGCCACAGATAACAGCCTTGAGTCAATTAAGAAACATCAAACCTCCTGCTGGCGCCATCAGAATATTCTACTGCCTCATGCAGGCTCTCCAAACTATGGAAGGTGTGATAAGGTGCCCCATCCGCACCAGCCAGCTGCACTCCTACACCTGCACAGCCATTACAACGCTCTCTTCACAAGAGGGACCATGACAAACAGCTATTTCTCCTGTAAAGGCCTTTAAAACAATCTTTCATACATAAAACTAGTTGTCAGACACACAGTTTATGCCATTGAGACTGTCCAAGAGACAGAACACAAAAAAATTCTGGGATACAAAGTTTTGTGATTTGAGAGCCTGATTGTAAAAACTGGAGCATGTGCAGCTCTGAGGAGTTTTATGCTCTTGTGAATAGGTCCATTAAAAACACTCACCTGAATACACATTCTTCTGCTTACAGAGCAGAAAACAAGCTTGAGCAGTCACTAGAATGCTGTCCTCCACAGATGGTAGCTTGTTTGAGAAGCACCAGGAGTGGGGACAAGCTGCAGAATAGCAGTGATGTCAATTCTCCATCATTGGATAATAGAGTGCTTGCCTGTCTTCTTCAAAAGATTTTGCTAGCAGTTAGAGATTTCTCCATTAAATTACTGAGTACTGAATTGATATTTTTTAGAATTTGTTAATAATGTTACAAGACAAATTCAAGCAGAAGGAAAGTTTCCATCAAAATTGCAAAACAGCGGTAATTCAGGTCAAATAGGTTACAAATATTTACATCAACACACTAGGTCTGTTTCCTCTTTGGCTTTTTATCATGATTTGGTTTTGTTAAACTGACCACCACAACAAGTACTCCTGTTCTCATTTATTTTCACATTATTTCATCGCAGAATGTTCATACACATAACCTGAAATTCAAGTTTTAGGACCTCTTCTAATAACTAATTGCACTGTTAGCCACCTTTCCAATGTTAGCCAACTGAGGACAGCATTGAGGGACAGTTGGATTGACATTATTTATATTTACTTACTTTTAATTTAAATTGAGAGGGAAGGGAGTAATTACATTTATTATAAGCCAGCCTGGAATTCTGCCTGTAATTAAGGATCTGACACATCTTAGAAGAACTCCATTTTCAGTAGCTTAAGACATTTACCAAACTATCAGTGAGGTCACAGATTTCATACAGCAAGCACTCTTCTACTGAGAAGTTAAAACAGACTCTGTTAAAATGATGTTGTCATGGCTGCAACAAGACTAGAAAAAATAGGTTGTGAAGTCCATATTAAAATACCTTTTTAAAGTATTCTGTTGACGAGTTCTAAAAGTGGAAGAAGCTGAATTTAAGCTGTGGCAGACGGGCTGCCTCATACCAAGGGTGTGGCTCCTGGTTGGTTTGCGGCGAGCTTTTTTTTTTCTTGTGGGGAAGTGGAAGGGGAACAGAGAGAGGATTGCTCATTTTCTTGACAAAGTACCAAAATTATAGGCCTCTGAAAAACTTCAGAAGGGGTTGTTAGTTTGGAAACTCCATTTTTCACAGACCAGCAGCACTGGACGTGCTCTACAGTCTCTCTAGGACATGGGATTGTTGCACATGCTGCTTCCACAGGCAGGGAAAAATCTGGTGCTTTATGAATAAGCTGAGGTGAACTTCAGCTCCTCATCCAGCAGCCAAGCACCTACTCTGGTAGAGATGGAACTAAAAGCATGACCCTGTCTTCTAATCTTGCTTTTCCCAGAGAAAAACACAAAATAGAAAAAAACCCCAAAAATATGGAGAAAGCTGGTATGTGGAAAACAGTGAAAAGGCAGAACACAGGTCAGCAGAAAAAGCAGCAGTGGTGCCACTGCTCAGAAAAGCAGACAAAAGTAAAAGAGGTCAAAACCAAATGAAAAGGCCAAAAGCCAGGAAGAAGATGCAGCTGCAAGAGAGAAAAGAAAGACTGGAAATGCTTGTGGTCTCCAATAAAGAACAACTCTGCTTTGTAGAAGCAGCTTTTTATTCTTCCCTTTTCCCTGCTCACCCTCTAGGTCCCTGGCATTTTTTCTATGATTCTGATCACAATGTTGTGCTTAGGAGAAAAATATTATTGTAGCAAACAGTAGGAAATAAACTGCTCACTTCAAAGCATACAACAAGAGATCTTTTTAATAACATCTTGTTTTCACTATATGAAGTTTTGAGTTTGTGACTCTTTTTTTTTTCTCTCTTTTTAAATTAATTTCTTCCATAACCTTACAGCGGAAAGCTCTCACTGGGGTTTCTGGATGCAAGACTGCATATTCGTATTCCATAGTATTTAGAGAATTACATCAACAAATAAAAATTGTAAGATACCATGTATTTTTAATTGGTTCACTGCACATACCTGTTTAGTACCAACAAGACTACATACTACAAGTGAATATTACCTAGCCTGAAAGAAGGAACACATTCATGCTATGGCAGAGAGAGATAATTATGCACAAACTGCGTGCATGTGTCATCATCAGAAATCTACTCCTTAGTTTATTTACTAAGAAACCTACAAAGACTTTAAGCAAAGAACAATTCCTTTCTGTCCAGTCTTTTCTGGTGACTAACTCAAATATGGGGTTTTCCCCACATGCTTAAACAGATCTTTATTCAATGGCCCCTATGAAGAGGATTCATTCTTCACACTAGCCTAGTGCCTACCTGGTGCTTCAGCCATTCAATCACAGGGGAAAATCAAGACAGAAAAAAGTTAATCTCCAATTATGTTATCAGCATTCTTGCACCTCACTAAATTTTCATGTGCTTCCAAGTAGTAAATCATTGAAATAACCTTTTCTGTTAGAGATGTCTTATCTTTCCATCTATTAAGCAATACTCTACCACACAGTCATCTGTATGCCACAAAAGACTGTGATACTTTTAATTCTACTGTGCTTTTTCATTAATTTAGTTTGAAATCTGTGCCTAGTTAGAATGTTTCTCCTATAGTAAAGAAACTATAGCTCAGTGTCCACGTCCACTTTCAAAATGGCTTCATGTGGCCGTAATGTAAGGCAACAAAAGCATTTTAATTCAAGAATCTAATAACACTACTACATTGTCCACTTTGGAATTTGGGTGCTCAGAGTTCCAACTGTCCAAAGAAGACTTAAAATGTTATCTCCTAATTCCAAAGCCAATAATTTTAATTAAGGCCACAATCATCCTGAGCTTGCTCTCTCTCACACACACAGAAAGCCTTAAGAAAAATTACAAAGCTCACAATTAGCAAAAATAAGGGCTGTTACAAATAGGAAGGGATTGGAAGTCAAATGATTACAAGAAAAAAATAGCCACAACTACTAATTAAACTAATTTAAAACTAATTAAAGTTTCACCACAGTATGTGTATCTTAAAATTCACCAAACTGCACTGAGAAGCTGGCAATATCTGGTTAAATCCATGTGATCTGCTTTTATGTATTTTCAGCCACTAGCCCACTGGACTCCCTCATGCTAAATTTACTACTTGAGGTGCGAAAAATTAATAGCTTCAGAAAAGGTTAAATGAAAACACTCTTAGGGTTTCATCTGTTCATTTAAATGTCCTATGGGTCTAGGAATTTCTTGGTATCTACAGAGAAAGCAGGACTCAGAATAATTCCACATGTACTAGTATTAGACACCAAAGCATTCCAGCACCATAACAGGATAATGCTACAGCTCAAATTACCTCTCCTCTCTTCTACACAGGCAGAACAGACACTTGAAGAACACTGGGCAGAAGAGAGAAACAAAAGTGAAAAAAACCAAAGGAAATACACAAATATGAAAAAAAAGAAAGTAATGAAAATTTAGCCATGTGTTCACATCTCTACAATTTGTTTTTTCTCGCAATATAAAACTCCAACTAGATTCACTCTCAAAAGACAAGGAAGAAAATAAAGAACAGGGAACATTCTAGTTTCCTGCTGCTTCTAAGAAAAGCAGTGAAAGCATGTCAGAATAAAGAGACTGGGAACTGCTAATTTAGATGCAGCTTAAGATTAGAAATTCACTTTCATCTAAAATAAGGAACATCCACCATGTGCCTACCAAATAAACACTTTTTGCTGAGTCATTAAAACATATTTAAGTAATTGGGCAATTGTACACACTACCTCTTTAGTCATCTGTTTTTTAGCTGTTTTATTAAACACCTCGGAAGCAGCTCAATCAAAATAGACAAAGAGCATGAGTGGATGATACAAAACTACAGATATTTGGAATCTGTGGCCTGCTTGGCATAACAAGTTGAAGAAATGTAGTGGTCAGGAATTATTATAAAAAAATCACTTTAACTAATCAGAATTCAAACAGCAATAGGGTAAGGCACAAAGTAAAACACTCCAAAATATATTTGAAATGACAGCGTTTTGTCTTTTGAACTTTTTGTATAGAACTAAAACAGAGTAGCTAACACTGGTGAGAAAGGAATAAACTAATTTCTAAACCTTCCAAAACAAAAATTTCCTTTTATAATTGCCATCTCTAATAGTTTTATGTTTTACAATAAAGCTGCTACTTTTCTCTCTGAGAGCAGCTTTACTTAGTACAAAGCTATCACAACCAGCTTTCTACCATCTCGAAAAATCCATCAGTTTGTGATTGTAATGAAGGGATGCTGGAGCGAATGACAATGCACTCCAAGGCAGCAAACCAGGTATGTGCTCTCTTTGCTGGTGGCACACTAAGCAACAGCAAGATACCTCATCTCACTGTGGTCCTCCTCCCATCCACTGTGTACGTATTGTTTAAGTACTGCCATGCTTTTGCTCATTACAATCACAGCTGGGCCTCAGTGTTTGTTTTTTCCTTTCAAACATCTATCCTGCAATAATCAATATGCACACAGTGAGTTCTCAAAACACAACTGGTGTTTCAGAACAGAGCACCTAGGGAATGAGACTTGTCTCCACATCCCAAGAAAAAACAAGATTTATGGCAACTTAGACAATTGTTTAGAGGGGAAAAGAAGCTATTTTTAACTATCCTTCTTAGTGGCTGCACTTAAGGGAGGCTCCCGTTTCCTTTCTTCATCTTACACAGCAGCCGTAACTACTACTTCCTTTTCTCTCAGCTGTTTTTACAAAATATCAGGGCTTGCAACGACGCACTGTCTTCAATACTGTCAGAGGTTCAAAGCAAAAGCCAGATACTGCTTCCAAACCAACTTCTGCCCTGAAGGGCAGCAGGCAACTTTACCTTTGAGTGTATCTATTTCTGTTCCACACAGAAATAGCAAGCCTGAATTAGGTAAGGCCCTGAGGCCAGCCAGGGGATCCAGACTCAAGCTGCTGTGTAAGTAAGTAAGTGTACAAGGGGATGCAGACCTCACACAAACTACTACAGATTGTGATTGTGCTGCTCAAGCACTGCTACTTGGTGTGATCATTTGCTCTTGGGACAATTAAACTCCAGTACAGGAATCTGTAGAGACAGACAGCACTGCTAAAACAAGTCTTCTGCAGTCCTTAACAGAACTAGATAAATGCTACCATATGCCAAGTATGGGACATGAGAAAGGAACTCTGTCTTTGTCCTCAGATGGAGACATTTGAGATGAAGACAGTATTTGTGTTCACATTTGTATACATTTGGTGAATAAAAACCGGAAGGATAGGAAGGGCAGAGCAAGCAAAGGCTACAGCAGTTCTAACTTCCAAAGACTGATCTCATCAGTCTTGCACAATACAATTCCAACACAAAGATGGAAACTCAAAATAAATCCAGCAGAACTGCAAGGTATCCGCTATCACACGAATGACTAGATACAGATCTCCAAGAGAGCAAGATCATTTTCTTTTTGAACTCTCACACCCACCTTCCCCTGCCACACAGGAGTTCACAATGCTGAGAATAATTTTGGGTTTTGTCTATGTGATGACAAATCATATTACCAGCTTGCCTCTTAAAAGTCCTGGAACCTTTTAATAAAATGCACCATAAGAGAAATCATTTGGAAATCTGTGGCATGGAACCTGTATATTCCTCAAGGACTAAAATAGCCCTTCCCACAATTTTACCTTAACTGCCCCTCTCCCCAGATCTTAACCAAAGCTTCTTATGATTCTTCTGAAAGCCTTATTTAAATATATATCTGAAATCACTTCCTTAATTACTCACTCAAGCTCATGCATGTTTAAAAGAAGTTTAGTAGGGAAGCCACCTCTTGTGGGCTGTACTGAGCCAAGTTTAGGTAGGCAATGACTGCCCTACACTGCCTCCAATCTCATCCCAACAGCATCTCCCCCGGAACAAATTATACATCCACAGTGGATCTGTCAATTAAGAGTCTCAGAGTTTGTGTTCTGCAAGACAATGAAAGTACAAAAATAAAGGAGCCTTACTTTTTGAAAGCATACCAGAAGAGTCAGAGAAGCTAAGCATTCCTCTAGGGAAGAATAAACTTCAGTCTCTTGCACTTCCTTTATGCACCCCAGTTGATCTGAGCACTTATCAAAGATCTCTTTTTAGTAACATGATACAACTCGTTTCTTTTCATTAAAGAGAAGAAATGCATAAAACAGCAATGTTCAAGTGGAAATAAAAATGTCTTTCTACAATAACTGAAATAAGGGCAGTAAGTGAAATTTAAGAAGAGATAGTATCAAGAAAGAAGCACACATAAAGAACCACCTCTGAGCTGGAGAATATAACATCTGTGGGGAAAGGAGAAGCAGGACAGTGTGCAACTGTGAAAGTCTATTCCCTGCAAGGCCTTGAAATTACCCCTTTTTCACCAAATGAGGCAAATACTCTGCAGAGAAACACATAAAAACCATCATAGTTATGCACAAAGCATCTGAATTAAGGTCAGATAGTTGCTATAATAATAGTTTAGGGGTTTATATGACTAATTTCATGTTTATTTATAATGCTCTGGTTTTAGGTAATTTTGATTTTGAGAGTGAAAACAAAACTACAGAACTGTGCTCATTCTCTGCTATGAACAACTTCCCTTCTTTAAATGCTCCACTTAACCTGCAGGATTACAATCTGGTCAAGCACAACAATTGACAAGGGAGAAGGAAGGATGTGCACAGATAACATAAAATATGAAACTACAGTGTTAATTTACTTAATTTATCCTACAACAACTCAGTATCTGCATACTCACAACTTCATTCCAAGAACTGTCTTAACACTTACCACAGGTTAGGAAGATGCACAGAGTCAATCAAAGCACAGCAGTTGGCAAACTAGTTTCCATCTGAACACACTCTCCTCCTTTACATCTCTTTGTTAAGAGTTCTTAACAATCATCCTCAAGCTGTTATGGTGCATCTCACTCTTTGTGCCTCCTGTGCTATTAGGGGCATCTGCTATTTACTGTTTGTCCTCACATAACCAAGAAAACTTGAAAATACCTTTCCACGCTTTCCTCAATATCTCCCACATTTTTCCACTCATAAGTTCTCTCCAACTAACTCTGGTAGTGTCCATGTAGAGATAAGGCTACCAAATCCAGCAGAAATACTTAACAGGGCTCACTTTGTGCCACATCACACTTACCTCTTAATTTTGCTATGCCTTAGAAGTAGATATCATCCAATTTCATAAATAAACTTCAATAAAAAGCCCTTTTCCTGTAAATGCTGTTTGAAAAAGCCAAAGCTTGCTCTGTTCCTCTTCAATTAAAGGGAGCTGAGTTTCTACTGGTGCTTTCTAATACTTATTGCTATAAAAGTGCACTTCAAACTTCCTCCCACCTCAACTAGATAATAAGCTTTTCCTTCAATCAAACATATTTAACTGTACAGCAATTCATTAAACCATTTCTTTCAAAAACCAACACCCCTATAAAATGAGGAGGAGCCAGCATTCTGCAATTCTGACCACATCCCTTCAGGTGAGACCCTCAGCTCCAGGACCTGCTGCTGGTGATGGCACTGAGCTCTCCAGTTGCCTTTGTACCCACCACAGCACATTCTTCAGCTGCAAGGTCACTTTTAAGAAGATGATTAGCCTGCCTTGTTTGCTGCAGGATGAATGATGCTCTCGTGCCTGTCTAGACTGAGACTCGACGGAATGCAGTTACCTCTGCACCTCGTATTCCCACACCTCAGGGGAGTGAGGCAAGCTGCAGTGTTATCAATGAAGCACTGAAACAAACTGCTTTATGTCATTGCCACAAAGGAATTTACCATCAGATTCCATCGCATACGTCACCCTCCTGTGCTATTAAATATTTCAGCTCAATGCAATAACTGTTTGTTTGTGGCATTTTACACCAGTTGGCTGCAGTTACATGCTGAAAGCACATGTCGGTAACATAAAGGTAAATTTGTTACATGCTTATTCTAATCATCCTAAAAAGAATAACAAAACCAAGGGTGGAGAAGGATAGACAAATCTAGGAAAGAATCAAGACACAAATACCTTCTTCTGTAATAACACTGGTAAACATCCAGCCAGGATGTCTAGTTTTATCTGGGGAAGCCAGGATATTGCAATAGGCTTACTTCTCTGTATTTCCTGGCAGTCTCAATAAAATGCCTGATCTCCCAAAACTTCTGTCAAGTTGAAAGAACTACCTATAAATGGGTACAAATGAATAAAGTATTCAGAACACAGGAATACTAAAAAGGCTTGTGGGATTACACCAGCATCTTGTATAATAAGCATCTGGGAATAGAATGTAACTGTACTGGACTTCATTGTCCCAAAGTGATTCTGGGTTTAAGTTTATAGCATGAACACAAAAACATGAAAAAAGCAACACTGAGAGGCTCAGAACTGGCATCACATCAGCACAGAAAGGGAAAAGCGACTTACTTATTAAATTTCCATTTAAATAGAGAACATTCACATAAATGTTCATTTCCTCCTCAGCAAAGATATAAAAGACAAGTTATTTGATACAGTAAAAAAGTTCAGTACGTAGAATTATCTTGATTTATCTTCAATTAGAAGCCTGTCTAAAGGCTGTTGAGTCTTTGGGTTTTTCTTTTGCATTATATGCATGAACATATTGCAGGAAGACTGGAAGTGCTATGCAACAGTGTCGTTAAATGTATGCTGAATTCTGATGTCTGAAAACTATGGATTTAACTACATTTAAAGATTTGAACTCGGCAGAAAAGATACCATATGCACAACAAATACATTAAACCAGCACCAAAGAGAAGCCATATCTCACCTTGCTGTAGTAAAGCAACACTAAAACACAAACTCCAAAGCCTTTCAGTCACTTCAACTAAGCACTGGTTTTCACTAATATGTAACAACAAATTTATGGAATATTAATCATAATCAAAAAGATAAAAAAATAAAAAAGGTTGAGATTTTAAGCAAATTCTTATTTCAGTTAGTACAACTGTGGATTATTCGGGCTTTCTGGAAAAAGGTTCTGCAAATTTTTGCATTATACGCCACATAAAAACGTTTTTAAGTGTTCTTTATAAGTTAAAATTTTGCTTTTCATCTGTTTCTTTACAGGTCAAACAAAAACCTGTTGCTGCTATTATCATGAGCATTGGCTAGATACAGTGCAGTTCAGACAGAGTTCTAGGGCACAGTCTGGATTTACTGGCAATTTCAGATGCTTTCTCACTTAACCAGTGCAAGCTTCCTTCTGAAACAGAGCATCCAGGAGTGAGAGGACAATGCACATTGCCCTGGTGCTACACACAATTCACTCTTCTTCACAATGGGTCTCCTGGTGTTTAATGAGAACCTTAATTAACTGCAGAGCTTTTTTTTCCCCACCTATCTTCTTCCCTCATTATTGGATCACCAAGTCTGTTCCTAGTTTTGTTTATACCACATTAAAAGCCCATTCTTTATTTTTCTGCATGCCTTATTATGTTCTCAGCTCAGCTCTTTTGTTGCTAACCCTTCTCCCACTCTTCCAAAACCAGTCAAGAAAATCAAGTTGCTGGCCATGATATCACTTTGGCAATATTTGCTTCCTTCACAATATTTGCAGACCTTCACTTCTTCAAGATGAAAGACTTTGTTTTGACGACTACTTCAAAGTACATAACATCTGAATAGCTGTTTCTACATTTAACTCTTCCATTCCTCAACAGAACTCAATGCAACATCCCTTTCTATACATTCCCTCTTAAATGCCCCTAGATTTCCTCAGTGAAGTGACTCCTGCTCACAATATTCTTACCAGTCTCATATATTATGGCACCACTTATTATTCAATTGTCTTAGGACCCCACTGATTTTTTTTCCCTTGCACATTGCAAAATGAGAAGAAAATATTTTTACACTCTCCAAGTGAAACCACTAAGTTATTATATTATTAGTGTATCACTAGTGTTCCTTACTTTAAACAATCCCCCTTCTCCCCATTTTTAAAATTAATTTACTCTGTGATGTCATATTTAGACTGTGTATTCCTGTACCCAAAGGCCACATCTTCAGTTTTAAGTAGCTATACAGTCTACATACAGATTAGTAAAATAATAATTAGGGGGTTATTTGTTTTGCACACAAACATTCTATTCCAGTATTTCTTAAAATAAGGGAAGCTAAATTTGCTGACAGCTTCCCTAATGGTACTATTTCTCTGACAGGAAACAATAAAAGACAACAAAGTCCCTCTATTTGCCACTTTAGATATTTCTAAGTCTGTATGGAAAAAATCAGGAAAAATACATACTAGATTTGAAATTCTTGGCTAAAACAATGAGAAAAAAACTGTGACCAAATAATTGTGTTCTGCTGCAACTGCATTAACTACTACAGATTAAATTTAACTAAAATTTAATTAGGTCAGATTCATCTTAGCATAACTAAAAGAGAAATTATTTAACAGGTCCTGATAGAATCTGGATGTAATTAATAAGTATAAAGTTTACCCATCCCACAAAACAAGCCATTTATGAGGACTTTTTGGAAATTAGGAACACCATGCAAACAGGAAATTTGCTAATATTAAAAGTATTAAGTTTTAGCAGCAGAACATACTGGTAGAATTTTGGTAACATAGTGAGTATGTAAGGATACACACAGACACAGACACACACTCATATATACATGTATGTTTTATGACTCATCTTCACTGTATCTATGTCATACACATAAGAACTGAGAATCTGCATATTTTCTATATAAAAAAGTTTACAGAGATCCAAATAATACCACAGCGGGCATGAGGAATGATTTATCCTACTGCTCCCACATCTTTTTTCACTCATTTAAATTCACTGAGTCATTCATCCCTGCCTGCAGAGCCGAGTAAGAATAGCACAGAGGGCTGGAACGGGTTCTTCCACTCCTCGGCAGCCGAGCGGTGCAGCAGCAGCAGCGGCGGCGGCAGCGGGGCTGAGCCCGGCTCCGGTTCCACGGCGCAGCCCCGGCCCGCCCGGCTATTTCGGTCCTGGCAGCTGCAGCTCCCCGGCCTGGCCCATCTCAGCCAGAAATAAAGGAAAAGAACTTCAAACATGCAAACATAAGAAACCAACACCGCGGTGGCATCCAGACTGACTTCATTACAGGGCTCCTTTTATCCTTCTCTGATTGCAACTGAAATTATTTTAATACAGAAAGCTGCTTCTTGGGCTAAGTGCCTGCTTTGCATATATATGGCAGTGCCACTGTCGAACTAAAAAGACAGCTGCTACAATTTTCCTACTACAACCTTAGTTTTCTTCACCTTACTATATTGGTTTTACATACCATACCCATCTCAGATGGGTAAATATAATAAAAATTTATATTTAAGAACTGATAATAATTTTAAAACATCCTTATTTTCAGCTAAGTCCCTTCTCCACAATTAAATATAAAAAACCAATTTCTAGTGTTTAGATTTTAAACAAGTAAAAAGACTGACAAAAATTCACAGCACACAGCACATTATCTTTTGCAAAAAATACGTCCCCACCAAGATTTTTGCAACTTGGAAGGTATAGGAACACAAAGCCTCCCAAAGAAATCAGCTTTGCTGACTTCTCTCTGAAGGACAGCATCAGAAGGAAGGACTAATTTTCAAGTACATTCAGCAACAATCTGACTACAACAGAACCACTTCACTAAGAAAAGCAAGCGTTTTCTTACAGTGGATAACTAAGCATACTGCTGTGAGATCATTTATTTAATATAGTCACTACTAGAGAAAATAGCTTTAATGGTATCACAACCCACTATTTTTCCTGATACAAGTTTGTGAAGTCTAACAAAGGATTGTGGATTACTTTTAATTCTAGGGGAAAATCTAATTAAGGTTCTTTAACATGGATGGTCTAGGAGTCTTGTATCAAGTATCTGCTGCTTTAATTGTAGAAATAAAATGTTTTATTTTTAACAGAAACCAAACCATACTGAGGAAGTCTCATAAGGGAAAAGCAAGAGCCGTAGATCACGTTTAGTCAGTTGTTCTTGTCCCTGAACTACTTTAAAGCTTCTCACACCAGGTAAAGCTGACCTTTGTGACTTATGCAGAGGGAAGTGCACTTGATGCCAAGAACGACGAGCTTGAGATGACACTGCCAACGCCCAACACTTTGATATTAATTAGGTGCTGCATTCTCCAGTGTATAAACTAAGGAGCCAATTAACATACATGACCTACGATCATACTTACAGCCATCTCACCACCACCAAAAAAAACCAAAAAAGCCTCTTACCCATCTTTTCTTACACCCATCCTGCTTACAACTCAATAAAGTCAAAGGATATATAGTAGAAGCAGCAGCATAAATGTCAGCTTTTGGCTGGGCATAATAGTAAGAGTTTCTGCACTGACTTGTTAGTGGCAGGTGGGCAAGGTAATGATGCAAGGTTCCCTGGACCACTGCCAATGTCATTGTCTGCCACTTACTCCAGCCCAGAAGGTGACACTACATACCTTCCCATTACTCCTGCTTAAACAAGTGATAAAACTGCTTTTCATGAACTTCATAGATTGAAGCAAGTATAAATATATGCATTAGAAAAACATTCAAAAGGACCGCTGGAAAAGCCTGAGTTACAGCACTGTTGAAAAGAAGATCATAAGGAAGCTTGATGTGCGGGATACCTGAACTACAGAATACACACAGGACAATCAGCTAAACGCAGTTTTCAAAGTGTGAAAAACAATGCATACCATTTAAGTTACTCATACACACTGTGAAGTTCATAAATGGATGATAAGCATTCAGTAAAATGATTTGGGCATTGTTTTGCAAGTTCAGTCAAAAAAATTGGCTACTACATTGTCTCAGAAACACCAGTTGTTCTACAAGCAGCAAACTAATTGCCTAGAAATGCGACTCTTCTCCCACACTTCTTAGCCAACTCCCACATCTCCCACAGAGGGATCCCTCATTCTCCCCCAGATCTCCTACAGCATGCCAAGTGAACAGGAAAAAAAAATACTCTGTGCATAGTCCAGAGCAGTGTATGCACCAACACTTACATCCTGGGCTGAGTTATGCTCCTCTTTTCCCTTGAAAAATCTCTACCATAGAACTTTTCCACCATTCCTCTATTCGGTTCCTAATTTTTCATGAAAATGGTAGCAAATTAATCTCTTGAGACTTTTCTCATCTTTCACATATGGTTGAAATTGGCTAGCAGATTACGGAGTTAGAGGTGGAGACAGAAGGGTTCACAGATGTCAGTCTTCTGGGTCAATAATGCATATTTTTCCTTCCTTCTCTCACAGAATAAACCAAAGAGAGAATACAGAGTACTGAGAGATACAAAAGGTAGACACATTTACAGTTCAAAACAGAACACACGATTCGAAGCAAACTCAGTAAGGCAACTGACAAAACTGACACATCCCCGTGACTTGAAATAAAATGCCATCACCATCCAAAAGCTTGTGGTTTTGAAACTTACAAGACTGAGGGAAAAAGAGAAGGGTAAAGGCATCATCTGAATGACTGCATGTCTCATTCATTCTCTCAAGAAAGAAGAGCGATCTTCCAAACTGCTACCAATAAGTATGCTTTGTCTCCCTTCCCAGTGCAGAAGGTTCATTCCACTCATTCTCCAAGCAAGTCTGACAAATGTTCAGACACTATCTCTGTCTGGCTGTCTCACACGCCTTGGTTCTCATCCCACAGCAAACCAGACCCAATCCTTCATCCTTTCAAATCTCTCCTGTCCCAGCCTTTCTTCCTGCTCACCACACCCCCTGACTGACCTCTCCTATCAGATTCTCAGCTGCTCAGCCCAGCTCCCAGCTCTGCAATTAACACATTAACAGACATCTCCAGGCAAGAAGGCACCATCAGCAATCGAAATTCTGGGAAGAGCACAGCTCTCAAAATTTTTAAAAACTGCAAAATTGCATTTTAAAACACTGATGGTCAACTCAAGGTTTTCATCACAAATTACTGTCAAGGTCAAGACACTAAGCTTAAACACAGGAACTCATCTAAACTGGTATTCCCTGGCAATTGCCTGTGTATGTACACTACATTACATTTTCAGGTGGATTGCCACATATTAATTATGGCATATCTTAAACAATCTTGCATTATAAAAGAGGCAAAAAAAAATCTACTACTGTTGCATTATGAAAAACATGATAATTAAGCGCTGTAACAGGCCAGACTACCTAGACAGGCTGTGAAATCCCTCTTCACTGGAGATTTTAGAGATGTTAGACAGACATTATTATCGGTACTTACACAACCAGGCCATGGAGGAAACAGAGAAACAACTTCCAGCCTTATGCTTCCGTGAACTTATGCTTCAGAAAAAAAGTAAGAGGGAAAAAAGCCCAAAAATACTACACCACCAAAAACCACAAACAAGTAAAAAAGAATTGACCAAAAAAAAAACCCACACAAAAAAAAACCTAAAACAAAACACCATAAAATCCACACTGCAGAAAATCAGTTTGCATACTGAAATGTTAGTCTTTTGGGGAACGGTTCCTGTATTTCACTTATTCTTAAATTCAAAATCAAGCAGTGAGTAGCTCCACTAAGTCTACAATCTCAATAAAATTAATAGTTACTGCCTGTAAGCTATGCACAGATTCCAGTCCTACCCAACCTAAATCATCACCTAGCCTGTTTTATTCAGGGCATAAACATTTTGTTCCAAATGAAACTTTACACTCAGCTCACAGCCCTGGCTATAAAGTTATATTCTGCCCAGAAAATGACAGCACATATTCATAGCACAGCCAGACTGAGTCCAAACACAATGCAGCTCCAGTACCAGTCACTCAGTTGTTAGGAATAAAACATTTCTGAAGAACCCAATATAAATTTCTTGTCTCTCCAGTGAGAAAGGCAGAGGAAAATGGTATTTACCAAGGAAACAATGCCACTGACTATACAAACTACTGATAAATACTTAATGAAATATAAAAAGGAAGGGAAGCAACAACATAGAAGTCAACAAATATTTTTTTACAGAAATTTGTAATAAGTGCTAGGGAGATGTCATCAAAATAACCACTTCAACAAACTTCACTGTAGGAATAATTTTAAGAAATACAGTGCTTCCCTCTTTGTCCAGGGTGAAGTGAGGTTGCCCTGCTTTTATCAGAGAAGGATAGGCAGACAATTGAAACTTTTTATACATGGCTCCTTTGAGGGTAAAACCATTCACACTGGAGCAAGGTATCTGTGTAATGTCTCAGGGCTTGAAATTTGGGTTCCTTGGCCACCAGATGAGCACAGCTTCCATCTCCTCACAGGCTGTGCCAACACTGCACAGTGCAGTACCCCAGTACTGAAGTCTGCTTGGGAACTGGAAGCACCTGAGTGAAAATATCACAGAGGCTCATACAGGCTGACTTACCTAATGGAAAAAAGGGTCTCCCCAGCAGGGTGAACAGCTCTGTGCAGAACCCTGGGCTTGCACAGCTACACAATTTCTTTACACAAGCACACAGGCCATAAAGGCCCAGCCTGGTGTCCAGGCTGCACTTGTGATGTGGTTATCCTTCAGGCATAGCAGTGTGCACCTCAAGCCAACAGCCTGGCTTCCATTTCCCAGGCTAAGATTTTTGAGATGACTCCCAACACAAACAGAAAAATAAACAGAATTTTTAGGTTACATTTGAAAAAAGACCCATAAACAATGGGTGTAGCTCTAGTAAATAAGTAGAAATCAGGGTGCAGATAAGTTAAAAAAAACCCACTGTTTAACATGCAAGATACAAAGGGTCAGTTACTAATTTGAAACACCGAATTAGAAGAACTAAGTGGAATATCCAAAGGAGATTATTCCTCATTTCACCCAATTCACATTTCAGACAAATTATGTTGAGATACTAAAGTAACTTAAACGAGCAAGGCAGAATTAGATAAAGACACTTCAGTTCACTCATTTTAATTAACAATTAAAATTATCATTAAAAAAAAAATTCAATCTCTATCCAATTCCTTCCATGCTTTAATTTTTGCAGCCCTGTTGAACCGCACAGATACAGAATTATGAAAATACTCCCAAAGATACAAGGATATTCTGTTTGCTTTAATTTTCACCTTATACTTTCTGCAAATAATTTACACATTAGACAATGGAATGCTGTCTACCCTGAACATGTATGCAGAAGGAAAAGTGGTTCAGTATTGCGTATCACAGAACGTAAGCAAGTGAAATGAGGAAAGATTGTATCTAATATCTGGTCCATACGAACACCCAAACAAAATTCTTTTGCAATACTGGGGAACAGCTCAAAGGTTCACCAACCACCTCTTCAGGCACAAGCCCTCATGATTAACACACCAGAATCCTCTACAATATAAAGACATATTTATATATGTCTCACAGTTCTAAACAAGATTTAGAAATAAGTATTTTAAATAACATGAAAAATAAAGAACAAAGTGTTGCAAACCATTTTTGCCCAATACTGCTTTTTAAACCTCTACCCAAGACTGCTGTCAGTAAAATGTCCTCACTAAAGCATTGCTCTTTACAAAGACTAATACATTATTTAAATGAAGACTTATCAGATAACTGTTAAGATCTGTATTTTATGGAGGAAGCCAGTAATATTTTCCTTCTAATAACCAGCAAATATTTCTGCATCTAGACCTAGTTCTTTATTACATCTTCAATTAGAAAGGGGAAGGAAGAACTACCTTCTTGCTTCATTCATATTCCAGATTATGAGTGGAACTATCATCTGTAACCCCATGGTAAGATTTTTTTGTGTCACCTTCTTTATTCATTGTTTTATCTTCCCTTTCTTGCCCATGCTAAGCCCAGGTCTTTGTGGAGCTCTCCCCAGAGAGGTCCAGATATTCTCCTCCAGACAGAAACTTAAAAACCTGTTATCAAAATACTTTCCCTCTGATGTCATGATTTTGCATTTATAGGCACTCAATTCTATACACTGCGGAGATATAGTATCTGTTCACTAATCAGAAGAAAGAATTAATAGGGGCTTCAAAGCTACAAAGGCAGCATTTTCACTCTGATGGGAGCATACAGTTCATACTTTGGGGGAGGGGAAGAGAAGAAAGAGTGTTGGCTCTTTCATGAACATAAAAGGGCAGAATTGCACATTAGTGTAGCTTCCCCATGTATAGACATTTTTTTCTGAAATGCAGTGTAAACTTAAAATCAGCCATTAGCTTCCTTAACTAAAGCTCAAATCATCCATGTAATTACTTTTACAGAGGATTATGACCAAGTTTTTTTAAAATGTGAATTGTTAAAATTTCACAATTAAGAAATAAATCACAATGGGAAAATAGGTTCCTATTCACAGACCAACCGACCAAGCTGGCATCGTTAATACCCTTTTAACAAGGCAGAACTGAAATACTGGGAATGCTGTTGCCAGGTCAGAATTGAAGTGAATTGGGTAAACCGTGCAAATGGGCTCTTACAGCACCTGCCCAGCCCTTGGCCTGCTACAAATCTGTATCTGCTCCTTCAGTAACCCTTCTTCATCAGGGCACAGAAATTACCAACGCACTGAAGTTTTCACAAAGGCAAAAAAAAGCCTACACTTTTTAAAAAATACATTTGAAAGAAAACTTGAGATGCTGACTATTCTTGATTCATATGTGCTTTAATACCAAGATTTTTGACCTTCAGAAGTCCCTTCTCCCAGGAAAAAAAAAAAGAGGGGAATAAACAAAAAACACTCCTCAGAAACGACCACAGAGAGACGCTGCAGACGTCCATCTAAAATAATGGCAGTCAAAGGTCAGGATGATATAGGGAACATCGAGCTTTTCATTTATGAATCTTCCTGAAAGAGACCTCTTAGTAAGCAGAAGCAAGAAAATCAGGGACTATCCAGCCAGACGTGAAAACTGCCTAAACACGTGTCATTTACAGGATTTTCCTAATAATGGCACCAAGTATCTTCAACTTTGACAAATTAATTTTAAGCCCTCACTGAAATATAACATGGAAACCACCATCAGCGTGTGGGGTCATCTTAGCAAGATTCAGCAATTTTCCTCTGAAGATTCGCTTATGAACTACATCCAGAAGATTACAAAATATCATGAAGAAAAGCAAGCACTGCAGATTGGATCCCGATCAGTAGAACGACAGAAAAGTCGTAGGAGTCTTCCAAAAGTGCTGGAAAATGCAAGAACAATTGCTATTCCTGCCTAACAAAGCTGGGTTACCCTCGAGGGCTCCAACATGTTAATCTGTCACCGTGACAGAAAAGCAAAGGATGCCAGACCAACACACATCTCTTTTCCAACACCCGGCATATCTAACACTGAGCTTCCGAAGACAATTAAAAATAGGTTTAGAGTACCCAAATATATTAGTAAGGATGCTCTTAGCATTTCTGCTTCCAACTTCTTGTTATAAAAAAAGAGTACCCTTCAAGACCTTTCAGCATTCCTTAATAGCGTTTTTTTGTTTTCTATAATCACAAGTGACAAAAGAAATAGCTCCATATTTGCTTCAGATCTCTCCAGGGGAAAAAAAATACACATTACAGTAATTCTGTTACAAAAACTACAGCACATGTGTAAGGCCCCGAGAAGCACCGATGCTGATAAAATTAAAAATGGCTGTGCCCGAAGATCCCACAGCAAAACAGGCACAGCTCTGCTGACGATTAAAATATATATTAAAAATTCCTGCATTACCTTACAAAGGGCGAGGTATGCAAAACAAAAAGATTATATATATTTCCAAAACTGAAGTAAGTTATTAGACAAGAGATGCAGATCTAAGCAAAGCATTCTTACTGAGTGCAGGTCGAGCTCATTTACACAATAAAGCAGATTTTATTCCCCGAGACACTTAACGTATCACGATTTCAAAACTTTTACCAGGCTTCTCCGCTGAAATAGATGCCCAGCACTTTGTAAGGAGGCACAGATGTGCCCAAATACCAGCGGACCCCACCCCCTTCCCGCTGCCAAAATGGCCAGTTCGTTCCACCCAGTGGCTACTCACCAGCCGCAGTGCCGAGCAGCAGGGTGGCACTGGAGAGCAGGAGCACCAGCTCAAGGTGCTGCAGTGAGGCAGGCATACCTGGGCAAGCCGCGGTACGAGCCGGCAGGAGAAAAAAAAAGGGGGTTTAAAAAAAAAAAAAAAAAGCCAAACCCCGAAGAGAGGAAATTCCTCTTGCTTTCGCACAGCCTTCCTTAACTCTCTCGGTTTACAATCCCGTCTGGAAGGGCAAATAGCAGATGAGAGGAGCCGTCTTCGCTCTTACTCCATTACAGCCGCCTGCCTTCATGCCTCGGGAGCCGGCAGCGCTCAGCGGACACGGGGGAAGCGCCTGGCTCTGCCTCCCAGCCCCGCGGCATCTCCCCCGCCGGGGAGGACGGCGGCACGCTCCCGACCCCGCTGGGAACCGGGCTATTTCCCACGCAGCTTCACGACATCGAAGAAAGCGCCCGGTTGGGAAGGGAACATATCCAGACGCGCCCACAGCGGTGTCAGTCAGCGCGGGCCCTGCGGGCCGGCCGGGGCACGGAGAGCGAGCTAGGCGCTCACGGCGGCGGCGCGTCCCATCCCGGCAAAGGTCTCTGTCCTCCGGCCGCCTCTCCTCGCTGCCTCACGCTCCGGGGAAGGCGGCGGCGAGGCCCCCTGTTCTCACGGCTGCATCCCGGCCCATCTGCCTCCCGCGCCGGGCGGGCTCCTCCGCGCTGCCCCGGCCCCCGCCGCAGCACCGACGCCACCCCCGGCCACCCCGACAAAGGTGGGGCCCGGGGCGGCGAGGCCCCTCCTCGGCGGCTCCAGCTGCGAGCGCACCCGGCTGCTCTCCGCGGGCGAAGGCCCTTCCCGTCCTCCGCCTCCCGCCCCGAGTTTCCACAGCGCCGGTCAGCCTAGCCCGGCCTCCTCACGCCGGTCTCCGCTCAGCCCCTCCGCGCTGCCAGCGCCTTCCTCCCCCCGCGCCGGGCTCGCCGGCGAGGGGCCGCTCCGCCTCCTTCCCCTGCCCGCCGCCGGCTGCGGGCGGGAGCCGAGCGAGGGCCGAAGCTCCGCCGCCCGCGCCCCCTCTCGCCCGCCCGCCCCAACAGCACGGGCGGCTCCAGACACAAAGGGGAGTCGCTGCAGCCGCCGGCCCGGGCGCCCGTCCCGCCGCGCCGCCCCCGCCGCCCGGCTCCGCCCCGCACCATAGAGGTGGCTCCAGGTAGGCAGAGCGGGGCCGCCGGGCGGAGCTCCGCCGGCTGAGGGAGGGGGCGCGGGGCCGAGGGCACCGCCACGGGCGGGAGCTGCGGGCGAGGGGCGGCTCCGAGAGAACGGGAAGGCCCCGCCAGACCTTCCCGGGAAGGCCGCGAACGGCCCCCCCACCCCATGCAGGCTGCCTGTGAGAGAGGCTGTCAGCAGGGAGGCGTGAGCTCAGGATTCACAAAAAACGCCTGTAACAACACGAAAAAATGCTTAGGAGTCTCCGAGATTGCGTCATGTTTGAACTCGGTGGCCTGCCTGTCAGACACCCGGAGCTTCTGCCTCGTCCTCGGGTTCAAGCCCCCGTTATCTCTGTCCCTGCGAGCTCCCGAGGAGCGCTGGCCATAGCACCTACCGCTCTCCCGCGGTGAGCCCAGGCAAGTCACGGAAACACAGATCCCTTAGGCTGGAACAGACCTCTGAGATCATCGAATCCGACCTGTGACCGATCACCACCCTGTCAGCTAATGCCACATCCAGTCTTTCCTTAAACCCCTCCAGGGACGGTGAGTCTACCTCCTCCCTAGGCAGTCCATTCCAATAGCTAATCACCCTTTCTCTGAAGAATTTCTTCCTAATGTCCAATCTGAAATACGTTCAGCTCGTATGGCTTCAGCCACGTGACTCTCTCAAACAAAACCATTATCTGCCTCTCAAAGAGATTTTATGATTTCAAAACAAAGATAAAGTGAGCCCACTCAGCTGTTTGTATGCTTTAACCTTTGCTGTATTGCACAGGACCAAAGAGCTGATGGGAGAGCTGCGACTGGAACGTAGTGTCTGATGTTCTGGCCTAGCAAGGCTCTTTCAAACAAGTTTTACTGGCTGTTGCATAGATAAAAGGTTCTTAAGAACACCCTGCACACCGAAGGCACCTTCAAATCTGGGCGTTAGCAAAGGTTTGATTATGGGAAATGCTTCCCTGTGCCAAAATTCCTATACCAGTTTCAAGAGTAGACTACAAGTTCAGAAATCCAATTCCACACCTCAAAATATTGAATGCTACTACATAAAATGGTGTAGTTGCAAGTCAGAGTTACAATTTTAGTGATAATAAAAGTTTTCTGCACAATTCCATTCCTCTTCACAAGCCATAATGGATGAAATAGATGTAATCTGATACTTTGATCATCAAAAGAATTATTAAATAAATTGTACCAGGATTTTCATCATTGTGATGCTTTGGCCAGGGTCATAGTTTGACATTCCTAGGGTCAAGGTTAATTTACACTGATAGTTATAAAATGTTTTTAAGTTTCCTACAATATTTTTACTTCCAATCTATGCAGATCCAACATGGATATGGGTGAGACAATAAAATATAGAATCACAGATTGTAATTTGTATTGCCACTTTCCAGAATTGCAACCACACGTTAACCACAGTATCCTTCCTGTTATTTGTGAAATGTGAATGTCAAGAAATAACCTTTAGAAGTAACACCAACACCAACTCTCCCCCCTCAACAGTTAGAACAATTTTACCTCTGAGAGAGGAAAAAAAACCCAACACTGAATATTTTTCTGCAGCACCAAAACCCAGTGTTCTTTTCTGGTTCCACAGACACCAAACTATGCAACATACCTTCTGCCCAGCTGCAGCTACCAATAAAAAAAGCAAGATATACTTTGTTCAGAGAAAACAAGAGCCTTGCCATGTGGGTTGTACAGCACTGCCACTGTTTAGATGGTAAAAGAAAATTACTGTAATTGTTTATGACGTGTATGAAAACCTGCTCAGCCTGAAGTAAATGACAGAGGTCTCACTTATTTCAATAATTCTAGTTTTGGCTCATTAATTAATACTAGGAGTTCTTCTCCACAAGAAATTGTACCAAAACATATATTCTGCCTTAAAATACTTTTTTTTCTATCCACAAAACGGATTGGAATTTTGTTCTGTGTTTTCCTAAAATGAAGGAAAAAGACATGCCATTTTTAATACAATTATTTCCTTTTTGTGAAACTAAAAGGTAGTAATTGTATTAAAAATTACATGTAATTTCCTTCATCCAAACCCGATCAAGAAAACACCCTACTGAAGGGCAGGGGGCTATGCATCTGCTTTGCTGGAGTTTCTATCAGGCCCTTGGATTAATCTCACACACTTGCAATCACAACAGTTTGCAAGAATTTCCCCTGCTTCCCTAAGCTGTGTTGAGTCCTGCAGATGTTCTCTGCAAGGGCCGGGTCCCTCCTGGCCCGGTGTGGCTGTGCCCGCCCTGGTCACAGCCCGGTGCCAGGCGGCAGGGCAGGAGCAGCAGGGCAGGAGCTGCAGGGCAGGAGCTGCAGGGCAGGAGCCGCAGGGCAGGAGCTGCAGGGCAGGAGCTGCAGGGCAGGAGCGGCAGGGCAGGAGCTGCAGGGCAGGAGCCGCAGGGCAGGAGCTGCAGGGCAGGAGCTGCAGGGCAGGAGCTGCGGCACCCCCGTGTCCCCGGAGCTGGCAGGGCCCAGGAGGGGCTGACCCCCTCACAGATGTAGAAAGCAATCGCTGCTGTCTAAGCACAGAAGCAGCTTCCTTTTCCCACGGTGGTGGGAGGAAACCAGAGATCCAAACTGTCACAGTCAGGCTCGCTCATTGTTATGTGCTTGGACAAGAACATATTTATAATTCTTCCTGTGATATTGTTTTATCTGCAAGCTAGGATTTCGCTCTCCTAATATTCAGCAACACCAAGTAAGACCTACAGAAAAGTAGTCAGGATAATGAAAAATTGCAGAGCTGCAGGACAGTAAATCTGGGATGCAGGTTCAGGTAAAGATAGGGGGGAGACAAGAGAAAACACATCAAATTTACCAAGATTTAAAATATTCTGACTGAAGCACTGTATTTCCACCAGGAAGAACTCTGACCAATGCAACAACGCTATTGAGCTTAGTGGTGATAAGACTGTTAAAAAATATGAGGAGGAAAGGCCTTAGGAAGCAGATGGTCTTTTGCAGCTGTGTTCACTGTTCTCCCAGCCAGGCAGAGGCAAGGCTGCCCCAGCAGCACGGTCATGGGGCAAGGACGAGGAGGACAGTGGCACAGGAGCCAGGGTCTGTGGCTGGAAGCACCCCAGGATGAGGGTCAGATACAGCAGGGGACGTGTATCTTGCCCTTGGGTAGGGAGCTCTGAACAGCACAGGCACAAACAGCACGTGGGGGTTGCCCTTTGCTTCAGTGAGACACAGAGAGGAGAAATGCAGCTGATAGGAGGCTCAGGAGTGTCCCGCTCTGGCTCAGACTGATGCAGACACAAACATGTTGATATCACTGCACGTAAGAGAAATTAAACATGTCCTTGTTAGCAGCATCTCCTTTAAACAACACACATCTTTATTTTTAATTAACTGGAATAAGGGAAACTATTTTCATGCTACCAAGAGAGTGTTCCAATCAGTGGAAAATACGATGAACAAAGAATATAGAAAACCAAAATGAACTATGAAACAATAGCTTGAGTTTCATTTCTTTTCAGAAAATCCAATGTTCAGGCACTTTAAAAAGATTTCTCAGGGTAGGTTCACTGTTATCCAAGAGTTTTTCAGCGCTGATGCAATATAACTGTTATCATTGTTAGGACTCAGGGGACTGTTCTTTTTGACAGGGCCTTTCATGAAGTCAACAAATCAGTTTAAAACAAGCCATAAATTATATTTGGCTGCCTGTCAGCTTGGCTGGGGTGTTCTCCCAGTGCTGCTGTAAGCATTGGGGAAAGAATATAACAATATGTCCAGATATTTTGCTTTTAGGAGATATTTTGTTCCTAATTTAAAAAGAAAGCATCCCCCAGCATTAACTCTGATGCATAAACATATGTTAGAACAGCCATTAAGATTTTTACAGACTTCCCTACAGATAAATACACCCATTCTGGATCCTAAGTGATAGCTTAATAAATAATGGACTCGGTACAGATCTCCCCAACAAATGCCTGCCACTCATTGCTAAACTAGGGAACTGTCAGCAAGATCATCACCCCACTCTTGCTCTTGTATGTGAAGAGAGAGGTGGTTCCTGACTGATGGGATCCAAGCCTCCCATAGCTCTCTAGATATTATTAACATCCTGAATTGCAGCCAGAACTCACAGAAAAGAGAATAGTGTCTACTTACAGTCTGCTGAGTTAGCAGCTACAGCTTCAGCCAGTGCAGCCAAACAAGTAACCACACACAGACGTCATTACCTTTGGAAGTGTTCGGTTCCTTGTTTTATATAGATTTTCCCATCAGTGTCCAATCCTGGCTGCTGCAGAGTGGCATTAACACACCCCCATAAGTCCCCTTGAAGTCAGGGCAGGGAAGGTGGCTGTGGGAAGACCACACTTACAGGGAAGCAGGCACATATGCCTAAGGAAAAATGATGAAACCTCTGGAGACTTCAGAAGCAATCTGAACACAGAAGTACCCTCCTCAGTCATGGACATGTTTCCTTGGGAATAGGGAAAGGCACCCTCTCCTTCAGAGCCTTTTTACAAACTACCAGCAGCACTTTCATCTTGTCTGAATTATTGGTGGGTTTTGCCCCTTTTCTGGGGCTTGGTATTATCTTGGGAAAACAGATTCTGCAAAGGAGGGACAGAGGGACACCAAGCCTTGACCGAAATCCCAGAGAAGTTCTTTATGGGGTAAAGTCTGTTTCTTTCTGTTCTTTCTGACAGGGAGGAAAAGCCCTATCCACAATGGTCAGCCTGTCCTGCCAAGATGTAAGAGTGGCAAAAGCTCCTGTGGCATCACATACCAGGCTCTTGTGCTCCCAATTCTACCAAAAGTCTTGAGGAAGTGGTAAATCAAATTCCCTGCCTCAGAGGGAATCAATTTCCCCTTCAGTCCAGTTAAATAATCTGTGCCAGATATTACTTTTGGCCTTTAGACTCATAAAAATCTGTCTGAGGGCTGTTATGGCTTCATTTTTCTTTGTCTCTGAGGCAAAGAGACCCTACTGTTGAGCTTTTGAAAAAAAAAAAAACACCAAAACATTTATGAGTATGGACTAGTAAGTGTTTTCAGACCTGAGTTTTTCTAGCTCTACCAGGCTGTTGTGTAATCTACTGCAAGGTGAACCACACTGTGCATTGAAGTCATGACAGTCCTTGACATCAACATCCTAAATCAGAAGAGAAGTTTTGTGGCAGCTTTGTTTACCTTGTGATAAGACTCTTAATAAATTGAATGCAAAAATTAATTGCACCACTCTTGTGGCAGTCTCCAGAAAGGTCTATTTTGATGTTTCACTTTTTTTTTTTTGTGCTGGTCTCACATTCCATGATTTTGGTGTAGCAAGTGGTTTCCTATGGGGAGCCCATAATTGCATGATCAAAGGATCATGTGTGAGGATCAAGCCTGGAAACATAAGCAGGTGGGTGTGGGACAGGTTGGCCTTGAGCATGCAAGGAGAAGGAGGAGGAAGATGCACACTGTGGGATAAACAAAGGGAGTATTTTGTTTCTAAAAGGATTAGCAGTGAAATAGTTAATCACCATTTTTACATTTCATAATACATTATATTTCCCTGTGATAATGAACTACCAACAGTGCTGGTAGCAGCTGCTGCCTTGTTTTAGAGATAACACTGCTTAGTCTGTGGAAATCTTATCTCCACTTTGGGGGTGGAGGTGAGAGAAGCTTTCAAGTTAGCTCTGAGAAGCACCTCCCACTTTGAATTAAGTCTGAAATCATATGTTAAAGGCCTTTTACAGCTTGTCTGAATCTCTTGGCTTGTTCATCACAACATAAAATGGGAAATATGCTGCAGGGTTTTTATCAGTTCAAAACATCACTTATTCATTAAATCCAACAATGGACGTAGTCAGAAATAGAAACGTAATGAGCTGTGTCAGAATCATCCTCTGGTCTGCAGCAGATGGGTATGTCATCACCACAGACCTGCAGGGTTTCATTCCTGAGAGCTACCTGAGCCTTCTCAGACTCACGACAGGCAGCTGGGAACGGAGCTCAGGGAATCTCCAACACTCTCTCCTGCTACTGTTACCTTCCTTTGCCTTCTGGTTCTGGGTTGTTGGGATTTTTTTCTTTTCAGTTGTTGGTTGGTGTTTTTTTAATTACTCACTACACAAGATAGTTAGCAGTGCAAGTCAGGTTGGTTTCCAAAAGCCACCTTTTCCTTTTTGGTCTTTAATTTCTTGCAGACAATTAGGATTTGACCTAAAAATATTTCTCCAATCAGCTCAATACTATCAGGAAGCTAATAAAAATGCCCTCTGAGAACAAAATGAAAGCCTCTGATAGACCTGCACTCAGTTTTCCATGGTAGGGGTCCAGAGGAAGCAGCCTCTGTTTGTGCTCATTGCTGGCCATCCTCGAACTTCACATCAGCTTGACAAGTGCCAGGTATTCATCTAAAGGACAGAAGGGGTGTCTACAATATGCATTTGTTCCTTCTTATTTTAAATTACAGTGGAGAGGGAACCCTTTTTGCTCAGACTTCTAAGAACTTTTGCCCTTTGCAATGAGAAAGGAGGCATCAACTACAAGCAGGGTAAACAGCAGAGCTTCTTCAGGTTTTGTCTTCTCTTGCAAATGTGAAAAAGAGTAAAAACAGAGTTGAATTGAAGCCCCTTTTAACTCAGATTTTGTTGCCACCGCAAGGACAATGTCAGAGGGCTGACCACTCTCAGATCCATAGCTTCCAGAGAAAGGTGCTGCTGAGTGTACCTGCCCAGCATTCCTCTCCTGCATGCAGCCAGCTCTGGGAACATCACCTGGAGCAAGATAATAATAAAATTATTACCTTTTACTAAACTAAACAGGAGATTTCTATCCCTTCTACTTCTGCCTGTAACATGGCATCTGTTGCCTGACAATTTTGAGACATTTTTATCTGAGAAGATTGTTCCTTCAGATCAAGAGATGAGTCAGTACCTCTGCACACCCTGCTTGCTTCTCATGGATTGATTTGGAAACATGAACCCAACTAACTGCTTCCCCAAAGCATCCATCAGGAACCCTCTCCTTGAAGTGATACAGGCCAGGACACCAACTCCAGCCACCAGCATCAGTCCTGCTTGCAGGGCCTGCAGGTAACATTGAGGGCACAGTCGCTTCCTACCCCTCTGAGTTGAGTAAAATCAATGTCTGAGCAGGGTTTCCCCTCTCTAGCATTTTTGCCAGTTTCACTTTTGTATTTATTTACTTTCAACTATCCCCTCAATTTTGGAGAAGTTGCGTTTAGCAAAAGGAAAAACTATCACCCCTACAGCTCTGCTCTCATAAGTGCTGAAACTCTCACATTCCCAGCAACAGAAGGGTGGAAGGGGTGTGAAATGAGGGCAAAGAGAAGCATGGACCCTGAACTAAATGTTGAACAGAAAGAGGGAGGAAGTTGTAGGCAGGAGAGAGAGGATCTGAGGAGTGAAAGGAGGAGAGAAAATGTTACAGGAGAGGGTTTATGTTTGAATATGGATTTAAATGAAAATGCATTTTGATTTAACAGAAAGGAGGGTGCTAAACTCAGATCTCTGTTGTGAGCCACACTGACAGGGACACTGGCTTGGAAGTTTCACAGTGCTCATCTGCAGGAGTAGGTCCCTGGGACAGGCTGGCAGATAGTCCTCAACTCAGAAGGAAACAGCAAATCTCAAGCTTCTCTTGGCTTAACCAAAAGCTGTAAGCATATTATTCCTGCTCTCTACTCGTATTCAGAGCTCCCCTGCGTATTTTGTTGATGAAATCTCTCACCCCAATTCAGAAGATAGCAGCATTTGCTAAACACGCTCTGCCTTGCTACCAGAAGAGCTTCTGACCTTGTCCTGTCTTCTCCTTAGTGTTTGGCAAATACTTATCTGTACTCACTGTGACCTCCAGCCAGCTGGGTAAAAAGCTTTGGAGCCAAACATGTGCACAAATAATTCCAGGGGCAGCTGTTACTACTGGATTATCTCTTCCTGTGGTTTCTACAGATAGAAATAGTTAATATATGTTGCAGTTTACAGCTCCTTTCCCTTTAGCAGACCAAGGACCATCTTCCTTCAACTCAGGGCCATTAAATCCATCTCAACAAAGAGGGCCTTCAATCTGGTACTCCCCTGTTTTGCCAGATGTATCCTATCGGATGAAACAGAGCCTACAGCAGCCAAAATCACAAATCACAGCCCTGCCATCTTTAGCCAAGAAGGTCTCCATTTAATCACTCTTCTCAAGTTATGTGTAACAGAGGCCATTCTGTCTGTATCCAAGCACAGCACCCCCTCTCTCCAACCCCTCCAGCCTCCCACAGCCCAGACATGAGGTGTTTTTTCACCCTGACGCATTGAAGTCCACGCCTGATCAGAGTTCATTCAACCCGAAGAGCAGTAATGACTCGCTTCCAAAAAATGAGACTATTATGGCTAGAGACCATTATGAAAGCCTGCGTGAAGCTGCGACCAGATGTGTGCTCAGCTCACTCCAAATATTGCTTAGAGCAAAGCCCTGGATTGTTTTGGTTTTGTTTTTTTAAACAAAACAGGATTGACAGAATCTCCTCTGTAACAAGAAAGACTTTCTGATGTTTTTCTGCACTGTTGTTGCAGATATGTGGCTGGGCTGGGAGCTCACACCCACCGGCAGAGTCCACAGCAGCTCTCAGAAGTGGCTGAAGACGTGGAAAGAGCCCTGATGTGATAGGACAGAAGTGATGGCGATGCCAGCCCATTTAAGTTCAGCTCCAAGAATCAGCTTGTGGTCATTGGGACCATGTTATTCTTTCAGTAGGATGTTCTGTAAGAGCCCCTGGAAGTGAGAGTGATAACGTGGCTCTGATCACTTTTTGCCTTTACAGCAAACCTTTCATCAGAGGAACCTCAAAGCAACTTGCCAGCAAGGACGGGCACAACCTCACACCGTGCCTGTGAGATAAGCAAAGGATGGAATAGATTAACTGCTTAAAAGCACACAGCAGCTCTGTGGGATGAAGGAAAAATAAGAAAAAAACCTTATATATATACATACACATTTGAAACCATACAGGGTTTTATGGAGAGGCAGCCTGGAAGGCTGCCAGGATACTGAAATTGCCACCCCTACACAACCACGAATACCATGGAAACCAGTGGGGCACTGGCAGGCAGGAAAGGAAATCAGCTGAAAAATGGCTTTCCATGAAATGCAGCCAGGCTGGGACACTGCTCCCCTCCTGACTGAGGGAGGCCTACGTGCCTAAGCACCAGTGCTGCTGCCGGTGGGAGCTAGGCTCCAGGAGGGAGCCATTCCCAGTCATTTCCCAGCCTGGGGTAACGCTTTCCTGGCGGCGGCCAGTGGATGACAGCAAGAAGAGGGATGGCTGAAAACTGCTACATCATGTCAGCTGTGGTGTGGAGGTAATGGAAACCCTGAGTGCCTAGTAAAGCTTCAACACATGCTGGGAGGTATAGGAAGATCAAAGTCAGTTGACATCTGAATGAGGACAGGGAAGGAACAAGTATGTGCAAGCTCCTGCCTGCCCTGTCTGGTGAGGCACGATTAAAAAGCACAAAACACTCGTCAGTTTTCCCTCAAAATACTAAGAAAGCACAAAGAAGGATTCCTTTAACCTGAGCGAAAGTAAGTAAAGGAGAGAGGCCTGGAAAACAAAGCCAAAAATAACAAATGAAACTGAATATAACAGGAATAACAGAAATAAACAAACCCAGACAAGCAGTGGAGGAGGAATGAACACACTGTTAATCTGTCAAGTACACTGTGCCCACATCAAACTACAGAGTAAGCCCAGAGATATACCCAGCCTCCTAGCTGAGCAAGGGCACCTGCTTGTTACCAAACACAGCACACATCCCTTAAAAAGTCATACTCCTGGTAAGCCAGGGGAGGAGGAATTCAAGCATAGAACAGCTGTACTCATTCAAAATACTGCTAAGAGGAACAGCGGCATCTTATGAGTAAGCTGGATACGGCGCAACCAGCACCAGGCTTGAGCAAAAATAGCCCAGTGGAGATGAGAGGCAAGCAGAGACACCAGCACACAGCTCTCCCTCTGGCTCTCAGCAACTGGAGGGTGCAGAGGTGGTCTCCTACAGAGCCTAGATCGAATAGAGGCAGGGGGACATTTCTACAGAAAAGCAAAGAGGGCTGGAAAACCAGAGAAGCAGCAGAGCAGCATTTCTGCTACACTAAAATGCACAGAGCTAACAGACCTTCCAGTGGCCACAGGGGAGGGCTGGAAAGGGATGGGAGCATTGCCATGGCTGGCCCTGATAAGGCTCTATCTAGGAACAGGAGAGGGCTGTGCAGCTGAGAAATGGGTCTGGAGGAGTGCGAGAACAACAGGATAACATCAGGCACTTCTCACACAGCTGAAGGACCGCCACTGGTCATCAGGAGACAAGTGCAGATGGGAGACTTTAAAGTGGTGCCAGAAAAAACAAGCTACAGCCAGGGTCGAGGAACATGGGATCCAACTCCTAGTTGTCAGCAATTGTGGTGTATACATTGCTGAAAACAGATGCAGTGCCAGGAAAATCCAACTCCCAGCATGAAAAGAATAACTTAGGAATGATAATGAGAGAAGCCAAAGCAACTGCGACTGTGAATTAGTGATTACATAAAACTTTTTATCTTAAAATTATGTTAGGCCAAATCCTGAAGTAATTTTTTCATCCAAGAATACTCCCTTGAGACCCTGTGATTTGGCCACAAATTGCTACTCCAGGAAAAAAAAGAAAAAAACAACCAAAAAAACAAATAAAAAACACCCTCCCCCCCAAAAAAAAGCACAACAAAACAAAGATTCCCTTTTTATGCTGGCTGGAAATACATAGCAGGCAATAGCTTTGACTGGCATCAAACACTTCAGCAGGTAGCTGCAGTCCTCTGCTTTATGCCACTATCCAGCATCACTGTGAGGGACAGGCCAATCTTCAGGATTTGCTCCCTTATGTGGCTGCTAGCCAGGGAAGTGGGAACTGTGGCTGTTTGGTGTGAAGACAAGAACATGCTATTCAAGCTCCCTGAAACAAGTCAGGTACAATCCACATCACAGTTCCTCCCACTTGGACCTATCAAAGCTACTCCTAGAAAACTGAACATACAGTAGCCTGGGTACTGCCATAAGGAAACGTAGCAATCATCGCTGCCCACCATGTGTTGAACAGCAATAAAAATGTCTTTTAAAAATAGCTGATCTGGGGGGAAAAATCCCAATGTCTCAGTGGCAGGCTTAAAAGAACAGCAAAAGGATTCTCTCTATCCCACTCCCTGGGCAGTACTGAGCTCAGCAGCTGCTCTGAGCTTCACACCTGGAGGACTCAGTGTAGTTTCAAATGGGGCATCTGCAAATCCCAGAGCCCAATAAGTCCCTAAGAGATGCAGCCACAATGAGACACCTCTCCCCATTCCAGTTGGAGATCATCACACACATGAAACTTCCCTGCTCATTCTTTGGACTTGGCTTACCAGGAGTAATATGCTGCCAACCTGCAATTGTTAAGGAGGTATCAAAAATAACATGAGAAAGTGAATATTTGGAGGAGGAGACACACGCTTCCCATGACAGAAGACCTGCTGTAAAAGCCCTTACAAAAGCAAGGGAATGTGCTCAAATACCTGTTGTAAAATCTGAAGCTTGAATGCTGTGCAGCCAAAAATCCTGGAAACAGTTATTTCAAATCATGCAAACACTTTGGAGATCCTGAGAGAAGAAATAGCTGGAAATAGTTTTAGATAAAAGAACCTTTCATGCCAGCTGGCAAAAGGCAAACAGATGGATCAGATAGATGGATAGATGGGGCTTAAAGCCACTTTTGTCTCAGCAGTGGGCTGGGCTTGTGTATGCAATGTCTGAAGGCAGGATATCTCATTATCTGACCCTTAAATGTTAGCTTTATGAAATCATATCAGATGAAGCTGCAGCCTTCAAAAGCATCTCTCAGCTTGGCAGGACTCTTGCCTTCCTCCCAGCAGGCCTTGGGCTGGCTTGGTGCTCATGCACACCCCTCAGCGTCTCCCCTGCTCAGAGCATCAGTCCAGGCTCTGACAAGGCTCAAGGAGGTTTGTTAGGGTGCAGGGAGTTTCACAAATACTTGGTCAAAACTCTTATGTTCCCATAGTGCAACAGCAGCAGGATGACCCCAGAGGGTGAGAAATGAAGGATGCTGTGAAGGCTGAAGGGAAATCCCCCAAGCTGTGTTTGATATGTTTAACAGAAACTCACTGAGAGCAGGATGTGATCCACACAAAACAAACCACAAGTAAGCATTCTGTATTTTTGTACCCTGTGCAGCTTTGAGTAAAGGCGATGTTTAGTTTTAGCCGTGCTTTTGATGCATGAATCTAAAGAGGCCAAACAGAGGCACCTCAGAAGGGGAATTACACCTTGTTTGGTGGGGATGGGCTGAGGCACAGGTGTGCAGGAGTCCTTGCAGTTGGCTTAGAGCCAGGCACCCACTCCTCACCCCACATGTGCTTTCCTCACTGGGGGACTGCAATGGGGGGTAGGGCTGTCCCCAGCAGTGGCAGCTCATTGCCTGTGATGTTTGGCACAAATTGCCAGGACCGCAGTCCCCACAGGCTCCCTCCAGCATCTCATCCCCTGGGACTTCAGTCGGTCACTGCCAGTGAGACATCCCAGTTCTGCTGGATCACCAGCCAAAGCAAACCAGGGGCTCTGCAGCATCTCAGCTGGTGTGAAGAGATTACAAAAATCTGGAAAGACTAAAATAAGTACGTGAACCAGGAAGAGTTTAACTTTCTTTTAGAAATGCATTTTTTGCTGTATTTGAACTAGGCATCCCTGAAGATTTCATGTCAAAATGGAACTGTGCAATGAATATTAAATGTTTATCAAGAAATTCACAGTTGAAAGTGGTCTGCAATGACAGATCTAAAACCATTTATATTCTCATTTTTTATGACATGTTAATTCATCCAGAAGGACTTTAATACTCACATTTATAGATATTTTTGCTTTTCATATCAGATATTAAACTTTGCCATCTTGTTCAAGAAGACACTGAGTTGCCAAAGACATGGCAGGATTACACCATCAACGTTGCAACATCGAAGCCTGGCATGACTAATCCCCATGTAAATGGAAAAAGACCAAAGATGGGCAGTCTGTGCAGTGGGTAGGTGCAGAGCCAGTCAGTCTCCTCCAGCCCACAGGTGCATAAGAAGCATGTCCCATCCACACAGGAACAGCCTTGAGTCTCTGCCACCCTTTTCCATGGGTGCCTTCATAGGGACAGTGACACACATGGCCCTGTGGCACAGCAGGACTTGCCTCGTGGTTGTCCCCCTCACATCAGAAGAGTGGCTTAGGATAAGGGGGTTGCTCCCAGGAAGAATGTTGGATTCTTTGTTTGCTTTCGTAAGCATCTTCATGGGAAAAATCCACCTTTGCATAAAGCATAGAACCACTTTTAACTGTGGTCTTCGAAAGACAAGCAAAACTGTCTTCCCTGTAGAAATGGCACATGAGAGAGCACACAGATTTTGTGGTCCATCTTAGAGAAGTAGCTGCCAGAAGAAGACATCACCAAGCTGGCTTCTCTTTCCTTTAGCCATCGTCTTGTGATGATTCACAGAGCCGAGCTGAAGGGCATTGGTGATGTGTCTGTATGATGCAACAGCAGAGCTGTGTCAGATCCAACGCCAGAGCACTACTTTCCAGAGTAAGGACACTCATTTTTTTGCTTGGCAGGACAGTCTAACCAAAAACTTGTATGAAGCTGGCCCAAACCCTTCCCTAGCAGAGAGCAGGGGTGGCAGATACAGGCTTCCATGAGGGTCACTGTGGGCCCCTGTTCTCTCCATCTGAATTCATTAATTAGAGGAAGATGAGGGCAAGACTTGCTATTTTAAGGGACTTGTCCTCACAGGGCAGCATTTCCTGTGGTTTCTGCCATTGAGCTGACAGCACAGGGACCAGAAACAAGAGATGTGAATTAAAAATAGAGAAGAAAGACCTGCATCTTTTGTAGGCATGAAACTTGACTATGGGTAGGCAAAACAGTTCATTGCAGCAATTTCTGAAGGTCAGAGCATCATGAGGGGATAGCTGACAGCCAAAGGAAGCCCAGATGTTTAAGTTGCATGTTGAGCAAATTTGATTGAGAAATCAGAGAAAGCACAGATTCTGTTATTCTACATCCAGATATTTTTTTTAGGTTAAAAATGCACTTGAAGCTCTTTTTTTGCAGCTTTGACCTCAGCAAACGGCAGTTGTTCAACTGTCAGAGTTGTGAGCTCCAGTGATTTATTCAACTCTCATGCTAGCTGGTATTTCTGACAGCTTGGAGACTCATGTGAATAAATCAGCATTTCAGCTATTCTCAACCTAAGTTTCTACATATAATGCTAAAACAAAGGAAAATAAACTGGTCCTACAAATGCGTATACCAGGAGTCAGCCAAACCCCAGAGGCTGCTACCTGAAAAAACACTGTCTTTTTTTTTTTCACTAGATGGTACAGTGTGGGACATAACAAGTCTTGTTTCTTACTGCCTGGAGTTACTTTTAGATGATGGCCTAGATTGTACCTTCAGATTGCACAGGCACACTTGGACTGTGGTGTTACACTGTCACAGGCTCCCGTGCCCACGGTACCGGCACTCATGACTCGCAGCAGCACCACGGGGCGTTGGAGGATCATCCACCACCGCTGGCATCCACTCAAGCCTTGTGCAAACCTTCACCAGGATCAGCAGGAGATGTGCCTGCTCTCACTGCCTGTCGCTGGAAGCCTCAGGAGTCTCCAGGAAATGCCAGTCAGAAAGGGCTGGAGGCAGCAGTAAAGGAAGAATAAATCTCAGCCTAGCATATCGGAAGACATTTAGTTTAAAGGAGTATTTACAAGTCCTGCTTTGTGCTTTAGGCACAGCATTTGATAAAAATGGTCTTCTCAGCCTCTTTTATTGGCAAAATTATGCATATTAGTTGGACTTTGGAAACAAAAGGTGAACAGTCTGATAGAACAAATGCTTGGTTCCTGAACAAGGCTCTGACCCTCACTCCAGAACAAGTGTCTTGAGCATTTACCTGTAAGACTGAGGCCATTGAGCCTTATTTTCAAGAGAAAATAAGATTTTACAAACCTCTCGAGAATGAAGACTTTCACTTGTAGTTCCACTGACTTCACCATCTTGCCCCAACAACATAAACAAAGCAAATTACCTGAGACTTGCAGACAACCCTGGCCAGGACAGCACAGTCTTCCTGTTTCTATACGAGAGGAAGTATTTCCTGGTTTGCAAGGTGTGGTCAGGCAAAAGGAACAGCTCCTTTTCTTTAATTAATTTTGTTGCTATTTGTATCTGCACTTTCTTTCATAGCTCCAGGTGTACTAGTTATCAGGAACATCTGCTGCAAGGCATAAGCAGTGGCAGTTCTCAATTCTGCTTTCCCGTGCCTTCTCTCCCAAAGTAAAGGTGAGGCACTTTCCCACAGATGCCATTTTAATCACCAAAATATTAAACCTAAAAACTCGGGGCGAGGAAAGCCTTTCAAATCAAGTGAATAAGCCAAGGGGGAAAAAATAGACTCAGTCATTTCTCCTACCCATTTCATTCATAGCATTCCACTTCAGGAACAGCACAACGCAGAGCCAGTCTCTCTGGGTGCCTGTGTATACCCAGCCCCTGCAGTGCCCCTCTCCTGCCCTCCCTGCCAACCTCTCTGGGTGCCTGTGTATGGCCCAGCCCCTGCAGTGCCCCTCTCCTGCCCTCCCTGCCAACCTCTCTGGGTGCCTGTGTATGGCCCAGCCCCTGCAGTGCCCCTCTCCTGCCCTCCCTGCCAACCTCTCTGGGTGCCTGTGTACGGCCCAGCCCCTGCAGTGCCCCTCTCCTGCCCTCCCTGGCCCTGCCGTGCCCCTGCCAGGGCTGTGTGTGGGGCTGTGCTCCCCACCCAAGCCTTGCTCCAGCCAAGTGTTTGAGCAGGCACATACCCTAGTGAAAGGAGCAGGACTGGTTGTGCTTTGAGATAAGATTGTCTGCCAGGGCTTTGTTAGAGGCAGCCTTGCAGATGCAGGAAGGAAAACAAGCTGTAAAGATGGCAAAAGGAGAAGGAAAAAAATGCCCCAAGGGAAGCAGCACCGACAGGAGACAAACTGAAGGGCACAGTAAGACTGAGACAAACTTGCACAGCACAAGTCGTGTCCTGCATGAAGAACCCCCCTCACTCGCCCCACTCACTTGTGTGTTCTGCACCTCCCAGGGCAGCCAGTGCTGGGGCAGGATACCAGGGACCTCGGCAGGAGGTGAGACAGTCCACCCACACTACATGTTGCCTGCAAACTGTCCTGAACAAGCTGCTGGGACACTGGCTGTGAGGCCACCTGCAGCAGGAGCTGCTGTGATCACAGTGACAAAACCTACCTAGGAAAGAAGTTGTGGGGCTACTCACCTAGTAAGTATTTCACTGGCAGCAGGAGAAGCATTTGTTGGCACAGTTTGGAGGAGGATGATCAAATGCTGCTCCCACAGGAGAGGTGACAGGTGAAGTACAGCAAGAACAGCACAGCCAGCCCAGCAGCCCCTGCTGCTCACAAACCAAGCTCAGCACTCAGGCTCTCTGTCACGTTTGCTTGTTTGGGATGCCTGGTTGTTTTTCCAGATTTAGCCTCCTATTGCATCCATGGGTGAGGCCCTGCATTCAATCTGTCCTGTGGATGTACAAAGAGAACCAGGACCTTCACAGAGGGTCCATGGAGGTTTTACTGCTTGAGCATCTTGCTTCAAGAAAGGCAAGGATTCAAGGGGCAATCCTAGTTCCAGTTTGCTCAAGCTAATCCTGTGCAGCCCAGCCTTTTGCATCCACCTGTCCCACAGGTATTTTATTCAGCACAGTTTCCTGGCCCTTTCTCCATTGCTCCAGTCCACAACAACAGGAGGATGGAGTCTCCAGCTGGACAGTGAGGATGGTGTGAGGGCAGGGAGGCCAGGGGCAGCTGAGTTTTACATGTTGAAGTGGGAAACAGCACTGCACAACGTGGTTTTGGTTCTCTGCAGTCTGGAGGCTAAACCTAGCACCTGCAGCCCCACAGGAGCCCTGCTGAGAGCACAGGGAGGAGCTGTGGGCTTGGGACCGGCTCAGTCCTGTTGGAATTCAACTGACTGGTGATAAACTCTGTGAGCCAGACAAGACCCGAGACAAGACCCAAGATAAGACCCAAGATAATCCACACAGCTTCCTGCTGCGCTTTTTGGCTTGATGCATCTCCAAGTTAAACCAGCACCTTGTCCTCACAAGTGGCTGAGCTGTGGTTCCTGGCACACACTGGACCTGGAGCACAGGAGCAACAGGACTGGGCCAGAGGGTCCACAGCTGTGCCAGAGCACCGTGGGCAGTGGCACAGCCCCAGCGACCCCAGGGAATGGCAGGGTACTTACAGTGAAAGCCGCAGCTGCTGCTTTGTGCCCTGAGGCTCAAGGTCATTTCTTTTTTCCAGAACAAGGAAAAGAGACTTGTGCTAAGTACCTCAGTTTGTTTAATCCACCGTACAGAAACAAAAGCCTGAGAGGTTCAAAGCTCCAGTGTTTATTCTATCAGGCTTATTTCTGGGCTAAATAAACCATCAAAATCTAAGTCTCAGCTGAAAACATCTAAACATGCTAGCTGCAGCTAATGAATAGTTAGTGTTTGGCAAAGAAAAAGCACAAGTCCATAATTATTGTGAGTCACCTGGAGAAACCAGAGCAGTAGCCAACAAAAAACCTCCTTTGAATAACTCAATGGGAATGAAGATGCCTAAAAATGTGCACATCATCAACACCACATCCTTGGCCCAGGTGGGGCCAGAGGAGGGCAGTTCTGTAGATGTTTCAGATCCCCACTGGTCACTGATCAAGGATCCCATGCCATTCTCACCAGAAGCCCATCCCTGCATACAAGGGCAGTCTGACATCCACATTCCCTCCGTGACTCATAGGATTGGACAAGTCAGGCTTTTGCAGACAACAAAAAAAGATAAAAATCATATTGCTTGGGGGAGTGCCAAGCTATTATTTCACCCAATTAGAGTCTTGAACTGCTGAAAGTTAAAAGGATTTCCTCTGCTAAGAGAACATTCCCCAGCCACAAAGTCTCCAGAAAGGTACAGGCACAATAACTCCTGGCATTTGGTGTTAGGAAACAAACGTCTAGACAAAGCTGCCTTCTTCTGATTTGTTTTTGATGACATTTTTAAAGGATGCTACAGTACAGATCCTAAGACTTGAATTTCTATTTTTACACTGTGGATACCTGTGACAGCTTCACACATCCAAAACATGCTGGAAATTATTTCCACATCTTTGGTTGTTTTATTTAACCACTACAGTCTAGAAGTACTCTACCCACTGGGGTTCTAATGGATGGGTATCACTATTTGCATGGATATGCTGTCAGGCAGGAGCAAGAGCTGCCTGCACTGAAACTGCCTCCTGGGGAGACCAGGAGTGGGTTTGGCCCCATGTCAGTCCTGCTTGAGGAGCACAAGGGGCAGCACAGGGGTCTCACAGGAAAGTGCCTGACACTGGTGCATAGGATCAAACACCCCTCCCCTCATGCACTGCGTGTGGCACACCTGGGCCTGGGCACAGGAGCTCTCTCTTGGCATTCCTCACCCACCTTGGCACCTCCTTGCTGTGAACCCAGCAAATCTATGGATAATTGTACTAAGGGGAAGGTTTTTACCTTGTCCTGCTGTTCCAGGTGGGCACAGGCAGGCTGGCCATGGGGAGGAAGCAGCTTCCCCTGCCACAGCACTGCCCATGGTTGCTTCAGCATGTTGCAACACACTGATTGAGCAACTGGCAATTATATTGCATTTATCTCTATCTGCAGTGTTATGGTTTTACATTCACAGCTGTCTAAATGGGAGCCTGCCTCCCATCCACAGTAACTTCCATTTTGTGTGACCTTGCTGATCCTGCAGCAGAGAGCAGCACTAAAGACTGAGCTCACGTTGTGGTGCTGCCCCCCACCCAACCAGAGCCACACCAGTTTTCAAAAAATAATTTTAAAATGTGCTTCTACATTGCTACAAAAGCAACTTTATTGTCACCCAGCAAAAGGAAATGTTTTGTGTTTTGGCACATGGAGCTTTAGATCCTTTTTAAGAAGGGGGGAGCTCAGTGTGGCTGCCCTGGGACTGGCTGGAGCTTTATCAAGAGAGATTTCATCATGGACTTAGACAGCCTTGCTTGCAGCCATTGTGCTGTCAGACAGGTTTCCTTCCTCTTCTTCCCAACACTTCTACATCACATCCTATTTAGAGCTCTTATAGTGCTTCATAAATAATGCGATAATGAGAGCCCTGTACACTTGTGGGATTTGGGAGGCATTATCTCAGTTTTTAAGAGTGGAATATGAAGATCAGAGATTAAAGGTGGCAACTCCAATGGGCTGTGATCCAAACAAGAGTTCTTCTAATTCATTCCCCTTACAGTTGGAGCCCTTTCCTGGCTTGCAGTCAGCCCAGCTTTCCCACTTCTTCATCCTAGCATTTCTGTCCTGCCCCATCCTTTCTGTCCAGGGTACCTCACAAATTTTGCACAAGAACATCACTGTCTGATACTCACTGTATTTTGCTTGAGGTCTGTAGAGACAAAATTGCTGTTTCCATTGTACAGTAACTAGGATGAGAAATTAAACATCAGAAAATCTGTTGTAGATTAATACTGCTGAAGACTTGGGAGTCATTGAGCACAGACATTACCCCGTAAGAGGAATAACCTTTTTCTTAAGAAATGCAACAAAGTGCAAAGGACAGGAAAAGAAAATGAAAGCTCAGAGCTAGGGCTCACCCTTGGAGGACAAGCACTCACTGCAGAAGCTCCTGGATTTCCAGCAGGGGCTAATTAAGCATAAGGAAGTGCAAGCATGGACGGAGCATTTGACAGCACTCTATGTTAGCCAGAAGAGGCAGCCTCCATCTCAGGGCATCAGCAGCTCTGTGGGGGCAAGGCTGACTGATGCCAAGGGCTGCACATCACACCCTGTGGCTGGAAAGGCACAGAGGCTGAACCTGACAACTCAGACAGCAAGATTTCTATTCCAAATTTTAAGCTGCTCCAAAAGACAACATGCTGCTGTGCTTCTCCCTGAGAAACAGGAAGCTACTGCTGAGCTGTCTATAGTTTATAATAAAATTATTATTTTTTCCAGTGAAAGTGAAGCCTTGCTGAAGGACCACACAGGCACCAGGATGCAGCACAGACAGCAGGAAGCCAACTTGTGGGATTTTCCATGTGAAGAAATAGCTTGAGAAGGATGGGTGAGCTGAAGGTTTTACCTGAAAAACACCAGTGGTTCTGTCCCTCCCACAGTAGGCAGGCTTTGTAACCCCTGAGCAATTACTGCTGACTCCACACCAGGCACCTCTTACTGCAGGGACATACAAATTCCCAGGATAGCTCTGGAGAACTTCCCCACTGCAGAGCAGAAGGGCTCTGGAGCGGTACACAGTGCCTGCCCATCTCACTCTGTGACAGGGAGAAACGGGGGTGCCTTCTACTTGGCTTCTGATGCCCAACAAGAGCTGCTGCACATCGGCACGGACACAGGACAGGCATGCAGAGGATGTGCCTGTGGGTGGTAGGAACAATTTCAGGATGGCTAGAGCAAGCAGGATGCCTGCAGGAGACTGAAAGGAAGTGCACATCCATGGCCTCTAGGCACTGGGGTGAGGGGCTGCTGCAGGGCAGGGCTGCAGCAGTGCCCCCCAAGGTTCCCATGAAAACAACTCATGCACAGGGAATGCTACCAGGCAAACTCCCAGGCAATAAACAAACAAATAAACAAAATCCCCAAACATCTGTTTTCCAAGACTACAGTCTTAGCCTGAAGAAAACATTCATTTCCTCACAAGGGCTTTCATGGTGCTAAGCAACAACTCAAAAAGCTGGATGATGTGTCTGGTGAGAGGGTGCCCAGCAGAAGCAGACAGTGAGCAGCCCCTGCACACACTGATGCCCATCCTACAGAGCAGGGATGAGAGCACAACACACAACTGTTCAGTTCCAAAGAAGAAAAAAAAAAACAAGCAGAAAACTCCACTAAAAAAACCCCAGCCAAAACAAAAAAAAACCCCAACCAAACCCAGAAAAAGCCCCCACCAAAACCCAGACCACTAATTTTGCCAGGTGCTTTGCAGCTGACAGCCAGCATGGCTTTCCTTTTGGGTCAGTGTGAATGACAAGGAGAAACAGGTAGGAAATCTCCAGGACCTCAGCCCAGAAACTGCCAGGCCCATGTACTTCACAGAACTGGTCCCCTCAGAGGGAACACAAGATGTTGTCACCAGCACACTCAGAAAGGCTGCACTGTCTCACTAGATGAGCACCTGGCAGCTCCCAGAAGGCTGGGCTGGTGGTTGTGTCGCTGGCAGTGAAGTGGAGGCTGTGTGGAACCCCTTCCCCTGGTAGGAGCTGTAACTGCTCAGTCCAGGGGACTGTCAGCTAGGAATTAAAACTTACCATGGGCTGTGAAGGAAGGCTGCCTGCCTCTCCAGCTCTCAGTCAACATGAGAATATTTTTCAGAAGTCATGTTATATCCCTTTCAAACTGCCAACCATCCCTTTGAAACACCCTCAATCACCCTGTTCTAGGCTTAGCTCTAGATCATCAACCATTTTCCACTGCTAGTTTTGGCTTAGAGTAACCCCTATTGGTAAAATCCTTTAAGGATTATATTATCATTTTACATCCTTCTGTTCTACAGGTCTTGCTGTTTTAGTTTAAGTGTCATCATCAGTCTGGCTAACTCTTCTTTCTGCATTCAAAATACTCCAAGCCTCTATACTCACCCTAACTTTAGTTCTGGGATTTTGGTTTGGCTTTATCAGTAGATAAAAGATCCATTTTTGGATGAATGACCTTAGTTACAAGAACTAGTGACCCATAGTTCAGGCTCTACATAAACGTTTTTGATGCACAATTACTCCTTACAGGAGAGGCTACACAAGCCTCAAATCTACTGTAAACAGATAAAAGGTTTGGGTCTCAACTAAAGGCCCATCACACTTCTCAGGTAAGAATCACCACTTCTCTGTGCAAAGAGGCTCTAGTATTTCCCAGCTATAACTGCAGGCTTTATTATTATTATAAGGTGCAAGACGGCACATAAATGCCCAAAGCATCGTTTGTGGAAAACCATGTGTGAGAAAACCAATGTTATCAGCCTGAACTGATAAGCAACCTGAAATGCAGTGACCTGGCCTACAGTGACTGCAGTCTATCACCACTGTTTATTTTCACTGATCATATTTAGCACCTGAGCTGAATACACTCACCAGTGTTTCAGCAGTAGCCCTTGTGGATATGTAGCTCATTGTTCTGAAGATGAGGAGTTTAACAGCTCAAACCAGAACCCAGAGTATTTATTCCTTTACCTGCTTAAAAGAAGTGATGGCAGATGAGTGTATGGTCTATCCAGCACTGAAAAACTTCAAATTTGCTTCCTCTTCTCCACCCAGTATTTCTGGGTCACAGACATTTTGAAAGAGAATAAAGTAAAAGCTCTGGTTAACTGCATATTAAAATCAACATTCCCAGCATGGGAGCAGGAGAGGGAAGACATGCTGCTTCATGACCAAGGCTCCAATGGGCTGCCTTGGGAGATGGAAGCTGGCCTGCACTGGACATTGGCTTGCAATGATAAACAACTAAAATGTGCTATGTAAGGAAAGAGGTCAATCTCATTCCCTTGTTATCAAAGGAATAAGCAAAAGGAAGGAAAAAGTGGCCATGCAAAAATAACCTCTCCATTTCAATCCCTGATTAGACCTACTAGCAACTGATGTTCATATAAATTTTCTGATTAGGGTAAATTATACACAACAGTTTCTTGAACAGCACATACATAATTTATCTGATACGTTTGAAGAAGAAACTACATTAATAGTTCAGAGGAAATTGAACTTTATGTCTGGTAGAACTCCTGTTTGAAAATGCATTTACAATAAAAAAACCTAAAGGCACTAACAGTCAACTCTTCTATTTCATTATGAATACTCTTTAATACCTTTGCTGCCCATTTAAACATTTCAGCTTAGATTCATTTTACTTGTCTAGCAAAAAGCAGATAAACTGGAACAGTCTCAGTATACCCAGGCAATCTCAATTACAGCAGTTAAACTCACTGCAACCTTCCTAAGGGGGGAAAAAAGGCAGTTCATATTCTTGATACTGGAGAACAGTGCATTAGTAACTTGTTACCAGTCTCCTCAGGGATCCATTTGCTCTTCCAGGCCACAAGCCATGGGCAGTTCAGTACCAAGGAGCTGCTCAGGAAGCAGCTCCAGTATTCCAGAAAAACCACCAGCTACACTGGCTGCAGTTAACAAAGGTTACTCCGCTGAAGAAACTAATTTTTGTTCAGGTAATACTCTACCTCTACACATGAGGGAAAAAAAATCCTTCATAACAATTAATAAACTGAGTGCTAAGCAGTTTAAAAAAGTCTCCTTTTCCACAATAAGAGCTTTAGAGCCTTGATCACATGATGCTACTTCAGTGCATCTGTATTCCCACAAGAATGCAGAATTAGCAAATGGCTGATTTCTGCTACTAATAAAACACTTGTCTTTTCTGCTTCATTATCAGATAGTCAAAGTAATTTTGCCTTGGGTTTGGCTTGGTTGGGATTTGGGGTTTTTTTTCCCTTGGATTTTTGTTTGTTAGTTTCAAGGGTTTGTTTGGTTCTTGCTTTGTTTTGTTTTTAAATCAAATGGGGGAAATTGCTACAATCACCATGAAGCAATTTGAAAGCTACCTCACACTTGTTCAAAACAGGCATCTGAATTTTGTTAGCCAGTGCAGCAAAACCAAAACATTTGGAAGATGCTTAAAAAAGGTTTTATCAAGAGAACTACAGTGCAGACTTGGTAACACACCTCAAGTGTTCAAAGCATCTTTGATATCATGCACAGATATTTGTATCCATTTTAGGGAAAATTTAAGGATATAACAACCTTTGAAATCTTGAGAGAATAAACTGCAACAGAACACTTACACGATCAGAACTTCAGAACTGAGGAGTCATTTAAAGCAATGTATCTTAGAAATAGTCCTAATAATGGGTAGAGAAAACAGCAAACAAGTTAAAAGCCAGAGACATAAAATCTCCATAAAAATGTTTTTATTCCTTATCAGTGGAGACTGGTTATGAAAAGAGGACCTATTGCGAGCTTTTAAACAAAAGAAACGAGTAATCCTCCTAATTATCAGGGACACCAGGGTATCCCGTTCCAGGGAGAAGACAGCTATCAAACCCATCTCCTTGCCCTCTTGCAACACAGGGAAGTTAGTTTATAGCAAGAGGCTAAACAAATTATGTAAAGGCTACTCCAAAGCAGCTGTCCAAGGGCCAGTGTTTTCCCCTGTTCCACATCAGTCTTCACCCTCCTCTTTTATTTTCTTTTTTTTCTTCTTCTTTTTCTCTGTATTCTGCAAACAAACAAATGTTGCCATGAACAAAGCATAGTGGAGGAGCAAAGCAACACATGTAGCTAGGCAACAGGGCTCAGAGCCCAAGCATCACCCCAGCTGCCACGCTCAGCAGAGCACAGCCCAGGCCACGTCCTCCCTCAGCTGCTCACAGGGCCATGGAGGCTGTGCCACGCTGTCACAGCTCAGCCCTGTCCTCAGCCCTGCAATGACACACACCAAGGGCACAAAATTCAACCCTGGGTCAAGAACAGGACTTCAGAACAGAGCAAAAAGCTGGGTTTGGTCCCATCTGCTCCACTGTTATAGAAGGTATCAAATCAGCAGGTACAGCCTCTGCTCCCTACAAGTCCCAAAGTGGAGAAAGATGCCTGTGGATTGGCACCAAGGGACACTCTTCCCACTAGAAAAGATGCAAAGAGGGGGAAGACTAGAGCTGGGGGTGGGCAGAGGACAGGAGGGGAATGGAGGTATTGCAGTCACAAACTTTCCAGATCTTATTTTGCAATGCAAATCTTCTTGGACATTACAGTGATGGATATCACAAAATAAAGTTACTAGAGCAAAACTATTTGCATGCCATGGATTACACATATACAAATTTCTCCCCACCCCTCACTCTACACTCTATGTTTTGGAGAGAATATTCCCAAAAAGGATCAGGTAGCTGTGCAATTCTGCCTCACCTCAGTTATGGGGCTGGTGGGGAGTTCCTCACTCATTACCACCTCTTCTTCAGCTTGCTTTTCCTTATCCTTTTTCTTTTTCTTCTTTTTGACAGGTTCACCATCTTCTACAGCTGTCCCTTCTGTAGTACAGAAAGGACAAAAATGAAAGGCAGGGTGTCAGTTATTAAGAGTGCAAAAGGAAAAGCTATGAGACATCAGAAGATGCAATGACTCCTATTTACTTTCTGTGTTAAATTACCTGCAGAACTACTCCCTGCTATAATCAAAACAAAGCTACTTCAGACAGTGACAGTGTTCAGACAGCACTATTCCCAGCTCCTGGTGTATTCACATCATGCTATTCCTATATGCTGCTTACAGAGTTTAAAACAAGCTTGCATGTTTTCATTTTTTTGCCAAATTACCTTCAAGTACTCCATCAGAAGAGTGACCGTCCACAGTTTGGCAAGTATTTTTACCAGCAACACAGGAGCAGCAAAAGGACTCTAAATCCCCCCTTAAAGATACATTTAGCCAGCAGTAGCTTGGTCACAACTGATTTCTCCATCTTGATATTGGAAATTTGTTAAGAAGCAGACCAGTTTTCTTTACTGTTTAGACTGGCAAACACAAGGATCTCAATGCAACTTCAAGCATTTAATGCAGAAACACTTTCCTATTCTGGACAACAGGAATCATTTATAATATTATTTATATAAGCTGAGAGGAATGTCAACCCAGGGAAAGATTTACTAATGACCTTACAGTTACTTTTCAGAACAATTCATCAACAGCTGCCCTATCTAATCACAGTGGTAATGGAACTATGATTTACCACTCACTTCCTAGAATACATCCCACAGTCTTAGGAATCTCGAGGTAAAGATACCAAGCAAAAATCATTACCAAGCTGACAGCCTATGCAGCAGCCAGGCTGTTACTGGAGCATACCCAATTTAAATTTATTTGCACAGCTGAGTCAGTGCTGGATACCAAGTTTCACACAGTACTCATGAATAAGTTCTGAATGTAGCAACCACTGTCCTTCAGTAGCTACAAAATTGATGCTGAAACCAGAGGTGTTTGTGGTATGTATACTTGCTACTGGAGGTTTGACTCAAGACGTCATTTTCTCACCATATGTTCCCCCAGGAAAAATCAATTTCGTTTTCAAGAACACTCACTCACCACTTACAAAAAGAACAAGTTCAACTACAAAAAAAAGACCCAAACCACGTAACCTCCTAACATCTTGATTGTACTTTGTCACAAGTTCAGTTCCTCAAGCCAGAAGAAGGATTATATGAGTCAAAACCAACACTTCAAACTCTGCCTCTAACATTAGCTTCAGACAAAAACAGTTGGCTTTGGGGTAAAAAATTTCTAGACATGTCTACAGAAGAATGCAGCCAACACATGCAGTTTTCTGACATTAAAAAACATACCAGAAGCAAAACAGCAAAAGATTCTAGATAAAAAAACTAGTAAATATAACTTTGAGTGGATTCTGCCACAAAATTCACAGAGAACAGTGTGCAAGCATAAGGCATTCAAAGCAGGTAAAAACATAATAATATAATAACACTGTCCTCACCTCCCTATGTATGACATGGGAAGGGTAAAAGTAGCTGAAAAATAAGCATAAACTGTATTAAAGCCACACTGTATAACAGGAGCATACACATTTTATTTTGCTATGCTACATGTTTTTACTCAGCTGGATTGGTAAAACATGCATTTCCAAGAAAAATGTTGGGTGGTAACCTTGAAAAAATAATTTCTTGTTATTACCCTAGATGTCATCAAGTCTGACACAGCAGGCAGTGGAACCTGTCACAATTTACAGTGCAGATGATGCACTGGGTGCTCACAGGCACTGTCACTTCTCAGCAAGCAGCAGAGCCCTCCCTGAAGATTTGCTGCCTTCTAGCAAAGCTCATCACAAGACCTCACATATCTGTACCTAGCCAGAATGAGAATAAAGGCTCCAGGGATGCTCACCTTTTCCCTCTAGGTGCCATACTTCCAAGTGAATCAAGGCCAGTGGGGGTTTCTTTGTGATACACAGCAGCTGACGAGGAAAGCAACAGCTCTGACTCAGGCACAGAAAGCAGCAGCCTGAGGAGCAGTTTGACTGATGGCTCTGGGAGTGCTGGACATCACCTGCAGTAGTTCCACTCACCATTTTCCACCATTTTTGTCTAAGCTTTTACACACAAGCCTGTTGTCCTGGTGTACCCTCCCTCCTCCAGACAATGCTCCACAGAGTGTACAGAATGAAGTCTCACTGCCTATCAGTAAAGAACACCCTGTCAAGCTGTTGCTTTTGTATCCTGCAGGGTTCACTCCATTAACACCATTAACTGAAGATCCTTCTCTTTTCAAGAGATACCTTCCCAAGTCACTAACTGCTACTATATCCTGAGGCTAAATGCAAGCTGAAGGCTTCCCTGAAGACACTGGCTATCCCTGCTGGTGGTATGAATTCTGTTTGGCCAACTTCAGAGACCAGAGTCACAAAAACACCTGCCCTATTTCCCTTCACCAACATGAAAACAAGTTTTAACAGACAGCTCCTGAAGTGGATTATAACTTGTTTCAGGCACTAATCCTTCCACCTGGTTTCCTGACAGGTATAAAAGCTGAATGTGTTTTGAAGTCACACCTCAACCCCTGCCAGTTCCCACCCAAAGTACTGCCATTCGTGCACCCTAAACAGGGAGAGAGAAAATACCACACATCTCATCTTGCAGTAACATTTACACTTCAGGCTGGCATAATGCAAAATACTGTCCTTCTTTACAACAGGTATTAAAAGCAATGGTTTGACCAAAACTTTTCAGTGTCAGCTTCCCACTCCCTCACCTTCCTCAACAAAAATTTCTGGCTGAAGAATGCCTTTTTTTCTGGGACTACTTTTCCCACCACCCCCATTTTTTATGCAGCTGCACAAACAGCATGGGGAAGGAGGAGGCAGAGACTTCTTTCACAACACACTGTCTGGATGTGTTATCTCTGACCAGGCAAAAGCTGAATAGAGCACTGCAGCAAAAAACAACAGAGCCAAGAACAGCAGACATTAAAGGCTCACATGCATATTCAAGTGGACATGCAATATAAATCTTCATGCTGGGACATCCTCTGCACCCTCCTGTGTATTGTGTGACTTGCTGAACTCCTCAACCTTCTAGGACCACCAATGCCCCACTAGCACACTCTGCAATCAGAGAAATCATGCTGCAAAACAGCAAGGGTATGCTCTGTCTAGAAGGTGTCAGGAAAATACATGTACCCATGCTGGGTGCTCAAATAATTTGCAAGCATGAGGCAATGCTATTTTCAAGGGTACAAAAGGACAGGCTAAAGGGATTAATTCTGCATTGAGGTGACATAGCATAAATGTACTCTTTGGAAACATTTATTCTATAGTCTGAAGCAACTGGCATAGTTAGCACTAAAGCCCAGGTAGTCAAATAAAATGACCCACTTGATAGAAAGAACTGGGAAAAAGTAGGAGTTATTAATCATACATTTGAAGAATTACCCATCTTTTAAGGAAGAAAAGCAACACATCTGAAGCCTGTACTTCAGGTTTGGGGAAATTTGAAAAACAAGTAGCCAAACAGCACAGATTTCAGTAGTCCACAAGTATTCTGGAGACTACCTCCAGCTCAAGGGTATCTGCTAAGCTCCACCCAATCCCCAAATCTGGAAATAAAGCAAATGAAGCAAACATGAGCAGGTTTGTGTATAAAAGGACCAACCATTGAGTAATAGAACTATGAACTAAAATATCCTCCTCAAACTACAAAAGGGCAGACTGGAAGGCAATGTAATATTTCACCTGCCTGTGAGATGTCAACACTTGCTTTGATAATGCAAGGGAAGCCCAAGGGAACAATTCTGGCTATAGTAAGGGAAGTTGGTTCAAAAGCAGTAGCTGTGAGAACACCCACATTCTCCAAAAGCAAATGGGCAAAGTTCAAGCCTCCAAAGTACTCATGTCCTTTTCTCATTATGTTAAATATAAGAGAACAAGGTGGAGCACAGATCAGCTTTACAGCACAAAGGATTCTCCTTTCCCCCAGTGTAACTTTACTTCTCAGCTGTGTTTAGATTCCTGCAAGTTGCTCCCTCCATGTACAGACACCATGGACTAAGTGGTGTCTGGAATCATCACACCTCCCATCACCTAAGCATGAAGAGGCATTGAACCAGCATATCTGCACCCTGATCCCCGAGAACAGAGCAGCAGAGAAGGCAGAAAGGGAAGGCTCTGACAGCCCTCACTTGCTGCAGGCACAGGTTGTTGGCAAAAGATGAGTAGTTTGTGCCCAGATCCGGCTCTGGATCTCACAGAAGTGACTAAGTCATCTTCTTTTCCCCCATTTTTTCCCCTCCCAAGTTACACACTGGTGAGAACAGAATGTTTCTTGAAATGAACCATAATGTTAGACTAGATTATTTTGCAGTTGCAGTTCAAAATCTTTCTTCATACAGTAACTTATCAGAGAAGGAAAGAACAACTGTGGACATAGTTCAGTTTTAGCTCCCCAGAGAATAACAATTGTTCATGTATTACGTAAATTCAGATGGAAATTTCCAAGTGTCATTTCGCGTCAAATTCTGACCTTTTTATATGTTGAGAAATGCCAGAAAACACTTTTACACAGAATAAAATAGTATTCTTGAAAGAAAATAGAGCAAGTTCTGGTTTTACAGAGAGCAGCTTTTCTGTCCTCAAGATACTAAATACAAACCTGCTGAGCAAGAAATTCTGCAAGAATAGGAGTAGAATTTTGTTTTTAAAGCTTGTTATACATTTACAACTGCTTGTAAATTGACTGCAGTCTGGTGTCAGTCACTTTTTAAAATACACTGCTATTCTCAAGGAGAATACCCAGGTACTGTGGCTGGCTGTAACTGCTAAGCCCAACTGCACCATGGAAACAGTGACATGGCAGCAGCACAGGTACAGCAACCAACCTTTCATCTCTGCTTTGAACTTCTTTGCTTTCACTGCAACCTCTGTGTCTTGTTCATCCACCTCCTGAATTTTGCGCTTCTTGGAAACAACAGGAAGTGTTGAGTCACCAGAGGGGTCAAACACCTTTATTTCACTGTAATGAAGAAAGAAGTTTATGTATTAAGAAGAGGAAACCTTCAGGGAAGACCCCGAAGTTGAACACAAACTTTCCAACACAACCTACCAAGAATATTTGGAAATCAATTTTGCTCAGCTAACAAAGCATCTAGAGGTACTGAGGCCCTCCCTCCAATACACAGTGCCTTTACCAGTAATCATGACTGGGAAAGAGATACCCAACAAAGTGCAACTCTCTGATCTGTCCTGGTTTACACCTGTTCAAGGCTCTACAGAGCACTTGAATTGCCCCTTACATTGATTTCTCTGATGCTGAAAGCCTATCCAGCACAGCCATACGGTCACAAGCATACAGCTCCCCATCACTTGGTGTATGTAGTATTGCACTGTATTTGGTATATTACCCCATAATTGCACCCTAGGGCTAATAATACATACACACACACAAAGCATTAGAAGTAGCTTTACTTCTGCTTTTTCTACACTGCCTCTCCACCATTATACTGAGAGGGCAAACTCAAAAGGCAAGGTAATGCTCATTGCTGTAGCACCTGCATCACTGCATTTATGGGACATTCAAATATCTCATCTGTGTCTGAAACTGCCTCTTCTCAGTTACTGCATGCTCATTTGTTCAGTTCCAAACTCCTCGACAGGCTGTAGAGAACCAGCCACCCTGAAATCCAGTGCTCTTTAACTGGAACTTGTAAGGGGAAACTGAATCATCAACTAGCAACGAAGCAGTTCTTCTCTTATTCAGAAAATAATTTTTACTCAAGAAAGAAGACCTTTTAAAACACCAAGTCTGAAATATTTCATCCCCAGCCACATAATGGACACCTGAACTTTTCTAAAATAGGAATTTGAAGAACATACCTTGCATAGGTTATAAAAGCAACTGAAGCTGAGTGACTGGGCTGAGAAGCATGTGATAATGCCAGCAGACAGTACCATCAGCTCATCCTCTAAACATGGGTAATTATTTTTATGGGTATTAACACTGCATATTGGTTTAAAGAAATTGATTATGCAGCCTTTTGCAAAAGGTGGACTCTGCTTCAGATAAACCCAAGTGAGTGCTCACTGGCTTCCTTGTCATTGTCATAATACTGCTAATTAAAAACAAAAACCAAAACCAAAACCCCAAAACCATAAATAAGATAAATATAGCATCTCTTGCATTTTTTGGAAAGCATACAGAAATGTTTCACTTTAATCTCATCTCTAAAAACTAACTCTCATTTAACTTCTGATACATTACTTTAATTCAGCTAATTCATACAAAATTCATACCTCCATACAAGACTACAATACTTGTCAATCTCCTTAAAACACTATTTTAACCTTTCTAACATGCCCATGCAGCAGTACTGCCATTTTTGTACTACAAGGACAATTTGACAAGTACTGAGTTAGTTTCTCTTTTAGGTAGCCAGACTATGCCAAACAGCCAGGAATAATCTTCAGATTCTCCCCAAGCCTAGACATGTTTGCAAAGCATGTCTAACAGTAGGAACACGTCCTGGCAGGAGTTCATGATTCTTCATCTCCAGAGGTCAAACCCCAGCATCTATGTTGTCTCTTTAACAACCTCCTCTCTCAGCTCCTGCCACGCCCTGATGCTTCACTTACTGACTGACACTGTCTGCAAAAGCTGCTCCAGAAATCGCAGCCGTCACTACACTTGGAAATGCCTGGCATATGGAAATAGAAGTCACAGCTAGACTCCAGAAAAATGTTTGGGGACTGCAGATGGGTGCACAGTGCTAATTTTTCCTCACAGAATGAGCACTGAAACCCGGTTTTGCTGAGCTCTTGCCCTCTCTACACCAAAAGCTCAGCAAAATAAGCAGGGCAAGCTAAGCAAGAAGCCTGCAACCAAATTAAGCAATAAACCCAGATGTCACAGCACAGACTAATAATACCTTGTTCAAATCCTCAGATGTTCAGCTGCCCCAGCTGCAATTTACAGTGTCACTTTGGGCAACAAAAACTATTCTAACAGTGTCCAGAGTACAGAAACACCTTATTTATTGCTTAAGACGTGTTACTCATTACATACATGACTTAAATAAGGAGATGAAGCCTGGCTCAGAACAAGTGGTGTCTACTTTTTTTCCTTTTTTTAAGAATAAGATGGCTAAGTAGGTCTCTAGGACAGCTCCCATGTCAAAGAAATTAATTCATACTCTTATTTTCTCCAATTTATTTCATTTGGAATTGTAATAAATAAAGCTGCTATATATTAACACCCAGCTTTTTGGGGTGCTGCTGGTAGCACCTAAAATACTTGCTATCTGATTATGTCAGTAATTTACTATTAGAAAATCTGGGAAAAAGGAAATTCTTATTAGCAACAGAACTTATTATCAATGTTTAAATAGCACAGAAAATGTTTTCTGGATCTTAGGTCAACCCAGCCCACAATCAAAAAGCTTTTCAGAAACAAAACCATGGAGAGTTATTTTTACTCAGCCAAGCTGAAAGGAAAAATTATTCACCTCTTGTTTTGGTACTTGTCTGTCTTGGCCAAGGCTTTTCCAGTGCCACTTATTCTTCTTATCTACAAGAAAAATTTAGATATGAAAAACAAATTACTCATAAGGAAAAGAATTCACAACATGAGTTATTCAGCTCTTGAAATGGAAAGAGAGACATGTATTATGGGTCAAGCTCTTGTGTACTTGCATTAGCTCTACACCTGAGTGTACAGACAGGGAGTGTAACTGAGGTGACAAAGGCCTTCCTGGTGCTGCTCTTCAAGGGCCCAATCCAAGTAAGGGACATCTACTACTGGATCAAATATGCAACAGTAACATGACAACCTTGTACCTCCAAATTCCCAAAAGCAGCTCAAATTTGTGCACTTTTTTCCTTTGGGAAAAAGTAACTGCATGTCAGGGCAGGTATCACCCTACAGCTGGCATAAAGCCACCCTTAAAGCCACAACACAGGCCCCAAGCAAAATCAAATGTGTACTTGTCAGGTGACTGGTTTGTCTTTTGGTGTTAACATGTCTCCTTGCCTTTGTTCTGCTGGGAAGTTTCACTGTCCATGGAGAGTGGGCAGGTTTTTCTGAATTTTTCTTTTCTGTTCTAGTGATGGCAGTACTAGAGCACTGGCATCGGGTCTAGCTTGGAAGGCTGAATCTAGGTGTCATTCACAAGATCACATGCAGCAGCCACCTAAAAGAGGATAGGGTCCCTATGTTCTCCCAGCACCCTGTGCTGATGGCAACATGGAACAGCAGGTGTGGAGAGCCAGGATATGCATCAGATGGTAGGAGGGCAGTGCAGCAATTTGCAGAACAACATCTTGCTTTAGCTACAGAGAAAGCTCCCTAAGACTACGTATGCACCACCAGATTCTGTCCAGATTCCAGGAACCAGGGTGGAATAAATATTGGCACAAATACTCCTTCTAAGGTAAAGAGAAAGAAACTATGAAGTAATAAGCCTATCCTTGCAATTCATAGAGATGGAGGGACTGTAAAAGGTACGATCTTATTAATCTTGGTCACTATCAAGATTTTTCAGTATAAAGCAAAAAAAGACACCCTGTAAAGAAGAACAGCTGATACACAAATGCCTGCAGCCAACTTACATACCTGGCCACTCCAGCCAAAGCTGGGAGAAACTACAGGGTAAGAGTGACATGCTACTGAGAGAGAAGAGTCAAAAAGCAGTGTCAGGAAATCATACCCCGAACAAGAACAACAGCTTCATGCAGCTCTCTGTAAGACTTACCCCTCTCTCCTCCAAAAGCCTCAGCCTTGTCTCTACTTTTAATCTGTTCTCAGCTCCCATTTCAGCACTGGTGTTCTCTCCAAGGGCATCGTAACGAATAGTCAAGGCAGTCTTTGCTGCCAGCATTCGAGAAATCTGGAAAAGCCAAAAATAATATTAAATGCTAAGACTCAACATAAGGCAATGATTCACTCTGATCTGGAAACCATACCCACATACAAAAGAACAAAGTAACCATTTACTAGCAGTGTTTAGCCAAAAAGTAATTAGTGTCTCATCCTTTCAACACTGAAATACTGTTAATGTAACACCTTGCTTCCTTGATAAATAGAGGGAAATTTCTGAGACAGCAAGTCAGTTACACATATCCTACTCTACCCCAACCTTTAGATCAGGTTAGTCTGAGGTGTAATTTCCAGCCTTCTCCAAAATTTAAACACATATTCATCCACCTGCATTATGAAAGACTAAGCATCAAGACCAAGCTGTTAACTTCAGTACAAAAAGAGACCAATTTTCAAGCAAGACTAAAGCCCCCTTAGTTTACTATCACATAGAAGAAAGTAGTAACATACCCCTTGAGAAAGCCAGTGTTACATCCTAACTGATCTGGAATGCACCTGTTACTGCTCAGGTACGTCAAACAGACAATCCTATTCCCTTTTTTTGAACAGGAGTGAACAGTATTCAAAAATTTCCAGGACAGTGGTATTTTCTGTGTCATCACAAAGCAATAGAGTAAAGCAAGCCATGGAAAAGCCTCACTGTGAAGCTCAAGCCATCATGAAGCTCAAGATATTAATGCCCTGGAAAAAGTCAAGTCAGCAAAGAACTATGCAACTTACCTTTCCTTTATTTTTGGTATTGCTTTGTCCCACCAGGGAGGCATGATAGATAAGGCCAAACTTAGGTGTGTCCCTTTTAGTCTTCAGTGCTCTGAAGAGTGCCTTCTCAGCACCCAGCAACTGAACTGTAGAAGCTGGATGTTTTGCCAGATTCAGGAGGGAACCTAGAAAGAGGTGATAGAGCAAGAGTAATTCCTCAGAGAAGCAGCTAGGCTAGAGTCCTGCTTTTGAACAGTGCAAGAAGGTCAGATCCATCTGTTTTCATGAGAGCTGTTTCCCATTTGTTTCCTGAAGGACAGGTAAACCATTTTAGTCTTTCATGCCTCAACTGTCTCGGTTTGATTTGAGCATCAGGAAAGAAGGCTGACTCAATAAAACATATTCCATTGGAATAATGCCTACTCCTGACAGTCTGACAGCAAGAACATTTCTTCACAGAACTGCAGCACAGATAACTGAAATAAGGCTGCTATCTTAAGCCAGTCTAACTATAAATGCCCAGTGCTGGTTTTATACCTCAGAAGTGACTAAACTATCAGCAGGAGGCTCAGTAAGTGTCTCAGAAGAGGTAGTGACTTAAGTTGCCCTCATATTCCAAAAAGAATTCAGGCCAACAGAGAACTTCGTCATCACAGACTACTACCAAGCTCATGCTGGTATTCTCAAGATTCCTGAAGTGCTGCCTTCGCCCCATTTACCATGATATGTGCACCAGGCCTTACATAAAGCTGCTAGCTGACCAGCTCCTCAGAGAAAACCTCTGATGAGGTCACCTAGGATGCATTTGTGTTGATCACTGCAACCCACCTGCATGAGCAATGAGCCTTGCTCCCACTAGTTCTCCCACCATGATAGTGAGATTGGGAGCAATGGCCATCATTCTGTTCTTCAGGTAGTCATAGAGCTGGGTCCGATACTCAGAGATTTCAATCACCTGCCACAGACAGAATTTGGTTGCAGGAGTCAGTATCAGCCAACCAAAAAATAGAGAGAAATAAACTGACACAACAAAGTGCTGAGAATTCCACTGTAGGAGACTAATAAATTGCAAAATGCAAGCAGCCACGAGCCAGAGTTATGGGAAGCTTTATATAGGGCATATTGCCACAGCAGAGCCACATCCACAAAGTATATTGGATCTGTTCTGCTTATTCCCTTATGCAACTTATTTTCTCAGCAAAACTCCCGATAAAGGAGCTGACAGTATGCCAAAGACAGAGAAGCAGAACAAAATTACTTAGTAAGGACACTTTCTTTAGGACAAAACCCTGGAATATTCAGTTTTTACATAAATCTTTGCCAACATTCTCTTGAAACGGGATACATGCTCTTTACTTGTTTCATACAAATAGACACAATTAGAAGGCACATAAAAAAGCAGCCTGGTCTAGACCAAGAACAGGAACTCCTAACCCTGCCGCTCCTGGTAAAGTCACAAAGGGATCCAACAGGCACAACTCAAGTCAGAGGGTGTTTGCTCACACAAACGAGACGAGAGTGCAGGGTTGAACTCCTAATTCTTTTGGGGCTTCAGTGGTCCATTTTTAACCCAGGGTTCATCACCTAGCTTCCACAGTGACAGATTAGAAAGAGGCTATACAATGCTATTATCTCAAATTCTAGAGAGTACAATGATAGCAAAATTCCACCCAAAAGTAAGACTGCCACTTTCAGAAGACCTCGTGCAGGCATCAACTTCCTGAGATGGCTCAGATGAGGTAGTGACTGTGCACCCTCATGTCTGAACGTCAGGAAAGCAACAATATAGGAATCATCACTGCCATCACAAGAGTTAGCACTGCCCTGGGAAAAGCTCTCCTTGGCAGAAGTGGCTCTTCTGAGCTGAAATAGAGTCCTACTACTATCCATTCATGTGTACATACCTGATCACAGAGATGGATTATGTTGTTTATGTCTTCTTCTGATACTTCTGTCCCCATGGAAATCTCAGCAGCAGCCTTCACATCCTCCTCAATCTCCTCTGGTAGGATGTCAGAAACATCAGAGGAAGCAAAATTGCTTCTGTCTCCTGTGGGGGACAGATGAAAGCATGTTTGTGCTGGGGGCGAGATGAACTAGCAAAAGAAGCACAGAAACAGATGAAGATAAAAGGCCAAAATAAAAACAGTGAGTCAAGTCTGCCATCACACTATTCTGAATTCCTAAAATATATGTCAGTGTTCTGACTTTGTGTTTATACCAACTAGGAATGGCTGGAACTATTCAATTTGCAACTAGAAAAAAAACCCAGAAAGCCCATACTGCATACTTCACCTTTTCAGCAGCTGGTTGATGCAAAATTTTCAGTGACAATATTGGAAGAATAGAATTCCAGGAAGCAGTCACTTATCACTTACCAAATCTATTTTATTGTTTCTACAACTGGGGGGGGGAAAGCTCCCTTAAAACCACAAGTCTCTCTCTGGAGTGCAAACTTCATTATTACATAAAACCAACCAAGCAAAAAATAAATCAATACAAAGCATATGAGCCCAAGAGGTGAGGCAAGTGTCCAAATACAGCATTCTTTCCGGTCTTATGAATAATTCTACTAACTGCTCTCTTCAAGAACATCCAGAGACAGGTAATTCTTCTCTTTACATCAGTTTTTTTAGGAACTAGTTTCCAAACTGGTCTGCTGACTAACTGCGATTCTAAGATGTGCCGGTGGTCCATGAAGGACTGGTTGGTGATGTGGCATTAGCTTTCACTTAAGATTCCAAATTGGCAAATTGCACCACGATCCAGATGCAAACATACCCTCCTTTTCTGCTGGCCCCATCTACCCTGCTACTGAAGGCAGCACTGCTCAGGGCGATGGCAGCTGGACAAGCAGAGTGGGTGTCACACCAGTGCCACTCACTCACGCTGTGCCCACTGCCACGCCCTCGCTACTCACCGACTTTGCGCACGCATTTGCAGTAGGTCAGGTTATCCGTGATGATTTTGCCCAGCTCGGGGAAGTGCCAGCCGTACCACTCCCGGCAGCGCATGATGTAGTTATTCAGCTCTTTGTCCAAGTCATCAAGAAGCGCTAAGAGAAAGAAGCACGGAGTTCCTTTTGTAAAAGGGCAACCTAAAAATGTGGTACTCTCAAACCAACCAATTTAAATAGTGGAAAGAGAGATTACCTGAAGTATTTCACTCTATAAATATTGGAATAAACCAAACTGCAGTACACGTAGAAGTCTTTACTTTTCAGAGAACTGCATAATACCAGCACAATACTATAGAAATGTTGGAATTCCCATAAATGTGGCCTCAAAGTTTTATCACTGGGACTATCTTGGACAAACTCCCCAACAGTTGCAAAGCACACATTCCCCTAGAAGGAGGGCAGCAGCCAGTTCTCCTTCCTCTTAGTCAGTCAAAGTGCTACACACATGGTTGATGTAAAATCTAAGCACCCAATTAAATTTGAGGGAAAAGTGTTTTACTGGTAACTAACTGTTGAAGATTGCATGCAAGATGTTTTCCATTACCATCTGTATGGCAGATTACCTTTGTCAAGTGGGCAGTTTGCTTTATCTCTCTGAGTGACCACATTCACACCTCCCTTAGGAAGGGACCTCTGCTGATAACCGACTACTGAATGTCACTGCATGACTGATAAGAACTATAACATCCCATTATAAGATGCTCTGCCCAGAGGGAGGAGTCAAGCATTGCTACTCAGATATAATCTGAGATTCTGGAACACCAGCAAGGCTTTCTCCATGGGATTCCCCAGAGGAACAGCAGCCGTCTCTTCCACTGGATCTTCAGAGGAAGAATACATCCTTCTCTACAGATTCCCCTTGCTCCAACAGAACCACACCTGACACTCCAGGAGGGCTGCAGCCACATTTCCAATTGGACTGTCACCAACACCCTGACCCACAGGGTGTCAGGCTGGGTTCTGACTCTGTCAGTGTTGTTCTCGTGTACTGCATTGTTTTATTTCATCCTTTATTTTTTTTTTTCTTTTCCCTATTAAAGAACTGTTATTTCCTGCTCCATACTTTTGCCTGAGAGCCCTTTACTTTAAAATTTATAGCAATTCGGAGGGGTGGGGATGGTTTACATTCTCCATTTCAGGGGAGGCTCCTGCCTTCCTTAGCAGACTCCTGTCTTTCCAAACCAAGACACTAACTGATCTTGAATACAATTACTCGATTTAAAAGACCTAACCTTTTAGTTGCTGTTATAATATAAATATACGAAATACAAAGCCAACAGGCTCACCATTTACTAGATATGACAAATAACCAAGATTTATAGTTTATTAGAGTAGAGCACCTACAGTATATATTGCTAGAGAGCCCTGAGGCTAAAATATTTCCTGCTAATGCAATACCAACATTCCCATCTGTTGTCTCAGTGGTAGTGACGAAGGAACTGAATTACATCATTAATTTCAGTTTAACTACATTTCATCATTGGCAACAGTCTGGGAATTAATATTCCAAACAGGATTCCTCACCACTGCTTCACAGCAAGCATGCAGATTATGATGTGTGTCTCTTCAAGGGAAAACGAGGAATGGGCTTTCCTTGCTGCTTTAACAACTTCAGCCTTTTCCATTTAGAAAGCAGGGAGACAAAATGCAGTATTACACACTGCAGTGTGATTTACACACCTAATGTAGGAGTCTATTTCTACATTACCCTCTATGCAAGACACCACCTAAATGATGGGTCAGAAAATGCTATCCTGTGGGGCCCATTCTCACAGCACCACTCAGAAGGGAGGCACGTGGGGAAGGAAAGCCTTTAGAGGACTGCCTATAGTTCACCTGATTTTTATGCTAAGGAAAAGTGCATGCCAGTTTATTGTATTGCCCTAAAAATGTTCCTGCTTGTGGAAAGCCCTCTTGAGAAAACACACTTTAAGCCTAGATGAACATCAGTGCCCAATTTACTCAGATATCCTAGGAGGAAACTGACAGCAATACTTTTCTTCAGCCAATGTAAAGAAGTCAGCTATCCTAAGGCAAATCCATTAATAATTTAAGCTCTAAATATACTTACAAATTGCCTGGATAATCATGGTATCTACTTTATCTGGGCTGAACTTCAGCTTGTATCGGGAAAGGCTGAGGAGACACAAATACAGTTTCATCAGCATCCTGACATCCTGTTGCAGATGAATATCCCCCACCTGTTCCTTTTTAACATGAACACAGTTGTCCACAGGTTCATTGAAACCAAGTTCAGTTCTGTGCCACTGTCTGCTCTCTGCTGGGGCCAGAAGCCACACTAACACAAGCTTCACAACAGCTCTGACATGAGTCTCTCCCATACCCTGTGACCAGGGTGAAAGTTAAAGTTATTTGTACCACCTGCTGCAGACTGAACATGAGTGCTGTGGCAGGAAATTAATTGGCTCTTGGTTTTTCTGCATGATTCTCCACAAAATGTCTTTGTCAACAGCATTTCCAGTTGGGCAGCAGCTGGAAGCAATCCACAAAACTGCACCTCCCTAGCAGCAAATACCAGCAACACTAATGTGAAGCAACAAAAGAAACTTCTTGGAACAGATTCTCACTGTCTGAGAAAGCCCATTACCATCTGGCTTTAATGTTATGTTAACAATTTCACTGTAAGCTACAGTGAAAGACACTTGGTATCAATGAGGAATTGCATCTTAAAAGTCCTTTTTCAATATTAATGCCCATTTTCTAAGCAAACACTTTTAAGGAATTGGCTACAGCTAAGCATTTCTCTAACTTGCTTATGACAGGACAAGCTAATGTCAGAATATGGATTAAAAAGTGACTCGCTAACAGATACTCGACCCCATGGTGATTCAACAACTTGGTATTTAACTACTACTCCACTAAACCTAAATAGCAGCAAGACCAAGGTGGGAAGAACAACCCTGCCTTTAATATTTGCATTATCTATTATAGGGGTATTTATTCTAGCACAAATGATCAAATTGTAGTCTCCACCTTGTCTCTTAGTGGCAACAGAGCTTTAAATGACTCCCTGGACTGCTCCAGACACAGCCCAGAAGTATATCCTGAAGTATGTAACATGAAAAGGAAAGCTACCAGCTTCCACTTTGGGTGAAGATGAAGCCTTTCCCTAAAGGGTAGGTACAAACTGAAAACCCTTCCTTTTAAAACAAGATTTCAGATACAGAAGTATCTCGACTCACGAGTATGAGACCGTGCCACATACTCAGAATCACTTCAAGCAGCACAGCATGGCCAGGGGCAGACAGGATGAAACAGAGCTGTTGCAAGAACTCACCTGTGTGCCAGACCCAGGCACATAGCTGCCATCTCTCGAGAAGGGAGGCCTGTTATCAGCCCTTCGATCTGTGAGCGAATTCCTCTCATCAGCTCTGTAACCATTGGGCTGTGTATACAACTCAAATTCAGCTTCTCCTGCAGTGTGGAAATCAATGGTCCTAAGTCAGGCACAACACAACATTCCTCTGAAGGCCTTCTTCCAGCAGCCTTACATCATTTTAACTGGTTTTCCCACTGCAATCCTGTGATTTCACAGGTTTCATCCATTTTTGATGTTCAAGGTAGTGACAACCCCCAGTTCCCCACACAGTTAATGTTCCACTTTGAAGAGCAGATTTATAATTAATGCTCTATCTGCTATGGAGAACATTCACGATTTTCAAGTTTACTAGAAACAGTTTGGTCATAGAAAGAAAATTCAGAGGTAGAGGGTTAGGGGCTTTGTGTCTTTTTCAGAGAAAAAGAGTGAATAATTAGTTCAAAGTCCTTGCTATTATTCACTTTAACATTAAGCCCTCATCTTACAGCCTACATAGTCTCCTAAGACAGCATGAGTAGGTTGTCAGAACAAGGTTCAGTGGAACAGGGAGCAACTGGACATGCGATGGGAAACTGGTATTTGACACCTAGGAGACACTGGAAAAAGCAATCCACCTTCACTGAACCTCCTTCTTCCTCTGGACAGGCAAGGACCAAGGGGTGTGCACAGCTACCTGCACACTGAGGAAGGCACAACAATGCCCACGCCCAGGAAGACAATAAATCACCACCCTACTATTGCTGCATCTGTTAGTGAGGAATATGCATCTGCCTGGCTTGGGTTTTTTAGTTGGTTCCTCCCTCCACTCTTTATCTGGATTGGATAATTAGAAAATTCATTTTTCTACTTGCTGTGTTCCTAACCAATATTTAAGAGAGAAATCAAGCAAACCTGAAGGCCTCAGTGCATTCTTACCACATCAGTCACCTGTGTTCTCAAGACAACATCTTCCCTGTACATACTAGGATTAGCTATCGTCTGTGCTGCAAATACAGCACTGGCAGCACAATCCATTGCTAGCAACTGCAAAATCTCTGGAATCTGACTGTAGCATTTCAGTAGCATGAGACAAAAGGAAAAACAGCTAAATCAGTTATCACCTTTATGACACCTCCAAGTTTGGCATCTGCCACAGCCAACTGTTCGTGGGCATCTTTTGCCACTATCTTCTTGAGAATCTTCTTCAAGTTCTTGCTGAGCTTGCCTTCTACAAGAGCTGTGGATGCTGCATAAAACAAAAAGACCAAAGATGTTGTTTCTTTCCCCTCCTAAAAACCTGTAAAAAATTACCCCTAACTTCATGTATTTATTTTAACTGTCCACAGTAGCTCTAGTCTGAGCTGCAATACTACTTCACAATGCAATAGCTAAAAATCAAAATAGAAGATAATTATACACATCCTCCTCTGAAGGCCTAAATGAAAAACCTTTCTCCCAGTTGCCTCTCCTTTCTCCATATGTTTTCAGATCTATTTCTGCAAATTTTGTTTAAGGATCTCTACAAACAGTATGCCATATGCTTTAGATACATGTTTAACATTTCCAATGGCAAAGTTAGATGGGAATATTTTGTGTATAATTTAATTAACCAACCATTTGCCAGGTCCCTTAGGCAGCAACCATGATATCCTAAATTGATTAATGGCTTATTTGCATTCTCTGGTGATGACAATGTACTATCTAAAGCCCCAGGAATGATGCCAAACTGGACAGTCAGACAGACCCTTTTAATACAGCATGCAGACAGGAGAATCATTAAAAGATGCTCTTAATTCTTAAATATTAATAGATCTGTAAAAGCTATCCAATCCCACACAATATATTTTAAGCAAGCACTTATACAATGCTGAGGGTCAGCTCTGTGCTCCACTGAGCTTCTGGGACTGATACATCTCCACCACAGTAACAGAGCAGCAGCTAGTGATTTTTGGTTTCCAGAACTGAATGGCATGTAAGAGTAAAATCAAAGTGCTGTGCTGAGTTTCCTCTCAACCCTTCTGCAATGCAGATAATTTTCTACCCTACAAGCTGGCCAATAGCATCTAAGCCCTTGAAACAGCTGTCATCATATTGCAGGAGTTCCATGCTGTTGTCTCCTTATCACAAAAGTTTCATACCTATTGGTGTTTCTCATGGGCAGCTCTCAGAGCACTGACTCTTTCTTCTTCACAAAGCAGCCAACTGACTCCAGTTCCCTTCTCACCCAGCCACCCCACTCTGATAGCATCTTCTTCTCATTGGTGACAGCTGTGGCCTGTTAAAGTCAGGCCTGTTCCTAATCTTTGCTAATTGGCCCAGCTGCAACTCCTTAGGGGTAAGATTACTTTCTACACTACCTTTATTTTCTTCTATTCTATCCCCCTACAAACAGTCACATATATAGTCCTGTCTTCAAAATAAATGAGCCATAAGTAGTCTGAACATCTCCATTTCACAGATAAGTCAACTTGAAGCAAAGTAGTAGAAGGTGTTGGATGTTTTTGAGGTTTTTTTTAATCAGCCTAACTACATATGAACTGAATCCAAACCTATGCAAATGCAACATAATCCAAAAAATACGCCACAGAGAGGAACATACAACAGCTGCAATCTCAGCTCTTTTACTTGCATCTCATGTTTGATGGTTGTGTCTCCATTTGTTTCTTTGCTTCCTTTGTAAGCTACCCCTACTGCATCAGAATATGAAGAACTGATCTTTAATTATAAATGTGACCTGGAACACTCGCCTACTTAAATCATACAGCACATTCAGCAGCAATTGTCACACCATTTCTGAATTATTGCCTAGAATTCCTACCATTTCTGTTCAAACCAGGCCACACATCAAGCATTTAAGTGCAGAATCCATAAAAATTACTGAATAGAAGGCTTTCCATTTTGCTTAAACTCCTGAATTTGAGGAGAATACAGACTTTTCTTAAGCTGAAAACCACAGGCATAACACGTATCCATAAAACCCAGGTGGTTGCAATAATGAATGTTCTCTAATAGCTGTCTGTTGTCTCAGTGGTAGTGACGAATTGTTGACTCAAATCAGTGACATTCAGCTTCAACAAGAATCCATCATTGACAACAGACAGGCTACATGTATCAGTCACAACTTACATGGTGCTCATTTGTAAACTGCTTAAAAACATGCACTGAAGGAAAAAACTAGACTTTATTGCATCTTTACTGCACTATAGACCGGAGAGGTGACCTCATAACCATCAAAACCAGCTCACTTTTAAAAAAAGTGTCATTTAAAAGCTAAGAAAAGAAAAATAGCATGGACATAAGCAAGTAATGAGTGAACTAATGCATGATAGAGATTTGATTTTTGTGTACTAATAGTGTTAACTCACTTACCAGCAAGTGCTTCTGTTGTGTCCTGAAATTTTTCAAAGTGTTTCAGCTTTACTCTACAGAAATAAAATAGAAGTGTGTAAACAAGTGTACATAAACCACATCCTAGAACCATTTTTTCTGCCTCTGCTACTACAGCTCCTCTCTTGTCCCAATGGCTTCAAGAGAGCAAAGATCAATATGCAGACCCTCAAAGAGGACTGAGAGCACTAAACTGGCCATCTGAGTCTGGTGTGACGTTTCAGCTGGGTCCCACAATAATTACATAAAGGAAAAAAAAAAAAAAAAAGAATCTTGATATCTTGATTTGGTATTTCTTGGACCAACATCACCAGAAAACCTAACCCCCCCCCTTTTTTGCTTTGTAGTTCATATTTAAAGACAGACATCGTCCATTTAAATTTCAACACTGCACCCTGACTGACTGATGATAGCATCTTTCCACTCATCTTCAAAAGGAAATGTTCTGCCTCTGTGGAATGCAGAGCCTGCACAGCTCAGATTTAACATGCTTTTCAACCAAATACATCTTCAAAGACTTTAAATTTGAACTGATTCATTGCCCATGAATCCTCAAGTCCTCCCCTGTAATTAGATGCTAGAATACAAGTTCTGAGCTGAGCTTAAGACAAACAACAAAAATTTCTTTCATGCCCTAAGTGCTGACCAGAGCCAAGAATCATCTGAAGAGTGTTTAACCACCCTGTGTCAGATCCTCAGGCACAGCTTCCCTCTACCCCTCACACAGCCTGTGCTGTTGATATAGAGTTACAGTTAAGAAGCTATCTCAATCCAGTAAATTCCTTGTCAGGGACAGGCATTTAACTAATCCAGTTCTGATTAACCACTGCTGCTTGTGAGTCAAGTATCAGCAAAGGAAGCAAGGTCACAGATTCAGCTGAATACTTGAATTAAGCACTTGCAGATCCCAACAAAAGCTTCAGGCTTACACTGATGCCTTTTCAGAAAGGCAAAAGAGGAATAATTTTTATCAGAGTAGAGATCCCACTGAGAGCCACATCCTGTATAACAAGTGCCCAAGATGATGTCTCCAGGACCAGATTAACCACATCACAAACAGGCAGATGTGGGATATTCTGGTCTCTGCTCTAAGTACTGCTGCAGAGCAGGTAAATATGAAATGCACAGCTTGCTCAGATGCACCCATTATAATCAAAGCTAGTTAGAAGTCTCCCAATAAAACCACTAGACAGACTTGGAAGGAATCCACCACTGTCCCCAGCTTCAGGGCAATTTGCTACAAAGGCCAGCTTGATGAGTGGACCCTGCAATCCCCGTGCAACTCTGTAGTGGTGCTAACTCTCACTGATGACACAGGCAACAACACAGCTCTCAATTCAGTGATTTACACAGTTCCACCTGGATTAAGCTTTATTTTTACCAAAAGAATTTCCTGTGAGCACAAAACACTGTCATTTCACTGACACTTCCAGCATTACAAGCTTGGATGTCCTTGTCAAAGCACCCACATCACCTTAAAATATTGCTCAATTTTTTTTGCTTTGGTGACACACGGTAATGACTCCCGCTACTTAGTTACACTGCTAAGTATTTCTTTGCTTTGATATTTCATTGTAAGCGCATCTCAGAGTATCTAATTTCATATTATCATTGCTGACAGCTTTTACAATACTGAAACCCAAAAATCACTACTTCATTCTGAACCTCAGCTGTGTGTAACTACAGGCAGCCACGTCCTTCCACAGGCCACACTGCTACCTGTTATCATCTTATTGCAGGAGTTCCATGCTGTTGTCTCCTTACCACAAAAGTTCCATACCTTCTTGGTGTTTCTCATGGGCAGCTCCTCAAAGCACTGACTCTTCTTCACAAAGCAGCCAACTGACTCCAGTTCCCTCCTCACCCAGCCACCCCACTCTTTTATAGCACTCTTCTTCTCATTGCTTACAGCTGTGGCCCCTTAAGTCAGGCCTGTTCCTAATCTTTGCTAATTGGCCCAGCTGCAACTCCTTAGGGGTAAGATTACTTTCTACACTATCTTTATTTCCTTATATTCTATCCCCACACAAAGCTGCTTACATTTTGTTTGCTTTTTCAGGAGTTTCGAATTCTTTCCAGAGACTGTCAACTTCTTGAAGCTTTTTCTCATTCAGAACCTGCAGGGAAAAAAAACACAACACACAACTGTATTTTAGTTCTTCAATGCAGGAGACCTGAAACATTTACAGTGCATCCAACCACTCTGCAGTCGTTAACACTGAGTCAACAAACTCAACTTCAGTGATCTCTGTTTCACCGTTCTCTCTCAGCAGCTTTACCCTACTAACAGACAACAGTGCAACATTTCTACTTTAACCTGGACTACAGAAGTTCTTCAATAACTGCTATGTCCTCCTGGATCTGGAACATTAAAGCAAAACCCTTTTCTTCTTTATCAAAACTGGGCTTGCTCCGCCTCCTCTACAGGACTCCTAACCCCAGTGACCCAAACCCAAATTTACCACTGCTTTAGAAAAATAAAACTTTTGGGAATCTAACAGAAAGCAGTGATCCCCCAAGTTATTTTCATTAATCAGAGCTAACCCAAACAAAAAAGAAAACATCCCTGTAAAGAACAGTCCTCACCACAGCTTGGTCATCAACCACACCAACAATTGCCTAAGAGGCAGCCATGCCTTAATCCCATCTCTGTACACAGGGAACCCCCTCAGCTTTTAAGCAGCACAAGATTAACACTTACACCCTTGGAGCCTATAAACATTTCACAAAATGCAGAGTGCACAGGAAATTCCCAGAAAACTTCTCAGGGGAATAGTCAAGATCTTTACAACACTGTTCTTTACATCTCACTCAATAATCTTGCGGTTTTGTCCCCAAAACGCAAATGCAACGCAATTGCAATTTAACCCAGTGCAGAAATCATTCCTAGTATTATGAATTTTACTCCCTGAAGATTTTTAAACCCTGGTTGAAAGAGGTTGTCTTTTTTTCAAATCAGTTAGTAGCTGAGCAAATAAACCTAGTAGTTAATGTCTCACATGACTGTGATGCACAGCAAAACCTTGGGGCAACTCTTCCTTTCCTCAGCCAGACGATTCATTCCTGCAGTTCATTTTTCCTACACCAAGACCTACAGAATTTTCATCCTCTATAAACGGACGTGGGCACATGGAGAAAATGAAAGACATAGAAACTGCTAAAATCAAGACTGTTAGTGTATGAAAATGACACGCCTATGGATAACTGCTGACAGCTGCAGCAAACACTGCAGCACCTCCGCAGATACCTCCCTGCAGCTCTCTCCGTATGTCCCTCCTGCTTTTGCTTCATGACTACCCTACCTTTCGAAATTAAAATATTAAAATTTATATTAAAATATTGCCTGAACTGCACGGCTTCACCCCAATAGGAGAAAAGGTTTCATGGCAGAGGAAGGAAACATCGTGCTCCACAGAGCAGCAAGGGTGCAATTCTGCTGTAGGCAAAGGCAGAGGAAACCAAAGGCTTCCTCTCTTCACACGTGCACTCATGTTCAGAAAATTTAAACCCTAAGACTAAGTTGGAGGGGAAAAAAATAAGGATGTTATGACCGAACTATGATCAAGGTGGTATAACTGTACATGAATCAACACTCGAGCAAGAGAAAAGCCAGAAAGGAGCACGACACTGCAGCAGCTTTAGTTTAGGCTTGCTCAAAGCCCCGGGGAGCTGCAGCCCTGAGCCACCCGGCCAGGGGGCTGGCAAAGCCCTGGGAAAGTGTCTGCTTGTCCCTGGGGGAAAGCGGGGTCCAGACACGAGAATCCTGCGGGGAGCCGCCCCGTTCCCGCGATCCCGCTCCCAGGCGCGGCCCCGCACAGCCGGGAAGGCGCTGCCCGCCTCCCACCGCCCCCCTCCCGCACCCGCGGGGCTCTGCGGGAACAGCGGCCCCGAGAGCGCAGGAAGGGAAAGCGATCAGCACAAAGGGGCACGGCCACGACAGCACAACTTCCTACCAAATCCGGGCCGGCAGAGGGGAGGAAGCGAGGGCCAGAGGTGACGCTCGGCAGGCGCCGAGGAGCTCTGCTTCTGCCCGCCGAACACCTTCAGCCTCCTCCGGCAGCCCCTTCCGCGGGGCCTCGCTCACAACGCGGCCCCTCTGCTCCCACCCCCGGCCCTGCTCCCCCCCGCGGGATGCGGGGCGCTCACTCACTCACTCATTCACTCCCTCCCTCCCTCCCTCCCTCCCTCCCTCCCTCCCTCCCTCGTGTTTCTCCGTAATTCCCACCGCAGGCCCGACGCGCTCCCCTTCGCCCTCCCTCCTGCCCCGCCGCAGGTCGGCGGCCGCGACCCGCCGGGCGAGAGGCAGCGCGCCGCAGCCCGGGGCTCACCTTGAAGATGGCGTAGCCGGCGGCGGTCTCGAACAGCACCAGCATCGCCGCGGCGGGCGGGGGGCGCCACGTGCGCCGCCGCACCGGAGCCCGCTCAAGCACGCGCGCGCCGCGCAGCGGAACCGGAACCAGAAGCGGCGGCGGCGGCGGAAGCGAGCGCGCGCGGGGAGCGGAAGCGGCGGGGCCGCCTTCCGCCCGCGAGCCACGTGGCGGGGCCACTCCCGCGCCCCCGCCGGTCACCGCCCCCGGCGCGGGTTCGGGCCTCCCGGCGCACAAACACGCGGGAGCCGCCGCGGTGCCCCTGTGGCACCTCGCCCGTGCTCCCCCCGCTTCCCCGGGTGCCGCAGTTGGCGGCAGGGTCGGCCACCGTAGATAGGAAGCGGGTGTGTCCCCCGGGGCGCTGGTGGCCGTGCTGGAGACTTTGTTTCCCGAACGGATCTCTGAGTGGGTGGCCCCCCTCGGCGACCCCGAGCCGGAGAGGCCGCGGTTCCGGGGTGCAGGCGGCGCTCCCGGCTCTCCGTTCTCTGCCCGCTCCGCTCCCGCGGCGTGACCTGCAGCTCATCGCACCGAAAACAGTTTATTTACATAAGGAATTGTTGACAGAGTGTGTTTAAAAGCTTGGCTTCGCCGCCAGACGAGCACCACATTCTGCTCCCATAAACCACGCGTTTGAAGGCTGCGCGTTTGCCCAGGCTGCTGCGGTCTCCCCGGGGCACGGGCAGTCCTGCCCGGGGGAAGGCAGGGCGGGGGCGCTGGGGCGGCCCTTTGTGCCCTCTCCTGCTCTGGTGCCACCTCCTGCTTTGTCCTTGGCACAGCCCGGGCGCGCACAGCGCGGTGCCTGGCTGACCTACTTCTGTGCCGCGCTCCTGCCGGGGAGCCGAGCAGCTGCGTGCCGGTGGGAGGCAGGCGGAAAGCGCCGCTCCTTGCCCTTAGAAATCCCCGCTTCTTTCACAGGCAGGGTAATCTGTAATGAAAACAGGCAGAGATTTTCCTGCCCGCAGGAAGAGAGGCTCCGAGGAACTCTTGGGTTTTGATTTGTATCAGGCGTTCATTGCTGCATTTTATGCAACCATCTGTATGAGTCAGCACGCCTTTGTTTTCTCAATGTAAGGAGTATGCTGGAAAGCCAACAGTGAGAGAAATCTGTAGACTTGAATAATCCTGAAGATTTTTTTTTTCCAAAGGAAAGACTTTGGTACTTTACATAACCAATTTTCTTAAAATTCCACAACCAGTAATATTGCCAAAGAAATTATGTTGAAGGTGGTAGCGAATTTCCAGGTTACACTAGTTTTAAAGTACTGTTTCTGGCCCGGCTGGCAGAGTACCATTGTTATGTAAGAGCTACTGTCGCTTAGCTGGCTGCCCTAGAACACTGCATCCATACTGTTTGCTAGCACTAACCCTCTCAGGCAAGCAAATTGGCATCATGAGATTACAGATTGTTCTTAGGTTAAAGTCTGCTTTTTTTAAGAAATCTGTTTCTGATGGACTGAAGCAGCTTTGCACAGACTGTATGTGTGGGGCAATAGCTTTGAGAAAACCTCTTACAGCTATTGTCTCCTAAACTATACAGAAGCTTTGGAGAAGTCACCTCAGCGGAGGTGAACTCTATTGGCTTCAGGTGACTGAGATTAAGTGCAGATAGGGAAATAAGAGACATTATAAAACACCTGAGAATTCAGTGAGGTTATTAGGGCAAGTACCATTAGCAGTGCATGCACGGCTGACTTTGGGTTTTGTGGGAAGAAGCTTGTGTAAGTATGTTTGGTGTTTTTAAAACAGCTTTTGTTGTTTTCTCTTTAAGTGCATTCTATGTTGAATTTGAGCAGTTAAAAAAGAAAAGTGGGAGTTTTATTGCTCTACATCCACAATTTTCACAGTCTCAGTGGAGATTAACTTTGAAGATCCTGTACAAATCTGGCTTGTGTCCTGAAGAGCTAATGCAGCCACAACTGGTGGAATAGGAAGGAATCAAGAAAGGTGGTGCTACTGTTAGAGTGTATGCTGATGAGCACATTCTAACCCTGTATCTTTACGGCTATGTATGTGGGTAGGTAACTGCATTCTGACTCATGCTTTTATTATGGCATTACTTGAAAAAATTTGGTTTGTGCTAGAGTCTGAGACTTTGGCCTTAGCACAGTAAGGCTCTGTTTTTAAAAATCCTTTTAGAATTTATAAAAAGGAGTAATGTTCAGGATAGAATATTTGTCATTTTCCATTTTGTTAGTATTGTGTGTTGTTGTGGAGCCCTTGCATGGCTTATTTTGGTGCTTTGTGTTTGTTATTAAGCTCATAATGAGCTCTTGCTGTGAGCTTGGCATGGCATGAACGTATTTGGCTTTTCTAACTGCTTGGCCTTGCCTAAAAAAGATCATCTTCATTCTGTAGCTCTGTATAGCATTTGTTTTGTTTCTCTTTATTTATTTTTTCCCTCCCTTGTTAATTCTGAATTGTTATAACAGTTGTTTAACAAAACAAATTCCCATGAGTCTAGATACTGATTGTTCCAGTGGCTGGTAAAAGTGCACCTCTTGGTGTAGCTGTGTTTGTAACTTGGCATTCAGTGACAAGCAGAAATGCAGGCACAGAGTGCAGCTGCTTTGGTGTTTGGTGTTATTACAGGGGAACATGGTACAGAGCATTGAGCTGTTTGTGTTCATGAATGCCCCCTGCCCAGAGCTAATGAATGTACTCTGCCATTTCCCAAAGGTAGCTGGTGAAGTTAAAACTCTGTTTAGTAGCATGAGGATAATAATCACCTATTTCAATTGAGCTAATTCTGTTGATTCATTGATTTTACATTCACTTTTTTTATGGTTCTGATGTGTGGAGTTTTTTTTCTACTTGCTGGCCTCTTAGAGCTAATGCCTGTGCCAGGAGTTGCCTGAGCAGTTGGAGAGGGGATGTTAGGACTTGCAGCCTAAATGAAATCTTTTAGGTAGATGTTTCTTCTTGTGCGCACCTCTGGATAGCCATGCTGTGCCAATGTAAAGCAGGGCACCTGTTCTGTTTTAATGATTTATCTTTGCAAATTTGTTCAAATGCAACTGCCTGGGTGCAGATTTGCTTAATACATGCAGATCCCATTGTTTGTATGGTTGCAATGACTTAAAAAAAGATGCACTGTGTCTAAACAGAAAAGTGAGTTTTGTTATGACATCTTAGTAACAACATCAGCAAGATATTAGAGATGGAGCAAAGGTCACTTTCATTCTGCCTAAGATTTGCTATTGTGGGAAGCGTTATGTGACTTGACAGAATTGTCAGGGTTGCAAGGGATCTCTGGAGAGCATCGAGTCCGACCCCTGCCACGGTAGGGTCACCTGCAGCAGGTGACACAGGAACATGTCCAGGTGGGGTTTGAATGTCTCCAGAGAGGGAGACTCCATGACTTCCCTGGGCAGCCTGTTCCAGTGCTCTGCCACCCTCAACATAAGTAAGTTCTTTCTCAGGCTGAGGTGGAGCTTATTATGTTTTAGTTTATGGCCATTACTCTTCGTCATGTCACTGAGAGCCACTGAGAAGTGTCTGGCACCATCTCTTGGCACCCGCCTTTGAGGTATTTCTGTGCACCCATGAGATCTCCTCACAATCTCCTCCAGACTGAACAGGCTCAGCTCCCGCAGTCTCTCCTCATGAACAGAGACGCTCCAGGCCCTTCCTCATCGTTGGGGCATCCGCTGGCCTCTCCCCAGCTGCTCCGGTCGCCACGGTGCCCTTAACGTTCGTCGCTTCTTCCAACGGCGATCGCCGCTCTCGGCCGCGGCCTGGGTGGGAGCGGGTGCCGCGGCAGCTCCGGCAGAGGGCCGGGCGGGGCGGCGGGCGGAGCCCGGCAGGGAAGTGAGCTCAGGCGCACCGGAAATCCCGCCCGTGCCGCGGCCCTGTGTTTGCGCTGCGGGCAGAGAAAGGAGCGGAGCGCCTGCAGCGGCCCAGCCGAGCCTGCCGCACGACACGGGGCCGAGCCATGTCTGACCAGGTACGGGCGGCCGTCCCGGCCGCGGGGGGACGGCACGGTGGGCGCGGCGGCCCCGGGGGCGCGGGAGGAGCTGGCTGCCCCCCCCCCTCCCCGCCCGCACTCTCCGCCGCCGCGGGGCAGCCCCGGCCCGGGGCGAGCGGAGTCGCGGTCGCCCGGAGGGCGCCGGGGGAACGTTCCCCCCAGGGGAGTGTGTGTGTATGTATGGATGCCCATCTCCGACCTCGGCCAGATTCGGGCCCCCTCTCCCCGTGCATTTTAATCCTGTTTCCCTCTTCCCTCGGGGTGTTTCTCGAGGAGCGCGGTCGCGCTCCAGGCGGGGATACTCGGGGGCCGGAGCGACGTCCGGACGGAGCGGGATCGCCGCCGGGGCAGCCCCGGCTCTGGAAACCCGGTAATGCAGCGAGGGATGAGCTGTGTTGCACAAGTGTTGTTTTCTTTCATTTTCCATTTCCCGGGTGTGTGGTAGGATGGTTTCCCCCCCCGGAGCGGGCTTTGTGCGGGTTAGGCTAGGCTTGCCAGGTCTTCTGTTCGCCCTAGGAATGCGAAAACCTGGTTTTCTCCCCCTCCTTTCTCAGCTGAGCGTTGTTTGCCTGTATTAAATACCCCGTCCTTCGCTCCAAGTAATATTCTTGTTATGCCCCCGTCATTTCTGTCTTCTGAGCCGGGGACCTAAATAGTTGCTTGTACCGCAAGTTCCTGGGTTGCTCGGCCTGGCATGTGTACAGTGCTTTGCTTACAACTATTGCTTTAGGCTATGTGACCTGCTGCTGGAAAGTTAAAACAGCGTTCCGGTTTTAATTTCTATTCTGTTTTGCTTTATTTTTTTACACTGTCGTCATAGGGCACTGTTTTCTATCTTTGATTTTTCCCAAAGTGTAGCCATCGTGATAATGTCAGTACCTACAAATGTTTCTTGTAGTGCTGTGAAGTCAAGAATAGCCAGCCAGGAAATTCAAAGTCCCCAGAGACAAGGCTCAGCTTAGTGCGTGCCGTGAGTGCTTTGGGGAGTAGCCTTGGTGCAGTAGGAGCGGTGAAACGGAGCCAGCGCTGTGTGCTGGTGGTCTTCCTCCCCGCCCCCGGCTTCCCGGCACAATGCAGCTGACAATGGTGCCTGTGCCTGGGAGAGGGGCAGCTGGGAGAACAGCGATTGCTGCCTCCTAGGAGGACACCTTGCCCCTGTAGCAAAATACGTGAAAGTGACTGCATTTTTAAAAAAGCCAAACAAACCCACCAACAATTTCTGAACTAGATTTTATAGACGGATGTTCACGTGACCTGCTCTGTAGTTGTCTGCATATGTGAACCAAGGCGTGTTTTAACAAATAGCAGCTTTCATTAGTTAGGTAAATCCTTCCCCAGGCAAGTTCTGCTAAAACATATGTGTATTTTGTCTTTGGGACTGCTTGAAGTATGCAAAATTCCATGTATGTAATAACCTGTTGTGGCTATGTATTTTAAAGGTCTGTGAATAAGGAGCCTGCTGTTTATTTTTAATAGATAAGGAAACCACTGTTAGGCGTGTCATTCGTTTCTCTGGGACTGTGCAACAAGAGCTAAACAGATGCTTAAGTAGAAGGATAACATAAGGTTATGCAGCACTGTAAATTGCATTCCTCTCTTTATCAATCCTACAAGAATAACTGGATTACCGAAAATTGTGAATTGCTTAGAGTATCTTTCTTTTTGGCCCTGGAATTAAGTTAAAAGGGGGATCATTTATCATCAGTAAAAGAAAGGGTTACTTTATTTTCAGTGTGAAATTGACTTTATTATAAGTAAAAATGCTTGAAAGAAGGGCAGACTTCAAAAAAAAACACACAGTTGCTTAGTGGGATCTAAGCAAAAATGAAACAAAACACAAATTGTTTTCCCCCTCCCTTCAAGTGTCTTAGGCCATTTTTGCATTATTTGAATCTAAAGGTTATCTGTTCGTGTACTGCTAATAAAGAATGCTCTAGTTTGTATGTATGTTTTCCACTCCTATAAAAAAAATGTAAGTTTATTTGCTTTGTTAGGAAGTATGTTGTTCATCTGTTCCTCTAGTAATTTTGGTTTTAATGATTTTTCTTTAAAATGCTGAGAATAGAGTTTGTTTATTTTTAAGGTTAGACGTTGAAGTTTGAGCTCTTCTGCAAATTGGAGGAGGAAACTTGCAATATGTTGCCTCACGATGTTTGTTTTGTGTGTGTTTTGTTTTTGTTAGTTGCAATAGCAATACCAGTGTGTTTCATCCAAGAAACTTTGTGTGCTTTTTAGGGCCCTTATATAAGGGACAGTGGGACAGTGCTAGCAGCCTTATTATGTGCTCTTTAGGAAAACTGCAATGAAGCCTTTAAAACCTCAGGCATCTAATGAAAAGTTAGAACTTGGAGTGTTGTGGTATTTCTGTTCCCTTTGTATGGTGGTCTTTTTTTATGTCCTGTTTCATGAGGTACCCTAAAGCACCTGTTCTTTTCACAGGGCAAGAAGTCTGGAGGCTTGCTTGCTAATTGCTGTTCAGGATTTTGTTAATGAATGCTAGTAGTTTAACAACTTTGCAATCTCCTTCGTTTCTTTATTCCTAAGTGGTTTTGTGTTGCCATAACCATTTGGCATTGAATGGCAGTGTAGTTCACTGACAAACTGCAGAGAGCATTTTCAGACTTGCTGGGTCTTGTATCCTAGTGTCAAGTATTTTGCTCCTATTTTAAGTTTTGATTATTGGCACTTCTATTACTTGATTTTATATCATTTCTCTTCTCCTGAAGGTACAGCTTTCTTTCCTCTTACTTTGTGGATGAGAGGTTGTGGGGCTTGAAACAAGCCCCTCATCTGTATGGTTTGAAGACTCCAATTCCCTCTGCTTATTCTACTGTATGGTGCTTTCCCTATTTGTTTTTAATACTATAGCCCTCTTTCCCTGAGGGTAGGAATCAAATATGAATCATAGTTTTATCACTCATATTGGCCAGAGGCACTGTCATAGTAGCAATGATCATTAGTAATAGCTTGTACAGGATGATTGGGTTTGGAAGCCTGAGTAGGTAGATCTGTTACAATGTACAGAACTATATAACTACTACAAATACCTCTGCTGCTGGGATAATATGCTGTCATGCCATTTGTAAAGTAAATTTAGACAATGACTGACCTGAAATGTCGTGTAAAGGTTCTTTCAGTAATAGTGAAACAGGAGCTAGTTTTGAAGCTACAAACCAGATCAGTAGAGATCTGAATCTTGGTCTGATTCCTAGAAGTTAGTAATGCTGCATAAAAACATTAAAACAGCTGTGCAAGTTATCAGAACAGGTTGCAGCTTCTTGTTTTCTTTCTGGTCAGGAGTGAATACCAGTATGTTTCTATTCCTGCATCTAGTCCCAGAAGCTTAGAGTCCAAATGAGTTAGGGAAAACTTTGGTGGGGAACACAGGTGATCTGACTGTGTTACCTGTGAAGAACTCCTTTTATGCTTCTCAAGCAACTTGCTTGAAGGCCTGTGTATGTCAGGCTTTTTGAAAGCCTGGGTTGAGGTTTTTGATTTGAACTTGAAGGGTGATTAATCAGTCCCTGCAGTTTAGGTTGTGCCTGGATGGGTATTAAAAAAATAAAAGGTATTCAAACCAGGTGGAGTCTCTGGCTCATACTTCTTTCCATTGTAGAAACCGAATTGATCTGGGTTGAGGCAGTGAGTCAAACTGATAGAAAGAACACTTCCTCTCTTTCTTTACTCCAGATTGAGACTGGTACAGATGGGAAGGGTGTTTGTTGACTTGCCCTGTGCCCTTCCCTGATCTTTTAATGTTCAAAGAAGTTGTGTGTGTTTAACTTCTTTAGGGAGCAGGGGGAAAAAACTTAAAAAGGTTTTAATCTGGAGATAGAGACCTACCTGGATGGACTTAATAGAGAAGGTTAGTATTTTGTGTGTTTTTGGCACTCTATCCTAATTTCAAGTCCAACCATATAAAGGATATTTCTGTACATTTTGCAAAAAGTCCCTTTTGGGATGGGAGCCTGTGGTAAACACCTGTACATATTTTACTTTATCTACAATGTTAAGAAGTAAAACATGAAAGGATGATTTCAAACATGATCAGCAGGGTACCTGTGGTTATGACTACTTGGGAGCAGTTCTTCATTGAGCACCCTCTAGACCTGATGTCTGTAAATCCCTTTGTCCTGCAGTGGAACATAGCTAGAGGCCTGGTGCAGGATATGTAGTGACAGCAAGGAATGGGGTTAATAGTACCTGATTTCTCACTTGTTTCATCTATCAACTGGTAACATGAAAACTCTGATGTCCTTAATTAATGCCTTAGAGTGTATAACACTTAAATGCTTTTGATGAGCTTTAGTGCTCAAGCTGTTGAATCAAACTTGTCTGTACAGTGAGTTCTTACCCTGGAAAGATATCAAAACACTGTAGTGCTTGGAACTGCACCTTTTTAAACTTTGAAGTATTGTGGTCTTAAGACAAACGTGTTAGAAGGAAGCTCTTTTGTTGTCATAAAAAAGAAGCTAGCTGACCAGCCTTTTGAAAATAAGGACTACCTTTGATGCAGTGGGTTGAAAAATGTTTGCATGGTTCACTCTCTTTAAGTTGATAGGGTGTTACAAGTACTTTCTGTTTACTCTTCTCCCAATGTTCCTTTTTTCTGTCAAATAGCTGAGCCTCTTAGTACACTGAGTATGCTTCTTGTGGGTTCTTTGCAGCTTGTTGTCTAGGAGTTAGAGGTATAAAATCATACTTCTTTTAGTATGTCATCTATTTCCAAATGGTTCTTCTCTCATTTCTTATGTCCTTCATGGGGTTTCTTTTCTCGCATTAATTGGCCTTCTCACAGGTAGACAGACAACCTTTCATAATACTATGTTGCTGTTATTTTTGTGCACACACACAGAGAAAGAAAGAAGACACCCTGAGTAGTCTGATTTCACGCAATAAAGAGGATGACAGCTGCCATACTGTCCAGTGAAAATAATAAAGTGTTAACTGATCAGATTTTTTAATGTTTTTCTTGCAGGAAGCAAAACCTTCAGCTGAGGACTTAGGAGATAAGAAAGAAGGGGAGTACATTAAACTCAAAGTCATTGGGCAGGTGAGTTTTTTTACATAATTGCTTGTTGACATTTGATGTAGGTGTGACTTCTTGTAGAAATGACCAAATGCAAGTTGATGCTTTCAGTTCTTCAGCATGGATCCTCCTCTGCAATAAACTACTTCCAGTTGCCAGAAATGTGTATTAGTATACTCTGGTATACTTTTTTGATGTATTGAGGGATTAATTTATCCAAGGGAATGAATGAAATGAGTGGCAAACTTGATAAATTCAGGTCCTCAAAGTTTGTGTAGTACCCTAGGCATGAGATCAGCTTTGTTTTTCAGGGATAGGAAAAGGACTGTTGGCTGCCCTGTTGGTAGATGTAGCCACCAGATGAATGGTGGATTAAAAGTCTATATTTCAGCTGCATTGGAATGTGAATGTTGAGAATGTTGGCATCTTCTGTGCAAAGAGCCCCTAGCTCAGATGACAACTAGGATTGTTTGTTGGAGTTCTGTTGTTTGCTGCAGTTGGGTGGAGACAGATGACTTTCAAGCAGGACTAACAGAAACTACCTTACCTCTTGCTGGCCTAATCAGCAGTTAGGAGAACACACTGAAAGGCTGGAAGTGGCCCACATGCCTTTTGCACAGAACCTCTTGCAATCTGTTTTATCTGTAGCCATTTTGACAGTTATAGCTACTTGCATCTTATGGCTAGTGGGAAGGACTACAGAATAATAAGATCTGAGATTTCTCCTTAGGTTAGTCTCATGTTGCCAAGTCTGCCTGTATCCTAACTTCTAGATAATTACTCTTAATTGAACGAGGTTTCGTATATATTTTCAAGTGCAAGCTTTAACTTGTCTCTTTAGAATCTTAGAACAGAAATTCCCTGCATATGTATGTTTGTATTTCATAAGTATATCATCTGGGTAAAGATGGCAGCACAGACTGAACCATGGATGGGTTTTAGTAACTTGAAATCCAAAAGCTCCATGTTGAGCCTAAGGCTATACGATGCCATCTGTTTTTTTAAAAAGCGCTTCCTGTGGAAGCACACAGCGAATTTAGTGACTGATAAATCATCCTGGAGGTTCATGTTACGATGCACCAAGGTATGCATGGTGATTGTTAAATCACATTCCATGTTTCATGTAAGTTTTATATAAGTTTTTTCTTAATAAAATGTTTAAGAATAAAATAGATCAAGTTAGCAGTTACTACAAGGAGAGTAAATTTTTTTCTTTTCTGTTCTTAGGACAGCAGTGAAATTCACTTCAAGGTGAAAATGACAACACACCTCAAGAAACTCAAAGAATCATACTGTCAAAGACAGGTTTGTGAAACAATGGCATTCTTTAAAAAGAAAATAAAAACCCAAACCACTTTTCTCATTGTGCTTTCAAGTAAAGACTTTGGAGGTATCTGATGGTACAAATATAATGGATCTCCTAGTTTCTTTTAACAAGTAAAAGTACTATGTAAGACAATAGCGAAGTTATACTCTAAGTTAAAGAAATCTGCAATATTAATTGTGTATGTAGGTAAATAGTAACAATTGTTACAGACCAAAAAGATATTTTCACTTCCAGATTCTGTGGCAGATATTGTGGATTCACAGCTGCTATTTCCAGAAGCCCTGGCCTAGTTTGCCCTCAGCTTTGGGGATAGATGCCTTGTGTGGCCTTTTCTTGGATAAGTGTGTTGGAGTTCACTTCAGGAGATATAATCATAAGTAATAATACTTTGGGGGCTTTTTCCTAATACTTTGAGACAAGTTGAACTTGTCATTGAAGTGTTCTTTCATGAAATGTTATTTTTTGCTGCCTTTCTGGTGTAGGAGGAAAGAAAAGATCAAACACCAGATACATTTATAGCCAAATCCAAATGGTTAAAATTATGATTCATTTTAAAAACCTGAATTTTTTTAATAATCTTGGAAATAATTGATGCAGCATTCTTACTGACTAATGAACGTGCATGTGTGGAATTCTTTCTTAAAGAAAGAAATAATTGTTTGAGTAAACACAACTGTTATCTCCTGAGCTGAATTCTGGAGGGTCTGTGATTTCCTTTGCAGCAGTCAGTGCAGTTTTTGGTGTCAAGTAGCCTTTCTCTCGTAAAGGGACTATGGACATTTCTTCCACATCGGCCAAAGGGATTGTTGAAACAGTGTGAACATCTGTCCTTACCTGAGAAAATTTTCTGCCTAGTTATTTGCAAGCAGTATTTGAGAGCTAAGTGATAAAATTGTGTCACATTCCACATTAGTTTGTTTTGCTCATAACCTGCAAGAGAAGGAAGAGATGAAGTGGTTGCCTTATCTATTGATGTGAAGTATGACATTCTGCCAGAACATGGGCACCTTGTGCAACAGGCATACTTTAACTTAACTCTATTTACCTTTGGGATGTTTGTTTCACTTTGTTTGAATGCTGTTCTTTTTCTTCCCCTCAGTTCTGCTCTTTCTTGTTCCCAGTGCTGATCATTTGCAGAATTGATAATAGTAAAGGTTGTGATTCCTTCCTGTAGCCATAGAAGATGGGGAAAGCAAGGGTAGGAGTTCATGAAGTAAACATCATGTTTCTCCTGTTGTCTTAGGATCCTTAAATAAGGCTGATAAGCTGTTCAGAAAAATACTTTTGTAAATCTATCTTGGGAGAGAGGACATAGTACTTAATTAATAAATAAAGACAAGTTAAAAAAGCTAAGGAAAGTTCCAGGTTGTTTAGGTATGACTCCAGTGAGACTCTAGAACAAACATCCATTTTGGCACTGTCATACTTTTTGAGTCACTTCTTGGTAGTCTACTTGAATGCAACAGAATATCTGAGCTCCCTGTGTAACAGGAACTGACACTCTTTTATGACTTTGTGTTGTTTTTATTTAATTTTTTTTTCTTGTAAACCCATACAAGATTCAGTAAGTTGGGTTTTTTTCCTTATATGTGTGGTTTTTTTTTTAGGGTGTTCCAATGAATTCACTCAGGTTTCTCTTCGAGGGTCAGAGGATTACTGATAATCATACCCCCAAGGAGGTGAGTTTCTTCCTAGAAATATAGTTTGACTCTATTTCTTTAACTAGGGTCTTCTATAGTAAAGGCAGTTTGGAAAGAGCCTGCTTGGACCTCTGTGTGTAATGCCCCAGAAAGGAGGGTGTAGTCACTGCTTGTTGGGGGGGGGAAACACAAAGGGAATCTTCCCATTGTTGAGCTTGAACTTCAGTATGACTTTGGAATAAATATGTATTTAGTTCGCATTTAGTAGATCAAAGTGTAAATAAACAGAAAACAGTTACTTCTGTCCAGTGACTTCCACCAATTGTTACGAAAAGCAGGAAGAAACTCATAATAATGACCTTCTGGAAATATCAAACAAACGTGTTGACTGTGAAATTGAACAAGTTGCTCTCGCTGAGAGGATAGTTGTAAACAGGCTTTGAGTTGCAAGGTGTAGGTGTTGAGCTGCACTGTGAGCTAGTAGTGCACTGCAGATGTAATTCATGTGGCTCTACAGCTGATGCTTTCACTATGATGTTGGTGATGTCCTTGTTCCCCCTAAACAAGGGGTTTAGAGAATGGTAAAGCCAACAACTTCCAGGCTGATGTGGACTGCTCCAGAAGTGGGTCTTTGCTGTAACGCTTTTGCTTTGACTCAAATACCTAAATCTGAAGAAAAATGCCCAAAAATTGTGAATATTGTCTAGTGAGATGGAGACTGAAACTTCCTTTACCCCTTTGATGAATTATGATGGGACAGAGGAATAAAGCATTGTATAATTTGTCTAGGACCTGCTCTGATTTCATCACACCAGATTTATACAATTATTAATGACAATTATTTACTGTTTTTTTCTCTGTTCTCACAGCTGGGGATGGAGGAGGAAGATGTGATTGAAGTTTATCAGGAACAGACGGGGGGTCACTCAACAGTTTAGATCCTTCTGATTTTCTTCCCCTTTAATCCTTTTTTATTTTTAAATAATAGTTCTTTTGTAATGTGGTGTTCAACACTGAAACTGGCACCCCATCTCTGGGAGTTTACTTTCAAGCGTCTGGTATTTTGAATTCTCGTGCTCATTATACACTATTGTTTCTGTTTTCATTGTGCTGAACTTCTGTGATCCAGCTGCAACCTTGCTCCCCTCTTCCCTTCTGCCCTCCCCTTTAGGAATACATGTACTCACATGCATTTGTATGTTCACTGGGTTCGTGCATTTCAGGCACGAAGGCTGTAAGATCTGCCAGGTGGGCGAGTGTTCTTAATGACTTCCATATCTGCCCTGAAGTTTTGATGTGTGACTGTCTCACTCCTGGACTATAACTTTCAGTGCGAGATGAAGTTTTTCAGAGAACTAAACTGTGGAGAAGTTGTGTATCCATAACTCAGAGCTATTTTGCTTAAATTATGCTGATGGCCCAATGAGGAAGATCAACGAGTTGGAAATGGAAAAGCTAGAACTGTTGTCATCTGTTCCTTGCTCCAGAGATGGCTTTGCTGAAGACATGAAATTGAAAACCCTAATGATTTTTAAATATTACCAGAAGAGCCCAGAAGCATTTTAACCTCATATAGCAATTAGTACATGCAGGTATCCATGCAGGAATGTTCACAGCAGCCAACTGGTGTTACTTTGACACGCTTGTTTGTACCTTTTGGCCTGGGACGTGGGTTTTGAATGGACATTGTCTGTACCAGCTTCATTTAAAATAAACAAGAAAACCAATTTTATAAACAACTTGCATTTTCTTTTCAAATGATTGGAAATGAGCAAAACCATTAGAAGTTATAATTAGGGTATGCTTTTCTTGTGACTATAAGTTGAAGCCAGAACAAAATTGTGCTCTGTAAATATACCTCAAATATTTTTTTTTCCTACTTGCCCTCGTAAAATACTTGATCTGCTTGTTTTGCAGGTGACTCTTATAGACTACTAGTTGTTTCTTTTCTTGGAAGAGACTATTCACATACAGTTACGTAAATCTTCACTTCATGCACAGAATTTAAACTGAAAATGCAACTTGGAAGTAAATAAAGATGGCTTTTAATGTCTACATTTCATATGATATGGTACCATTAAATAATCTATGATTGATGACATGGAAGTGTCATGACAGTTCATTGGGCATCATTATCAGGGTCTACATGTTCCAGCTACCTGCAGGTTATAAATGGTCAGTTTGAGAACTTGTTACTCGATATGAAAGCTGAGATGGGAGATAATGGGCAGAGTAGTGTGAAGAGAAGATATCACTACTCTCCCTGCTTCACCTCTTTTGCAGATGAATAGGACTTGTTTGGTAAATCGAGTTCCATATAAATGCCAGCTTCAATTAAAAACACATGCTGGCATACTTGGAAAAAATAGCAGGTTTTAAGTACTTTTTTAAAATGGCATTTGCTGTAAAGCTAGAGTGCATTTTCTTTCATGCTTGTGGTTGTCCTGTTCCTGATTTAGTAATAATTTTGTATGCATAGTTGCACTAAGCAGTTTTTTAAAGATTAAAATTTGTTTACAAAATGTCAGAATATGGGGTTTTCTTGAAGTATTTTATGTAATTCAGTTCTTAAGGAAAGAGGGATTGCTATGATGATGTAGAATGACACGGCTTCTCTGCATTTACCTCCTATTGCTTTTTTAAAATACTAAATACATTTGCTTCAGAATACCAGAAATAAAACAGCCTTGTGACTATTATGAGAGCATCTTTAAATTAAAATTGGTATAATGCTCTTTTTTGTAGGCAAGTTCCTGTTATCTCTTCTGCAAACTAGGAACTGAAGTGCAGCTACTGGGGTCACTGTGGAAGCTGAAAGTAGAACTGAGAACTGAATCCACATCCCTGGGGTTTGATGCTTGTACTCTAGTGGCTGCCCTGATATCTTTGCTTCTAGCTGTTCACTTTCCTCTTCCAAATCTGTTTTTATATGCTCATTTATATCAGCTTTCTAGCTGAAGCACTGCATTTGGTTCTCTTGAGACTGTGGAGGAGGGTTTTCTGCAAAATGCAGCTTCAGTAGGATGAAGCTCAAGGCAAAGATTGCTTTTTGTTCTCTAACCTTGTCCTAAAATACATCTCTTTAGTGAGTGTATGTGGAACCAGTGACAGACTGATTTGACCTCTTTCTCAGACTGGTTGTGAAGCCTCAAAGAGCCTCAACAGAGCTGCTGGTGTAAAGTCATGTCTTTGCTGATAGAACAGTAATAAGGGGAAAACGATCCTCTGCCTCAAAGATTAATATTGAGAACTCTGTGCAAATTGAGAAGATACAGGTGCTACAGATCCACTAGTACCCTTTTTTAAGAAGTTAATTCTTTGGAATTACAGGTTGAAATCTGAATTTTAAAGTAAAACCAACCTAGTTTTAAAGTCAAGAAGCTAGATTTGACTTTTTTTTCCTTTTTTTTCCTTTCTTTTCTTTTTGAAAGAGCTAGTCCTTTTCAAAGAATTTCTTTTTAAAAACATGGTCTAGAGTGGAAGTTTTAAAGCCCTGACAGTTTCAAAAGCTGTAACTGGAAATAAGGTTGGATTTCATATGTTGGAGAAAACCAGAAAACCTTTCCTCTTGCAATTTTTGTCTTTGCTTACTTGTATATTAGAAAAAGGTTGGTTTTAACTGCTTTAAAAAGTGTTGGGAGAATAAAACTGTCTTCACTGAGTCAGTTAATGGAACAGAAGGTGGAAGCTAATACTTTATTTTGAATTGTGACAATATATTTAGTTTTCACTGTGATGATGTATAAAAGCTTTATTGAAAGGCACTTTACAAAACCATCAGTCTTAACAGCTTTTCTCAAAGCTGCTGTGCCTAGAGGATTTGTGTATTCTCTTAAGCATAAACATGTCTGCATGGTCACCAGTTTGATAAAATTAGGATGTTTTTAAGTTAAATGCATAAATGTTGGCAGAATTTAGTCTTCAGTTAATGTTAGATAATGCTAACACAAATTCTGCCATGAATTTTGACTAGCCATGTATTCTTTTAGAAAGGCTACAGTTGTTTACTGTAGTTTTTAGCTTTTCATAATTTAAATGGAAATTATTTAAGAATACAGTATTAAAATATTTGTGTTGACCTGTGCTGTGCATCTTCTCTGTGCACGCTTGAATTATTGCTGTTCAGGTAAATTTTCTTAAATGAGAAAATCAACCTCTGAAGCACTCTACAGAGATCAGTAGGAATTCTGCTGGATGTTTAGACTGGTTTTGGTTTGCTTTTAGAACCTGTACTTAATGTGTATCTAATGAAGTTCAGCTCCAGTTTAGACACTGAAAAATATGATAACCTGGTTAATAAGGAAGATAAGAACTTACGTTGCTACAGTTTCTCTGTAGTCGTTTTATTGCTGAATCTGAATTCTAGCTGTTTCTTACAGTAGCATGGTTATTATAACTTACTGTTTTGGAGGATTCCTCCTGAAGTCAGCACTGAGTTCTTCACACCTTTTTGTAACCTAGTGATTTCATTGTTTTATCTGTTAACACAAAATGGACCAAAGAATTTATTTGGCACCTCAGGTCTGTCTGGATTAATTTCTACTGGCTGACCAAACATGAATGCTTTTACTTCCTGTTGTTGGGATGTCAACACAGACCAGTGCTGCAGTCTAGGAAAACATGTGAATAGTAGCACCTCTGCCAAAAGGTTTCTCTTGAGCCAGACTGAATCCTTGAATTTGAGTGCAGCTGAAAGAACTCACTGCAGTAACCCATTCCTAGCACCAGACATTTACTTACTCTTTTATACTTGTTTCAGGCCTAGCTTTTCAAACAGGTGAAATGAGAACACTCATGGATGAAGGACATGTTGAGTGTGTTCCTGTGGTAGCTTCCATTAGTCATGTTCCTTGGACTGCTGAGGTGGTTCAGGTTTGTTCTTTGCCTCCAAACAGTGTTAATAAAGGGGATGCAAGACAGAATTCTTTCTGGGGTTAGAAAGCCAGTGCGTTGACTTGACATGTACACGCTTGGTGAGCTCATTGCTGGTGCACTGGCACTTCCTTTGATTCTGCCACAGTGTATGTGGTGCCTTCTGTAGCACTGAGGCTGGGCAGGAGCCTGGGCTTCCCCTGGGAGTTGTCTTTGAGCAAGGTTTGGAATAGGCTGTGGAAGAGTATGGTGGCTTTTGCTGATACCTCCTTGTGGGCCAGCTTGGCCTCCTGTCACAGCAGTAAGAGTAGAGCAAGTGGTAGGTGCTAATTGCTGCTCAGCTGTAGTTCTCACTTGGCCTCTTGTCACTGGCAGTGCTTTGTGGCTCATAAATTGGCCTAGAAGGCCTGTTTCACGATTTGCAGTGTTTTGATATGTACTATCCAGCCTCCCAGCTCCTGTGTTCTGAGTTGCTGCAGGAAGTTGTGGAAGCTCTGGAGACTGCTCTGATGGATTGTGTAAAGGTAACCATAACTTCAGGTGTTCAGGGAAATGCAGTTGGATTTCTTTCTGTAATATGTTATAAATACTAAAATAATTAGAGAAGGCAGGTGGATGTCAGTTGCTGGTGCAATTTGGAGAAATACTGAAAAACTGGTTAAATAGTAGAAGAGGAGCATTGTACCTTGGGGCTGGAATTGATGGCAGTTTAACTCCTGAGGTATCAGTGGTGCTCTCCAGTGTTAACTACACTGATGGAACTCCTGCTACAGCGGTATTTTTGTATAGGCTGGCACTAGGTGTAAAGATGTTGATATAACTGAGGAGAAAAATTAACTTCACTCTTTGCTTAATAGTTACATACCTGATTAAATTTAAAAGCTGTGCTTGTGTTTTGGCTTCCTCTAGAGGTAGTCTAGCATCTTCCTCTTTCTTCATTTGTTCCTCAGCCTTATATGTTGCAATTTCTCAGTTTTTTCCTTTGAATTCCAGGTCTTCTATTGCCATGTCAAACAGCTGCTGGCACTCTTCCTCTAACCACATTGCCCCTTCTTTTTGTCTGTGTTTTTGTCCCTCTTAGAAACACCACCAACAACTATTGGTTGTTTACATACTTTCTATTTAGGAAATAGCTTTATCAGTTACAGATAAAAAAATACTGTTACAATACTGACATCACAAGCATTTAATACTGTCTCACATGAGGTTTTCTTAAATTGTAATTGGAGTTTTGTTCAAGCTTTTCTCTGCAGCTACTTGTTAGAATCTCTTTTTTTTTAACTGTAGATGCTGAGAGTTGGGCTTTCAGAGAGAAAACAAACGATCAGATGTAGCATGAATGTTGTAATTGCCAACAGTCTTGCACACTGCATGTAGATATGCTGTGGAATTCCTCTTTTTTCAGGCTGCAGGGACTGTGGCATGGAGGACTATTGTTACCACATCTGTTTAACAGAGAAGCAGCTTAGGTACTGCAAGTTTGGGATGTAGTGTCACAGGAATTTCAGGCAGACAGACACACAGGCCAAGTCTTTACCAGAAATCCTCCATTCTGATGAACCATCTACTGCTAAAGTAAGCATTAGTCTTTCTAGAGACCATCTGCTGCTCCCTGTTTCTCTAGCTGTTGCTTCTTCTGGAACTGCAGAAGCTTCCTGTGGTAATCCTGCTGCTGCCAAATATGTTCTTGTGCTGTTTTCTCTAATTGTGACTTCTTTGCTGCCACCTCCTCCTCATGGCACCTCCACTCCTCTAGTTTCTGTTTCTGTAAACTAAAACATAAATGATTATTAATTGCTATAGCAACCTTGGGTTTGCTGAGCATTCTTGCCAGAAGAGCAGATCCTAGCCAGAGGAGCTCAGCAGATTGCCAAAGTGAAGGGGAGAGAACTGAGAATAAAGGAAAAATAGGTGCTGATTAGTGTTGTGTAGCATATATCTGGTTGGTTCAGAAATGTAAAAAAAAAAATACTGTCTACTTTCCATGATGCTATTTGTAAAGGGGCAAAAACCTGTGTTGCATTTTTCTCAAGTGCTTTTGAGAAGGGTATGAGGAATACAGAATATGGATATGTGGCTTACATGGAACAAAGATTTGGAGAAAAGGGATGGAGGAGTACATGGGAACAGTTAGGAAAGTTCAGTAAGTAAGAGCTGGAAGGAAAAAACTGGAATGCATCTTAGTGTAACAAGGACACAAACCCAGAACAAGAATCCAGGCTATGCAACAAATGAGGCAATGGAAAGCCTTGGCTGACATTTAAATGTAAACAGAATGACAGTAAAATGGGCTATTTTTGCAGGAGGATTCACACTGAGAGTAGGGAGCATCAAAGAAAATCAAGGAGGTTCATGAAGCAAAGGAATATTCTTATTTTGGGAATGGGAAGTTAAGAAAAATAAAACTAAAGGTCTTCCACCTCACTGAGTGTTGTTCAAGGTATTTTCCAGTCATCTTGGTGTTCTCAGTCCGGCAGTTTGACTTGAATGCCTATTTGCTTTTCCTGAAATAAAGTTAAGCAGGGCATGGCACTAATTAAATAAAGAATATGAAAGTTTTTAAGCCTTTCTTTTCAGACATGTGATTAAAACATGCTGCTTCTCCTGCTGGGGTTCTCGGGGATGCCTGTTTTCCCGGGAATGCGCTGCAGTGCCTTCAGGCGTTTCCAGGTAGGCTGCAGCTCCTGGAGACCGCCCGAGGAGGTCGCTGTTGTTCCCGGCAAATGCCGTTCCAATGACAAATTACCAGATGGACGCGAAGGATGAGATGGTGTCAAATGCGCTGTTTGTTTGAGCAGAACATTTCAAAAGGTGATTAAAATATGATAATTATACTGCTCCAGAGCTTGTTTCTGATACTGATCGGTTTCCCAGAGCTTTGCCTCAAGTATTTGTGGGGTTTGGGTTATTTCCTAAAGCTATGTCAGCAGAGGTAAAGAAAAAACTGCTCTCAATGCCTTTTTTTTTTTTTTGTTTGTTTGTTTTGTTTTTAAAGTAGACTATGCTTATATCATTAAGGAATAACCTACATTGCTGCGAGGTCTCTATAACTACATCCTGAGGTTTTTATCAGGCAAAGCACTCAGTAGTGGGTTTAGTGTTGTATGGAAAGTGCGGAATATAATCTTCATGAACTCACTGTAAGCTAGGTACAATAGGTTGAAAACCTAAATTTGTTGAATGCCTTTAATTCACTGTTGATACTGAATTTTTTCATTATCAACAAAGACTTTGGAAATTCAGAATTCAGAGTATTGATAAATGGATTAAAATATTTTTTAAAAGTTTATTTAGTAGAAATACATGCAATACTAAACTTAAGAAAAATCTAATATGCTGCTAAAAGATGGAACTTTATCTATGCACGGGTTTGAGAGTTCGGAATTTGCCCAGGAGTGCTGAAGCAGTTTGCTGGCTTCTTCACACTCTGTTGTTAGTCTTCTGTAATGTTAGAAGATGCTTTGTGGTTTTTTCATGCTGAAACATCCTTAGGTGTAGATACACGTTTCTGGCTTGCAAAAAAAAGCAAAGACAAGAGTAGTTCTGTTGTCATTCCATTCAAATGTTCCTTTCTCAATAAGATGATTATCCTCACTAACCACAAGTCCTCCTTACTCCTGTTGTTCCTTTTCCAGATCTATCTTCACTTTTCCCATTTGTTCCTACTGCTCTTTTTCCATTTCTGTTCTTCTTCCTTCCTTCTCTTCACTTCTGACATTGCCTTTCTGCCTTTTTTGTTCTCTTTCCTGTGCATATTTCTCTTCTTGGCATTTTTCAGGAAGAATCTGAACAAGAATATCAACTTTAGGTGCATTATTAATTATATTCCGTAAATGATTATTTATCTTATTAACAGAGATTTAAAATTTCTGAAGGATATATGCTTTAAGTACTTATTAAAGTTGTTTTGACTTCTGTGGGAGTTTTCCAGTCACTGTGACCAATGGTGCCTGTTTTCTCTATATGGTAAATGTTTTTTACATATTTTTTTTTCTTCCAGTAGATACTTGCCTTTGTGATACCTGCTAACTCTTATGCTAATTTGCTAGTACTTACTGTCCCAAAATGCTGTTACTTAAGCTGTATTCTTGAACCTCCCTGTATTTTTTTCATGTTTTTGAAGTTTTAGCAAGGGAGGGGCCAGGTACAGGGGCTTCCTCCAACCCCAGAAAAGAGGACACTGAGGAAACAGGTAAGGTCTAAAAAAGCATAGAACTCTGTTAGCTGAATGGTCAGCTAGAGGATCACTGTGGTGAAATGGGAATGCTATTGACAGCCAGTATTTCTGCAGTTCTAAACTAGGGCTGAGGAAAACTTTTCCAGGAGATTCAGAGATTTAAGATGCATACCTGAACCGCCACTTTACTTTGCTGTGTGGCGTCTCTTTTAAAGAAGGCATTGGGGAGTGCTTCTGGACTCCAGGTTTTCTGTGAGACTGATCTTGGGTATTTTACAGTCCTGGAATTGCAGGTTTTGGGGGTCTGGACTCGGTGAGCAGTGGGATGGGTGGGCTCAGGGCTCTGCATGCTCCCAGGCTCCCTCCCACAGCTCTTCCCAGCTCCTCTGCCTTGGCAATTGGTAGGGGAGCATGAAATTGGGGCAGGTGAGCAAACAGCCATGGATACCTGGTGTGAGGGAAATGCCATACCTGCCTGAGTGATGCTGAAGTACATTTTAAAAAAACCACAAATCCTCTTGCTAGTGAGGGTAAAGGAGAGTTGGAGTTACCTGAGCTTGGCTACACCTGTCCTTAGGGTGAAAAATTGTCTAGGGCAGCTGGGGAGCTTTTTCTGGCATGGGGCAGCACCAGGGACAGGTGTTGTGTGGAGCAATGCCGGCAGTGAGGCTGTAGGATCAGCTGAGAGGGAGCTGGGGATGGGGGCCCTCAGTGCCCTGTCCTGGGACTGAGACCCTACTGCCCCTCTGAGGGGGAGCCTCGAGGGGTGGGGATGTGCTGAGGGAGCTGGGAGAGCACCTGTGAGGGGAGGGAGCCCGGCTGTCCCTCGGTGTGGCTGGGACAGCACGTGTGAGGGGAGGGAGCCCGGCTGTCCCTCGGTGTGGCTGGGAGAGCACCTGTGAGGGGAGAGAGCCCGGCTGTCCCTCGGTGTGGCTGGGAGAGCACCTGGGAGAGGAGGGAGCCCGGCTGTCCCTCGGTGTGGCTGGGAGAGCACCTGTGAGGGGAGGGAGCCCGGCTGTCCCTCAGTGTGGCTGGGAGAGCACCTGTGAGGGGAGGGAGCCCAGCTGTCCCTCGGTGTGGCTGGGACAGCACCTGTGGGGAGAGGGAGCCCGGCTGTCCCTCGGTGTGGCTGGGACAGCACCTGTGAGGGGAGGGAGTCCGGCTGTCCCTCGGTGTGGCTGGGACAGCACCTGTGGGGAGAGGGAGCCCGGCTGTCCCTCGGTGTGGCTGGGACAGCACCTGTGAGGGGAGGGAGTCCGGCTGTCCCTCGGTGTGGTTGGGACAGCACGTGTGAGGGGAGAGAGCCCGGCTGTCCCTCGGTGTGGCTGGGAGAGCACCTGTGAGGGGAGGGAGCCCGGCTGTCCCTCCATGGTGGTCACAGGTGCCCTGAGGAGGCAGCAGCCATTTTGCACAGCGGATGATGGTGGCAGAGTTGTCGGGCTGCAGTAGCCACAGCCAGGAAGAACATGCTGGGTAAGTCTTTGTTCTCTTTTTTTATCCTCATTTCATGCAGTTTCTTCAGCACATGTCCCTGCCAGCACCTGCAAGCACCATTTCTCATCTCCACAGCCCCTCTGCTCCTGCCTGCTGTGGTGTTGGCTGGGGTGGCTCTTGGAAGCAAGATGGCCTGGGCCAGGGAAAACTGGAATGCTGTAGATACTGTGGTGATTATTCCTTCAGGGAACAAACGTTTCAGTCTAGAGGTAAATCTAATATTTCTGTCAATATTTTTATATTTATGTTTGGTTGGGTTTTTTTTGTAGTGCAGGTAAGTGTCAGAACAAATCATAAATAGGACCCAAGTGTTGTGGTTTCATCTAAATCTCATAAGATAATAAATCTTGTAAGATAATTGGTGACTCTTAAAATGCATATTCTTGGTCTTTTTGTCCCTCTTCTGTTTCTTGCTACAGCTAAATTAATAAAATATACCAAAAATCTGGTTTTGAAGTTTCATTTGTTAGGGTCAAAGAAAGTGCATCATCAGGACTGTAGTGGACTTCAGACAGAAAAACTGGGGAGAAAATATTAAGACCTTGATGCACGCAGCTGTTAATCTGGAACACATTATCTTGTCCTAATGAACACTACTGTCTGTCTAGATTAAATGTTTACAATTAACTCAACCTCTGCTGGGTACAAATGGTAGGCGGCCATGCTATCCAGTAGAGAGAAGCTGCAATATGAGACAGGTGAGTTGTGAGCTTTGTGCTGCCTCTGAGCTGCTGGTTAACTCCGTGCAAGCTTTCTCCATCTCACAGTCTGCTGCCTACAGTGCAAGGCCCAACAAAATCCAACTTTCTGCTTCCAGGTATGACCCTAATGCACACAGGCATGCCTAAATAATCTCAAACCACATTTATTGTAAGTGCATGCTCTAGTACTCATGCGTAGGGCTATTCTGGTTTACAGGTGAGGTCTGGAGAGAAAATATTTTCTGCTTGTTGATACAATATGTAATTCTTGACATTGGATACAAAAGAAAAACAAAATCCACCTCTCCCACTACTGTAAATGTAGTTGAAATAATTTTGACTGTAATGCTTGATACGTCTTGTTTGAGGCTTAATAATAAAGGAATCAATTTTAATAACAGTTGATTATTTACCACTCTCAAAAAATACAAAATAATGTCTGAATACATAGAATTTCCCTGGCCTTTTATCTTGCCAGGAACTACCAAACAAAAGCATAGAAATAAAATCGGGTTGGACCATCTCCTTCAATTGGTTTTGAAGAAATTGACTGTAACATTTTAACTCTTCATATGCCTTGCTATATTTTCCACAGATGACTGAAAGAGTAATGCCATAATCTTCAGCAAAATGCAAAGAGGTCAGTTTCTTGTTAGCTAACCTTACCATAAGTGCTTATGATACATGGTATTGACTTATATCCTTGCAAACAGCAAAAGCTGAAATGTGCCAATTTGTTAGTCATATTGAGTCCTGATAAGAGAATATCCATCTCTTCAGGGTTTACACACTAGGACTTGACCACAACTGCTGCAGTCCACTGTTGGACGAGCACTGTCCTAGTGGGTCTAAAATTCCTGCATGAAAACTTAACCTGAGCCATGAAGAAAGCCTCAGGTTGCTCTGTGTTCCCAGTGGTGTAGAATTGCTGAGGAAAAGATAAAGGAAACTGTTCTCTTATGTACATTACAGTTAAGGATTTATTCTGAGCTAAACCCATGTCCACTGATTGGGTGGGGAAGTGCTGTTTGCCCTTGGGGAGTTGTTGGTCTTTGTTTTGGCTATTACCTGCTCTCAGTGCAACTGCTTCTGCAGCTCCTTCTCACACCAGGGAGGCTGTGCACTGTGTACTGTGCACTGAGACCTCCTGGTCCATTTTACCCCTAAGAGCACCCGTTAGACCAACAGCTGAGGGAAAAGCGATGGCATCTCAGAATGTGCATTGAGACAGAGCTTGTCCTCTGCTCCTCCAGCTGTGCTTTTTCAGTGCTGCAGGCCCTCGGGAGGGTGTATAAGGAACAGTGCTGTTCTACATTAATCAGTAGTGTCTGCACCTCTGTGTACACATACATCACTTGAAAGTTGACTGTATACAATTTCTGCAAATGAGCGATTGTTTTGCCACCTTAACTTTATCCTGACGGTACAAAGCAGAATCTGTACCACAAGCCAGACAGCACTTAGTGTATTGCCATTGGTGTCTGAAGCATGATTGAAACCAGTTTTTAACAGTAATAGATAGTCAAAGACATTGCAGGGGAAGGGACAGGAAGTTTTGCTGCCATAAGGATTTAAGAGATCAAAGTTGCTGTCAATTGGGTATTTTCTCTCCTTCTCTCTGTTTAGTGGTAAGTCTCCTTATATACTGCTTTTCAGAGTTACTTGTTTTTATTCCAAATGTCTCCTGCATTTCCTGATGACTGGGAGATCTCAGCTGTTGTTCCAGATTCAAGTTCTATATCCTGTATTTAAAAAACTGAAAGACCAGATAGAGTAACAATAAAATGAACAATCAAAATTTAGATTTGATTCTACTTAAGAAAAAGCTTAGGAAGGAGCAGAAAAATCCTGAGGTTTTGTTTTACTCCCACCTTAACCTCTCAATGTGTTTTGCACATCTCTAAGCCCTTGCAGGTAAACAGCAATCTCTGTCTCTTCCTGATGAAGCCCAAGTTTTCTTGCTGGGTTTATCTGAAAGTACAAGAGTAAAGTAAACTCTAGAAATAAGCAATTTTTTAGCAGTAGAAGATTGTTCTCCCAATATATATTTTAAGGACACTACTTGGGAAGCCTATATTAAAAGAATGAACTTCAGTCCTGGAGAGGAAGGAGCAGGATTTTTCCTGAAAAAAGGAAGCCATTCTGCTTGGGGATATTCAGTGCTTTTCCCCGCAGAGCTGGCCTGTGCTACAGGATGTCAAGGCACCAGCAGAGAGAGCCATTGTTTCAAGGATGTGTGGAAAGCTGCATACCTGGCACAACTTGCTGGCAGGGCACAACGCTGAAGTGCGTGACTCTAAAAGCTCACGTGGATTTCAAAGGAGATAATTCTTGTGGAGAAGGATCTTCACTTTGTAAAAACTTGCTCCCCCTCCCCACAATATCTGGACAAATTTGCACAGGGGTCACCTGATGCTGAAGGCCCAGATCCATGCCTCAGCTGTTTTTATAATTCCTGCAGTGTATAGGCTTTAATAACTTACCCAAGGTATGTGCAGAGCTTGTCTCAAATGAATTTATACTGTGGGGGCAATCTCATGTGCCATGGGATGTTAGGAAAGGGCAGAGAAAGAAAGACACGGATTCCAAATATGTAGTTATGAGTCTTGGAGCTGATGTCAAATGTGGTGGGGCTCAAATTCAACATAGCAGCATGAACTGTTCTTTAAATTGTCAGTTAGCAGTGTGGAAAGTGGTGCATCCTTAGGTGGGGCAGTTGCTATCATCCTGCTCTGAGCTTCCTTCTGAGTGTGCACCAGTCCTTTTTGGCATAAGACTAGTGCAAGGAACACAGCATTCCCAGCTGTTCTGTTGCCCAGGACTATTTGCAAAGCTGAAACGGGTCTATTTACTTTTGTTGGGGTATGTGTAGTTGCTCGGCGGCTTCGTAGTCCATAAGCAAAACCCTGTAAGAATTCAAAGCCTGAACAAATCTCAACAGAAACCTTGACTGAAGCTGAAACCTCTCATCTTGCTGCATGCTGGAAGCTTCCTGAATTCTTGATGTTCTATGTTCTTAATTGGCAGAATTTCTGACTTTGCCAAACCCTTCTACTGTGGGGGTAATGAAATCTGAAACCAGGCAAGTTTAGCGTGGTTCTGAATTTCATCACAAATCACATCTCACACTTCTTATTTCTTGCCTGAGGGAGAAAAACTCCAGTATCTTTGTCTCCAGAAAGGAGGCAACGCCTGCATAGTTCCTCCATGCTGGCTGATTTTATTGACTCAGTGATAATTGAGGAAGGAGTCAGGTATCAGCTTGTGTGTGATACTGGCACATAGAGAGAGCCCTGTACAACCTAAGGCTGGCCCTGATGAGACAGCTAGAAAGAAGCAGTGATGGCAGCATGAAAAACAGCATTTTGCTGGCATATCTTATGATTGTCACTAAAGGTTAAAGTGCAAAGGGAAGAGCAAGGAAATGACATATTGCTTAACAGAGTTTCTTCTTTACATATGGAGTACCCAGGGTCAACAATATATGCTAAGAAAAGCCAAACCTATTTCATGCAGGCTATGTAATAAAAATACCAAAATGGAGAGAAGACTTTAAGGATGGGTATTTTTTTCCAATGACAACCACAACACAAAAAGGAAACTTCCTGAGACAATGTTGGATTTTTTCACATTTGTTTGATCCTTCAGAAGCTCTTAAGCTTCACGTGAATTCTCACTAATATTTTTATATTTCTCACTAATATTTTACATTTTATTTCTTATTATTTTAGATTGTAGGAAGTATGTAAATTACTTTTTCACAGAGCTGACCAGCTTCAGAAAGTATCAGGAACAATAAAAGTGTGTGTGCTTCCTGCTCTGGATGTTTAGGTCTTATTGTTCTTAAGGGCTAAATACTTCTGCTGCCTTGCTGTCCCAATCTTCCTCACTAGAAAAAATGCAGATCAAATATTTTTTTGGTAGTTACTGTCAGTTCTACCAGCCATGCTGCTGTTTCTGTGGTCTCATGCTGTCACCACTGTGCCTTGACACGGTGCAGAATAGATTGTGATAATGCTAGGTATGATTCTAACACTTGCCTAAATCTGCTTTGAGGTAGTGGGGGGTATGTACTATAGATTTGACTAACATCATCCTTTTTCTTCTCCCTGGGAGCTGCACTGCCTTCAAGAGTACTAGCGCTGAGAAAATCACCAGTGCTCGGCTGGCAAATGTGTAGTTGGGAGGGAAAAGTCTGTAGTTGTCTTGCTCTGTATCTGCAACAGTGAATAACGGGAAACACTCATGGAATTACAGTAATGGGAGAGTTCTCTGAAGTTATCTCAGATCAGTGGGTTTCTAAAGCATCCCACAAAACCAGTATGGCCTATAGTAAAAACTGTTTATTTACATTACTGGGATCCTGCTATATTTTTGGTGTGTTGGGATGCACCTTATCTTTCTCACCTCTTTTTAAGTCTTTTAAATGCTTTTCACCTTTGTATGACCTTCATGATTTGAGGTTTCAAATCTTCAGCAGCTTCAGGTCCTTACCACAGTATCTGCACTGCAGGAAGTGGTGCTTTGCCTTGAAAGATCTAGGGACTTCTTGGAAGGTTGTTGTAAGGAGAAGAAAAGGAAAAGAAACTAACATAAAAATGAGTTCTGTGGAAACTGCCCTGGAGGGAATTTTCAGAGCTGGGATGTACAGTCGTTACAGGCTTACTAACAAGAATTTCTGTATGTGTGGAGTTCAGAAAAGAGAAATCAACTATGAGATGAAACCCATGCTGTGTGAAAAGGTGTGCTTTAGGAACTTCCCTGGTGTGAGCAATGGGTAGCCAGGAGAGTTAAGAGCTTCAGCTAACAAATGCTGGAGAATAACAGATAAGAGAGTGAAACTCCCTCACTAATGCACTGGACTGTTTTCTTTAGTGTTCAAAACAGCAGGAGAGAACTCGCCTTGCTCAGTGTTAGCAGTTCTGGCCTGATGCACACATGAAAGTTTTGTACATGTAAAGTACAAAAGGGAACGTGTGATTATTTTCCATCCATTTCCTTTGATGAACTTCTCTCTAATCTGTTCCTTCCCTCTTCTCTTGGACATCCATATGCCTAAAGCTAGGCCTAAGTTACCAAATGCTGCATTGGTGCCAGCATGGCTTTCTGTGCCTGATCTGAGGTGATGGTAGGAACAGACTGAGCCTGTAGTGACCGAGCATCAGCAACTGGACAGCAAGGGCGTTATGTTTTACTCTGCATCTTCACTTAACTGAGCCGTATGACAAGGCTGAGGGGAACCTCAGTGTCACATGAATAATTTTTGCATAATTTTAAGCATTTGAGCAGTATTTTCTTGGCATCTGGGTGATGCTGAGCTTCTATAAAGTCGGTTCCTTGGAATAGTTATCACAGCAGTAAAAGCTGCTTAAGAGAAAATGGATCTGGCAACAAAAGCTCTGAACAGCAGGTAACTGATCCTCTGCAGAAGGTAACAACAAAGGCAGGTGAACGCAGTTAAGATTCTAGTCAGAGCACCAAAATTAAGTGGGGCATAGGAGAGTAGTTAAGGAGTTAATAAAGCTTTTATTGTTCTTAGCAAGAGGTGGCTTTCTGATTTCATTGTTGTCATTGCATGACAAGCTTTTCTTACTCAATTATAGGTGGTATCTGTTCCTTGATCCTATTTAAGCAATGGAGAACTTAATTTGTGTGACGCTTAAATCCAACAACTAAGCCATTTTAAGACTCGACTCCGTGAAAATGTGCATGAGATGATAATATGGTGTCTGTCTTTATAGACTTTTATGAGAACAAGAGGACAAAATTTGTTTTGTGGTGACTGTTCTTCTGTTCAGAAAAGTCAAGACACATCTAGCTCTTTTTAAAAATATGAATTTCAGCTTTTGAGCTGCATTTGTAAAAGAAAATAATGTGGTTTTTTTTTCTCAGAAATTGCTGAACAGATAAAGTCAAGGGAAAAAAGGGAGCGGTAAACTTTCTTTGATTCAAGTCTTGAGGAATTAAATTGAGCATTAAAATAGATTTGTACCATCAGTCTCCTAAGACGTGAACACTGCTAGGCTTAATGAGAAGGTACTGAAGCAGAATGACAGTTTCTTATTAACTCAACAAGACTGGTCTAGCTATTCCTACACTGCTTTTGCTTGCTCATTAATGACCTTCTGCACTATAAAAAGAACAGCCCAAACACTCTAAGCCCCTGGGAAGACCTTTTTATATGGTCTATCAGATGTTAAATGGCCTGCTAGCAGCGAAGAAACAACCCCGTGAAATGCTGATCAGCGTTTTTGTCTTGTACTGGTGCCTAGACAAAAAACTATAATTGATTAAATTGTCTACTGCAAGATAACAAATGCAGGTGACATGCTAAGCCTGAGTCACTGATGTCTGCACTTCATTCCAACCAAATCCAAGTTGACTTCAAAGTAATGGAGTCGCAGCTGTAAGTAGCTGAGAAAAGATAAAGCTGTCAAACTTACCATGAACGCCACTATAAATGAGTGAACCGCCTAGAAGGAAAATGTTTGTCATTGACCCATCATTCTAAAAAAGCAGAAAGTATAGCAGGAAGTTAAAATACCATGGATGTGATTTTGTCTGTGTGTTTCCTTTGTGTGCTGCCTGGATACTTCAAGGAGTTCTTGTGTCAAAATCTGAGCAGCTTCTTGCAGCCAGAGCTAACACTCAAATGCTGGACAGGTCTGCTTTGTTAGCCTAAGCCCCACCTCTACAGTCACTTCCCTGCAGCTGCACAGAATTGCAGCTAATTGCAGAACTGCAGATAATTCTGGGTAGTGCCTGGCTATGGGTAGCCAGGTTTGCTGAAACAGGACTGCTCGCTGGGACTGGGAAATTGATAAATCAGGTTGTGAACTTTTGGCAGTGAGTTAACTTCTTGTCTAGCTGTTTCACTGAGTTCAGTGGGCTTTACTCAAGCTTGTCTGTCAGTATGGGAGATTGCTGTGGTTGGGGGAAGCAACTCACACAACTGAGCCTCGAGGTACTTTGAACTCAGTGCAGTGGAGCCTTCAAACACACACCATTTTCTGCTCTGAGTGTTCACTGTGTTCTAATAGCTTGGGAGAGTAGAACTGAAAGCTGTGTTAATGATTTTCGAACATGGTCCTGACTTCGTCCAAAACAAATCTGAGTCTGGAACAGTTTTTAAAAGGAGATCAACTTCAAAAAATTTTTGTTTGTTTTGCTTTGTTTTTGTTCTCTGTTCATCTGAGTTGGAAGTTGGTGGATATGCAGGGAGTTACTTTAGTAGGCATCAGCACAAGTCTGTTGAATCAAGCAGTATCAAGGTACCAATATGAAATCAAAATAAATGTCTGCACAATTCCCTTGGACAGAGATTAATGATTTGACTTGATATGAAATCCCTATCCTCTAACCTGGAAAGCTTGCAGCTGAAAAAGGAATAGTATTTAATAATAGACCAAGACTTGATTTCAATGGAAGCATTGTCTGAGTAGGGACATCAGAGCTTGGTTCCAGAGCACTAGTAAAAAAAAAATAAAATAAAATAGGCTTTTTATTTATTGGGCACTCAGACTTGAAGACTCCCAGGTGCCTATTAGTCTAAGGGCTTGTCTGTACAGGAAAGTTAGTGTGCAATATGTTGGAATATGAATTTACAGTGCACCAACTCCTCTGTGCTCCCCCTGTGCTTGGATATTTTTAGCACACAGTAATGGTGCCTTTCTTCATGGCAGTTCATTCAGCTTTGAAAATAAAATAAATCACATTCTGCTTAATGCCTGTGTGGTGAGTGAATGCCAAATAGCCAATGCCCTCTAAACTTGTACCCAAACTTCCTCCTCTCAACTAGTACTTGATATGAAGTACTCATTGAGAGGGGGTGCTAGTACTACTACTAAGGATGATGTTCAGTGGGGTTCTGACTTTAGCCAGGAAGATAAGTGTGATTCTGCTTTTCCAGAAGGGAGAAAAACAGCATGGTTTCAAAAGTCCCTGTATATCAATTCTCAACAAAGCTTTGAGAAGGTAACAGTTTAGATCAGGCGGTTCCACTATAACTCTTTGAGAGTTATTTTCATTAATATTTTGCAGCTGACACTAAATAACTGCAACCTTTCCCCAGGTATGTATGGCTTTTTAATGAGGTTACATTGAGGTTTACTTGAGGTTTGTTTTACTTTTTTACTTGGTTAGTTTTAAGCTCAAATCCATTCAAGTAAATGCTTTTGCTGGCATATATTGATGAGGCAGCATCAGAGTGAGAACATGGAAGAGGAATAAATGAGGGAGGATGGACATATAGGCACTAATCTGTGGGTTTTTGTTTAGTTTTTTGTGGTAAAGCTTCAGTTTGCTGTGTTTTGAAACCATCAGTGGAAGCTGTAAGGCACCTGGAGAACCCTCCATTTGCTCACAGTTCTTGTAATAAAAATTTGGCAAGGAAACCTGACTGCTGGTGAAGCTTTGAAAGATGGCATATTGTTTGTTTTTTCTCTTAACCTGGAAAGAAAAGTGCAGCAACGACCCTCAAGATAATATCTGGTTTTGGGGGGAAAGGGGAATAGGAAACAAGAACCTTGCTAATTCAGTCTAATCTGTACTTGATCTATTCACCTTACAAAGTAAATTCCTTCACCCTTATTAGTTTGAAAATGTACCAGCTTGCATTTAAACATTAGGAACTGATGGAAAATCTTGCACCTTTCACAGAATTGATGCTACCTTGTTGTTCTGCCTCAGGTATCCATGGTATGTCAGAGGAATGCAGCAGAGAACCAAAGTCTCACTTAATCTCTTCATCCTGCATTAATCTGAAGCTCCGGAGACAGACAATCCTGACTTTGAGGCTCTCTGAATTCAGCGTCAGTACTCACGGTTCCTAGAAGAAAAATGAGGGAGAAACAAGTTATAGGTCCATGCATCTAACAAATGGTGCCACATGAATGAGGCTAAATTTCACACGACTTATTTTTAACTGGCTCATTTCCTGAGAAGGATCGACTTTGTCAGGTTCTGCCCTTCTGTATGGTAAAAAGAAACACAAACACAATGCTGAAGTGAAGTATTGTCTTTTTCCCAACTCTATTGTTAAACAAGTGAAAATTATTCCATCCAGTTGGAGAACTAAAGCAGGCTGAAAGCAGCATTGCTGCTTTGTTTGTCATATGTGTGTGCAGAGAAGATACAGCCATCTCATGCGAAGGCTGGGATCCTCACTGTGGAGTCCACACATGTTGTTGACTGCAGAGCCCCTTTCTGTGGAGTTCCTTCTTACTCCCAACACCCTAAGACCAAAGGAGAAGAAATGTGACTTGGATGTCAACAACAGTAAGTTGTCTTCATGGTGTCTTGACTGTAGTGAGCCAGTCAACACTAGTTATTGCTGGAGACCGGTGTGTGTGATGTTTGCAAACCCAAGTTTGCAGCTAGAGCAGATCAGAAAAAACCCATGTCCTTTATTTCAGTCATGCTGGGAGAAGGCTCTCATCAAAGTCAAATTGTGCCTTGACCAGCAAGGCACAAGCTTGTAGTGCACACAGCTTTTCGCTGTCTGTGGTGTTTTTAAAGCCATGCTATGCATTGATGTGATCACAAAATATTTGAGCTCATGATCTCCTGTGTTGTAACTATGGTGAGGATAAACATAAAGGAAGTATCTGCTCTTCATGCAAGGACAGCATAGCTACAGGTAGGAGCATCAGTGTTAACCCTTTCTTTTATGCAAAGGAATTGACCCCCTACTGAAGTTGTGTCTGTGTGGAAGATAAAATCCTTGACCTTAAATGACTTGCACAAAGACCAAAAGGGAGACTGTCAGGCTGGGTCTTGGAAGCAGCCTGACTCCTGATCCTCTGCTGAAGTTGCTAGACCAAATGTCTCTGTCCATTCATGCTGAATGAATTCTCAGTCTGTGCTACATTTCCTCCTTTGAATAATAATTGTTAATGAAAAGGAAAATGAGAGAATAAGGTAATGACAGATAACACAGAGAAAACATTGAAAAGTGAAGAAAGAAATGTCTGGGAATAATAGCAATGCTGTTATTCCCATGTTAATGATTCAAGAGCTTTCTGACTGCCATAGTAGCAAAAACGGTACTTGCTGCAGTCTATAGAGATTTGGGGGAATGCAGGGAAAATTTCAAAATTGGTCAGTAATGGTCTCCATGTTTGTTCTCAAAAGATACCTCCCCTCCTGCATGGGTGTGAGGTGGTCTCTGAGATACAAAATGCCCCTTTGCGGGTTTAAAGCTGTAGTTAATTAATCTGAAATCCTTCCTACTGGTTAAGAGAGCTTAATAAATTACTGAGACACCGATCTCAAAGAAAACAGGCAGAGCTCCCAATTATATCATCAGGTTTATCTCTGCCAGGATTGCATGAATGTGCCCTTGGTATCTACTTTAGCTCCACATCTGCTGTTCTTTTCTCCCAAACACAAATACTGGTGATTCTAGTAGCTCTTAAATCACTTTTTCCTTCAGACTGTGTGTTTTGTTGTAACTACATTCACCTCCCCTGCTCCCTCCCCTGTTTTGAGGTCACTTGCCTGTGACAGATACTATGTTCTATTTGTTATGTGCAGCTAACCACTTCTGATTTTAGAGAACATGGTTTTAATTAGTTCTCTTCCTTTCTGGTTGCTGAACGGAGTTGGCCTCAGGTGGAATTTTTTAATTGTGCTATTGCTGTCTGTTACACAAACTGGAGTTCTGTTTCATAGAGTAAATTTGAAACAAAAATCAGATTTTTTTTGTAGCAGAATTCACAGGACTGGTCAAACTTTAAAAAGTCATGTGAGCAGCTTTTTCACAGGTGTATAGTAATGTGCATAGAAGTTCAGGGAGATACTGGGTTTCCTCTCTGTTTATCTGGTTTCACTACTTTTTAAAAATATTTACCAAATAATCTGCTGACACGTTTACATGATGTTGTGCAGTTGTGGTGCTGGAGCTGCCTATTTCTGCTCCCTCTTTAGGAACTGGTGTCTGGAGATATTTACGGGGAGCTCCAGGCTTTCCATTCTCCCTTTTCTCAGTCACATCAGTTCTTATGTTTGACTGACCTCTTGAGTGATTCGGTTTGCTACTTTGTTGGAGGACTTTTATTATTACTACTACTCTTATTTTTATTTTGTACCTTTTCTTTTGTTTGCTTTGCTGGGCTAGCTTGCAGCTGCTGTGAAACAGCAGTTACCAGAGGACCCGACTGTTGATTTCCTTTGCTGTGTAATACTTGGGAAAACAGCAGACTCTCAGCCAGTACAGGTGAGAGCAATTCTCTACAACTTCATGGGCATTTGCCAGAGTATATCACATTGTTGGAAGGTTTTGGGGTTTTTTGTTTGTTTGTTTTTACCTAAGACCTTGCTCTAAGTTATTTAAATACACTCTGGGAAAAGCTATCTGTAGTTTGAATACACCAGCCCCTTATCTATACAGCCTCCAGAATCTCCTATCTCCAAGGCCGCAGTTTCCAAGATTTGGTAGGGTTCCTGTGAAGATAAATCACATCAGAGGCATGACCTTTATCCTTGGTGCTATTTAAATAGCTTAAATATCTATTGACTTCATAGTCAACCTTGTGATTTCAGTTGCTGAAAAGTGAGCACTAAAGAAAGGAAGAGTTGACCTACAGTGTATCAACTGAGTGATCTCTTCATTTATAGATCTCTACAAATACAGATGTTGTTTTTAAAAAAATTCTCCCCCTAGCACTACTGTGGTGTGGCTGGTTGCTCTTGAGAGGGAATCTGTGCTTCCACATGGAACCTAGCAAAAGAAGATACTAATTTCTATCGTAGATGCTAAAATTGTTGAGGGAAATATGAAGATAAAAACAAAACAACTGGGAACCTTCTTTGTCTATGAATAAATATTCCCTAGTGGTTCTTAAGAAAAATCTTTAAATCATTTGCCTAGGTAGTTCTGCATCTTTGTGGGAATTTTCTGTTGGAAGAGAGGGTGAAGATAAAGAAAGGTATCTGCATTTCCCCATAAAGGGCAGTAGACCCAATATATTACTGAAATCTACACTAAAGTGACTCCTTGTGTTTCCTTCACTACAGATGAGGGGCTCCATGTCTTCTGTTTTTACACTATGGTCCCATTTTCATTAAACTCTGCTCTGGAATAATCTATTAATAAAAGATCCCCTCTTTTTATATTGAAAGACCCCTGGGAAAACTATTTAATGTAAACCAGTGTGATGCAATGCCTACTTGAGTTTGGAGACAGTGCAAACTATAACCAAAGACTGATTAACTCCCTCACCAGCACTGATGAGTTAACTCTGGCCAATTTACTGGACTGTTCAAAGATCAGAAGCACCAAGAGCAGTGCTCAGCTGAGGCCTGGGGATCAGTTTGAGGAATTTAAAAGATGTGTCCTTTTCTTTGGACTTTGTTCCCCATAGGAATATTAACCATATATTTAGACTGCATAAACTGGATTCTGTGTTGTTCTTTACATTTTGAAAGTGCTAAATATCATTGTTCTGGTGACAGATATAACTCTGCAGCTGGATGATAGTGTTAGGGGATGGTGGGAAGATACACTGTGGAGGAAGAGGACTTGAGTCTTTCTCATTCCTCTCACTCACATAAATGGTTCATACTCCTTTCTTCTGGTCAGCTCTCTCCAAAGACTGTCGAGTTTTCTGTGAAGATGAAGATGACCAAAAGAGCCACAACGTACTATGAATTGTATTTAATATATTAATTATTAGAAATAGTTCTCATAACTGCAAGTAATAAAAGTTAGCTCTTTTACGTGGCCTCAGAGCTATCCTTTTCTGGGCTTTGGATGGTGGTGTAATGTCACCATGAACCATTAGCTGCAATTTTGCATGGCAAATACAGCTGCATTTCACTAGTGAGGTGATCCCATCTACAATCTGCTTTTATAGCCCAGGGTTTGTTTTTATTAATGTTTTTAAAGTTCTTTGAATTAAATGGCATAGAAATTTCTATTATTCTAACATCTGTGCCTCCATGAGAGCTTGTGTAACCTGAAGGAGCTGCACGACTTTAAACCAACTCCATAGCCTGCGTCGCTGTGAAAGAATGAAGAAATACATTTGTTATGTTTCTGTTGGTTCCACACTGCTGTTTGCATCATGCCTTCACTTTTCCATCAGCAAGGAAGGTCTCAACAAATTCTGTCAGTCTCTGGATGCAGTAGGTTTTGGACAGTGTTGAAAAGTCTGAGGGGAGGCCGTGGTGGTACAGTTGCAGATCAAAGAAAATATTCAGCTGGCACCCTGAGTCTCTCTTATGCTGGCAAGGACATGAAAAGGTTCCAGGCTTTCTGCTATTTCTTACCTAAGTATAGCTTATCCTTTTGATATTCATCCATTTTACCACTTCTTGATCTGCTTGACCTTATGAAACTTTTCCAAGATATCTTTTCTTACCCCAGTTTCTTCTATAAATTCCCTTTCCAAAGCTGTTATCGTGAGATATGGTAAACTCTCCCAGCTTGGAAAGAAAATGTCTCTATTTTGTAATTTTGAAAGTATTGTGTACATTTGTGGTGCTGTGGAATAATCAGCGTGAATAGCATGGGAGTTTGTCTGGGATATAGACTTTAAGTCTTACATTCCAACTGTGTTGGGGTGGGAAGCAGATTGCAGAGAAGTAACTATCTGCTAGCTATTGCTTACATAGGACAATCCTCACTATTTCTTGTGATGGTCTGAAAGAAGTTTAATTGTAAATCATTACATGAAGGTATAGCTTGTTTGGATGTATAGCTTGTTCAGATTGACTGGCAGCCTACGTGTAAAACGGGCCCAGGGCTGAAACAGCAAAACTGTTGCAGAGCAAGCTTGAGCTGGGTTGGCACTGAGGTGTGGGAAGCTCATTTAATGCAAGTTGTAGCTGGTGGTATCAGTGCTTCCCTTTCATGAATGCAGAGTTTAACTTTGCTGCCAGCCTGGCAACTTCCCACTGGGATAATGTAATGCAGCTGCAAGATTATTTTGGCTCTGTGCTAACTCCTTCCCATGCCTTTTTTAATAGTCTGTCTCCTGCCTTTCCCCATTCAGTCATAAAACCTTTCCTAACATTTGTTCTACTTTTAAGAGCTAGTAAGGGCATGGCAGTTGATAACAGAGCCAACACCCTTCCATAAAAATGCACTTTTCAGCAGTGAAATCTGCTGCCTTTTGGGGAATTTCAGGAGTTGATGCTGTGTTTTGGTTTGTCCTCTTTGTGTACTAGCTATCCCTTGTATCACAAGGTTGGCTAACACGCAGTCTTTGTATTTCTGTAACTATTTAAAAACTGGGCTGAGACTTTGAAATGGAGTAACAATCTAGCTTGCCTGAGTCTTGATCCACTGAAAGTGATATGAAAAGGCCTGAGATCCACTCTTAAGAAACAAGGCTTTTTCAGATTATTGGTCCTTCTATAAGAATTAGGGCCAAGTTTGTCTCTCTAGATACTTGACATGTAGTCACAAGTGTTGGTTTAACCTTGTTGTCACAATTATTTTGTAACAAAAGCAATTATTGATGTTTTAAGTCATGTATCAGTTATGGTAGAATGAGATTTGTTGTTTTAATCATAACTAAAAGAGGCTCAATTTCTATCGCCCAGCTTTCAAGTTCTTACCTATCAATGCAAAGAATTTGAGATTATAGTTAAGCTTCTTACTTCTTTCATAGTGTTAAACCCAGCTTTTAAAATCAGGATAAGGCCCTCTTTCAAGAGAATGAGGAAATGATCAGAATCAGGGTAAGGCAAAGGTAGCTAATTCCACTCTGCCTTTGATTGCATTCTTGTTCAGAACCTGCAACAAAAACTCTCTCAACCCATCCTTTCTCATGTGATTATTTTCTTCTGGAATTTGACCTTTAAATAAAAATTTAAATAATTTGGATTTCTTGTGTGGAAACCACAAATATGGAGGAATGTCAGCTGTAGCAGTGACAAATGTTAGTGTCTTCAGGGGCTGAAACAATGGACCAGGGTGGTGAAAACTCTCCTCCTGCTTAGTTAATTCCTTACTTTTTAATGGCACGCGAGGGGGCCAGGTAAAACTTACAAAGAAGGCAAACTGACCTCGGAGGGAAAGGAGACTGCTTTTGTGTATCTGCCCTTTTTTCTTGGCAAGAAGGTGATGACTTCAGTTGCTTTAGTAAGAACCATTTCACTCTACAGCTAATGTGGTACATTGATCCAGTTTCTCTTCTAAAGTTCTTTCTCTGTCCTTGTCCTGACAAACCATTCTTGTAAAGGGAGGTCTCTTTCTGCCGCTTTTGTTGGTGCCATTCTTTGGAGCGCCTTGTCAAGACCTGCGATTAAGACCTGCAAAAGATCTGGGAGAATTTCTTTGTCTTGGTTTTTCGGAAGTCATCCGAAGGACTCACAGGCCGGCGCTGTTCTTTGCCTTGCAGCCTTCCTGCTCTAGCCGCTGTAGGGGTCAGAAGGAGACGGGTCAGACATGGACACCCGGGCTGAGTTAAAATAAACTCTTCGGAGAAAGAAATTTAGATATACAATAATTTTTCAGGTTTTCAAAAAATGCTGCGCGGCCTGCTTCTAGATGCAAGCTCAGTGTCTCAGCGTCCTTAGGATTGACTAAATATTGGAAATCCAGCTTTTGATTTGTGTTTTTGAAAAAAACTTTGCCCCTGCTGTCTTGACAGCATGGAGTAGGAGCGCAACAAGAGGTTTTCAAAAGATGTGTATTGAAAATAACCGGTCAGCCTCTGGAGGGTGCCGGGGCGCAGTCACCAGCACGTAAAGGCAGACATCTGTAGGATGCTTTGGGTTCCAGAAATATTTTTATGAATGAAAGGTGCTTATGACTGGAATGCATGCTGAAATGGGCAGTGCTAATGGAGTCTCTACGATCCCCTTATCTTCACTCGTAAATCTGCCCCCGAAGATAAATGTTTAATAACATTCCAATTTGGTTGTACTTGCTAAAAGTGATTGAACTAATGACCCATAATCCAATAGATCCATTTGTATTGAATAACACCAAGGGTTCAATACTTTGCTGCTGATTTAGTGGGATGTCTGCTTAATTTACCACATTTCACTGTTGCAGCACTTGCTCACTGATCAAATCAAATTATTTACCTGGCACTGAATGTAGTCCACCTTTCAGTTTCAAAAGGGCAGCAATTTCTTCGCATTTATAAAAGATAACAAAAAAAAACCTCGCATATTTTTGAGAATCAATAAATGTGTGTGTAAGAGGCAGAAATTTGAGTAGCTGCTTTGTTATGCTTTGGTCAGATGACAAATGTATGTGGTAGTACTGCATGCACAAACTTCTGATGCAAATACTTGTGAATATGGGTCTGAAATTTGCTTTGGTCAGTAATACCTCTGCACTCAACATTTTCCTGCAAAAACAGAGAAAGGTGGAACTATGGCTAAAGTAAATTCGTATCACACTTCAAACAAATACCTGTAGAATTCTTTCTATTTGGCAAATGAAGTGCTCTTAATCACTTCAGTGGGAATCTGTCTGGTTTAAGGAATGCAGTATCTTGACCTGAGACCCCTGCTAACACTTACGTAATGAGACCCACTGAACCATGTGGGACTACTTATGCACATGATTAATTTCATGGACAACTCCAGGATAGCACTTAAAACTGCAGTCATCGATTTTTGATTGCAAAGTAACAAACTTAAATATTAGGCTAGCATGACAGGGACCCCTGTTATGTTTTTCTGCTGCTGTGCTGAGGATGATCTCCTCTTCCTTCTAATCTAACTCTTGTAGAGAGCTGTTGCTTCCATAAATCCTGAAAAATCTTCCAGTACCTATTTACTCACAAGTTCTTTGTTAGATTGAAATGACTAGTCTTCATTCCAGGAACTTCCTGTAAAAAAAAAACCAAAAAGCCAAAAGCTCAATATAAATAAATAAGCCCCCCACCCTTCTGTTGTCAGTCAAGTATTTGCTTTGTTGCAAAATTATGCAGTTCAGAGTAATGATGGTTGGAGTGGGTGAAACTGTAGGGAGAGAAATAACTGTTTTTATGAGATAATTTTCTTAAGACTGCTTTCTTTTCAAGCACTGTTTGTAAGCTTGATGTGTTTTGTTTCCAACTCTTCATGTAAGAACTGTGTTGAGGCAAGTGATCCTGATACCTCAGCTTGTATTGTCAGGTTTTGCAGCCTTACCAGTAACACCTCACTGAAGACCTGGACTGAACAGTGACTGGTAGAAATAATCTTCCCCCTGTAACGAAGTAGACTTTAATTTAGTAGATTGAGAGACCAAGTGAAGTTCCAGGATGGACACAGCAAAACAGTGAGAGCAAAAAAGATTGTCTTCACAGCCTGAGTTCTGTCCTACACTTAGGGTGATAATGCATGATGCATCGGAAACTTTGCAGCAAAACTGAAGTGCTTGGTGATACGCTTGATTTCAAAGGCATCACTATATACACTTTTTAAAAAAATTGTGAGTATGTAAAGCAAGCCTAAGGCAAGAAAGAGAAGTAGTCTAAACAGACAATATTGTTCTTCTGTCCTCTTTTTTATCCTTGTGGTGAATTAGACAAGGTTTCACCTTCTAATCTTTGTGTAGGATCATGCACAACTTCTAGTATAAGCATTCTTGCTTAAACCTATATCTTATTTTCCTGCCCACTATCCTTCATGTCTGTCTCTGTTTAACTTGGCTAAGTATGATCTACAAAAACCTGCTTCCTCAGTTGAGAGTCAGTGGTTGTTGTATCCCATGTTGTCAGGACTGACTCTTATTGCAAGTTCACTGAAATTTCATTTTCTTCTCAATGTGACGGGTAGACTCTAATCTAGATGATCTGCACGAACTACAAAGTGTGTACATAGGGGGAATGACCAGCATATTGTTGGAAAAAATAAGTCCAAGTTTCTGCAGGAGAAAATCTGTAGGGAAAAGCAGGTTGGCCCATTAGACTGACTGATATAACTGGGAGGAAAGAGAATAGATAAGCCCTGCAAGTCCTTTTCCAGGTCTCCTGATTAACTATCAGCTTAATGAAAATTTTGTTTATGTTTTCTGATAAATGCTTTATGTGTTGCTTCATACTGAATTTTATAAGATGTGGCTTGTACCTTATTACTCATTTCTTCTGTCAAAGAGATTTTATGTGAATATCTGTGAAGATTGGATCCAGTTTTAAAAGGTAGTTCAAAGCCTTCTACAGTGAAATTGAGAGCATCTTGATCAGGGCCTATATAATTTGTGAGTTTTAGTAGCATTATTGTTTAAAAATCAAAATTACAAATGCAGTAAGCAAGCAAGCTAGACTGGCTAGGCTGATAGCTCCAGAAACATAAATTAATTTGTTTTCTCCCCCCTAGTTGGGGGCCAGCATAAGCAGTGCCCGGTCCCAGGTACACAAATCTACTGATATAAAAATAATACCCGGAGATAGGGATAGGGTCAATGAGGATCTTGGGTTGCTTTGATGAAGCAGTGGCAGAGCCAGTTGTGTGTTGGTAGGCTCAAGGGTGAGACTGGCCAGGGTCCAGGTAAGTTCACTCTGGTGAAATAAAGATAATGGTTTGGAACTCTGTGGAGGGTCTGCCCCCTCTCTCCTGTGTGTGCAAGCAATGCCAGGGGTAGGTTACATTCTCTGTGTTTCTTTTAGAGGAGGCTGAACTGAGGGGTTTGGTTATCAGCTGAGGGAAAGCAGCTGTCTCCAGCTGTCTGAATGTGCTTACACAGGTGGGCTCCATAGCTAAAGCATGGGCTGCACCCAGAGCAGGGTCACAGTCACAAACTCCTATAGGAATGACTCAGAACTCTAGCTGGCCAATTTTAATGTGACTCTCCATGAAGGAGAGCTTACCCTTCCCCTTTTGTCCTCTTAATTCTCAAATTCTCGCATAAACTCAGTGCATCTTGTGTGATAATCTTCAAGTGCTGCTGTAAAAGTCAGGAATAACTTGAGAGCTCTGTGTGTTGTCTACATACTAGTGAGTAGTTTGCCAAAGCTGCCCAGACTTTTAAGGAGGCACTAGTGAAGCTTTTTAGTTCTAAACTGAATGATGTATGCTGCTTCTTTATAGTATAGAATTAAAATAACCTCAATTATGATTTTTTGCCTTTTCAAGTACACCTTTTTTGCAATCTGCTAACGCGAATAAGAAATGCAAAATGATCATATAAGAAGTCTGTTCTAATTATAACCATATTTTTATTCATATAAAGCACTGTTCTAGTCACCTTGAAATTTCCCTCCAGAGAATGGCTGCTAAAAATTTCATGTGCTTTCACTCTAAAATACTGGATTGCCCTGTAGCTGATTATCCTGTAACAGTAAATAGAAAGACTTTGCTTTATATGTGGTACAATGAGGAAATTCTTGATATTCTTGTAGACCACTTGCATTAACATTTTTGCAGTAAGAGGGCAACTTGGTATCTGTGACCTCTTGACTCCTACTTGTTTTTAAAAAACGCCTTCAAAAATCCCTTGTGAATGTCTTGGTTAGAATGGAAAAAAAAAACTTCCACTGTTCTTTAGTAGAGACTGCTTCTGAATACTTAAAAGCTGTAAATAAAATTGGAACATCTTTCTTATTACTACTTGGAAGAAAATCTATGTTCAGACTGTGATTAACCTGCAAGCCAGTTTTAAGATGTTGACTCCAGCTTACTCTGTTATTTCATGACAAACCTGCTAGGATTTTTCCCCTCAAATGAAGTTTTGATCCAGTTTGACATAAAATTCAGATACTTTTTTTGCACATATACAGAATTACTAAACCATAAGCACATAATTGCAAATATAAAATCATTATCTCAGGAATGGACATCCCTCTGTAGAGTTGACAGGTGTGGTATCTGAAGGCAAAAAGCACTATCTGTGCAGTCTCCTTGACTTCTGAGGTCCATTCAAGATCCTTCAGCGCTGGGACCATTGCAGGAAGGCTTTAATTTTTAAGGAGCTTTTCACTAAAAGAGATGTTCTTGCTTTTTCAGGTGCTTTGAATCCTGCAGAAATGGAGTGGCTTCTTGCTGCAGAGTAGACTATGGAAAGTACTGAAAGCTGCCTGTGGTGTGATATGGCTGAGATCCATGTACAAACATACAGGAAGGTAAACTGTGATGATAGCAATGTCTCACCTCAGGGGACTGGTAAAAAGATGATGATACCTGAACTGTGAGAGAACCTGCATCAGATGGGCTTTCCTCCGCATCGCAGAGTGAAAGAGAACATATAGAAGGTTTTTTTGCAGGGAAAGTCTGCTTTGATGACCAAAGGACAAATTTGTCTGAATGACAAATGTGTGTCAGAAATGTGCTATGTCATCCTGTGGTGTTAGGGTGCTAGACTCTAATCCCTGTAGTCTGAAGGGAATAATGCAAATGGTTGTTGACAAATCTGCAGTTAAGAGGACAGAAACAACTAAACTATTTCAGTCCCACAAAGAGATGAGTGGACTTCAGATGTGGCTTAGATAAGTGTATTTCAAAGAGGAGGTGGTGCAGAGGCTTCAAAAGGTCTCCCAAGGACCTTCTGAGAGAACTCCTCACATTCCTGCACTAGTGGCAGTTTTACCATTGGGTTCACAAGGCCAGAATTTTGCCCTGGGAGTTAAGATCAGAGAAATCTGTGTTGTGGTGAACAATCTCAAAGCAGAGCTTGGAGCTTTTTCTACAGTCTTTAGCTACAGTACCTATGGTAACTTGACATGAAAGACATGTGTTCAGTTAGTGATAACTGCTGCAAGAAAAACCATTTCCAGCTTTTTCTTGCTCCCCAAACATGATCATCATCACTTGGATTTAAAGAATAAATTTTTTAATGAGAAAATAGGATAATAAGGTAATAATAATAATGAGAAAACACTGCCTTGTACTTTACACTGCCGTGTACTTTAGCTATTACTGAGCTTGCAATGTTTAACTTCTCTGGTTTTGGTGAAAATGCTTGTGCTCAAGCATTTTATACTTGCGCTCAAAAGGATTGAATTTGTGAGATAGTTTGACCAGCATGTTAAATTTGGAACCTGGGAACAAACATTTCTGGAGACAAAAGATATAATCAATGTTGATTGTAAAGTTGCAGGGTACATACACTGTAGACTGTCAATTTTTCAATAATTACTTTTTAAAATAATTGTTGAAAAGGTTTTAAGATTTTAAGATATTATTTAATTGACAACACAAAAATAATATTCTCTCTTGGAACAGCAAGAGAAGTTCTCTTTTCTAGAAAAATCTGATAATGAAGAAAATATGTGCACTATACACAACTCTTAAAGTATTCCAGTCACTTATTTGCATATTATTACATTTTACCTCTCTAAATATTAAAGTTCTTGATTTTAATTTATTATGGGAATGCTGATTTCCATATTTGTTATTTGTTGATATACCTAATGTAGTTTGGGGGAAAGATCTGAAATGTAACTCAACATTTTCAAATATAACTTAATGAATAAAAAGCATTCAAAAATTATGTAAATTGATTTCTGTTATAAATGTTGGGTCCCTGAACACTTGATATACCTGGAGGGGTTTTTGGCTGTTAAAGAACTTACAGGAGTACTGCTTGTAACTGAAAGGTAGTGAAACAGTGGGCTTTGTGGCTTGTAATTTTTTCAACACCTAAACCCTCTTCTGCTGTAATGCATTATTCCAATAGTAAACATAGGAAAAAATGTAGAACACATTCTCACAAAGCTGAAATGTGTTCATGTTTTGGAGTAGACACCTGATATCTTTTTATGAATTGCCTCTTTTGAAGGGGCAATTTTTAAAATTATTAGTGTACCTCATGCTGTACCTGTGAAAAATCCCTCAAATTTAGTCAAGTTATAAGACTTTGAGAAATTTCTGTTTACATAGTCCGGTGATGTTTGTAAATGTGAACTGGAGAAAATCCATTAACTGCTTTCCTCTGTCCTTTGTCTAGCCCAGGGTTGCATCTCCTGGAAGGCTGCTTTCCCTAGCCCCACTGTTAGAATTCATATGCACGTGAGACTTGAAAATTCGTAAGTTACAGTTTAATGCACTTTTAAAAGATGCTTCTTAGCAAAAGATAAGATGGTGATGCTTTTTGTTTTTGCATTGCAGAGCATCAAGAGTCTAACCCAATTTCCATTATAGTCCAGAGTACTTTCCTACTTGGGATTACATCCCAGTAGTTTAAGAAGGCACGCCCTATTATGGTTTATTGCTGTAGTTTAAAAATATTTGAATGGTTGTAGGATCTTGACTTCCATAACCAGGCATCTGAAAAAGATGTCTCTTGTTTTTATTATCTCAAACAACATTCTGCAGCACTAATCCTGGCTGCAAAATAACATTCATGCTTAATAATTATCTCAAACAACATTCTGCAGCACTAATCCTGGCTGCAAAATAACATTCATGCTTAATAATTTTACATAATATCTGATATCCTGCTGTAATTATGGTTCAGAATGGTTTAAATTGTCACAGAGGTATTACTTTGGCAAATACCTGTCCTCCAAGCCTTATTTTTAGAAGAAATAGCTAATGCTGTTTACATTCAAGTATTTTTAAGGTGTCATGCATGTGATGTTGCTTACTGAAGGGGACACTTTTAACAGTGCTAGAATTTGTTTTCCTGTTCATTTAAGTGAGTTGTTTGAAATGTTACATTGTCTCTTCCTAAAATAAATGTTTTTCTCAGGTGTTCTGCTAAACAAATATTGCTGGGAGGCTTCTAGGGCTGTTTTTTTGGCTGTTTGTAGGCTATATTAATGAGGCTTGGTATTTTTGGTAATACAGTTTTAACTTGGATCATAACATCTAGCAACAAAAAGGTATATATTGTGGTCTGATCGAGTTCTTTCCCCCAAATACAGTCAGAGCATATGTTTTCATCCTGTGCAGCCTAGAAGATGGCTGACTGTGTGCTGAGAGATTTCTGTAAAGAGGCTGTCAGTGCATTTGCCTGTCATGAGCCTGACTTCATTTATGCAACAGAAATTAACTGAGATGCTTTCTCATGCTTAGAGTGAGAAGAGCATCTATGCTCTCCTTTTAAATTCCTTTAAAAGAATTTGAAGTCTTTAAAGGACACTTCATTGTATTCCGAAAAGCATTTTGTGATTAACTGATCTGTTGCTCATACAAGGCCCTTATATCAAATACAGAAAATGTGCAGTTGTTCTTGCTTCTGAAACCCACTGCAAGAGAGCGTAGGAGAATAATTATTTGTGAGGATGTAGCTGCTTGCAGGTAAAGGTTGTCTTCAGCAGAGTCCAAGGAAAGCAATATTCCTTTACTTTGACTCCACTTCTTTGCATGTGGAGCCAGGCCTCTAGAGCAAGACTGACTGAGAGGCAGAAAGTTTATGAGCAAAAGTGTTTCCCTTCTGTATGGATTAAGAAAAATTAAGCAAAGTTGATCCTTCATAGGCACATATACCCACGTAACACAGAAGAATGTACAGAAATCATATACAAGTTGTGAAAATGTTGACTATCACTGACTGTAGAACTTTCTTTGAATCATAGAAAATGGTCTTGTAAGAAACTTAGTTAAAAAAGACTTTCTGGCTGCCAGCTTTGCACATTGCCCAAGGAAGTAACAGAGAACAACTTGTTACATTGCACCATTTCCCCTACCCTACTGAGTTTTTCCCTGTATCATGTGTGAGTGGAACATGAACTGTGTGTGTAACTGCAGGCATAATTTGACCTTTAAGATCTTCACCACTGCAAGTGATACAATAAAAGTGAAGGTCACAGTTGATGTTCAGATACCAAACCAAGTAACTGATAAAGTTTGAAGAACACAGTAAGAGAAAACAGTTTTTGATGGCATGTGGCTTTGCTATATGAACTGCCCTGTCTCTCTTCCTGTTAAAACTTGGAACAAAGCCTTTTACCAGTATAAGGAGGCAACACAGAGTATGTGTCAGTAGAGTGGCAGGATAATGCAAAATACCAGGAAAAGAATGAGGGAAAATGTTATTTTCCTCAGTGACTTATTTCCTTTCTTGCCTAAATTTGCCAAGCCCTGCACATTGAGCATTAGATATGCAATCGACTCTGTGCCAGAATTTTACATATTTTGCAGTAAATGTGGCAGCTTTTACCAGCCCTGCTTTCATCCATTATATGGCTGAAAGCCCTGCTGGCTTCCTGCTTCTCATGCAATACCCTCACTTCCACACCAAATGTGCCAGGTATTTTACCTGGCACGTGACAGCCTGTAGCAATGGATCTGTTTATGGGCTTGCTGTGTGCAAGATGCTGTCATCCGTCCCTTAGGCAGTTCTGTGCATTTGGGTTCTGATCGATCGGGAGGGGGTCCAGCACTGAGCTGGGGGCTGGGGTACTCTGCCTTGTGCACTGGAAAGAAGGGAAAACTCAAACCCATGGCTGGATGCCCTACAACTGTGCTAATGGGAGTATTGGAATACAAGAAGGTGTGTATATATGGGTTATATAAAGGAGGTTTAATCCTCTTGGGTCTCCTGCTCTTTCATTAGCATCTGGCCACTATGAACTTACAGAAATAAATCCCCATTCTGTTTCCCCTCTGCATACAAGCAGAAAAAAACCAGTTCCTAAAGTTGCCAGGATACTAAAAGTATCACACTAGTCTCCATAGCTTTAAGAAAAGGAGTAATTCTGGATTCCTTTCATAGGATAAACATACAGCAGTTGCTTTACTTTTTGCTCTTCCAGGACACTGCCTGCAATCCCTTTGGGGACAGCTTTGGGAGTACTGTCTGGAAGGACATCACTGCTGCTGGGAGCTTTAACACTGGGCCTGCTCTCCTGGCGTGCCAGATCTTTCCTTAGGCTATAGGTGGCAGGAGATGCTGGAATGCTTATTTCTGGGTATATATCTCATAATCTCCAGCAGAAAGGGCATAGCAGAGAAAATAGAGAAATGCTGCATAAAATGGATACACTTCTAAACAGGAAAACCAAAAAACAAATAGTGCAATGAAGGTCTTTAGAAACTAATAAATATGTAAGGTAACTTGGGATTTCCACATAACTCATCTCTATCCGTGGCTATCTCATCAGTCTCTACTTTTGCAGGCATTTGCAGGTGGGGCTTTTTCTTTAACAATTAATGATCTGAAAAGATGAGGAATTATAGTAACTTAATAGAGATTCAAATAGTGTTTGTTAAACAAAAGTAACAATTGTGGTATTACTGCAAAATTGAACTCATAGATCTGCTACTGGATTTATGGGGAGCATGTAGAAAGGTATTTTTTATAGTATCCTTAGAGAATGATAATAGACACCATGTTTTTTCTTTGCTCTTAGAAATAAGAACTGTTCTGTCTTATATTCCACTGGGTAATGTGTGCACTGGTGAATACTGAATTTTTAATGTCGATCACTAACTTACGAAAACAATCTCTGTTTTACTGACCTTAATACTTGTGAAGTATTAGGTGCACAACCACTCTTAGTGTTCTTATATGGCTATTCTCAGTCAGGGCTTCACTTCCAGAAGCAACTGATTTGCTATTATAAAAGTTTTAATGGGGAAGTATTAATTGCTAGAGTTTTCCACCTAATTTTTATAGAAAATCTGTGTGGATTTCAGTCACCTAAATAGTTGTATAGGAGCACAAACACACTTGAAATAGCCTTAAATGAGTTAATTTGAATGGTGTAAATAGTTTTGCTTTTGATTTATCTTTCCTAAAAGCTGTAAAATGCATGTAATTGAGCTGCTGAGGAATGCTGTGCCATTCAATAGGGCACATACAGAGCACTTGCCCTTCTGGCTTAGTTCCTGGTCAGTTTGTGCATTCTGTCCACTGAAAGTTCCCCTGACGTCTCTGGTACAGTGCAGCATTAAAAGCATGTGCAATGGCTTTCGCATATTACAGAAATGTGTACAATTCGACAAACATTTGAAAGCATTACATGTACATAAAGTCTTATTTTGTAGATGTGTTTAGTGTCTTGAGTCTTCGAAAGCATTGGTATCAACTAATGCTGCAGCAGAGATGGTAATTAGATTTTGCTGTCATCTGAACAGTAATTGATAGTTATTTTGGACTCTCTGATGTGCTTGCAATCAGGTGCCATTTGCTGAGGGATGACATTTGGATGTGAGTAGCTAGAAATTTGTTAGATTTATAACTGAAAATAAATCAGTGTGACTAACATTAGTAGGCAAAGGCAGTCTCTTTGATGTAGGCTGATTGGCTTTTCTTGTCATGCTTGTGTTCATCCTTTCTCCTGCCTTCCTCTCCTCCAGAGCCTTGATTGCCTGTTGGGGACCAGGTGAAGCTACCTTGGTGTATGCCTGGACAGTCTCCAGTGGCCATCTGGTGCTGCTTATCTGGACCTTCTGGCCCAGAAATGAGATCAGCACTTTCTCATAGCCTCTGGTCTTGGGCTTGTATGTGTAGCAGAGAGCTCCAGAAGCAAAAGACATGAGAACAGGTCAGTGTCTTTGTGCTGCACTCCCTTAACCAGTTTCTTGGAAAAAAAATAAATTTAAATGTCTGTGTTCATAGTATCCTTTTCTATTGGTTTGACAAGACTGTACTCAGCCAAGTCAAAAGGCTCGATAATTCTGAGTGACATCTTGAAATCTTTATTGCTGTTAGGAACCTGATGAAAAAAATATAATTTTCGACCCTTGTGCAGTACTGAAATGGCAATTGCCAATTAGAATTGCTCACCAGGCTAGAGTCAAATTAGGAGCACATGCTAATGTTTGTTTTAGTATTTCTAATCTTAGAAATTGGGGAAGAAATGGTGCATCTTGCCTATATGACCTAGATGTACCATCCCTCTTTCATTTCATGATGGGCGTTTCCACATGAGATTTTCCTCTTCTCTCTTAACTATCTTTGATTAATAAATAGTAATAGGCATTTTATTCAAATAAGCAACGTCTGTTAAAGGAACTGGAGTTTCTTTGATACCAGTCAATTAATGCAACTCATATAAAGTTGATCAGGAATTTCATGTGTGTGGAATCCAGTCCTAAATCCTCTAATTTTTGTTTCTAGATACACATCTGACACTCACAATTATTGTGAGAAGATGAACACCTATTTAATGAGGTTCTTTTGCTGGATTTCTTAGGTGACACTGTAAACTCATTGACTGTGCTGATGATTATAATAACCTGTGTCAATACTACAGTATTTTTATTATGTTTTCTGGACTTTCCTTTTCTTCTAATATGTCAAAATATTTAAGAAAGCAGCTGTGAATTTCCTTTTTGTTGATCTGATGCGCTTTTTCTGGGAGTAGATGTCATTAGACTTTCGCAAATTATTCCTCTTGAATGGGAAGTGTGCTTGAGCATACAGGCAGATGAGGACAGTAGTCATTACCCAGGGAAGGAAAAGCACAAGCAAAGACTTAAATACTCTGATCTATGTTATAGCTGCAGGTTGAGAAACTGGCTCCAGATGGTCGCCTGTAGTTCCAAAACTCTGTGAAAGTGCAGGCAAGAGTAATGGGGAAACTGAGGAAGCCTGGAGATGAACTAAAGGCAAAAGTAGGACTGCAGTATACGTGGAAAAACTCTCTTACTCTGTTTCCAGTTGGCAAATTGCTGATTGTGGTTTCTTGGGGTTTTTTGGTTGTTTGGTGGGGTTTTTTTGTTTGTTTGTTTTTGGTTTTTGGTTTTTTTTAATGGTATCTGTGGTCCAATTGTTGCATTTAAGGTAGATATACTGGGAAAAGTTCATTGCCTTTTCAAGTAAGTAACAAGAGGAATAATCGCTAAATTTTGCATTATGAAGGGAAAGCATTTAACATAGTGGTTACTGAGGAAAAGCTTTAAATAAGCTCTCCCTGGGTATTTCTATTTTCTTATTCACAAAAAAAGTAAAAAAGCCCCATGGATCTTCAGTAAGATATCTCAAAAGCTGTCTATCTATATAAAACTAATTTAAATCTAAAGGGACTTGTTTAAAAAAAACCAAACCAAAAAAACCTCTGGCAAACTCCAAATATAATACTACCAGATGTGAACTCAAGTGATGGGCTTATTTATCTGGAGAAGAAGGAGTTAAGATGCAGATATAGAATCACAGAATTGTTTAGATTAGAAAACTCCGGTTGGACTTTTGAGATCATCGAGTGCAACCATTAACCCAGCCCTGATGAGTTCACCACTAGACCATGTCCCTAAGGTTCCACATGCGCCCTTCTAAATACCTCCAGGGATGGTGACTCCAGCACTTCCCTGGGCAGTCTCCTTCAATGCTTAACAACCCTTTCTGTGAAGAACTTTTTTGTAATATCCAATCTAAACTTCCCCTGGTGCAACTCAAGACTATTTCCTTTTGTCCTATTGCTTGTGACCCAGAGGACTAGCAGACATATCTCCAATATTCTGGACTGGTGATATTAAACTCTTTTACTCTTTTGTTGTGAAAGGAGGAGATGATCAGATTGGAAATTAAAACTTGGGTTTTTTTGTGGTTTGGTGGGGGTTTTTTTTTGTTTTTTTTGTTTTTTTTTTTTTTTTTTGTGGAAGCAGAGGTATTTTCTTACCCTTCTTTTTTTGTGTCAATGTTGGTTGCAATGAAAGACATGGCTATTGCTTTGTTAATATGTGTGTGGATAAATGGACAAGTGTGCAATGTAGCTGCTGAAGGACCTGCTTATCCTGCTGTTTTCTTTCTCAGTTTTGCCTAAGCTGAGAAACACATCTTCATAAAATTTTTTGCCTTTGTAGCCTTGGCAGCCCAGATTACAAATCTGATCTCCTTTTTTCTGGCAGTGTGTGATGTTGGAAACTAACCGTGGGAGGGCCACATGCAATCCTCGGTTTTGTGATGTGCCCTGTGGCTGTCTGTCTTTTTTAAAAAAGAGATATGGCCTTCAGAGACTACAGGTCCCAGCAAGCAGTGCTTCATTCTGATCTGATAAGCAAGTGCTCAGATCTGATGTGTGTTTCCTGTCAGGGCGTGCTGGCTGTATGAGCCACACCTCAGTATTTAAGATAAGGGTGGCTGCAGATTGCTCCAACCAACACAAAGTAGGTGCAGCTTTGGCCAGAAGCTGATTTTTTGTTTATTTTTTTCTTTTCCTCTGCCCTTCAGTTTTGGAAACTTATTTTATCTTATACAGCTATGCAACAGGATTTTGGTGTGCAGCATGATTGTCCATCATGTTGAATATGTTTTTGGTTTCTAGGTTCTCCCAGGTGCTTCCTTTTCTTCCTCTGTGATAGCTGCCCTCAGATGCTGCTCAGGAGTGGGCAAAACTTTTGGAAGTGGCTGATTGCTTCAAGTAAGGGTGTTGTTGCAAGAGATTCAAGCCCCTTTTTACTTGCTAAAGAGACCTGGCTGATTCAGGCAAGCTTTGGATAAACAGTCTGAAATTTGGGGTGGTTTATCTGATACAATTTTTTAAAAGTTTGTCCAGTATGGGAAGAGACTACCTCACTTTGACCCGGACAGCTGAGGAAGCAGCTTTGACACACCCTTGGGTGCAATTTAGACACCTGTTCTGAAATGCCTTCAGATTGAGAGTTCAAAAGCAGACTCTGCTTGGATGCAGTTCAGGATTGGAGCAATCCCTTTCTCCCAGTCTTAGGCTAGATGCTTCCCAAGATGTTTGGATGTAGCTTACTGCTCTGTAGCAATTCCTGTCTAAGTTCTGTTCTTCAGCTGGGTCTGCATCTGAACAAGTGAAGGCATGATGAGAAGTTCTTTTGGTGTTTCACTGTATCTCAGATGTTTCTTGGGAAGTGTGAAAAACTCTGGGTGACTCTTCTGAGATTTCTAGGTGACTTCAGTCTCTGGTATCTGTTGTAAAATACAAAGCCAAGGTGTCAAGTGTCCTGCACTATGTCATCTTTACTTCTTGCTTTGTAGTCTTGTTCAAAGAAAGTTCAGCTGAGTGAAAAGCTTTTCATATTCTTTTAAAATCCATATAAATATCACTTACCACCACAAGAGCAGCAATATCAGGTTGATCAAGAGGCCTGTTTGTCCCAGAATTGTCTCAGTCCATGGTCAATAATGGACTCATAGGGAAAGAGCAAAAATTATATTCTATATGAGAAAAGAGCCTCACATTAGAGTACTTTCCTAATTAGGAGCTTGATCTTCCTAAGTTAGCATTTGCTTCTGGATCACAGTAATGCAGATGTTCCTGCCAACATATTCTGTCATCCTGCATTTGCACTTTTGCACATTAAACATAAAAAAATAGCATTACTACTTGGGTTTAGTTCTTTGTGTGGATGGCAGTATGGGTAGCTGAAAAGCTGCACAAAGACAAATCAGATGCTGTTAACTCCTTCCTGCTTGACAGTTTGTATATTTTGGAACTTGGAGATAATTCTCAAGGCTGCAGTTTGGTCCTGTATTAGCTCTATTTATAATTTTTATTGAACCCTGAAATCCAACTTTTGTCTCAGCTTGATAAATAATTGAACCTTTGGCTAGCAGAGTGAGGATAAATGCATACATAAAGAAGAGCAGTTAATGAATAAGTAGCTGGTCAGCAGAGATGACAGTGGATAAAGATACCTGTCAAGTTCTTAGCACCATAGAACTAAAGCATATTTGGCCTGATCCAACGTCTGAAGAACTTAATTTCCATTGTTTTCAAAGGAGTGCCTTCTTAGCCTGTATGATATTAATTCTTATCTCTGTCTCCTTTTTCTTCCCCCCCCCCCTCTTCTTTTTCTTCCTGTTTTTCCTTTATAAGCACAGTTAGGTTATTTGATCTGACTCCCCTCTGCAGCACTTTTTTTTGTAAAAACAACAGTTTTGTGGAGAAGAGTGGCACCATAGTATACTAGGAACAGGCTACTGGGTAAAGGTAAGATGATAAAGATTGATCCATTTAAATGAATAGCCAGCTATTGAAACCTGTGCTTTTGCAGAGGAATACTGTAGTAAGGAAAGTCAAAAAGTCTCTGATACTGACTTGGAGAAGTCTTGCCAATTCTCTGCTGTTATTATAGGGCATATGTGTATGCCTAAATGTATAGGGCATATATATACATACATACATATATATATATATATATATATATATATATATATATACATACATACATACATATATATATATATATATATGCGCCTTCTTTTCCTTCCACAAGAAGGCATACTGCTTGATTGATTTTTAACCACAACAGGTTTCAATTGATTTATACCTGTAAGTAAACTTATTAAACTGCTGCACTGACAAATCTATAATGGGATTTTTATCCAAGCCCCATTTTATTCTGACTTTCTGGCAAACATTAGTCTATTCCCCTAAGGCACTTCAACTGCACTGTCTTTTCTACTCCTGGATATCCTCTTGCTCTGTCTGACTCCACCTCAAAAATGTCTGTATCATAGGACCTGGTTTTCCTACAGTTGTCCCCTGGTGCAATTACAGCACGATTAAAATATGCAGTGTGGCTGAGACCTTGATCATGTTCTAACAAGAATATAGCCTTAGACATAAAGCCCAGTTACAGCATGGTAACAATGTCACAGAACAACCCTGCTCATCCTGCAACACGGGGTGGGGCTTTATGTGCTTTTCCTTGGCATATTTCTAGTCACACCACTTGCTCTCGTTGCATTTCAAATGTCATTATCCCAGGTGCATAGATCACCCCCAGGAATGAACTTACAAATGCCCCTGCATAGCTTTTTCAGCACATTGCTGCTGTCTGCAATTCTAAAGAAAAAATAGTGCACTTTGAAGTTTCCTCTTATTTTCAAATCACTCAGTACTCACAGAGTTAAAAACTTAATTCCTAAAAAAGTGCACATATATTTTTATATATTTTACTTCTAGGACCCTGAGCTTGAGACCAATCTCTAACTAGTAGTTTTCAATAAGAACTTTTTCCTTAAAAGCAGGCAGTCCACTAGCTGAACACTCATAACTCTGTAATTTGTCCGCTTTTGCCCCTTCCTGGGAAGTGTCCAATACTATCCACTGTCAGAGACAGGATCCTGGACCAGATGGATCACTGGTTTGTCTCAGTTGTACACCTTTTATGTGTCATGCTTAAGTTATGACCCCTGAGACCATTTCACAAGCTATTCCGACTACAGAGGCATTAAACCCCCACCCCCCTCCCAAAATCCTCTGACCTTTCTATGTTCTTCTATTACCACATCTTGTTCCGAGTCTGTGGCAGATGGGATGGGAGGAAAAAAAGCTATTTGCATTAAGCCCTTTTACTTTAACATCTTGGCTCTTCGCATATCCTTGTTTAGCTCTGAAAGAATGGGAGATGGCCCAAAGATGAATGGCAGATAAAAACAGGTCAGTGCCTCCTACTGGGAGACTTATCATGGAAAAAAGTCCCTGCACTCCAGATGCCCCTGTGGGGGAGGAATGTTTCCTCATAATGCTTTTAAATGGGTTGCATTGCAACTGTGGTCCCTTTCTACAGAGCTTTGCCACACACAGCCACAAACATTGGATCGTGTATACTTGAGAGATTCTCTGTGCCCTGTAGTCACAGCTAGCAGTGACAGTCAAATCAATGCTTCTTTGAATTCTCCATGTTTGTAAGTCTTGTCATTCTTCAGGAATCTGTGAAGTTCAGAACAATGCCTGCTATGTGGCATGCAAAATATATACATGTTTCTTATAATTGTAGGGCTTCTTTCTTTCAGGGAAATAGCTTCCATAGAAAGTGGAATGGGGTTTCTCACTCAGAAGATGAGAGATGTTAATAGCAATGTTCTTAACATCAGTTCTTAGCAAACGGTGGGTTTGTTTAGGGTTTCAAGTGCCTTGGATTTTCTCTAAAGTTCTGCTTGTGCCTGTGCTCTGCCATAGCAGCCTTTGTGACCTGGGGAACTTTCAGCTGTGTGCTCTAGGAAGCAAGAGAAGGAATCTTTCATGGAAGCACTGATCAGAACAATGTGCTATTCCATCCCTTCTGGGGCTGATTTCCATGTTTTCTTTGAATTTCTGATATTTGACTTGAAGACAGTCTTCATTTTTGACAAACCTGAACTGTTCTGCAAAAAGCAGACTCTCAAGAAGTTTTGCATAGTCCAAAATCCAGTTGCTTTCAAAGTGATCTCTTACAGAAGGAATTTCTTTTTTTTTTTTTTTTTTTTTTTTTTTATGTCTGAGTTCTATTCACATGTTTGTTCCTTGGCTGGGATATATTTTAGCTGGTTTAGTGAGCTGAATCAGCTCTTCCACAAATGAAATGAATACCACAGCCAACACAAAGGGAATAAGAGTGTATGGGAGTGTATGGCTGGAGCAGGAAAGAGAGGGAATAAGTTGTAAGTTTTTCTATTCTTTGTTTCTCGCTGCAGTGCTTCAATAGATAACCTTTTATTTTCCTTTTTTTTTTTTTTTTGACAGTTTTTCTTTCCATTTTATATACAATTCAGCAAAGGATTTGTGCTTAGTCTCAAGAGGGCTTTGGCAGGACTTTCAGTGACTTCAGTGTAATAGATGGGGTGTCTGAGGGAACTCAGCTTTTGGTCGGGAACTGGCTGAGAGGCAGCAAAGCAGCCAACGCTGAGTATCTGTGGGACTACTAAGCAGGAGAAGTTTGGGTTCAGACAGTGTCCTGTGCAGGCCTCCAGTTTCCATTCTGTGGATAATGCCCAAACAGGTAATTGGGCTCTATTCCTGCCAGATGTTTCTTGGCTTCCACAGCTTTCTTATAAGCTTTTCTCTGTCATCAGGCTCCCTTAGAAACAAATAACACTGCCCTACAAGAAAGAAGTTTGGGAGGTCTGAGGCAGAAGTGTAGCATCTATGGAAGATCAAAGCAAGTCTAGTTTTTTGGGCTGAAATGTTGTGGATTCACATGCCTGTCCAACAGTGAGAACTATGCTACTGTGTGAGATCACAGGTTGTATGTTTGGCTGCAAGAATATCTATCCCTCCTGATACATCCAGTGACAACTGAATGATGCTGGTTTATGAAATCAGGGAGAAATTTATATGGCTGGGCTTGAGCAGCCTACATTCAAGGACAGCAATTGAGATTTGATTCTTGTGCGGTGCGTGGCAAGCTTCTTGTTTACTTTTTAATGTGCATGGGCACATGTTAAGTTATAACCTAATTGAGAATTCATACTGTATTCTAGGAAGTGACTATTTGCTTCAGCAATTCTGTTGACCAGTACTGTGGAATTTAAAACTATGTATCCCAAAGAAGGCATAGAAACATAATTTGAATGCAAACTGTATTAAGTGCTCACATCCTGTATCCTAGCAGGAATTTCACCAAACAGGGGAAGTATTCATTGAACTAGGAGCAAAGCAATGTCAAGTTGAGAAGGAAATTACTATGGAAATGAGTTTTAAAAGCCTGGGGCAGATGTAGGGAGAGGCACATTGTACAGGAATTTTCCTCATGCTCTCTAGCTTTTACGGCCTTTCCATTACTTCAGCTGCAACATGTAAGAAATCTTTGGTTTGGGAGAAAGTCACTGAATTTCAGCATTTTTGTGCTATTGCTGTGGGCTGACTTCCCTCTTATGAGACATTAAAGCCTCAGCTAGGACTGGGACACCCGCCTGTATGGCAACAGCTTTGCTTGGGCACACCAGAGCTCCTTTCAGCCCAGCCCTTTGTCTCTTTGTGGTCAGTAATGGACGCTTAGGAGAAAAAGAGAAGTATATTGACTGCTTTCCTGCTATACTATTGCAGTGCTTGACAAGGAGCAGATGGCTGGGTTGGTAGGTTTAATCGTCCTTAATTTTATTTTTTTTCTCCCTCATAGATGTCTTTTTCTTTTCTTTTTTTTTTTAACAGTGCATTTCAAGAATCCAGATTTTGTGGCAATGAGTTCTATAGCTAACCTACACGGTGTTAAGAAACCTCTCCCATCTGCCTAGTGATTGAGCATAAAGCCACACCATTTCCATGTTTTAGCAAAATGCCAAATAAACTGCCTATTAATTTCCTTCATGCTTTTTATGATTTGATCTTAAATTATAGATTATGACTTAGACCATTTTTATACTTAAAGATATTTGAGCAATATGGAAGTGGATTTGTTGGCTTAGTGCATTGCAGAAATATGGCAGTACAAGAAAAAAAGTGATATTTTTCAGAAAGAGCAGACAGGTCCTCTTGTGTCTTCTCACAAATTCTGGAATATTCCTGAGGCAGCAGTGGATTCTTGATACACTCTGGAATGGATTGATTGCAAATAGAGAGATAAATGGCTTAGGGCAGAAAGTGGAAAATATTAATCATGTTGGCAATAATTGATGAGAAATGGTTGTGTGGGAGAGAAAACCAGGTTGTTAATGTATAAGTGTATTTGTTTACAGATTGTTTGGAAATTAATGGAACTTTAAAGGGCTCAGTGCATTCTAATGCCTCAGACATTGAAAGGAAATAAACTGTGATCCCCTCACTTTCATTTTTTTATCATGAAAAAAATCAAGAGACTGAAAACTGGGACTTTTTTAAACAGCATGAGAAAGTGAAAATATTTGAAACAGTTTTTCTTTAATAGACTTGTTTTCATTCAAAACTTCTTGTTAAAACTATTCTGGTCACTCCCAGTAATGGCAGAAATGTGAGTTATCTGCTGCAGAATTGCTCATGCTCAGCTGTGTCATTGGGTAAAAATTACTTTAATCTGTACAGGTTGACAAAGTTTAACAAAAACTGGTTTAGACACTGAACTAGGGAAGAGAGCCCCCAGTTGGAACCTCACATAACACTATCTCCAAATAAAATACTGCTTGAATGGTCTGGAAGTTTATCACTTTGGTACTTACCTTTGTGGCTATTGCTTTCAGAGACAAAATTTATATGTCGAATCTTGGGAACACACATTTATTCAGAATATGAACTGTTCTGCCTTAATATAGAAATGAGAGCCTATGATTTGGGAAAGTCACATATTTGTATCCCTTTCCTGTGTCACAGGTACTAAAATTATTAATTTACCAGGCTCAATTATGCAGTACTGTTATTTTGTATATAAATAGTAAGAATAATCTGAGGTCTGATTACACTCCTGCTGGTATCTATTCACTGATTTGAATGGAAGTTGGTTTGGACTCCAAAACCTGTGAATCCTGCTATCAGAAGAATGTTTACTCTATATTCCTTTTACTCAAGCAGGAAGGAATGCATGCATGAATATTCATTTTCCTCTTCTAATTCCCTCTGTGTAATGCAATAGTTTTTTTCAACACTCGTTTTCTCCCCCCACCAATAACTTCAGAAACATCTGCATGATTCTTAAGCACAAAAATATTGATTTAAGGAAAGTCAGCATAATTACCTTGTAATTTAATTCTAAACACCACTGATCTGTGCAGTAGAGCCTGCCTGCCTTATATGTCAGGATCCCAGGTTCAAGGGAGCCTGAAGAGGTAAATCCTCTTGGAGAAATAGCCTGGGCAAATCTGCTGGTCTGTCTGGCGGTCAGGTTTGTGAAATGGAAGTGGGGGCCGTGGCATTCCTTTGCAATCCTTCTGCAGCAGTAATTCATGTGGGAGGACTTTACCATATTGCTGCTGCTGAGTTAACAGGCTCTAATCAATAACTCAGTAGGTGCTTATGAAGCTGCCTCTAGGTAAGCAGCCCAGGCAGTAAGAGCTGGAGAATGATGAGGCCAGTTACCTTTTCAGTGTATTCTGATTTTAGCCAGCTCTTTGGTTTTGGCCCTCATGCCAGGCTCTGCCTCTGTGCAGTGTGTAGCCAATGATCTGAACAATTCATAGTGCTGTGCAATGTAAGAACTGATAATGAGTTAATGAGATCTTGGTGTCTTATCTCAAGTATTCTGTATACTTGTTCCCTAAATAGGGTGAGTCTGTGTCCTATCACTCCTGTGGCTCATGAAGAACTAACCTGGAAAGACCTGTTAATCTTCATGGTCTGCAAAGATCTGGTTTCTCTACATCCCAGTGAACAGGTGTATAAAGAACAGAAAGGACATAGGTAGAAAATCAAATGTTCTCCTAGAAGATAAATAAATGAACTGTAGAAATAAGAGCTCGAAACAGGACTCATTTCCATAAACTGCAAGTTCTATAAAACTCTACTGCTGTTTGCCAGTTAGTCATCTAGTTTGTGTGGATCTGTGGAATGTAGTTATTGGCAATTCTCAAAACAAACCACCCCATACTTGCCCGAGTGTTTCACAATATAGGAGGCATGTTGAAGCCTGTCCATGTTCCTTTGCGCTACAGCCAATTACTGCATTTAATTATTCTTTGCCTACATCTCTGTACATATCTCTCCTCACCATTTGATCGTTTTTTCTAGCGAGTGCCTTTGTAAACAACAGTTTGATACCACGCAGTGGAAAACTTGCACTGACATTAGTGGTGTTCATTGCTTTTGAGCCTGCCAGTCCTGAGAGCCTTCTTAGCATGCAGGACTTGACTTTAAGGTATTGGGTGCTCTCAGCTCTAGCTGGGCTCAGGCAGAGCGTCAGGCCTTTCCCAACAAATATGCCTGTGTGTGAGAGAAGATTTGGGAATGTACATTAAAACATTGGGAAGATTTAAATTTTTAAACATTAAAAACTATAAAACTTCTCAAGAAGGAACAAAGCTATTTCCTCTGCAAGCTCCTGTCTTGAACAGGTCTGCAGCCACCTACATCTACCGAGGCATTGCAGGAGGAGCCTACAATTAACAAGATTGTAAAGAGGCTGTGGGAAAGATGGCTAGATGGGCTAAGGCAAGTGACAGGTATTTGATAGGCAGTGGGTCTGTGCTAGCCAGCAAGGCCAGCCCTTTTGAGTTATTGTTTTGTTGAAAATCCAATTCTATGTTCTTTTCAAATGTCAGGTAAGTAAGTTGCCAGGTAAGAAAGTTCCTGTTTCAGTTCTCAGGTTGTCTCAAGCAGTCTTGCAGCAGTTTTGAGAATAAAAGGCTAAATTTAACTGACCCATTTAAAAATAAAAAGTAGAAAAAAAGGAGGAGCTTTTACATAAATGTTGTGTGTCTATGGACATAGTATCCCAAATAGTCTGGCCTTGTGGTTTTGGGTTTTTTTGGGTTGTTTATTTGTTTGTTTTTGTGAACCTGATGCTATTCAAACCTGGGAATTTTATTCTTCAATTTGTACAATTTTTTACATGCTTTTGTGCTCAGAAGAGCTTTCTGTTCTTTTTTACCTACCCACAATCAGCAAATGTCCCCTCCAACCTGTCTTCCTAGTAAACAGATTTGGCCATAAGGACGAGATGGGTCCTAACAGATGAAGCCTATTGGTGCTCCACAAAGATGTGTTGGGATTGTCACTAGAAACTGGAGGACAAGAGCAGCTGCCTTCCTTGGAGACCCCAAACCTGCAGCCTTTGAGGTATTCCTCTTGTTGCCAAACGAGAACCCTAAAGTAGATCTCCTTCCTTGCTCAAATCCAGAATTGCACTCTGATTTCTTTCTCTCTGTAACTGTAAGTTTCTGTGTATAAAAGACTAGGCTTCACATCATGATTAGAAGGTGAGATTTTACTAAAATTAGGCTTTTTCATTACAAGAAAGCTAGCAGCTTCTTCCCTGAACCAGCCTGTTGTTTTGGCTGGGGACAGCAGGATGGGTTAATCGTGGCCCCATTTCCTGAGGTCTCCTGCAGTCATGATTTGTGAATGCCTGAGAATACCCCTGCTGAATTCTAATTGTTTGTGGCAGTCGGCACATGATTTCAAGTGTTTGGTCACAGCAGTGTTCGTTTTCTGCTCTTTTAATCTTTGATGGATGTTGCGCCTGGCTTCACTGATGTGGTTCACGACACAGTAGGCAGTGATTTCCTATAAGATGTTTTGTCTCAACTACAGAGGTGTGGAGTCCCTATATGATGGCCAATATTTATTAATGACATCCCAAGGTTTCTAAAGAGAAAGCTCTGCCGTAGACCATTAGAACCTAATCTATCCCGAATTGTCAGATGCAGTTAAGCAAGAGCTAACTCAATTGCACTGTGACTTTCCTCGTTAGTTCAAACTCTGATTAGAAGACTGATTAAAGGCATTCTCTTTGTAAAGGTTCACCCTTTATCTCTGCAGATATCATTACTATATAAGACAGGATAAAGCTAGCTAAAGGCTCACACAGATGCTGGAGCTGAAAAATATTTGTGTATGTGTGCATAGTTATTCAGGCGCATATAAACACACATGCATGTTTTTAAAAATGTGCTTAATTAGTAACATGAAAAATGTTAATTTATAAATGTGGATAGTGTTGAATTTTGTTGCACCTTTCAGCCTATTCATCTGGTGTTATTAGTATAAAAGGTCAAGTTCTCATATCATATGTAAAGCAGTAGGATTAAGATTTTAACAGCAATTTGGGGGTTGCTGGAATATGAAGTATTTTGTTCAGAATACTTGGTATCTGAGATCATTATGACCGGCCAAACTGCTTCCTGTGATTTAAACATTGTTCTTGCTGTTCAGTCTGAACTACGCGACGGCAATACTGCTGAAATATCCTAGGCTCTTCCTAATGTTTTACCTACAAATAGTATTAAGCTTTGGCAGTGCCTTTAAATTTCTCACAGTGTTCATGTTTGTATATAAGCTCTTAGAAGAAAGGATTGTTGATTCATTATGTGTTTGTGTGGTGCTTGCCACAATATGGGTGATGTATATTTCTGTAACCTAGATAAAAAGCTGGTATTATCAAGAAATAAAAACATCCAGAAGGCAAATGACAAAGCTTTCCAATGATTTTCCAAGATAAAGTTCCTAAGAAAATGGAGCTTTCAACTTTTATTCTTCAGGATTTTGTAGTTTGCTGCCTTGTGCATGAATCATTTTACAAACACCTTGTGGGCTAATGAGAAATAAAAAAAAGTAAAGAGCTTTTTAAGAAATTGTATGGAAGTCGATGTTGTCCTATAAGGGATTTGATTGTTGTTTCCATTCTGGTCAGATTAATAATAATTCAACCATGCTGCTGCTGGTTGATGACTTGAGTGTGCGTGTTAGTATGTGAAAGAGAACAGAATAGTAAGTGGTCATATTGGTCATCCAGGCACCAATGAACAGATAGTTTGTATAATTACTGACAATCTTTAGCAGGGAGTATCCTGCTTCTGAAGTTAGCTTCTGGACCCTGGGGGAATGTTGATCCTTTGTGTGCCAAAGTCAATCTCAATAATACTCAACAATAATAATAATTTAAAAAAAATCTACCTGTTCCATTGCAAATACTGCATAGGTAGTACCTTGTTTTATAGCTGACAGGCTAGAAGTCTTGATTTTGGTTTTTTATCAGTGCCCTGTAGTGGGATGGAATGTAAGAGAATAGTGCAGAAGGTAGTCTCTCACCTGAGGAGTTGCAGCTGTACTAATCACCAAAGATTAGGAACAGGCCTGCCCTTAACAGGCCACAGCTGTGTCCAGTAAGAAGAAGAGTGCTACAAAAGAGTGGGTTAGCTGGGTGAGGAGAGAGCTGGAGTTTGTTGGCTGTGCTGTGAAGAAGAGGGAATCAGTGCTGTGAGGAGGTACCTGTGAGAAATCCCCAGGAAGGTATGGGAACCTTTGCAATAAGATGGCAACAGTGTCCCGTGCAGAAGTAACTGAAGTTGCTCTTTGGGCTCATGGATTTGATGGATTCTGGGAAAATTCTTGGGCTGACACTTTTTGATGCAGGGTTACAAGGACAGACAAAGCAGGGCTTCTTCTAGTAAGGTATTACAGTAATGTATCATAGGATTAAGACAAAGCCAGATATTTCTACTCCAGAGTTGCCTGCTGACTAACTTCTAATTGGCTTTGCCAGATTTATCACAGATTTGCTGCTTGTTCCCAGATTGCTTGCACAAATGATGTGCTTTGCCAAAGACTCTCTTTTCTCTGTATTTCAGTGATGGTGGCAATTTAAACCCAAGTTTTCTGAATCCCAGCTCAGTATTTTTTATGTCCTGCTCTGTGTGACTTTCAACAAATCAAGTAACTTCAGCAAACTTACAAAAGAGGAAGAAAATGGCTCTGTTCTCCACCCATACAGTCTTGTACAGAGATACCACATATGCATATGGAAGCAGGCAAACAGTGCGCAGATGCTGCGTGCCATTTTCCTCTCCCAGAATTTTGAGACTGTGGTTACTCTTCTTGAATGAAAGAGAATAAATAATAGCATGAATACATAGCTGACCAAGGAAAGGAAACCCTAGGGGCTGTGACCACAGACTTGAGGGGAAATAATTGTGTTGTAATTTCTTTCTATTAAAAGTTGAAGTCCTCCTTCCAGTGCTGTTTTTCAGGAAACATTTACTCTGGGCAGCTGGAGTTTTTTTCAGAACATCTACAGCTGTTGATGACTAGCTGGGCTTGAGAATATTTCTGAACATCAGGTCTGGCAGTGTAAGCCTGATGGTAGATGTAATAGCTGGGTTCTGCAGAGCTTTTGCTAGTGGTAGTCTCTGCAAAGCACTATCTTTGCTTTTTCCTCCATGTCCTTCCAGACCCTCAGGGTGCACTTCCAAAATGTCAACCTATGCCTTATTTAAATCTTAAGACCAACCAAAAAGTAATGCAGAGAGGCTCTAACAAACAAGAAAATGTTGACATTTTCAAATCACTGTGAAACATCCTTAGCTCTGCTGCTTTACTTCAATGCCAGAATAAGAAATCACAGGTCTAGTTAAATTCGCCCCTTTACCTGATCTCCAAGGATGGTTGATTTCTAAGGGATAATGGATAATACCTTCACAGTCTGGAAATACCTGAGTGAAGTACTATATTGTCAAGATACAATCTCCCTAGTCTCCTCCCCAGAGAATAAAGGATTTAGTCAGGACGTTAAGGCATTGCCAAAGTCCTTAGCTATCCCAGCTCACTAGAGTTAGACTGCCAGGCAGCAGCAAAGTAAGTTATGCTGGAAATGGTTAAACCACTTAATTCCAGGATTAAGGAGCTACAAAGGTAGCATAAAGTCATATTTGTGCATGATCCTTCCTGTGACATGAGAAACTGGACACAGCTCACCATCGGGCTGCTATAATACTTGACATGCTTATAATCTCTTATCAACCCATGTCAGTGCCCTCACGCTTCTGGATACCCAGTTCATGAAGTAGAGTACAAATGAAGAGAAAATATCTTGTCTTTGTTGTCTCCTGTAGAGACTGATGTAAAATCTTTGATTTTTAATGTGGAGACAGAGTCATAGGAAAACAAAATTAACAACTACTAGAAAATGACTGGAAGGAAAACCAACCTGTGGTTGGCTTTTAAACTGTTTGGTGAGCTCTGACTTGTCCCTCAGTGTAAAACGAGTAATATTTAAGCATTTGTAGAAGTATGAAATATATGATGCTGGATGTGGATACTTGTTACTTGATGTGCATCTTAATTTATTAATATACTGTGTCATCAGGAATGTCACACAGTAATGACTTCCTTAGTTTCAGAATTTACTGTTGTAGACATCTGTAAATGGATCAGTGGATGTATACATATAGCACAGATAAAGATGTAGGATGTTGGGGAAAAAAATCTTGCCTCAAGTTTGGGATGAACTCATTATATCACTACTGGTGGAGCCAAGAATGAGTTAAGCAAAATCTTCCCAGACAAATGTCAGTAGCAGCTCTACAATATCTCATACCATCAGAGATTAATGGATAATTCTCCTGCTCTTAAAAACCTCATTGTGCTTTTTCACCTTTTTTTTTTTAAAGCAGAGGTGCTGCATTGCAGAAAAAATCATGTCATTGGCAAGGGTGTGGCTTAGTAGTTTTAATAGCAATGAGTTATGCAGAATACAAAATGCTACTATGTAATCACTTTGGTTATTATACCATGACTTGAGAAATATGGGAGCCAGTGCAATGATGAATATCATGTAGGATGGCTGACACTTTCCAATCCAAGGAAAAAACACCCAAACCCCTTGCTAGTGAGCATGAAAACTTCTTCTACTTGAATAGAAGTAGAGAAGCTTTTTTCCTGGTCAGGGTTTGTAGATGTGAAGTCCACACATGAACTGGTTCTATTGCTGCTGATGGCAAAATTCCAGTACAGTTTATAAAGAACCAAAATCCAGCTCTATGTGGACTTCAAAGAAAGTAATTCTCCATAGGTCGAGGTGTTTGGGAAATAAGTCAGCTTTTGTGGAGGCACAGAGACCAGGTTGGCACTATTTAAAGCCTCAGCACAGGTACAGGTTTAATCATGACAAATTGACTATAGCCGGTATCTTTCAAAGGAAAGAGGGGAAGATGATACTAAAGAACACATTTGAATATCAGGTTAATTTTATTAAGAGCCTGCTCACAGGCACCATCAGTGAGTAGTTATTTTGAGGTTTATGGAGTCACTGGGTAGTTAACATCTAAAGGAACGGGAGCCAGAAGCTCTGTGTTATCTGTGGCTTCTGATCTGCTCTCTTCTCTGGGCCAAGGTGGTTCTTGTCAAGTCTTGGAGGGTGTGTAACTCCAGCTGTAGTTTTCTTCTATGCCAGCAGCCCTGTAGGCCCATTTGCCTTCTTCCCTTTTTCCATGAAGACTCAGAGTACAGAATAAGTGTTCCTATTTTCCCACTGTCCTTTTCTGGAAGCGACAGACCCGAGCAGTCCTTCATGGTGTGCTTTGCATTTGAAATCTTGCTAAAGTGGGAGTAACTTTCATGAGATTTCCAGTTAAAATAATCCTGAAATAGGGAAGGGATAAAGTAACGTAGACATTGGAGAGGAAAAAACAAAAGAAAACCTTTAGTCAGCTCGGAGTTTGTCAATTTGTGGCTTATTAACTTCACAGAAAATGATTCTTTCCTTACATGCTTTCTCCATTGTGGTGTACCTGCTATCATCAGTAAATCTATCAAATGAAACTCGTCTGTGCCTAAGAATTGCTGTGCGGCACAACTAGGACCTGAGATGAGGTGTTCTACAACAGACCAGCCACAGCAGGAAGTACTGAAAAGTGAGAGTTCAGGCTGTGAATTACTCATCAAGATCTTACCTGCTTTTAATCTGGCAGCATGATACATTACCTCAGTGGGACTTTCATCAGCTTCTTCTCAACTGCAAGAGGGTTTTATTGCTTAGGTCCAGACAAGTCTTGCCCTAGGCAGAGATGTGATAAGCATTTGCCCAGGGCAGCAGATGCATTGGGCAGTGACTGAGCAGTGACTGTCAGCATGCAGCATACTTAGCCTAAAACCAGACTAGGTAAAGCCAGGCTGCTGCTGCCACCTGTGCCACCACACCAAATGGAGTCTCATTTGACAATGGCAATTGAGGCTTTTCCTCCTTTTATCCTAATGACAACAGGAGCAGCAAGACTATATCTGCAGAGCTTTGTCTTCCTTCTCTTCCCAATCCATCTCCTCTTCCTACAGCCACAGCAGCCCTTCAACACTGAGAACAATCTGTTTTGCCTGCAGTGCTGAGGAGCAGGTAGAACAATTCTGTGGCCAGTATTCTGAATTTACAGGCCTACAAAGGATCACTAATTTGAAGTGTTTCAGGGGTACTTCATAGTTTTTACCTGTAGTCCAGTATGTTTCATTGGCTATGGAATCTGACTGGATCTGAGAAGTGCCTTAACTATGGGGAGAACAGCAGGAGCAGTACCTAATACACTTGGAAGTGTTCTACAAGCAGTGTGTGTAGTATATTGCTAGTAAATGTGACAAAGATGTCTGTTTATGAGCATGCATGCTAGAGCCATCTTCATACCTGTATTCAATATGGTTTGTATCATGCTGGTTCCTCAACACTGCAGGTCAAAGTCTGGGGTACTGGTATTGGTTTGTTACATCTCATCCATGACCACTATTACTGTGAAACATGTTCTTTTTTCATGATTGACAACTTGATGAATTTGATATGTAATTGTATAGGGATAAAATGTCTTAGGAATAAAAAAAATGTAGCTTGCAATTTCTCTCATTTTAAAATGTTTTCCCCTTTTCTTTGTGTAATTGCTCTCTCTTTAGAAAAGGGGGTGTACCAAGAACAGAAACATGACTCTAACCTCAGGTGGGGTAGGTAGTTGCTACGCTAGAGAGATAGCTACTCTGATATTGTAGCTATCATTTGAATCAGTCCATGATTGTTTTACCCTGTATCCTCTGTGAATACATAAACCTGGCCCATCCTAGCACAAGAAATTTTTATCTTTACATGAGCCTTTAGCCATCAGCAGCAGAGATTAATTACATGATGAAGAGGGAGTTGCTGTAAAATGGTCTTAATATGGGGACTATAAAAAAAGCAGGGGGTTCCCTCAGAAACTCTAGCATGCAGGAAAGGCAGCAACAGAAAATGTCTCCGACAGATTGTGTTGTCTTTGCTGTGAGAGTCCATCCCAGCCTGAGAAGCATCCCAATGCACTCAGAGCTTGGTGGAATGGCTGCCCTAGGGAAGATATAGATAAAATAGAGGCTTTGAGACTGTTGTGTACTGGTATTGCCTTGAATGACAGGGCCCAAGAAGGGCTCTGGCAGATCAGTTGTCCCAGCCCACAGAGAAAACTGTGATAACAAGCATACAACATTTCTCTAGGGAAACTTACTGGTACCTTGAATGCAATGAAGGCAGGGTATTCCAAATTATTCTTGTAGCTGGAGTGCTCACATACTTTCTTTGATTTAAAGTTAGAATGTCATATTCTGGCTCTCAATGACCAAAAGTCACAAAAATGACCAAAAGTTTAGAAGAGCTGTTCTGATAGCAATGCTAAACAGGGTGAACAGTCATGATTCTTGTGAGAGGTAGAAGCAGAGATTCACAATCTGCCTCAAGGCAGGATGAAAAATACACAAAGCTGATGCTTTCTTCCTAGTCCCTCTGGCCCTAGTAGAACTGCAGTACTGAAGCTGGGAGAGAAGTTTGGGATAAATTTTGATCTGCATCCTACAGGCTTTTTCAGTTTTTCTGTGTACCTGGATCAAAATATGATTATTTCAGAAATAATTCTGAAGACAGAGTGAGTCAGGTTAGGGTTGCTGCAGTGTGCTTTCGGTGTGAACTCACAGGAAAAAGCCCTATGTGTGGCTCTAATGTATTCAGTTTTTATGGCAACACTGAAGTGTGTCATATAAATGAGTCTCTTTTTTAGCCACTGTGAAACTGATGCAATGCCCTATCCAAAGAAAGTATTATTTTAAATCACTAGAACAGACATAGATTCAAAAAAATACACAAATACTAGAACTAGCAGGTTTACTCATTTATCTGATATCTACAACAACACAGAGACAATGAATTTGCCTTTAAAATCTATTTTTATGTGTGTTTTGCCTTCCCAAACAATGATTTTGTAAAGATGTTCCAATTTTAGCTACAGCAGACATAAATCTCTATCATAATTTTATGCCATTGGTTACCACATTTTGATTTTCATTAAGGAGAACATTGTTGTTAAAATAATTTGTCATTCTATTATCTCAACACAACATTCTGAAATTGAAAATATTTATAATCTCTGAGAGCTACTCTGGAGAATTTTCTAACAGCAGCTCACCTCTGGTTCCTAAGGCTCTTTCAGTTTCTCCTGGTCTTTTTTTCAACACATCCCCAGTGCCACATCTTAGCAGGGAGAGATCAGGCATTGAGCCTGAGTGCTCAGACAGATTCTTTGTTCACAAATACACTAATTCATTATTCTGTGTCTTCCTAGCACAGAACTCCAAATAGCAGAAAAACCAGATTAGCATCCTGGTCTTTTGAAAAGTATGATGTTGTTGGTTACTTTTTCCCCTCCTGCCTGTCCTGTGTACTTCTTGTTTTCTCTGTTCTGGTTGTTTTAACATCTTAGGATCTCTGAGCCACCACCGTCACCCATCTCACTGTAGTCAGGGGTCATTTCTCCATTGCTATGATGTTAAACAGAAATTGGGATCCTCATATCTAGGGAGAATAAAAGGGCATACAGAAATACTCCAAAAACCAGAGTCAGGAAATCCCCCAATGTGACCAAATATCATCCTTCCCAAGCTGCTCTATTGTATTTTCTTTGTGACATCCTCCAAATTTCATTATTAGCTGAAAATTGAGACAAACAGAGCTGGAAGAGACCAATTTTGGGTATTGTTTTGTAGGGGACTTATCCTCTTGGGGTTTGTATAGGTCTTTCATTACCAAATTACTTTCTCTCCAATTGTTAACTGTTTTCTTGCAGAAATTTAGCTCAAAAACATTTTAAAATTCCTAGGTAACTGCAAAGGTAGGAGTCCCAGTATCCCTGTTATGTTCATGACCTCTGTGATGGACTTCCAGTTCTTTGTCCCCCACACCAGCACTGCGATGGCAGAACCCGTTCAGACATTTACTTCTTTGGTGCTTGGGTGTGCGATTCTTTGCCCTTTTCATACTTCATTCAAAGGATCATGTTTCTCTTTCTTTAATTTTCTCACTAAGCTACTCAACTTGCTTTGAGAGTTTTCACTAAGAGCAAGAAGGGTGGATGCTGTTGCTCAGTGCAATCATGGTCTGCTTTCAGAAGTGGGATGTGAACACAGTGAGCAGCACTTCTGCCTGGCCTTGAAACCAGGGAAGTCTGTCAACTGTGCTTCAGCATCGTCTTGTGGAAGTGCCCCCTGCTGCCATGTACAAAGACTTACAGCAGATTACAACACGGTAACTTTTAACTGTATTTCGTACGGTGTCTTTCATTCTACATGTGCTCAAAGTGCTTTACAGTATATGAACAGCAATAGAAAATGTACAAAACAAGTATGTCTTCAAACAGAGGAGCTGCTTTCTTCAGATGGCAAAAATGACACTTTTCCACAACAGAATAGTAATAGAAATGAGCCTGTACTGACAGAGGCATTCTGAATTCTCCCCAGCTTAAGATAACTTAATTTCAAGCATGATTGTTCTTCATGACTTTATAATGAGTTGAACCAATCATAAATTAAGAAAATAGAGATTTAAGTGGGAGTATCAATCTAAATTTGCTCCCAAAGCCTGTCGTCGATTCTCTGCTTTGCATTCCTTTAGCAATTTTTCTTCAGCACCCTATGACATAGTTTTTAAGCAGTGCTTAATTACATTTTGTTAATGTGGCAAGGGGCTGTATTGGTAATTGCTTTTTATGATTGTCAGTTGTATTTGGGAGTACTGTCAGTTTGTGTCATAAAAGGAGGTGTATTTTATAATTAAAAATTCAGCACTTTTGAGTGCTACATTTGATCTCTTAAATGCCATTTAAAAGAAATGTGTGTAAATTCAAAACAATGTATTATTGAAATAAACTGTCCAGTCTTGTAGCTGTGAAAAACATGCATTTTCAGTGAGTATCAGAGACAGTGATTTTAGTGAGAGGTTTGTTTGGGAAAAAATGATGAGTTTACTCAAAGTAGGACCCAAAGCTCATCTGAGTGAAGGTGGGCTTAAGAGCAAAGAAGGAAAAAAAAAATGAACATGGGAAACAGAGGTAGGGTCTGAGGACGGAAATGGAAAATATTTCCAGTTCCAAAGAGAGGACAAGGGCATTGGGAGCTCTGGGGATGCTGGGTATGGAGAAAAAGGGAAAGAAGGACTGAGGATTGAGTGGGCAGTATGGTGGGGTGAGGATGGACTTGTTGCAGAGGCTGGTCAGAGGCTGGTGGCTCTGGACTGGCTACAGAGTCTGAGTGTTGAGCACAGGGATTCTGTGCCATGTTTGGGGTCTGAGTACAGTTGGCAGCGTTTGCTTCCCACAGTCCATGAAACTCTCATTTCTTCCCATTGTATTGGGAAACAAACTGTACATGTTCCACTTAGAGCAAAAAAGGATGTATCAGAATCCTAGAGGCCGCTGCCACTTTTGTCCTGGAGCAGGTGTAATCTTCACACTGAGGCTTGGATCCTCAGTGAGGGGAGAACATGCAGTTATGTCAGCTGAGACACAAAGTCTTGAGGCATGTGGGAAGGAGGAAAATGTTTTGAAAATTCTGTAATTACATTCTGCGCTTCATATTTGAAATCTCCAGTTTGTGATTTTAAATCTCCAGTTTAAGTTCTTCTAACGTGGCAGCATGAGTGTGTGCATGTGAGCATAAGTGTAAGGAATATGTCTGTTTTGGTGATGATCTTTGGAGAGGAGAGGGACAGCACTAGGCAGTGTTAAATATCACTCTTCAGCATGGTGACTTCGATACATCTGCACCTCTTTGTGGCGCAGAGATTGGATTATTAGCCTCTGTAACAGCACCATCTTGCACTACAGCTCTGTTTGCTCTTGCAAACTGAGCAGGATCACATCTGCATAGGATCTTTGGCAGGGGTTCTGCCGAGGTCACTGACCTGCTGTGGAACCATGTTTGTTCAGTAAGCAATGCTTTCATACTGATGCCCTGCTAAGCCAGCACACCACAATGGCTTCCTTTGCTGCCATGCAGTGTTTAGCTGTGTGTGTATGTAAGTTTAGGCTCAAAACACAAAGCACAGATGCTGACTGGTTTTGATTGCTAGAAATGTTGTATGGAACTAGTTAGAAAACTGCGCTGTTAGCCCTCATGTGTTACCAGAGTTGTTTAAATAACTCTGCTCTGCTTAGAAATCTCTTCCACTTATTCGGTGCTAACCTAAGCTGAGCTGCAGTGTTGTTTGTCCCTGTTATATGTGTTATGCAAGAACTTTTGTAAAGAAGCACTTGTGTCCTGCTTGAGATGGGCTCTGCAGTGCGAACAACTGCAGCGAGCCTGGCATGTGTTGTGTCTGCAGATTAAACCCAGAAGTTAATTTGTAAACAGGCAGGCAGCCCCTCTTCACAGCAACATAGTAACTGTGACGGGTCTCAGGGCCGAGCCCGCAGCAGAATGAACCCTCAAATCAATCACTGCAGAATCCATGGAGGCTAAAGTGCTCTGTACATGGGGCATATTTTTCAGCATTGATTTTGGTGTATGTGTTCTCCCAGCCTTTCAGCTGTGCACTATAGCCATGCAATAGCTGCTATTTGGGACTCTAAGAGTGAATGGCATTGTCTTGTTGGTGTGATGCTCTGCCTGCTTAGATGGCTAATGGGCGCAGGGGAGCCCGGCTTTCCAGCATCACCAAGCTGGGCTGGAACTGGCATGGGAGCTGTGTGAAGATATTAAATCAGCTTTGCACTTTACCTGCTCTTGCCAATTCCCTAGAATAAATTTGAGGGGCCCAAGGTTTATTGTCCCTTATGTTCAGATTGTTAGGACTCACACTGGGACTTTATGGCCACTTAAGCATTATAATGGTCTTGCTATGTCCTTTCCCCCCAGGCCTTCTGCACTGTGGGAGAGGCATAAAAAGGCAGTGGTACACTGGATCCCTACTCAGAGCTCACTAGATGGCTGGTATTACCACAGGATATAAATAGGCTGGAATGGAGACTGAGGGGGAGTTCAGTATAATACTGCCAGCAACATCTTACTTACTCAACACAGTTACCAGCTCTGTGGGATCAAAGCAGTTACACAGCTAGTGCAGGCTGTGCAGGAATGGAGGGGCTTTCACTCAGACTGTGGAGTGGGGAATGGCTTTTCATGCTTAGGAACCTGTGCTGGACTCAAACTGGAAGCCTGAAGATAAAAATGTTTGGGGCCAGGCCTTGTCCTGCAAGAACTACCCAGGCTTCCACATGTTCTGCTTCAAAAGAGAGCAGGCAGACTCTTGTGTTCAAAAAAAAGTTTTGGTTACAGCCCCTTGTTAGTTTAATTTTAGTTCTTATGAATTGACATATGGCAGGCATGATTTTTAATTAGAGCTTTAGCTGCGTTTTACTGGTAGGGTTGCAGAGCACTGTGGAATTTACACTAGGAAAAAAATGCTCTGTCGGTAGAGTACAAGGCTGTTTAGTAATCAGAGTGGAAAGTTAACTTTGAAACAAATTGGCAACTGATCAGATAAAATTCAAATCGGTAACATTTGTGTTGGAAACCGGCTCAGATCTGGGAAAAATGGAATCTAAGCTATTCTTTTCCTCTTGCAGAGGAACTGACCAGTAAACACACTGTGTGCACACCAAACTCTGTTGCAACACCCCCTACAAAAACAAAATGAATACTTTTATAGGGTTATCTGAGTACTTATTTGATTCCTTTTCACATTAGTGTAAAACTAAATGTTGCTTTGAAGAGAAGTTTCCTTACACATTTTACTAAACAAACAAACGTCCTTTGCCAGTCAAAAACTAAAGGTCAAAAGTTTCCCCCATTTGTTTTTCTTCTGAATCAACAGGGTGTTAGAGAGAAATGTCAGGAGATGTTTTGCTCCTTTGCATTTGTAACAGATTCCCATCTTCCCAGTTCATTGTGTGAATTATTTCAGGTACTGAAAGAGTTAATGGTGTGCTCAGGCCTCAACCAGCAAATGCATTTAAAGCTCAGTCCAGCACTCACATGGTTTGTATTCTTGCTCTGCTGGAGTGGTGTGTTCATGGCATCTGGTTCCCTGGCAACAGCTTTCATTGGCTCAATCAAAGCCTTTTCTTCTTAAGAAAGCTCCCACTGTGACACCCTACCACCACCACTAATCACCATCTTAACTGAGTGTTTAAGATGCAGCTGGTATGAAAAATAATGCTTGTGCATGTGAGAAGATGAAGAGGCTACCTTGCATTGTACACCTGCCCTGGAGAGTGCTCTTACTCCTTGCTGTTGGGTGTACTTGAGGCATCTGCTTTCCCACTGGCAGAGATGAGGCAGCAATACACCGAGAGTCTGCTTAGAAATAATCTTTTGTTAGGCAGAAATCCATAAACCTTTGTGTCTTGTGAATAGTCATTTCCTCTTTGCAGCAGAGACGGTGGCGTTTGGGCCTCTGTGCTATTGACAAGGGGAAGAAGTGGGATGTAGGCGGTGTACAATAAAATCCATATTGTGGAAGCTGTCTTCCTTGACAAGGAGGAAGCAGGAAGAAGGCTCCCAACACGTGAATTGGAGGACAACATCAGCAAAGAATTCATGTTAAGCTTCCTCCAGGGTTACATATATTGGGGTTTCTGAGAATTCAGATTTTGCATAAAAGTTGAGAAAATCTCTATCAGTCTCTGCCTGTGTTTCCCAGAATTTGGGGTACAGAGTGATCAACAAACTTGAGCATTCTCATGCTCAGGAATCATGCTTCCACTGTTAGAAATGTTGCCCTCGTGATGAAATGGCTGTTAAAAATGAAGTCCTGATTGACTTGGCAGCTGATAGAAATTCTTTCCTTATTCTCCTAGTAGACTATGTTGAGGGGTGCTCTGTAACCATCAGAGGCCATTGCACTCCACAGGAATGATGCCGCTGGAGCAGAGATGTAGGTGAGGCTAAGCACAAGGAGACACAGTGTGTGCATTGTAATCCGTGTGCTACAGTGGTTACTTGTTTACCAGACAAAGCACACAGGCCAGACAACCCCCTCCCTTGCTTATCTCTGTGCTATTGGGCAGGAGAGTGATCAGGGATTTAAGAATGTGGGCTGGAGAGCAGACATCTTCAGCAGCGTGGCTTTAGTCATGCAATACCATGCCAGAGAATATTACACTGATTTTGTGTCTGCTTTGGTTAGGTTTTAAGGTAAACTGCAGTCTCCTGATAGAGCTCTTTGCTATTTTAAAACATCCCTTGTTTGAAAACAGTAAGTGAACATTAGAAACTTGGAAGAGGGGAGAAGGAAGCCTTGTCTTGTGAGACACTGTATTGTATTTGGCATAGAGAGACTGTGGCAATATGTGCCTGAGAAAGGAGATAGGGAGGACAGACTTGTGGTTAAGCTACTATATTGAGACTTGAAATTTGGGTGTAGCCTCCACCTCTGTGTGGCCTTGGGGAAGTCTGTCATAGGCAAAACAGACATTTACCAAGGGCAGGCAAACCAGAAGTGAAGCTGTGGTGACTCCTCTGTCTGTGGCAGAGCCCAGGGGAGCTGCCTTGGTAGCTGCTGCTGCCAGGGTGAAGCAGAGCCAGCAGGGGAACGCCTGGCTGCCACAGCCCTTTCATCTTTCCAGAGGCAGCTGGAGCAGCAAGTGCAACCGAGCAAGGCTCAGTCCCCAGCTCTCATTCCCATTTCTGCCCTAGCCTTTCCCTATGGGTAAAATGTTCTGGCAGCGCAAGTGTGAGAGCAGAGCTACTGTGATTTGAGTCAGAGTGGGGGGACATGTAAGTCTCTAGTCAACCTCCAGCTCTGATTAACTACAGGCACCATAGAATAGTAATAACAGCAAGGCTAAGACGACTGTTCTCCAAAATTCACTCTACAACTCAAACAATTTCTGAGCCAGCACTGGCTCATTGTATTAATAGATTTTCTGAGATTATGTCTATGTATTTTGTAAGCCCAGCTCTAGGCCGGCACCAGCCCCTTGTATTGGGACAGCAAAACTCACACAGAGGAGAAACCCAGAGCTTGTTCTGTCTCAACTTTCACGTGTCCAATTCACCCTCAATCCAACTCCAGAGTCTTTGCTTGGGGTACCTTTGCTTCCTGTGTCAACACTGCTACAGCCCCAAGTATCCTGACCCCCCCAGATACCACAGTAATACAGCAGGGGACTGGCATGCAAAAACATCACACAGGCCCCAATAGCTGCACAATTTGCAAAGTGGGAATAATTCTTTCTTCATTCACTGGGTTCTTAAAAATATAATTCCTAATATATGAGCGATACTTAGTAGCTATGTGGCTAAAAGCTTCCCTGAAAGACCTGTGCATGTTTTTAAACATCAGACATATATTAAAGGAAGAAATTCAAAAGCTGAAAGTAGAAATCACAGCAGCAAAAAATTACATTCTGAACATGATAAACCTGTTTTCTTCAATCATTTGTAGCCATTAATTAAATTTATTTAAACTTATTAATGGCTGCTCAGTAAAAAAATAGGAGACCATGGCAGGTATTAGAACTGTAAAACAACCTGTTTAGAACATTTAATGTCATTAATGATGTGGTAAATTTGCTTTGGAGACTGAGTGTGGGGAGTGTTGTTGCATCCTCCTTCTCAGAATGCTTCCAAAGCCCAGGGAAGTGTACGCATGTGTGTGAGGAGCTACACTTTTTCTGCTGCACTGACAATCTTGACCTTTTGACTAATTTATGGGCCTCAAGGAAGGCAATGAAAATGTGACTTCAGAGGGGTAATTAGTAGGTTTCACTGCTCTGGTGGAACTCAGATTTGCTTTGGTTTAGATATTATTTCAGAAAATGTTTTTTTGTACTGGTTTACCACGAACTCTGGAACAAAGGAGTTTTGGGAATCACCTTCAGATATAAAGGGACAGGGAACTTCCATTGTTTAGGGGTTTTCACAAGTTTCCACTGGCCACACAGATGGATAGCTGAAAATATGTAAAGTTGGCAAAGTGCAGAAGGAACAAGACCAATGTGCTGTCTCAGTCCTCCCTATCACATAACTGAGCACTGAGCAGGTACTTTGTGAAAAAATCTGAGGCTTTTACTTTCACACAGCAAGACATGCATTTAAATAAGATAAAAGGTTCTTAATTTGCACATAGAAGGTATGTGAGTATACAGAACAGACTCTTGCTATAAAGATGATCATTGAAAGGAGATTGTTTTGTTCCCTAATTTACTGAGTAAAATTATTTTAATGTAGAGTTTGTGTTATTTTATTTCCTACTTTTTAGATTATCAGAGTGCTCTCAAGGAGTCTTTCCTTCTAATGACACTCTGTACACATGTGCTTAATTATGTTATAAGAGTGTCTAGTGGATAAACAGCGCAACTTTTTTCTTTCAAAAAAAAATCAGAGGGGTAAACATGAGGCACACATACAACTGCAAACCTCTGAGATAGAATGTAAATGCTGCCTTTCTGGCTGCTGCTTTCTGCAGGAGTGAATTTCACCCTAAGTAAACCTAGAACAGGGTCATGTAATATATTGGTCTGGAGTCACAGTAGTAGATTTATGTTATACCAGTGAATAGGGCTGTGTCTCTGGCACTGCTGCCTAACCTCTAGCAGAAGTTGTGTGGTGTGAATAAAGGCCAGAGGCCTGTTGTAAAAATGATGATTTAGGTGGTTGATTGGGACTCTAGAGATCTGGTTGCTTTTCCTGCCTCTTTTCTACTTTTTCTTTAGAAGGTAACTCAATCTCACTCTTTAAGCTAGGGATAATATTTCCTCACCTCATAGGGACATTTTGGGAATAAATGTGTTAACTAGTGCAAAGCATTCAGGGCTCTGGGCCTGAACAGCAGAGAAGCAGCAGCATAGAATGGAAAAGTATCATTGTTCATGCAGTGTTGCGATAGTTTGTAGGAGATGAAGCCAGAGCCCCACGCTGAAGAGCTGAGATGAAAAAGAATATTGAAGAGCTGCTTTGTATGCAGAGCATTGTCAGGCCTGTGCTTGGAGTGAAGCAGAACTCTTGCCAGAAAAATGAATGTGGGGGCAGTACCTGGTCAGAGACTGAAGCAGTATATTATACTACACAACACAACCCCCAGGCAGAAGAAGGTTACATTAGGCGACCTTTGCTTTGCTGTTTCGTGATACTTGAGAGCTTTGCTTTTCAGCCTTTGATTGTTTAGTTTTAAACAACATAGTTTTTAGCATGGAACTGATGATATGGATCTTTCAGCGCACCTGGAGCTTTACAGGAAAGTGTGCAGATAAGGTCTCAACCCCTTAAATCTTATAGACTGGGGCCTTTTTCTTCTCTCAGAGACCTCATTAGATTAAGTAATCTAAGGAATTCTGATTTTACTGCAGTGACCCATAATTCAGCACTGGTTTAGGCATAAATTTGCAATATGCTTCCATGGAGTTCCAAACTGCAGAAAGGCCTTTTTTTTTTTTCAGTGGTTGTTGCTTTGCATGCCTTCATCCTGTACCACCTTTCACCCAGCAGGGATTCTATAGCCTTTTTACTGACTGGCACCCACCAAATTAGCAGCGAGCAGAAACAGGATTACCACTCCTACTTTTAAAACTTCTAGTATGTGTCTTTGTAAACTCCACAGCATCACTACGCTGTATCCTCTTAGTGAAACAAAGTCAATTTCCTCCTGGGCAAAGATTGGTGAATTAACTTTAGGCACAGAAAAGAAATCACACATTTTCTTTTTTTTCTTTTTAAAGGAAGATTTTATATTATCTAAAATTTCTTTACTTCTAGATGCTCTCTGTGTGTCTGAATTATTTTTTTGTTTTTAAAACATTTCCTTTCCAGAATATCCAGCCTGCTGTAGAGAAAACACGTTTCAGTCCCAGAAACATTATTTATGAGCACATCATCAGCTTCACACAGGAATACTTAATAAACCCACAAGCACTTCAGAACAGCTAAGCCCTGCTCACTGCTCAGCAGTGTACAGACAAGCCAGGAGAAGCAATAGGGCTGACTAGATCACAAATGGGGCACTGCACTGGGGAATGGACCTGGTGCCCTCTAGAACTGGACATCATGCTGGAACTTTTCCATCCTGCACTTCAGTAAACAGCAGGAATTAATGCTTTCACACTAGGAATCAATTAAAGAAACCCAAATTATTACCATTTGAATAAACAATTACTCCTTTTTCACCCTCACAGAAGCTTCTTACTGATGAACTAAAAGCCAGAACTAATTAAATGATCTGATCACACAAATCATATCAGAAGGGTTTCATCTGGTTTAATTAATTCTTGCCAGAAATCGCTGCTACTTTTAACACATGCTGAATGATTTTTTTTATTAATTTTTTTAACAGTTTCCATTTATATCTGTTTCCAGTACTGCTGGGATTCTCCCTTTCTGCAGATAAAGTGGGAGTGTTTACAGAAGCCTTACTGTCAGGGAGTTTTTTAAACCTAGAGACAGACAGTAGGCAAATACCTTGTAGGTCAGGAAAAGGGACATTTACACCTGCATCTAACAGGATTTTTTTTAGCTACAAAAGGAGACAAATAAGATACATGCTGTTTTGTCCACTCCCCTGGTTAACTCTTAAATTGCTGGTGACAAATGCTCTGATGAGAATGCAGTAATTATCACTAGGAAGAGCACAAGGCAGCTCTATCAGCACTGTGCGATCTTCAGTAGCGTTTTTCTCCCAGCACATGAAATGTGGACAGGTTATGTTGGTCACTTCTAGCCAGCTCGACCACAGGGCATTTCTTTGTCAAGCAGAACAGGCCTTAGCCTGATTTTCTGAACCAGGCAGCAAATGTTTTCACCTGGGGCTTGGTCTCAAGGCTTGAGAGCATTCAGATGTAGGGTCTGCAGCCCTGCAAACGCATCCCTGTATCAGAAGAGTGTTTCTGCAGAACATGAGCTTTTGTCTGCTGTAGTACAGCTTATGTGCTTTGGCTTTTGGTAGATGTTGATGGAAAAGGTCCTTCCTTGTGAGGTATCTTGGAAAAAAACCTGCAGGAATGTTCCTGTGTTCTGAGAATGGTGTCTGGGTCTCTGAGATTAGAGGTTTGGATTCAAGGCAGTTCTGTGATGCACCTCTTGACCTCATAATACTGTACTACTAGCAGTACATGCCTGTGTCCACACAAGGGTGGGAACAGCCCAGTGTTTATCTTTGTAGTGTTTATCTTTGTAAATTTCTGTATTTATTTCTCAATTGATAATGTATTTATTGCTCAGACAAAACTTCCAAACAAGGCGTTGCAATTGATCACAGAGCAAGTCCTCACATGCTGTACTTGTGCAGTAATTGTAGTACTAGGATTTGCCCTTCAATTGCAGTTGCAGGACAGCACTGTGCAAGCTGGCTACAGAAATTCTTACCAACAGGAGGACAGAGGCTTGCTCTAGGGACTGCTGCTTTGGATGTTAAGACCAGAAAAAAATATTAGAATAGTGTTATTTTCCATCTGACTTTCATGAGGACAAGTGACAGGCTTTAAAGTTTAAAATAGCACTATTAAAGCAGTATGAAAATGTACATATTCAAGATATGTCAGTAAGATGGGACATTGTCACAGAATAATGGGTGCTAGCTGCTTGGCATTCGAAGTAGGACAAAAAAGAGGGAGACGCTAATATAATTCTGCTTCCTAGGGAGCAAGGAATGAGAAATAAATAGAGAAGAGGGCCAATGCAACACTTCTGAGTATATCCCTTCCATGACAGGAAGTGTTTGAACAGGGTTCTCTGTGGCCCTGCATTTTAGAGCAGCGTTTGTGCCACAGCTGACACTCTCTGCTGTCCTATCCCCGCCAGAAAACCACTTAACTGAGACAGAAGCAAAGCTGTCTGCTAGGCTCTTATGCCTCTCCACCTTAGCAAATGTGGTCAGCCTTTTGAAAAGCAGGGCCTGAGAAACCTTCCCCATGCCCTCGCTGGGGTTGGGGCAGGTCAGCTGTGAGAGCTGCCTTGCTCCAGCTGGCAGAGCTGGAGCACTTGGCTGCTGTGTGGCTGTGACACAAGGAAACTGCTGAGCTTTGACATGAGAAAGGCCTTGTCTCTCTGGGAGATGGCTTGCCTCTTTCCCTGCCTCCTCTGTTCATGTATGTGCTTCACTACTCTGTCCCCCATTGGTGTTGACTTTGTAAATTGTGGTAATAGCAGTGCCTAGAACTCTTCCTCCCCTGGGGAATCACCAGAAGTGCACAAAGGTGCTGTGGGATGGTCTGTGGGCTCAGTGCTGCGGGTGGAGGGAGCATTCCCATGGCAGTCTGTGAGGGTGGGGTTGTCAACTGAGTAGAGGCAAGTCCTGAGGAGGAGACCAGCTGTCTCCTGGGAGATGTTGCTGTTGACACTCCCCTTGTCCTCAGTCCCTGCAGCTTCCATACAGACCAGTCTTGCCTTGCAAAAAAGAAGGCTTCAGACTCTGTCCTGTGGTCATGTGCCCTATTCCCCAAATGTTTGCACTCTGCCTTTGAGATAGCGCAGGCTCTGTATGCTATGGCCATATTGGGGCATCACTCCAACAGCACAATTAAGGTTGTGTTTGCTCATTCCTTAACTCTTTATTTACTGGTTTCCAAGGGAATAGCTAGGACTGACATTCTAGAAAGGCACTACATGCTCCTGGCAACCATCATTAATTTCTCTGTCAGCAAACTTAATACTTTTGAAAATTTATGAGAGGAATATAACTTGTTGAGCATTCACATTGATGACATCAATTTACAAGTCAGAAATTCTGTTGCCCTGAAGATGCTGCTGGAGTGAAGTATGACTAAGTGCTCCTTCACAGCCTGGGCACTTCACCACACTTAACTGGTGACAGACAGTACTTGGCTATGAATATTCTGTTAAAAAAGCAGTGTGAGGAATTCCAGAGCAACACCTGCCTGGACTGGGGCAGGCAGTCACACCTTCACCTTCCATGGACTCTGGATGAGTGTCTATGAGCCAGCCCAGTCCACAAGCCAGGCCCTTGCATTAGCCAGCAGACAGGGCCAGTCAGCATGAGCATGGGCCTGACAGGCCCAGAAGCATGCCTTCACACCAGTTTTCTTTTTGGTCAGCCTGAAACACAAGAAAAGCAAGTGTATGTGCAGCTGTAGCTGTGTCCACAAGCTTCTCACATTTCAGTCCCAACAGTTTTCATTGCTCTTTCTCTGCTCTCCACAAACACTTTTCCCTACGTGCCGTTTTTAATCTCATTAAGAAAAATGTTCAGCTTTCTGCCTTGTATCCCTTACTACCAGATCTACATTGTGCAAGTGAAGTGGCTTAGACTTTTTCAGTGATATGGGGCAAGCTATAGGTAAAACGGACTCCTGTGATCTTTTAAACTCCTTGTGGTTCCAAGCTATCTGCCTTCACCTGTCAGCATTAGTCCATCTCTTAGTCTCCTTCTTAATTCCAGCTGAACCTTATAAGGTTGCATAATGTTTTTCAATCTTTATGGGTGGTTTCAAATTCAAATTTGGGGTTGCTTCATGTAAAAAGCATTTTACCAAAGCATTCAGACATTTTCACCTTTATTTTCTTCTTCAATTGAAGCGGTTCACAGTTAACTGAAAAGTTGTTTTGCTTAATTCAAATCCATATTTTTGGGGTGCATGGGGAAGTAGTGCCTTTCCTCCTTACTCTGCTGCTGAATTATTTAATCACTTCATTAGTGAAGTTAATGAAATAGCCAGGTAGTTATTTTGGTTTTGGTTTGGTTTTTTTTTTTTATTTCACTGCAGATAAATATTTTCCTTTTATGAAGAAGACAGTTTCCTCAGTGTCTGGTTTTCATTCTTAGGGAATAGTCAGCCAGCTAACAATCTTACTGGCCAGCACTGATTCTGCTCAGCTGGAGATGTTTTGCAGTATGTGCTATCACACAGACCCCACATGGCAACACTTTGTGCAACAACTGAAAAAAGACAGGGAGAAGAGGGCATGTGACAGAAATCCCATCATCTGAAGAGTCCCCAGAGACTTTTCAGAGAAGGGAACATTCCTTATGCATGTTACACAAAAGCCCAAAAGGTGATGAGTGACACTTCCCACTTTCATTTCTTTGGGAAGATTTGGTGTCATCACATATGTCTCTACTTTGCCACTAGTGTTTGACTATTTTCTCCTAGAAAGTAAAGTGCCAGCTCACACTTTGCTATTCTCTGCCTCTTAATGATCAATTATTTTTAATTGGAACCTCTTGCATTGTGCCCAATCTTAAGAGGTCCCCATCAAGATCAGGGCTCCAACAAGATGGGAACAGTACCAACACATATGTGGGGACAATAGAGACCTTTTTTTGTCCCAAAGAGCATGAGCCTATTTAGAGAAGGGCAGAAAAAGAGATGGAGGTAAGGATGATTGGAAGAATTTGCAGACCATTGGCAGATTTGGGAAAAGTATAAGTGTCTCCTGACTTCTAGTCTGGTGCCCTGTCTGCTGGCATGCACTGCTTCTCATTTACTAATAGAAATGTCGTTGTATATGCAGAATTACAATAAAGGATAAATAAAATAGCCTGGTATTGCTACAAAGAAATTTATTAGCAAAGTAAGATGCAGCCAGGGATGATGTGAGAGGTGGACATTGTGAAAGTAACAGTTCTCATGACACGGTTTTCCATTGGCTTATTTTTATGTATATAACTTGTTATTACATCTTTAATGTCTGTTTTCAACTAATGCATTACATCTCAGTGCTATAGTAAAACGCTGACTAAAGGACACTCCGTCAATAAAGCTTTAATGAAAATTGATAGCAAAATGGAAGAGTAATTTAAGTGAAATTACTGAGTTTCTTGAAATTGTTTTCTGAGAAACATTTGTTTTCAATTCCCATGTTGAGAGGTTTAGATAGAGATTTGATTCAGAATTCAGTGGAGGAAGATCTTTGCTCGAGGAAAATGAAGGACACGGAATTAAAGCATTAACTTTGTTTATGTTGACTTTATTAGTTGAAGTGGAAAAGTCTTAAGAACTCTCAAAGACAGAAAACTAGATGCTTGTCTGTGGGCAACGATGCAAAGTTCTGTGCCTTCATAACTGCAAAAATGTCCACAGATTAATTAGTCTTTGCAGATCAGGGATTTCTTACCAGAAAAGACAGTTGGTGGCTCAAAGTAACTGTAAAGCACAGACTTAAATCTTACAGCGCTCAAATGCTGGACTTAGAGATTTAGCCTACCATAAAAGCAGAAAGCTGCCGTGAGGTTTGGGCTGAGCTCTGGAAAGCCAGCCCACCTCCTCCCCCCGTCTGGAGAGCAGCATGGTTCAGGCACAGGCGCGGCTCGGTCCCCTCGCACACGGCTGCGGTTCGGTCTCTGCTTCCCGCGGTAGCTCGGAGCTGCTTTAGAGAGGCCAGATCTTTGCCTTCATCTGCTTTGTGCCGGAATTCTTTAACCGTCGTGAGAGTTGTTTCTGCAAATCCAATAGCTGATTTATTATCTTCAGAGAGCAGAATGTGTAAAGGAAAACAGTATGAGTAAATCCTCCCTCTAGAAGGGCTTTCTATCCACTCTCATAATCCCGCTTGGTTCCAGCCTGGTATGCATAGCTGTGGAAGGGTGTCAAATGACATCCCTTTTACTGGCTGTTGGCCCTAATGGAATGCTTCTTTGCACATCTCGTAAAGTAAGGGCAGGAAATACTGCCTGAGACTTCTACATTTTGCCGTTAATTAAAAAATAAAATTTAAAATTTGAGAGGCAAGAGTATGACAAATAATAAATGCTCTTTTCACCATGGATTAGATAAAAAAGATTCCATCGTTACATTTTAGTTTTTTACCCTTTCTAAAGACTGACTTGCTTTAGATAATCAAAGCTGGCTTTGAACTAACACACAGAAAAAAATCTTTTTTTTTTTTCTTTAAAAATAGCCCTATAGATATATATACATATCACAGCCTTTCATTCCTTTTATAGACAGTTTCATTTTCTGGGAGAATGTGAAAGTTCTGAGCAATCCGGAGCTCACACAGGCACCACAACAAACACAGGGAATGAGGACCAGCCACACTACTGCAATTAACACCAGTGTTTAATTAGCAGACAGCTGCTTTGGGCAAGGTCCTTTTGATTTTCTCTCTTCACTGGGCTTTTGATGAGAGATTTACCTACAGTTGTAACTTCTAGTTTTATACTCACATGCGCTGTGCTAGATGTGCTCGCACGCGCACACACGTACATGGAAAATCTGTGGAAGGAAGGCATGTCAGGCAAGTGATCTGATCTGTGCTTTAGGTAAATATTTTTGGAAGTAGTTTCCTTTGACTGTCTTCCATGAAAAATATGTAAGTTACATTTTTGTTTGCTGGGGAGGGTAAGCTATAAATTAGTGTATTGCTTTGGTGCTTTTAGGAATCCTTTTTTCATTTATTGGTTTACTTCATTTAGCAACAAAAACCTGATGTGTGGTGAAGGTGAATGGGTGCAGAAGTCTGTCCTGGAAAAGGCTGGCATCAGGGCAAGACACAAACATTTACCCCAGTCAGCTTAGACACTTCTGTATTTCATTGGTGAAAGAAGTGTAATAGCCTCGTGCTGTTCCCTGTTGTTAAGGCAGGAAAATGTCCAAGCATCCAACTAATCCTTCTCCTTGGCCATCATTAGTAATGAGAAAGGTGTTGTTTGAGGTCATGGTAGCAGAAGGAAACTGTTGAGGATCTAAGAGATGAAGTAAAAACATGGCAGGGAAGGTGAATTCCCACTGCCGTGGGCTTGGATGAAATCTTGGTCAATTCTGCTTTAGGCCTACTACTAAGATTTAGACTGCACTTGCAGCAAGCTGAAGTGAACAGTATTTATTTAAAGAGGACAGCAGAGTTGTCATTGAGCCTGTTGATGACAACAGTGTTTATAACATACAGCAAATGAGAGTTTGGGGAGTACTGGAAGAGTTAAGAGCCCTGTAGTAGCAACACAGGTCCAAACCCGTATCTCTGCTATGTGTAAGCACCCCTAAAACACGAGTCCATTTTGTTTACATGCATGCCCAGTTTAGTGTAATTTTTTATTTACCTAGTTTGCCTCTTTATACCGTCTCACACTTTATATTTGAGCCTGGCTAGATGATACTCTGGTGCTCAGCTTGACCAGTTTTAGATAAGATACTGGAAAACATACAAATAATTTATTCTAGCTGGTGGTCTTGTCTTAATTTAGCATTCTCTTAAGAAAATCTACTTGAAAAATATCAGACTGCGGGGCAGAGGTATTTATACAAACTCTATTATAATTGTATTCCGTTTCTTCTGATTTTTAGAGAGTATTCATTCTCATAACATCCCTATAATATACAGACGTGTCACTGCTCCAATTTTATAGACAAGAAATTAGAGACATAGACAAGATTTTTCTAGATGTGCACCTGGAAATTTAAATGTTTATGAAAAGTGCTTTCCATGTAACCTGCGTCCATTTTTAGCTGCCTGAATAATACTGGAAGACTGGCTGTATGTGATCTGGCCGCCATCTGTGATTGTGCAGGTTATCAAGCACTTGTCTTTCAAATCTTAGATTACTGCCTACTTGCTAGAACACCTTTTTGTGTCCATCTGGGCCAGGTAACAGTTTTTCTTCTACTGTAGCTCCTGGTAGAATTCCCTATTCACCACAAGCTTTTTCAATTTAGAATGTTAGCCTAAGGAAAAGGACATCATAGTGGGAATAATCTATCTCCTTGCCTGCCCTGAGAATGACTTTGCCTTTCTGCAGATTGGTTTGAGAACAACGCTAGAATTGCTGTAGCTTCAATAAAGTTCAAAGTAGGGGAGAACTAGGCCTCTTTTTTTTTTTTTTTTTTTTTTTTCTTTCTAGATGTCACCCTGACCTTTGGGATTGAAGTTTAAATGGCAAGGTTACAGCTACCTTGGTAGCCACATGACAAGACTAATTACCAAGATCTGTGCAGCCAAAGTCTACTCACATAGGCTACTCCTCTAGGCAGCAGACTCGGATTTTCCATGTGTATTGGTAAGGACAATATGCTTAAGTGAAGGGTTGCCTATTACCAAGCCAAGTTGTGATACAGCTGGGGCAGCCAAAATGAACAAGTTGTTGTATCAGGATTTCTTGATTAATATCAGTGATCTTGACTGGATTAGTGATCTCCTCCAATTTACAGTTGTTATTTAAAGATGTGTTCTAGGCCCTGCTTATTCCTGCTTTTTGTTCATATTCTCATTCACCCTAGTCCCATAGTTTCCTGGCATGGGTAGGCTTGCTGTACAGAAGGGAGCAGGTGATGCAGAGGAAGGAGTATGTGCTCATGACCCTGTTTGAGGCTGTCCTGGCATCATTCACTAGAATCCATCTGGCTGGTAACATTGTGCTTGAGCACTTTTAGGAGAAAGTGCTGCCTGTCCCTTACTTCCACTGATCTGGTTTTGAGACAAGTAGTGCCCAGCCACCTGAACCAGGCAACCTTGGCCCTTGGGTTTAAACAGTGTCCAAACCCTCCCCTGTACCTCCCTTCTCTCACTGCAGCACAAACTGGTTGTCTGAGCAGTGTTAAACTCTGATGTGCATATTTTAGTTTTACAGTTTGGGCATCACTTTAGTCAAAATGAGTTGATTCTAAGTGGGGCATTTGGGAATTTGCCATGACTATATTTATTCCCCCAATCCTATATTATTTGTGCATTATTTCTGCCAAAACCACACACATGTTGGCATGAAACAATTATCCTGGTTTATATAGGGCAGGCTTGGCAATAGTCTTCCTCAATGAACAGTTAGAGTGCTGAAGATTCAGTCATCTTTTCCTCTCCAAGCATGTGGCTAAATTTCTTTCTGTTGGATTCATGGTTTTAAAATTAAAAGGAGTAGAAGGCATGTATGAAGTGTGTATGAAGTACCTGTAAAGTCTGGAAGGAAATGAGAATGAGATGAAGAAAAAAAAGAGGCTTTTTGAAATGCAGGCTAGTAATTTGGCTTCTAAACCCATGTGAAATTATAAGTAATGTTTATTGTTGCCAGTTGGTGAGTACAGGGATGTGTGGTTTTTACTTGCATGCAAAGCTATTGGTTGTGGGTGAAGTACTTAGACAAAAACATTCAATCGTCAGTGTGGGTATTCCACCAAAAATAAACCCAAACAAACACTGACGTATTATAAAAGCACTTTTTTCTGTGGAGACAAACATTCAGTTGCTGCTGTTATTCATGAACTCTAGAACTGTTGAAGCCTCCCTTTAACTTGCCTGAAACAATAATCCTTCATTTTAGAAAGTTATACAAAGGTCTTTGAAACTGAAGAACCAGTGTTTCTATAGTTTTCATGAAAATATAGTATATGGTGTGCACTTACAGGGATATGGATCAATGATAACTATTACTTGCTAAGTTCTTGTGAACCAAAACTGCATAGACAAGAGACAAAGGTAAAGGTGAGGCAACCTTTCTTAAAATCTAAAAAAAAATTAAGTAGATTTAAACATTCGTCAGAGAAAAATGTTCTGCAGTGATTATGAAAAGTTAGTGAAGGCTTATTTTTCATCCTTTTTTCCAGAGAGCTTCACAAAGATTTTTTGAATTGTACTCCATTATGAAAGTAGCTGCTACTTTGTTATCAAAATGGTGATAGACATTTTTATTCCAGAAGGCCAGACACTATCACTACTTGAAATTCTCCAAATTGTTTCCACTGTGAGCAAATTCAGTCTTGATGTGAGTCACATCTGCTTAAAAGTTGCTTCTACATTACATCACCATCAAATTTCACCTACAGTTTCAAATTTTAAAAATTATTTTAAATCCCGGGATTTGGATACTTCATGCTGCAGTAAGGAGTGATTGCATGTTTAGCAAGGCAGCTGTGGCTGCACAGCACAGGGGTGTCAGTCACCCACTGCTCCCAGCGGCTGCCACTCCTGCACTGCGCACGCCGTTCCAGCCGTGCCATCGCTCTGGATTAATGGGAGGAAATGTTTATAGAAAGGTTCAGGTTTCCTGAATGAGTGGAATGAAACCCCCCTCAGAAGTGATCAGCAAGCTCATGTCAGGGAGCAGTTTGAAGCAGCCTGACGGGCAGGAATGCAAAGGTCTTTTCAAAAAGGAAATTTGACAAGTGAGCAGTTCTGGGGAGCAGCAAGAGGTGTTTTCAAATAAAAGATGTGGGTCTTCCAGAGAGACAGCATGAATGGCGACAGCTCTTAAAAGAACTTTAAAATCAGTAGTTCATACACTGTAAAAGGTTAAGTTTGAGAGCACAGCGTCCAAAAAAATACTGCCCTCAAAGTGGACCTATTACACACTATGCTTAGTAAATGAAACAATTTTGCAGTGCAACCACAGCTAGTATGATGGCATCTAGCTAAGGCATCTTAGATTTATCTCTGTTCTGTAACTTAAATTTTAGCATTGGCATAACTGAAGGTACAGGAAGTGTGATGAATGCAGACAGTAGGCTGAAATCCTTGTGAAAGAAATGCTGTAAAATATCATCATTTCACAGGTGTACAGTTCTGTTTGTTGGGACACTTTCCATGACTGTAGCAACACAGCTTGAGATCTAAACATTCATTTCAGTTTAAAAAATTAAATAAAATAGATCATTCCACTGAAGTTTTCAGATGACTGTGATAAGGAACAATGTAGGCTTCAGGCTAGCTATTAAAGTAAAATTCACTTGAACAAAACTACAGAGAGCAAAGGTGCTATGGGAAAAAAGCATTAGTTCATAATACTGCCCGTTGAAAGCCATTAAAAAGGACCTAGTCCTTAATGTTTCCCTATTACACTCCACCACCAAAGTGAGGGCCCAATTTACAATTCTCAATCTTAAGTCTCTTTGGAATGGGACGAGAGCATTATCCTTATTTTCTAGATAAAGGAACTGGTTTATCAGCTTGCCCTCAGCAAGAAGCAGAGACTGGAAGAAAACTTGGCTAGGATGCAAGTACCTCAAGTGAGGGCAGACATTTGAAACTGGCTGTCTCAAAATGTGCTCTCCTGTTGCGAGGGGCTGGTAATCAGAAGGAACAGTTTCAAGCCACAGCTGAGTTTCCAGCCTGCATTCACCCAAAAGTCTCCTGCATTATCCATTACGAAGTGGGGGAGAAGATACCACTTTTCAGAGCTTCCCCCCATTCTAAAACCTGCCAAGTATTCAAAGATGGAAAAAACATCATTGGAGCCCTTGTATTAAAAATTATTTATTTAGTGATCTGTACATGGGGTGAAGCAGGGCCTCATACAGACCTTCAAAAAAAAATCAAGTAAAAACATAAATACATATTTTCTTACAAAAATGAGATTTACAAAATATACATACTGCACTTGTCTGACACACTTGTTTTTTTTTCTTCCATGTGTACATTATAAAAGACAAACCAAGCCCTGCAAGTCTGACATCAGAGCCACTGAAGGATTTGGCTGATGGGTCCATTCCTCAAGCTCAGACTACTGGTACACCCTCAGACAGCAGCAGTCTGCCCCCTCACCCTGGACAGGTTTTTTCTTTTTAAAGTTTCATTCTAGACACTTCCCCCCCAAAAAAACACGAAGAGCAGCTATAGGGTGGAGACTTGCCAAAAATCCAGAATGTCCTATTTTGTCCTTAGGCAAGAATACACACACACACATATACTTATAAAAACAACCCTTCAGTGAATATAAAGGTAAAGTAGTATGCAAAAAATAAAATATGAACAAGTCAACATAAAAATTTTCAGAATAGAAAAATCTGTCACATTTCAAAAAGAAAACAATGCATTTGATGATAAATTTTTGAATGCTTTTCCTTCAAAGTCTGATCACTGGAAACTTAAACAGCTGTGTTTTAGCTGAAATGAGAAGGCTCCTCACTTGCAGTAACTACTTGATTTTAAACCTCAACCCCAGCCCCCCCACCTGCACCAAGAATCATTGCCATGCAGCTCAGGGAACCTGAGGAGCAGGCAGAGTCCATCGTGAGCCAAAACGATTCCTCCTGTCCCCAGAACCCGGCTGTGAACTGATTTTTTTCTGCAGTGAGCTCACTGCAAAGCAGGAGAGAAAGCAGGTTTATGGGAAGGAAAGAAAACAATCCTATCTTTACGTTACATATTTAGTAGCTCTTGTTTTGGCAGGTGCTCTCAGGTAAGCTCTTCTTGCCCTCTAAATCTTGCATTTCCTTCAGCTTAGAAAAGTGACCCATATTGAATGGTAGGAAAACATCCTGCCTCCTCCTTTTTTCATAAAAGGAATGTTTATTTCTGTGAGCTTCTCACATCCAAGGGTGAACCTCAACGACTTCTTTTTGTTAGTTTGCCCATAAAAACCGATCCCATGCTTATGCCTTTCTACATAGAAAACACTTTTGTTTCCCCCTTTGTCTCCTAGAACAAAGGCAAGGGGGGAAAAGCCTTCTGCTGAAAAGCAACAAGTCATTTCTTTTCAGGGTGTGGAATAGCAACCCCCTCCTTCCCCACAGCAGCAAGAACAACAGATTGAGGGCCAAATTTTTACTTTAAAACAATTACAACAGGTATTGCTGAGGTAAAAAGGAACTTGTGAGCTGATAGAACAGAGGCATCTCCCCAGCACACGCTCGGGCTGTAGCCGGCTGTGCAGTACTCACGTGATGGCTCTGCCGAGCTGGAAGGAGCAGGCAGCGAGCTCAGGCTCGGGAGTTACCCTGCCCAGGCCGCAGTTTGGCCCCGGCAATTCGGAGAGCATTTGGCTACTTCTTGGCAGGGGTGGCTCAACAGATCTGGCTTCCCCTCCCTCTTGTCCAAAGCAAGGCAGGATGATTTTAGTTGGGTTGGAATTTCTCTTCCTCGACAGGAGTAGCAGGAGAGAAGTAAGGAGACTTCTGGATGAAGGACTCTCCTGTCCCAGCAGCGGCCTCTTTTTCTGTCCTCTCCCACTTAGCTGGTCATAGGCACCACTGGAAATAGTTTGACTGATCCTTTATGCAATGATTTTTTTTCAAACTTTCTGTGAGGAAGAAAAAGTTTGGAAAAGCCTCCCTTCCTCCCTCTTCAGGGAACCATTGCCCTAGCCCTATGCTGAGTATCCTCTGCGTGTATGCATATGTGAGAGTGTGTGTGCCAGAGGGGACGGGGGTCTCATACTGCCGTCTCGCCTTTGCTGCCGGTACTGAGTCTGTGGTAGAAGCGTCGCCAGGACTGAAGGGTTTTGCCAGACCAAATCCAGAAGCCAGTCGTGATCCCAACAATCATGGTCATGAGGTACTTGATCATGAAGACAGTGAAGTCTGGGCTCATAGGGGCAAAGTGGCTGGGACAGGGCACAGCATACGTTTTGCAGGTCTGGAGGAGCCACGTCTTCTCCCAGGTGCCACGGAAGGCCTGCTCGTAGAAGTAACACGCCAGGACAATGGTGGCAGGCACTGTGTAGAGAACACTGAAGACACCAATGCGCACCATCAGCTTCTCCAGTTTCTCTGTCTTGGTGCCATCGTGCTTCATGATGGTGCGGATGCGAAACAAGGACACAAAGCCAGCCAGCAAGAAGGAAGTGCCGATGAAGAGATACACAAACAAGGGCGCCAGCACAAAGCCCCTCAGCGAGTCCACGCTGTAGATACCTACATAACACACCCCACTGAGTACATCCCCATCCACCTGCCCCATGGCCAAGATGGTGATGGTTTTGACAGCGGGCACAGCCCAGGCAGCCAGATGAAAATATTGGGAGTTGGCCTCAATGGCCTCATGGCCCCACTTCATGCCGGCAGCCAGGAACCAGGTGAGGGACAGGATGACCCACCAGATGGAGCTGGCCATGCCGAAGAAGTAAAGGATCATGAAGAGGATGGTGCAGCCTTCTTTCTTGGTGCCTTGGGCCACAGTGCGGTAGCCATCCTCAGAGAAGCGCTCTAGACACACCACCCGCTCCTCCAGCAAAAAGCCTGCTGCGTAGGCCACGGCGACCATGAAGTAGCAGCCCGAGAGGAAGATGATGGGCCTCTCCGGGTAGCTGAAACGACGCATGTCTACCAGGTAGGTGAGCACGGTGAAGAGGGTGGAGGCGCAGCAAAGCACGGACCACACGCCCACCCACAGCCGGGCAAATCGCACCTCTGCCTCCTTGAAGTACATGAGCCCATTGGGCCGGGCTGGCTCACAGGGGGCTCCACAGTCCCGCTCCCCCAGGAAGCGGTAGCCCAAGTAAGAGGGCACTTTGAGCTGCCGCGGGCAAGAGAAGGAGAAGCCAGAGGGTGGCTGTGGTGGGGTAAGAAAGTCAGGGAGGTAGCCAGCTGTGGGGTGGGCAGTGACCCCCCGACCCGCCGCGCCACCAGGTCCTGGTGGGGCATCCGACGTGTTCTGCCCCACGCAGATCTCACCCGCACCGTGAACGGGGAAGTTCTCGCAGCGGAGCCGCTCTGGCCACTGGAAGCCGAACTTGTTCATGAGGGCCTCGCAGCCTTGACGGGCCCGCTCGCAGAGGGAGCGGCAGGGTGGGATGGCCTGCTCCAGCACAGTGCACACCGGCGCGTACATGGAACAGAGGAAGAACTTCAGCTCGGGCGAGCACTGCACCTTGACCAGCGGGTAGAACTGGTGCACCTCTAGCCCTGCGTCCTCCTGGTTGGTGTGGCCCAGCAGGTTGGGCAGGATGGTCTGGTTGTAGGCGATATCCGTGCAGAGCGGGATGGAGATGGGTTGGCAGAAACCGTGGTCCGGCACGGAGATGCCCTTCTCGCCGTGGTACTGCTGTGCCGTGGCACCCGCGGGGGTCCCCAGCAGCGCGGCCAGCAGCGCGGCCAGCCCCAGCAAGGGGCAGCCGGCGGCAGCCGCTCCGCCGCATTCTCGTCCAGCCTGCATCGCCGGGGCGGCCGGGGGCCTGAGGAGCCTCGGGGAGTCTTTCAGAGCCGGCCGGCGCGGCGCCCCAGGGGCATCAGCGACCAGAGGGCGGAGGCGGGGCCCCTTCGGTGGGGCAGGAGCGCGGCGACGGGAGGAACGCGGCTCCGCGCCGGACCTCCACGACTTTTTTCCTCGGCTCCGACGCAGCGGCGCTCACAGAGCGGTGGCGGCGCTACTCTGGGCGAAAGTTTCCGGAGCTGCTCTCCCCGGAGAAGGCGGCGGCGGCGGTGGCTAAACAGGAGGCGCGATCGTAGCCCGGCGATGGCTCTGGCCAGCTCAGCGCAGGGTCCCGCGGCGGCGGCGAGGCGGAGGCGCTGCTCCCTGCACGGCCCCGGGGATTTAGGTTACGGCTAAATGGATTATTACCGCGCCCGGCTGAGCCGTGTATTTTACTTCGGGGCTTAAATAACTTTCAAAATCCAATTACTGCGCGATCCTCCCCGCGGCTTGGCTGCGCTCCGCTCCCGACGGACACCGCTGCGGGCTGTGCGTCCGGGGTATCCGTGCGCCTCCCGGTTCGGCTCGTTTGGCTCCGCTCCGCCCGCGGCCCCGCCGACACCGCCCGCTCCCAGCGCGGCTCTCGGCCCGCGGCCGCGCCGGCACACAAAAAAGGCGCAGCTCCGCGCGGGCCCCGCCCCCGCCGCCGGCCCCATTCACAAACCGCGCCGGGGGCGGGGCCCCGCGGCGCCCGCCCGCCAATCCGCGCGGGGGGCGGGGCCGCGCGGGGGGGAGGGTGGGGGGAGGGGGAGGAGCTCGCACCAGGGGGAAAAAAAGTTGGGAACAACTTTTCCCATCCCCGCCGGGCCCGGCCGGGAGGAGCCGCCCGCGGCCCCCACCCCCCGCGCTGCCGGGCACAGCCGGGAAGGCGGGGGGTGGGCAGCTCGCTCAGGGTGGCCCGAGTAAACTAAAATTAACTGGCTGCTTTCTGTAGGCTTTGAAAATGCGAACAGCTGCCTGTGCCCGGAGTTATTAAAAAAGAAGGAAAAAAAATAGAGTAAGGAAAAAAACCTCCAAAAGCAGCGCCCGGGTACATTTGCAGAATGATCCTGTTGCGTAGTTGGGATGTTCGTGTCTGTGCGCCGTCGCCTCCCCAGCGTGGGGGGTTTGATTTGGTATCGCAGCATGACCGTTGCTTTTTGCTGGAGAATAAACGCTTTATTCATGCAGATCTAAGCCCTAGCTGGGGGAAGGCAGCTTTTTTTTAATCGTCCAGTGTTACCTAAGCAAAGAGGAGAAAATTTAAATCCCCATTTGCACTGCTGCAATTCCTTAAGAGACTCAATTAAACAGTGAAAAACCAGGAGTTCCTCCGTGAAAGTACCCTGCCCGGAGGAGAGAAAATGGCATAGGTGGGGAGACCCCTGTTACTGGCCTGCTAGGCCAAGCAGATCTAGAACTAGGCACCAGCATACATTTGCTAAGGACAGGAATGTGGGGTTTGAGCATAGCTGTGTTTTGGGGGGGCACTGCCAAAGCACAGGGAGCTGGGACCATCCAGCCTCTGTGCGGGCAGAGCATGTCTTCGGCAGCACAGAAGGGCTGTGCTGGATAAAAGCTCTGCAACAAGGCCTGCTTCTGCTTCACTGACCCATGAGAGTTTGTGCTCACACACAGGCTTGAGCCAAGTATTATTCCACTTGCCCCATCCTTTCCTTTGAGGACAGAGGTCCCCCTGAACTGCAGTACTCAAATTCTTACTTTTAGTGCTTTGCTCAGGATTGTTCTTCTGTTAGCAGCCAAGCAAAGACAACGATCCGATCTGTACCATCCTCCAGGGCAGTTCGAGAGAGCAGGGTTTGGCTCAGGGAGCTCCAACAGCAATTGTTGGACAAATGTTTTCCATATCCTCTACTGCTCATGAACAATGTGTCCTCATGCCAGTAAGACCACGGTACTGCAGCTTTTGTTACATTTCTTAAGAGAAGTTTACAGTTATAAACAGGCTTGCTAAAATAAATTTACTCCTCTTAATGGAGATGTTTTTAAAAATAATACTGTGCATATAAAAAAAAAATACATATGGGAAGGACTAGCTAGTCATGGCTACAACAGTTCCTTCTGGAAAATAAATGTCTTCTCTACTTTCTCAGTTTTAGCTGTTTAAGAGTGCCTTAGAGAAACTTCACTTTTTCAAATTTTTAAGGCATTTTATCAAAATTCCTTGCTTTTCTACACCTATTGACTGAGAATATTTTTGTGATACTCTTCACCTAAATAACCACACACGGGACATGAATTTGTCTTCTCTGTTGTTTGGTTTTTGGCCACTAGTAGCTTTCAATAAAATTATTCTTTCCACAGTTTTGTTTGGGGTGGTTTTTTTTTGGGCTGGTTGTGTTTTTTGTTTTTTGTTTTAGTCTGGTTTGGTTTGGTTGTTTTGTTTTATTTTTTGGGGTTTTTTTTTTTTTTTGTTGTTGTTTTTAGTTTGGGGTGGTTTTTTTTTTGTTTGATTTCATTTGTTTAGAGGGGGGGAGCTGGTTTCCTCCTTCCCCCTTCTACCCCCTCAATCCGTAATAATCACCTAAAAGCCTCTCTTTTTCACTTTGGCTTATATGATTGTTTTCATCTGCGAAGCACTTTGTGATATTCACTAGGAAAACATTGGATGATACGAGGTGTTGCACTAGCAGGCAGGCAATGACAATGCAGAGAAGGTAAAGCAATATCAAACTTTCTGCCCCATGGATTCCTCATTCTGATTTCTATATGTAAAGAAAGTCCCTCTCAGCAATGGGGAGACAGTGACAGGAACTATTCAGAGTAAGGTGGATCAAATCAAGTGGCAAGACTTTAACTGCACATTTATTTACGAGACATGGCAAACGGCATCAGTGGCTCTCCCAGTTTTCTACTGGTCCCATTTGTTAGAGTCGTTCATCCAAACCATGGAATGAACAAAAAGATAACTGTGATCTCTGATACGTGCTGCAAAAGCGTCCTTTACACTTATGAATATAATGTAGAATCAAAGTGAAGCAAAAGGGGGAAAAAAGTGAAAAGGTAGACAGAAAGGAAGAAGGATTATGTCCTAGATTATTTCTTAGGGAGAGAAGAGAGTAAATTTATCACATGGAATGATGCTGCTAGACCTAGATGGCAGGAATGTGCAACAGGATTTACTAAGATGGGTGAAGGAAGTCTCTTGGGTATGTTGCCAAATTCCAAGATCTTTTTTCTGTTTAGACCCATGGGGAGATGGGAAACAATCACAGAGAGAGGCAATGGCAGTTGCCTCAAAATGGCACACTGTGGTATAAGAAAATCCCAGACTCCTTTATCAGTCTGAGACATCCTGACAGATTTCAGGGAACAATAAAGACAAGGGAAAGAGCAGGAAAAGAAAAGAAAAAAAGAAAAGAAAAGAAAAGAAAAGAAAAGAAAAGAAAAGAAAAGAAAAGAAAAGAAAAGAAAAGAAAAGAAAAGAAAAGAAAAGAAAAGAAAAGAAAAGAAAAGAAAAGGAGTTCATGATTCTGTAACACAGGTTAGTCCAAAGAATCGAGAACCTCTGTAAGTACCATCAGCTACAGTTCAAACAGCAGCCTGCAAAATTACTTAAATTTCCTCAGAACAGGAGGGATCTTCATCAGCACAGTAAGCATAGCAGCCGGGTTATCAGTCACCCAGAACAAACACACTGCACAAGACTTTGCAGCATCTGACAAGTTGTCTATTGCAACCACAGAGCAGTTCAGAGAGTTTTCTCTAAAAGTCTCCTAACTGCTAATGTTCTAAATACACTGCATGGTCTGCAAGCAGTAAACCTTCACAAACAAAATCCTGGGACGTCCTAGATTCCAGAATAAATTTACAGTCTCTGGTGTTGATACCAGCTCTGGAGTTGTCTGACTAGACTACTGCACATAGGGAGGAATTTTTAGGAGCAATTATCTGTCTTTTTACTCATTTAAAAATAAATCCAGTTCAACTTCCAAGCTAAGTCAAAGTGAGGAGTGGCATCCCTACATGATGTCTTTTCCTGCTCTTTTAAAGCCCCCTTAGATGGTGCCAATATAATTTTCATTGTTTCCTATCCCATCTGATAGAAAACTCTTCCCATGGGGGAAGGGAAATCAAAACAAAACACCCCCTCCCGGCCCCACCACTTATTTTGTGTGCCTGAGGGAGAACATTTTCAGACTACCTGTTGCAAGGCTTTCAGTCCTCCTTGCCCTCAGAAGAGCAAAGGCCATCGTTTCCCCTTGTCCTTTCCACCCACTGAAACTTGCTGGACCGCACCTCACTTGATCTCCTGCTAACCAACACTGCCAAAGTCTGGTGCCACCGCCTGAGCTGTGAGATTTGCTCAGTTACTTTTAGTAAATAACTTTTATCACACTTTTAACCTCGACATTTTGAAGCATGCTTGCATATAGTCTTACATGATCAGACAGGCTATTGAGCTAAGAACATCAAAATTTGCACTCCCTAAAGCTTACTGGAGAAATGCCTGGAGCCTGGGGGGAAATTATGCATTTGCCTATTTTGCATAATTATTTGCATAATTAGAAATAAAATAAGTTCTCAGTATTATATCTGCTTGCATTTCTATCAGTCTGATAGATTAGTCTAAATTACATCTTGTCGGAGCTCATCAAAGAAATCCAGTCTTTCTGTAGTGAAGCGGGAGAGCCTCGTATTTCATGAGCAGGGTGTGGGAAAAGCAAAACCCTGCCCCCCACCACGGAACACTTAATTTGAAATTAGATGGAAGACATAAGAAACTGGTTGAAAAGAGCATATGGGGAGGGCACAGGTGACAAAAGGAAGGGGATGCTGCTGGAGGGGATGTGGCTTCCCACAGCGAGAAAGGTAAAGCCCTTTGCATCACGAATTTATAAAATAATTATTAGTTTATAAAGTAGTATCCCAAAGGATACCCGGGAAGTAGCACTGTCTTCCACATTTATGGTCACACGGGGGTGGGGGGGAAACTTTAGAAAGCATTCACAAGGATGAGCTATCAGGCTGATGATTGCCTTTATCTCTAAGATCCATGAATAAGAAAACAAAACCTGATCTGCTCATCCCCCACTCATTCATTGAGGACATCAGTTACATTTTAACCCTTTCATGATACTTTGAAATCCCTTGTTTCTTTAAACTGAATTTAATGTGCTTTTTTCAGAGTTTTAGAGCGGCAGAAGACCTTTGGTATAGAACTCCGGCAATCCCTCCCTATGTCAGTTTCTCAGGCTAGGTGCCTTTTTAACAAGACAAAGTCTCTACCGGCAGCAGTATTACCAGCCAGGCCTTGTCATCATTATGTCTGGGTGCAGTATACTGCAGTATGAAGAAAGGAAGATCCCAAAAACTGTTGGAAAAGATGACATTTGTGTCTGCTGTCCTCTTTCCATCAGCGAGGAAGATCCTGCTCTACAAAATTTGGATGTAGCATAGGCACATGCAAACTTGCTTGCTGATCCTTTAAATCTTAAAAGGTGTTTTTGACCTAGTATGTTGGCTAGATGCTTTCTAGACTGCTATAGCTGATTTTGGCCAATTCTGTGTGCACTGGGATATGTGATATATCAGCCCGGGCAGCACCAGGAGAAGAACTGCTTGGAATGGACCTGCCCCAGGCTCCCTGGGCTGGCCACCTTCTCTTGGTTTCTGCAGGAGTCCCAGTCTCATGGATGCTCCTGTTTATCCTGAGCTTCTCCCAGTGTCTGTGAAAATGACTCACAGATATGCAAAGGTCTCTAGCAGAGGCACTTCTTGCTTTATAATTCTAAAACGATTAGAGATCCAAGCAAAAATAAATATAGCCATACATACCTGCTCTCATAGCCATGCAATGTGTTTTAAGATGCTAACTAATGTCTTTGTGGTTGAGGCTCCCCTTCCCAGAACAATATTCCTTCAGACCTCTTGTCCATACTATGGATCCTTGACCTAGTCTGGACTATCTATCAGACATCCCTTCTTCCTCCAAAACCCAGTGATTTTGTTCCTTCTGTGTGATTCCACCTTCTATAAACCCCCCTTCAGTTTCTGAGGACAAAGACAAATGCTAACACCTGATCTCCATGTCCTTCCTGAAGGAGCTGCACCATTACAAAACCCCGCAGAAAAGCTAAAAAAGGCTGGTTCTCCTTCCCTGGGGCAGCCAGTTCCATAGAGCTGCCTCATTTGTCAGCTGCCATTTAGGCAACTGACCTTACCAGGGAGCATTTCTGTGTGCAGCTCTAGCAGTGTAAGGCTGATACAACTGAGGTACGTCAAACTTTAACGAAAACCAGCCAAGTTTCTCAAGTTTGTGCATAAATTTTCCCAGCTCACTGCAGATGGTGCCACAATAGTTTTGAACACTGAATTGTGTCTTGCTTCTAGTCCCATGGCTGGTGTGGACATAGTGACTGGTTGTTCTGATCATTGTCCTGTTGATACCCTTTGGTTGTGAGGGCTGCTGCAATGGTCAGATGCATCGTGATATGTCTTTTGTCATTCATGCCCAGCCTGGGTTTAATTTTGTCTTTCTATAGATCCATCTATTTGAGGTTATATTTTAAATCTTCTTTAATGCACAGACTGAAGGGTTGCAGTCCTGTTTGAGTTTTCAGTTGTTTCAATGGAAACAGCAGGATACTCGTCAAAGCCCCACTCTTTGTTTATGTAGGTAGAAGGCCTGGATTTAGCCCAAAATAAGAGATGGGAAAGATCCGTTATATCTTTTAGGTCCTGCTATTACTATGATAGTGGTATAATTAGTCTAATTTTAAATGCCTGGAATAATGGGACTCTTGTCATCTCTCTTGGGATGTGGTTCTACCATCTAACAATCATACAGGCAGGAAGCCACTGCCTGATGTTCAAACAAATGGTTTATCTTTGCTTGGTTAAGACTCACTAAAGATGAGTGCAGCCTCCAGAAACATGTTGTTTCCAAAACTTAGAAAACAAGGGAAGAAGAGCTGTTATTCAATACAGAATCTGCCAGATGTCTAAAGAGGCTGAGGAATTCCTAAGCCTCTGTTTACAAAATCCTGTCTCCTCCCATGAATGCTTAAATTACCAATCACTGCTACCATCCTATGTTTAGGGTGAAATTTCCTTAATGACTCCACTTTCAAAATTGGATTGGAAAGAGAAACAAACATTTTAATTACTTTTCCCTCTTCTTAATTGGCTTGCACAAATGAATCCCCGTTCTCCACAATTACATTTAAACTGTTATAAAGAATTATTTTTTCCTTTGGTCCCAGTCATGCTTAGAGACCCACTTGCTGTGGTGGTTCTCTGTTTCCAGGGCATTTGAAGGTTTGCTGTGTAGGGCTACTGCCTGCTGCATCCCTGCAAACCCTGGAGATGGATGATGCTGCCATGTGGAGAATTTCCCTTTCCACAGGGGCCCCAGGATGCAGTGACCAAACTGCATTTCAGTGTAGCCATGCTGTTTAAGGGCAAGGGGCAGAGGGCTAACACCAGTGTTTACAGACGGCTCTCCTGAGAAACTGGGATCCTGGAGTTTATGGTCCAGCATCAAATGCTCTCCTTTATCTTTTTTTTAATCACTTGCTTTCAAACTATGATTTCTACCTTGGTATCAGCCTGCACTGACTGCACTCTTTTGGAGCTGGGACCACTGGTACTGTGATTGGTGCTGGAGATATTCAGCTGATTTCTTTCCATGGAGGAAGGGGAACCAGAAAGCAGCACTTCAAATAAGTTCCCTCCTCATGGAGTCTCTGCAGGGAATGAGGGCCCATTTTCTTAATTACATGTTCATTAGTATGTTTAGTGCTCTCCTCCCTCTCTTCCCCCAGCCCTGCCACCTGGGAGTTCCTACTATGTTACTGGAAAGCCACAGAGGTTTATTTAAATACCACATAGTCAGATTGGAATGAAAAGCTATGAAGCTTCGCCTCTTTAATACTTTTTGAAATTATTTATGGGCTATGCTTCTTGCCTACGTAGAAGGTGCCTTCTGAGATTCCTGCAAGTCAATGCAGAAATAGCTGTTTGAATTGAGCAATAATTAGAAGCAGATGGAGCAAAGCAAAGCATCACAGAAATCCCATTCTGCTAAAGAAACACTGCTGTCTGAAATAGATTTCTGCTGCATGTAACATTTTCTCATATGGGCTAAAAAGAAATAACATCATATGTCTGGTTTGCACCTACCAAAGCTGGGAAATTCAAAGTAACATCTGCAATTCTGCCCTGAATTCAGTCTCAATCTGCATGCCGTTTGCAAGCCTGCATCTGCCTGTACCACAGTTACAATTTCTTTTCTTTGCTTGGAACAATGGGCATTCCGTTACTTTTTGTGAATGTGTGTATGTTTGTATTAGGTTTTTTCTCCATCTTTGGTGGATTTTGGTGGTTGTTTTGTTGTTTGGGGTTTTTTGTTTTGTTTTGCTTGTTTGTTTTTAAATGATATAAAATTCTAGGAAAATGTTTGTGACTTAAACCACATTTCAGTATTTAGTAATCCAGAGACTCAGTCTGGAGAAGGTACTCAGCGCTCTCAAATCCTTATTTGCTGCCAAATTCTTATGTGCTTGATGTAGTGGATTGTTTCACTCCTGAATTCTAAAAATAACACATCCTGCTCTCATTGCTCTCACAGCTCATGCCCTTAAGTTTAGAGAGAACTGAAAACTCACAGCATCTCAAAGACAGCTGTACAGTTCTCAAGCTCAAATTTTAACTCTGTTTCTCATTTGCTTTCCTTGCATGAGTGCAGCTGGATATGGTTTGCTGAGGGGCTTTTGTTGAACCATGTTGTTGGGGTGAGCTGATTTTCTTTCAATGATTATAGCTTATTGACCTGATAGAAAATCATAAAGCCATATATTGGTCAGCTGCTACACATGTCCAGTAAAGCTGTGATTTTAATGGTGGACTTGTTCATAATTATGTTGAAATTTTCAATAGGCAGGGATCCGTACTACAAAGTAAGGGAGTCTTCATGAGCCATCTTAGAAAGCAACAGTTTTAAAATTGCAAAGATATGCACTCACTGTCTCTGAAAACATTCATATTGTAGCACTCCAAAGTGTTCTAGGCTTGTGCTACTCGAGAGTGTTTACAAACAGGCTTGAGGGTTTCACCTGGAGCAGAAGTTACTCCTAGAAAAGAAAATTAAAAAGGATTTGGAAGGAAATTATAAAGGTTGGCAGGTTGCTGTTTCCTTTCTGATGTGAGTGAGCAGGCGTGTGCTGGTCACGGCGAGGACAGGGGGGAGAGCCTGTCCTGCAGTGCTGCTCCTGCAGTGCTGCTCCCAGGACTGCACTTGGGGGCGTTGGGCATGTCGGGCAGGGGCTGGTCTCATCCGTGGAGCAAGGAGTGAGCATCGTGGGCAGACCTGTGCTGTAGGAGCAGCAATAGGTGGCATCCCTCTGTTTGACCCTGCCTCCCAACTCCGTGCTGCTGTAGGTGCAGGATTTTGCCTGGGGTGTGAAAACCGAAATTCCAGCTGCTGATAGCTATTAAAGTGCAAGTGCTGAAGGAGAAATGTTAATGCTGGCATCTTTGCAAAACTCCTACTGGTTTATTTTCATAAAGGCTGTTCCTGGGGGGGGGGGGGGGGGGGGGGGGAGATAATGTAGGGAAATAAGGTCTAATATTCTAATATCAAAATAATTACTTTCTGGGCAAAGCAAACAAGTCCTCCTGTAGCATCCTAGAAGCTGCCCCACATGGTGTCTTGGGTGATGGTGAAGGAGTGCTAATTCTGGAAACTCTGTATGGACATTTGTAGGGGAATAGAATATAGGTAAATAAAGGTAGTATAGAAAGGAATGTTATTCCCTAAAGAGTTGCAGTTGGGCTAATTATTAAAGATTAGGATCAGGCCTGATTTTAACAGGCCACACCTGTAGCCAATAAGAAGAGTGTTATAAAAGAGTAGATTGGTTGGCTGAGGAGGAACTGGAGTCAGTTGGCCACTGTAAGAAGAAGGAAGAGTCGGTGCCTAGAGGGGATGCCTATGAGAAACATCAAGGAGGCATGAAACTCTAGCAACATGGAACCTTTGCAATATAATGACAATAGAACTCTTGCAATATATGACAAAAGACATTATTTTTTTAAGGTTGCTGATCTGTGGGAATTTGTGAGGTGCTATCAATTGTTTTTACCTGAATTTGAATGAGGCAGTATCACACCAGTGGCTCCTGGTTCAGGAGACAGTAGACTTTTAAAATGCACCATTGTTATCATTTTTATTTTCCAAGTACAGTGTCATCTTTGGTGCTTTCCTAGGCACGACAGTGAAGGCGTTTTCTGCCCAGTGAGATTTATTCATGCAAGTTACAGTAGAGAAGGATGATGACTCATGAAACAGCCTGTGGAAAGATGAAACGGTGACTGTCCCCAGACATCTCTGCCCTGGACCAGAGATCGCTTCCTCCAGGGCGAGGACATCTATGCTCAGGTCAGAGCCATTGTAGTACTGTTGTTTCATGCCTCACTGTATTGGAGCAGTTCAGATTTGGCACCAGGTTTCTTCCCTTCTTTGAGCTGCAAACTGAGGTGGCCCCTGGAACCACATTATTTTTGGCCCAGAGATCCCTGCAAGAGGGGCAGCCACTTGCAGAAGGGGCAGCAGGGCAGGGCAAGGTGGTGGGAGCTGCAGCAGCCATCTGATTTTCATCTGTTTCTGTGACTCAATACTCTCCCTGACCACAAGGGTCAGCTCTTTGTGAGTGAAGTCTATAGGCATTGGTCCCTAGATATTCCACAGATATGGTGACTTTGGGCTCTCCAGAGCAACCTGAGCAGCTGAATAATAACTACTCACCAAACCCCAAATTTGTTAAGCAGTATTCCAGAGAAATGCTCTGCTTACCAAGAATGTGTAGGGTAGTTGTACTTAAGACATCAAAGATCTAAAAATTAGATTTGCTTCAAAAGCATGTCTTAAAACTTGTCAGTTTTTGTTGTTGTTTGGTTTTTTTAGCTAGACCAATTCTCCCTTTAAGATGCTCTCATACTGTGGGTGCTCACCACCAGGGCTGTGGGTGGTGAGGAAATCCAGGCCACTTCCAAGGTTTTTCAGAGGCACTCACCAGCTCCAGGGAAGCTGCAGCTGAAGCCAGGCAGCTGAGAGCCAGCACAAATGGTATTTTGCTAAATAATTCCCTAGGGTTTGAGAGCTTGTTTCCTAATAGTGCCAGCTAAAAAAATCCAAAAGCTGGCATGGGGGTTGTATAAAAATTCATTATTGCTTTTGTCCATCTTTACAAGTATTGATTTAAAAAATACATGTTTTTACTGCATTTTTATCAAAATCACTTTTGAAAATAATTACTTGTTGAAAGCCTTTTCAAGAAAATTCAGTTTACTGGTAATATTTGAAGTCATCTGTTCTTCAAACATAATGAAAAAACTACAATTGGGATAGGAGCTCATGTGGAAGCATTAAGGGAGAAAACCCAAAATGTTTCTGAGAAGTAGTTAAAAGCAGTCTGTATGTGACAGTCTCTTCCTGCTCACTAGCATACAGCTAAAAGAAGAATCAGGTCCATTTTTAATGTAAACATGCCCAAGTGTTTGCCTCTCTAAACAGAAACAAAACCAAAAGCTGGGCAAACCCAAGTTGTATAGCCAAGGAACTGAAGCACCCCTTGCCTAGAGGAGGAATTAGTGCCTTGCATAATCAAGCCTGGGGAGCTCATTTTGTCATGCTCAAAGGGCCGCAGTGGTGCAACAGTAGGGGTGGAGGGATCAGCAAGCACCAATAATGAATTCCCTTCATTTTTCCATTTTAAGGCCTGTGTAGAGGAAATGCAAAGCTCTTCTTTTTTGCTCTTTCTCCCCCCACACCTTCTTTTTAAGGGTAGATGAAAAGAATGAAGCAGTAAAGAAGCCGGGTTGACACCTGTATCTGTGACAGCTCAGGCAAAGAAAATAGTGGGAAAGGATCTGCTGGCAGCAATTTGAAACTGTTCCCTTCCTGACTGGGAGGCTTTGACTGATGGTGCAGCTTTGTGCAGCCATATGGTCGAACATCTTGAAGGGCTGGCAAAGAGATGCTGGTGCCAGCACTGGGAAGGGGAACCAAGTCATTACTGGAAACCAGATCTCAGAGAGGGGAGCCATTAATACAAATTTTTGCTTCATGCTTTACTGTTCTCTCTGTGCATGGGACCCAGTATGGCACTGCAGGAAGGCAATGCCTTGCTGGCTGCCAGGCACAGCTGTGCTGAGCCATGGTTAGAAGGAAAAGCTTCTTCCTCAGTGCTTAGCGTACAGTGTGGGCTCTTCACACTGCAGCGTTTCTGTCTTTGCACACTCATTCACACTCTCCCTCTTTTTATTTACCCAAATTTGGCTTTATCAGCTGCTATATTGGTTCTCACTGTGTTGCAGTACCAGGAGGATAAGGTCTGCCCTTCCCAGGCTGCCAGAGAGACCCAAGGAGAGCAGAGCTCCCTGACCAGGGCCCCTGGCAGCACTGCTGCCCATTAATGTAAAGCACCGCCAGGGCCGGCACGATAAGAGTTGTAATGACCACTGTGAGTTCCTGCTTTCCCTTTTATTACTTGGTACATTACATTTGTTTCCAGCAGAGAAGAGTTTGTGTGTGTGGCTACATTGGCTGTGTTGGACTGAGCTCCCTACATGGTTATGTGGATGGACTCCAGGGACGGAGCTGCACTTCCCCTTAATAAGCTCCTCGCACCACATTAAAGATAAAAGGGGAAGGGAAATATTTATATTCTGACAAAGCAGCTCTTCCCTTCAGGCTCTTGTTTTATTTATTAGCTTGCTCTGTCCCTCTCTTGCAGTTTTTTCTCTCTGTTTCAGTGCCTGTGCTGTCTTTTTCTTCTTTATTCACTAATTTCGTCCCTGGGAGACAGTGACAGTGAAACTTAAGAATCGCTGCCCAAGACATCAGAATCAAATTGTGTAATTCCCAGCTGATAACTACAGCTCTCCCCCATCTTTGTTTTTTAACACAAAGTAATGATTTATAGTGCTTAAACAATTGAATACATTATATCTAGTTTACTCTGGTTGCTTTAGATGAAATTGTAGAAATAGAGTGAGTTGGGTTTCTGATGGTTGTTGTCATTTGTTTGTTTTTTATACATTGCAACACAGATGCTGAATAGCCTCCCTTGTTTGTGTAGGCAGTGGAAACCACTATCATTCTTGTCTGGAGAAGCCCTTACTGAGGCATGACACAGCTACATGGAGACCTTTTTAACCTCATTCATCAAATGCTTCCTTTCCTCCGAGTCCTTATCCTGGGGGACCATTCCTTCAACTAATATGGCATACAAAAGGAATCTTGGGTAGATTCCTGCATCTCAGTCGAGCTCTGAATTTGTGCAAAGGTTCAAGAAGACAAGCAGAATGCGATATTCTTGTCTTTTAATTCTTTTGCTTCTTCTTACATTACAGAAAATCATTAACTTAGAATGCTGGGAACACCAAAGTCCACTTTAAAATTATTTTTAGAGTTTTTTGTTTGGTTGGTTGTTTTTTTTTTGTTTGTTTTGTTTTTGTTTTTTGGTTGGTTTGTTTGTTTGTTGGGTTTTTTTGTGATACAATCAAGTACTCCTCTGCTGAGAGTGAGGCAGCAAAATCAGAGACTTGATGCCCATAAGCTTCACGTCTGACTTTGTTATGTTTCAGCGTCTTGTCATAGAACTGCAAAATATCTGCAAAACACAGCCTTTACACCAGATTAAGTGGCGTAAACTGCAAACTGAGGGATGAATGAACTGTAGCTGATTGGGGGACCGAACTGGTTTTTTACCGTTCTCAATGCTGCCCCCCAAAAAGCACCACAGCTCTGTTTCCAGACTGATCAGGAAGGTAAAAGAATTTGTTAATTGATTTTTCTCCCTCCCATATCAATTAATGGAACCAATCTAGTGAGATGTGTGCTCTTCTTTCTTAGTTAATTAATCCTTTTCCTTTATCTTCACAAATAATGGCAATAAAGCAATTAGCAAAGGATTTACAGGGTGTGGAGTAGTGAGAGATTCCTCTGGCCCCTCTGCAGCTCAAGCTGTTCAGCAGCGCTGCAGTTCAGGCTCTCTCTAAAGGGATTTGTGTCCCCCACCCTCTGCGGTGTGGCTGCTGAAAGCCCAGCCTCCTCAAGATGTGAAATCCCCAGCTCGCCATCTCCTCAGGGACAGTTAACAGCTTCGGTGCCAGTCACTGGGACAATGGCACCAGGCCTCAAAGGCGGCAGACGCCGGCTGCTGGTGGCACCACTGTCTCCATAGCCCCTAAGCCTGTGGCTCCCAGGGAAGGTGTGACAGGGCAGGGAGTGCTAAGCAGCCCCATCCCCTCCATCCTGCCAGAACAGCAGGTCCTGTGCCCTCCCTCTGCTGTCCTGGCCTTGTTCCACACTCCAGACCATGGCCCTGGCTCCTTGCAAGCCCTCAGTGGGTTCAGCTCTCCCAGCCAGGAGAAGAGGAACTCACCTAAGCTGTAAACCCTGCAGGAGAGGAACACACAGGAGGAGGGAGCTGCCTCTCCTCTCTGTGACAGGGGGGTGTTGAATGGGTTTTGCCATTCTCCCCAGATGTTAGGGCTCATCTGAACAGCTGTTTCCAAGCTCCCTGGCACAGCTGTCTAGATGGCGCATGCCTTTTGTGGAAGGACAGCAGCTGCATAGTGGGGTTGCGCTGGTGGAGAGAGCAGCATCTCCCTATGTGCTATTCACAGCCTGACAAGGCATCTGTCCCTGGGCTCATCTGCTCAAGACAGCCTTTGTCAGCGACTCTCCCAGGTTGCTTCCTTCCCTTGGAGTGTGCAGCTGAGTCCTGGTCACCTTTGTCCAAGGCGCCAACTAAGACCATACAGATTCCAGCCTCAGAGTAGAATAAGGGCATCACTGACAATTTATATTTGGAAATCTTCATGTATTGGGTGGTTGAGCTAAGGCAAAGCTCTGGGATTTCAAGTACTTTTTAGGCATGATTGGGAGCCCAGTGTTTTGTAGTTTCTCTCTGTATTAAGGGTGTTGTGACCTGCTTCTGCTCACTTACCCTCACACCCCTATGCAGGACTTGGCATGGAGGGTGTGAGAGTTGGCCCTGCAGCTGGTAGGACAGCACCCTTTACTGGTTTTGATAATTTAATTTAGTGGTTCTGAATTGTCATTTCTTAATATTTTTATATAAATAGAATCATAGAATCCTTTAGATTGGAAAAGACTTTGAAGATCCTAGAGTTCAACCATTACCCTAGCACTACCAAGCCCACTGCTAAACCATGTCTTGAAGTGCTACATCTACATGTCTCTTAAATACCTTCAGGGATAGTGACTCCACCACTTCCCTGGGCAGCCTGTCCCAATGTTTGATAACACTATCAGCAAAGAAATATTTCCTGAAATCCAGCCTAAACCCAGTGCAGCTAATGTAATTAAAGAGTAAGTTTGCTGACAATATCTCATTTAAGAGAAGCTTTACAAGGTATTATCTTTTCCTGCTGCTTAAGGATATTAACAGCGTTTAAGAATAAACATCAAGTCCTGAAGTACTGCAGCAAGAACCATTCTCATGTTCAACCTGCTCCGTTCTGCCCACAGTTCCCCCTCTGCCTTCTCATTAGCTGCAGTGGTGTGTTGCTGGAAGGCCCATCTCCACCCTCCTTCTGCAGGCACAAAGTGCTGGAGATGAAAATCTCTCTCTTCTGTGCTCCTAGCTATGGAAACTGGGAGCCTTTTTAGTTCCCTGAAAGACATGGTGGTCTCAAAGGCAAGCAGATCCCAGCAGCCCTGTGTGTAGTGGTCAATGAAGTGTTCCCTCCTGCACCTGAGGCCTGAGGGAACAAGCACTGGGTTCTGAGCACCACCAGCCCTTGCTGGCTTTCGAGACAAAGAGGAAAATGTGTGAATTATCTGCAGCCAAACTGTCAGCTGGTGGCCCCTCCTAGGTCTTAGACTAGATGCTGAAAAATGAATCAACTGACTGCAAGAACCCAAAGAAATTGTCTGTGGGTGAAGGAATGTGTTCAGACAGGGAAGTGTCCAGCTGTCCTTCAGCCAAGATGTTTTCCCTCAGTGAAAGGTGTGGCAAGGGCAACATGTTTGGTTGCCCCTCAGCCTCCTGTAACCATCCCAGCCAGCCTGGTTACTCTGTGCTGCTGTTGTGTGTCCTGCAGGTTTTGTGAATTGCCCAAAATCTGTGAAAATGTTGGTGAGCTCTAGAAAGTGTATTCTCCTCTGGGCTGCTTAATTAGACTAATTTCCTACCTCTCAACTTAGACTCCACCAGAATAACATTTTGATGTAATATACATTTTAACTACACAGCCAATAAATACTTCTGGCTTGGGTCAATCTTTCTGTCACTGTGAAGAAGAGTCTTGGTTTTTTTCCTGTTTTGTTGCTTGCTTGCTCGCTGCTGCTGTGCCTATCTCTATTTTCAAATGTAAACTAGCTGTGCCACTATCAAGTGCCAGTGAAGAGATGTGGATGTTCTGTGTGACAGTGTGTATATAGTAGATGCATATTTGTCCTTAAGGCGAGATGCAATGTTTCATCTCGAGGGAAAGAAGAATGACCTTTAGTCTGTCTGGATATTTTACAACGTGTCCTTCCTTTTCTGTTTCCTGTGAGGTTAAAGACCTGCTGGTAATGATTAAAAGTCCTGCAGTTTCTTCTCTCTCTAAGTAGCTTTTTGAGTTATTTCAGAAGCAAGAAAGAGGCTAGAAAGGTTTAGTTGCATCTTCCTTTTCACCCTGATGTCCACCAAAAATCAGATTCTGTTGCATTTTACTTTCTAACAAAAGCAAAACTTGGTAACCTTTTCTTTCTGTTCATATCCAGCAGCTGAACATCCCCTACCCCTCCCAAACAGACTCTCAGAAGCATATTTTTTGCAGCCTTCATGGTACCAGCATGGGATCTCTAGCCTGAAGCTTCTGGCACTTCTGGGTGCATATGTATTAGCATTGTAGCTGTTAGGACCCAAGCTTAGAAATACATTCTTAATTATAGCAGAAATGGTGGCCAGGGCTCATATCAGATCTTTTTCCTTGGGCTCTTTTTCTAGTCCCGAACTACTGTATGTCTTTCTGTAGAATGCTGGCAAAGCTATTGTTAAGAAAAAACATAACAAGATAGTGCCACAAAATCATCTGTGCATTGCACAGATGGTCTGCACGTGCACCACAAGCACACTGGTTTGGGAAACATTGAATTTACTCTGCCCTGGCTTCACAGCTGATTCCAGCTTGCACCACAAACCCCTCTGACACTTCCAGGAAGTGTTGGACTCGCTCAGGGTCTCCACAGCTGATCTGTGCAGATGCTATGGAAACATCTGTGGTTTTTGGACACTGAGTTACCGGAGGGTGCTATCATGTAGCAGTTCCAGCTGGGTACTGGACCTGCAGAAATCCCATATAAATGTAAAGAAGGTCCTCAGAGTCTCCCTTCCTTCCAGACAAAATCTGTGGGCAGAAGAGGGCATGTCCAATTAAACCCAGACGTGTTAGCCGTGCTCTAATCTGTTTGCTGGATGTCTGCAAGATGCAGAGAGATCAGGCAGAAGATGAATGATGTGGCACTCTAAAACCACACTTTGCTGTGAGTAATGTTAGCATATTGATGCAGCCTTTCATTCTGTGTTTGTCAAAAGTAATTAGTGTAAAGGTCTTCACAGGATCAACATCTGAAATACTTTTCCCACTCTGTGTTCTCTTTTCTCCCAGTTTATAGTCTCCTCTAGTCACTGTGTTTGCTTAATGGAATATTTGTATGTAAAAGTTTCATTTATTTGCATTCAAAGTATCTAGGATTCTGAATTTTCTTGCTGAAACTGATCAGTTCCAAGTAGCCGGGAGATTGGATCAGGCCAACCACCCAGCATCCTGGCATTGAAACTTCCTAAATGAGAAGGATGAAAAAAAAGTGCTGTCACCTGTCCTGGGCTCCAGGGTAGGGCTTTTGGCTACTCAGTCAGATGGCACTAAAGGAATCTCATTGGGCTATGGTGTGGCTGCTTGCTGGAATTACAAATCAAACAACAATGACAAAAAAAAAAAATCAACATTTTCAGCTCCTTGTTGTTCTGCAGTCAGCCTGCAGCCCTGCACAGCAACTCGGCTGCTGGGAGACAGGGCATTCCTACAGGCTCCCCAAAGTCCGAGCTGCTAACTAGGAGGGGTGAATACCTTCCCAGGGCTGGAATGCCCTGCTCTTAGTTCATGTCCTCTCAGATAAGTGGTGACATATCACCCACTCAAATTAAAAATCCTGCCCAGAAATATGTCAAAGAAGAATTTCCTGGTTTAAATGCCTCTGGAAGTCACTACTCTTCTACATTTTACATCCGGATCGCAGTTGGGGCTTTCAAAAAAGACAACTTGAATGAACAGCTGTGGGTCATTCAGAAAGGGAGGGCCTGGTTTTGTGGCTGCTGCCTGGAGCTGCGGTGCTTTATCTTTATCTTGTCCTTCTTGCCAGAGTGCAGCCAAAGAGGTCCCTGACCCAGACCCCTCCAATGGCTCTGAGGAATGTACCACCTTAGGTCTCTCAGAAACAGAGAAAAATCATATTCCAAGTATTTGATTAATTAGTGATCAGGCTGGAAAGGGATTCTGCCTTCAGTGTGTTCCTTCCTCTCTCTGTGCCGCTCTGTTCAGGTGTAAACGTTGCTTTCTGGTGGAGTTTTGGCTGGCTTTGTTCTGTACATGATTCATTCACCCAACCTCTCTTTCATCCCTGCAGATGGCTACTCTCAGATCATGAATGTTCTGCTTTAAAACAATGGAAATAGGGCCTTTTGTTTCTCAGCTTTTCCTCTTTGTAAGAAGGGCAGAGCTATCTGTGGGCAGGAAAAGATGAGGGCGATCAGTTCACTGGAGATCACCTTCCAATCAGAAAATTAAAGTGCTTAGCTAGAGCCCAGCCTCTTACAGAAGCATGTGGAATTGGAACAAAGCAAAATCTGAATTCCCTTCTCGTCTTTGTGTAAAATTGGTGTCAAGAATTTACCTGCCTTAACGACATTTTGTAGGGACAGCTATGTAAAAATTGCATTGTGTTCTCCAGAGTCCATTTTCACACTGCTGGTCACTGATTGAGTTCATAACATGCAAAGCCCTTATTCTTGTTGAAATCATCTGGACATACAGCTTTTCTGCCCCAAAGAGAGGGAGGCTCTTGAGTATCAAGACATACAGTCTCATGTAAATGAAGTAACTGTATGTAGCTTAATAGGATCATGTCCCTAGCTCCCTGGGACTGAAAAAATAAGGAGTATTATTTTTTTATTCTTCAGGTAACATATTTATAACAGGTCTCTTACCTGGCTACCATTCTATTGCCTTCTGTTACTGAAATTAAGCTGCTGAAATCTATAATATTAACATGTACCTACCTCTGCTATACTGTGCAATGTCCCAGCCTTCTCAGAGCAATGTACAATATAATAATGCAGTAAATATAGGTCATCTTCAGCAGATTGTAGCTTTTAGCAACTGGAACAATCCAATATGCAAAAAAGGAAAGAAAATTCCGGGTGTGGGCATCAGATCTGTTCATGTGGTGTGAACACACATGCTTGAACTGTGTAAACACACAAAACAGTCGGGGTATGATGAAGAGCTACATAATAGCTGAAGGAATATTTGCAGTATTTTGTATTTAATAACTCTAGCTAACTGAATTTTCTGGGATGTCTTTATTATCCCATTTATTTAATAATAGTTGGAAGAAAATTCTCTGCCTTCTAGAAGAATAGTTCTGTCTCTGGTGCAGTGTTTTACTTTTTTACATGTAAAGCCTGACATTGACAAGTCACTTTTTTTTAAGTTATAAGAGGGAGGAAAAACAACCATTTTGAGTGTGGACTTGAATGGACTGATCAGCTCTCTGAATTACCACAGGTACCACAGCACCAGAACCCATCAAAGACCTCTCCAAGCTGATTTTGAAATCAGCTTTTAAAATCACTTTGAATTTCACCTTTTCCTTCTTATTTCATGGCAAAATGATAGTGTTCCACTATCAGTCAAACAGAACGTACACAGCAAAACTCTAATTTTAATAAATTTATTCAGGATTGGCTAAACATGAAAAGCCACTAAGAATGCATTATCTGTTTTCATAATATGACCAGAACCTTGTGGGTTTGTTTAAGTGAAAACTTGTGTATCACATCAGTTCTTTGTTTAGTCTATAGTTTGGAAATTAATCTCTAATGAGTGTCTAATCTGCTGCACTTTTCCTCATGACTTCGTATAAACACTGATTTATTTATTATACTTTGGCTGTAGTAATTTGCTGCGAGCTGGAATAACAGCTCTGGAACTGTTCATTAGGGAATAGTAAACACTTGGCATCTTTTGAGTCAGTCAGGCTGTGTCTAAAGTTATTTACTGCAACACAGGTGGATCAGTACACAGAAGTTACTTGGTCCCAAAACCCCTCATCTGGCCTGTTGGCAGTTTGGGAGCTTTTCTTTGGATGAGGTGGTCTGGTTGCTTGAACCAAATGTTCCCACCAAGGATGTGTTTTGAAGCTCTCCAAGAATCATGCATTGACTCAGACTCCCAGGTTTCCATTATGGACTGCAGCTTATCCAGCTGTGCATCCAAACCAGCTCTGGCTTAGCATTCTCCATGAGCAACTGGGCTGGTGCACACCAAAACTACTCTGAGTTCCTACTCACTGGGGATTTGCATTTGCTGCTCTGGACCACCATGCTAACATATACACTGGAGTACAAGTAAAACACAGAAAAAAAATTTTCCATTTTTCTATTACCTAAAAGCTGTGTTGGTTGGTTTGTTGGTGTGTTTTGACATAACAAGTCTCTTCTTTTTTTTTTTTTTTTCTGAGAATAGTTCCTTAGTGACAGGATTTTCCAGTCAGTGTTGAAAATGGAAATCTGTTCACTGGCCAGATTCACAGAAAACCCCTTGAGGGCTAGTTTTTAAGGACTCAACATTTCTAGCTAGATCCAGATACCCACCCTTTTAGACTTTACTTAGTCATGCACCCAAAACAGCCCCTTTGGTCCCACTGAGCTCTTTCACCTCACTGCAACTCACACTGCATTCTTCAGTATAGCTGGATAAGGATCTTGTCTGGCCACAAGTCCCATGTAAATATATATATTTTTTTAATCTGTGTGTATTTATGTTGTTAATAAGAGTTCAGTCAGCTTTGATGATAATGAGTAGGAGATTTTTCTACCATAATAGGATTTGAATCAGATCATGCCTTGGTTCATATGCCCTCCTGATTTACCAGCTTGTTTAGGCCAGGCTTGTTCAGGTTAACCTAATCTCCCTGTCCTGGCTAGAGGCTGGACCACCATCTGTCAGGATGGGTTCAGTTCCTGCTCAAGTTGTGTTGTCTATGATTACCTATAGAGTCCTGAAAAATGGTCTGTTATCTCTTTGTCTTGTCCTTTGAGTTTCTGCAAGTCTTTGTTGGTGACAATTCTTGCAGAACACCACAGCTTTTTCCACCTGGAAGGAGTCTTCCTTGGCAGCACCCCCTTTCCCAGGAAGGCTTGTGTACTTGGAGGCAGCCTGAGCACAACAGACAACAGCATTCCTGGGAATTTGTTTCAAGTTTCCAAGGTTTCTTTTCTGAACAAGAACAAGAATTGAACGTTTCTCCTGGGAATTCTCTCATGCACGGTCACCAAAATCATCATCTTTTCCCATCAGAGGGAGTTTTCCTTTGTTCCCAAGAAGCATGTAGTGGGAATTAAAAGCTGCAGCTCTTGTTCACACAGCTCTAGCAGAATTCACCCTCCCCAAGCCCCGTGTCTCTCTCATTTGTAACAGCACTCAATTTTTGCTTCTTCAAACTCAGCTCACATATTTGATTTTATCAGATGTTCTCCTAATTGTGTCATTTTCAGATATACTGGTATAAGTTGAGATTTCTTCCTAGAATAATTTGTATCAGGCTGAAGTTTTCAGGGAAAGATCTTTACTTCCCTAGAAAAAGGGGTAAAATTCTGTTAGTGTTTCTGTTTAATAATGAGCCAGATACTTGATAAGCCTAAAAAAAAGTTTGTGGCAGATACCAGTACACAGACACTACTGAGCAGTTTCTTTTGTTCATGCAAGCAGCTGGCTCAGTATTGCACCTGAAGAGGTAATTATAAAGATAAGTTGGTACACTAATTTGCAACATTCAGGCCTTCCCTGGGAAGGTATTGCCATGACAAAAGAAAATAAAGGAACTCATAGTCAAGAACAGGGGCGCTATCCACCATTTTTCACTCTCACTGGCAGCTCTAGGTAACCTTTAACCTCTTCCCACCAGCCTCCTCAAAGAAGCTACAAGATGCAGGAGAGTAAAGGAAAAGGGTCTGGTCTCCTCACACAAAATGCTCTGTGCATTTATACTTAGAACAAATGTCTTTTATTCTGATTTCCTTGGGCTCTGTTGCTCTCAGGTACTCCAACAGCTGAAAAGGAAAAGAAAAAAAATATAAAATTGCCACCTTGCCAAGAGTAGTTTTCTTTATAAGGACATTAATGAACACATTTGAAATCAGTTTTATAGATTACTAGTCGGAAGTATTTTGTTTGGTTAATGTATTATCATGGATAGTACAGTGCTTGTCTCTGAATCATTTTACACAGATTAATTCATTTAGTTTTGTAGTGCTGCACAGTGAACTTTGCAACTCTGCTTATGAATGCAGAGGCTTATGAATCAGGGCTTGCAGGGAGAGCTACAGCTTAGTGACACCCGCACAAAAACAGCCATGACAAGTTGTGTGCTCAGCTTCAGAGGCTGCTGTTGAGATCTCTCCTGTTGGGAGTGGGACTCTCCTGCCAATCATCTCATTCCTGTGATCAAAGCCAGCCTGGCTTGTGCATGCTCCAAGACCCTGGACTGCTCGCACTGGAGCCAGTCACTCCATCAAGAAGACAACTGGACTTTAGAAAAGGAAGCTCTATCAGTAACCTGGAATCAACCAGTATAAAATTTCTCCTTATCTGAAACTCTATTCTTGGGAGAAATATTATCACTAGCTGGGTGTTAATTGGCAGGAAATTACTTGCCCTGGGGTTCTTGACAGAGACCTCCCCCTTCCCTCTCCTCTCCCTGGACTCCCCTCTCTCATATCGCACCACACTCAACATTGGACGGCGGTGAAGGGAGAGATGAATTCTGTGAACAGTATAAAAACAACTTTCCGCTCCATCGCAAGGAGCCAGATGATGGATACTATTTTCAAAGACTTCTTTGTCCATAAGATGGCGTTTGAATTAGGAGCTTGTTTAGCCAGATTCTCTTGTTACAATTTACTGATTCATTGGGTGGAGAATGGGAGGGCAGGATGACAGAGCCAGACAGCTTCAATTAATGATCTTTTTAAAAGATCCCGTTCAAACACAAATGCATCTTAAAATATATCCAGAATTAGACAGCAGAAAGAATCATAAATTTTAACTTATTTGTGCCTTTGTCTGCTGAGGGGTAATAAGCTGTTTTAACATCACTACTTTTTGAGAGAAGAATAGTGACGTTTTAACAGATTAACCTGTGGTCTTTTTCTTAGAAACCAGAGGTGGTGTAGAAGGGTTTTTTTGAAGAAAAAAAGAGTCTCCAAATCTCTCCTGATATCTCAATCAGACCATAACAACAGTACAGTCTCATTAGAGTTAGTAACATGGAAATTAATTTCTGTTTCAGCACAGAAGCAGAGAGGGATCAAATTCAGGTCTTCTACCTGTTCTGGCAGATATAATTCCTTTGCTAGTTTTCTCTGGATCACGTCAGAATGGATAAATCTGGAATTTGATCCAAGGAGATACGTAGGATACCTTTGTCCTGCCTGCACTGGAGGGGCACTTGGGCTCTGACAACACCAGCACTGTACCTCTTCTTCCCCCGTGCTACTTCTGCCAGACTTGAGCCATTCACACCCTGTCCCTGTGAAATCCCAGGGTCCTTCTCTCAGCTGCTGAGCACTGGCCATTTTCACAACTCCAACTTCAATTTGTAAAGTTTCTTGGAGATTGCCTGGGGCTCTCATCTTACTGTTGGGGGAAGGGGAAAGGTCTGGACTGGTCTTGCGTGACCTCAGCCATTTAATTTGTCTGTCATTACTTCATGGGTATAGGTTACCAAGAGCGCAATTCTCAATTTTCTTACCAAAATAGGGCAACGGTCTAAGCTTTTCTTTAGTTACTTGGTTGACAAAAGGAAAATTTTTTTCTGTGGTAGAATCATTCTTATTCTCTTCAGGAGTCTCTCCCTCTGAGAGACAGACACACACATTTGTGTGCATGTGTCATTAGAAATATCATGCACACAGCAATTCAACTTTTTGCAGAATTTAAGTAGCTAGAGGTATTGAACCTAGAAGACTATGCTAGTGATATAAATAATATATACTTTTTATTAAGTCCATTTTCACATCACAGATTTCTTTAGATAAATTTTTCAACTTTAAAGTTCCCTTCTTTTTTTCCCCCATTTATTCCTCTCAAGGCAACATTCAGAATAAGTATTTGTGTGTGGGGAATGGAGACTTCTGAATGAACTTTAGCCGATTTAATAAAACTAGAACAAATCAATAAGCCACCCAGGCATCTAATGCTGTCAGTATTCCCACTGACTGTTCCACAACATCAAACAGTATAGAAAACATTTTCAAGGTAAGTTCTCAGTATTCTGAAACAGGTCCCTAAAGGCAGAGAGATGGAGGTTTTCTTGGCCTACCTGTTTAAAATGGGTCATGCTCTGCATTCACAATCACCTTGAAGTCAGGCACAGTTCTTCAAAGCAAGAGCTCTAGCGAGGCGTGCACTGCTTGGGCTGTGAGCGTGCTGCAGCCAAGGTCAGGGAGACCCTCCCTTCCCCAGCCAGGTTCAGAAAGTTCCTTTCTTCTTAGCTTTGACTGGCATGGTGATAACTCCTCTTGGCTGTTATCAAATTCCCATCTCCATGCAATGTCTTCTCATGCGTCATGCCACCTTTAAACCAAATCCTAACCTCGCTTCTCTGGCTTTGGTGAGAAACTCTGGGCCTTATTATCTGCTTTATCTGCGTTACTGAAGTTTTGCTACCCAAGCAGTGGAAATGAAGCTTCTGACAGTAGATGTCCTTTGCCAATGTGAAATGTTTCAGTTCCCAGGGAAAAGATGCTGTACAGGCAAAACCACTTCTCTTGGTACAGCTATCTCATGGTTTTATCTTCACAAAAGTGCAAAGCCAACATGTTTCCACTGGCAAAATTTTCTAGCTGGATGCTGAAGAGATAGAGGGATATTGCACTGGGACAGAGTCTCTGGGACAAGGACAGCTGTTGTGGTGAAACTGGTCATTTCTCCCTGCTCTTCTCTTCCTCATTACCCCATCCTTCCCCCAGGTGAAATGGACTGTACTGATCCATTTAACTGCACTTAGTCTAAGGACATCTGTCAAAACAGTGAGGTTGATCTGGGATCACAGTTCATCCGAATCCAGCCTGACCCCAGGGCCTGCCAGCAGCTGGTGGCAGAGATAACCTGGCTCTCAGAGTGTGGTCCTGGCTGCCCTCTGTGAGAGATGGGCCCCTGCACAGGCCACATGCATTGCCATTTTGATCTGCTAATGCTCTTTTGTTCTGTGGAGGTAAGAGAGAAGGTTACAGTCAGGGTGATGATGCTGTCTTGTTATCCAGACATGATTTAAGTTGCGCACTGCCATAGTCTGTTCATGATCAGCTCATTTTCAAATGTATGAGCTCACAGGGCTCATTCTTGTCTGCAGGATCCCAGGAGCTCCCATATTCGCTGCTCTGGTGCTCAGTCTGGTGCTGGTTGCATCAGCTGAAGTGTGGCTGTGCCAGGACAGTTTGTTTCACTCAGTGCAAGATAAAATGTCAAATAGTAATGCTCAGCTACTCTGCTACTGCCTTGCTATTATAGGGTCATGAGTACAGATACAAATTTCTTGTCAAAGAGGTCTGTCAGCTCCTGCGCAAATCCACTTTTGATGTTAGAACTGGAGGTGTAGCACAGTCTCCTGTCTCTAAGGAGTTATTAAATAAAGCTGACTTTGCCAAATGAGCTGGTGTATTTTCCTCATGATTGCACAGAAAATAACTCCTTGCTTATCCTTACAGAGGAGGCTTTGAACTCTTCACTGTACTTTTCAGAAATCATTCTTGGTTCTGGGATCCTTGAACCCAGGTGCCGGTGGAGTTGACAGCAGAAGAACTCAGGATGTTAAGGCGAAGACCATGCTCTGTGCTTTGGCACATGAAAAGCAGCATTTTGAGCTGAATGCCCACAATTCAGAGGCACCACAAATCAGCATCTGTGCTTAAAAAACTTTTCTTCATTTGTGTGCTTTTTTCATCTGCCAGTTTTAGATGGGTTTGAGAATCATGGATTTCAGCTAGGTTATCCCAGAAGTTTCTGATATAAGTGCAAGGGAACCAGTCCTGCTCTTCCTTGTGCCTCAGTGAATAGAATGAACATCTCCCACTGGAGAAGGACTTGCAATGACTTTAGAAAACAACCAAACAAGGAAATACATTCAGTTGGCTTACTGGTGGAGGGGATTTATAGCATGTTGTGAACTATCCGCTTAGTCCCAGAATTTAAGTGAGGGGCAGGGGTGGGGGTTGAGAGAGCAGGAAAACACAGTTCCCTTGTTAAAATGAAAGAATGAGTTTAATATATACAGGCAGAAAGAAGAGGCAAGTCCTTTCCCTGTTAAATATTTACCATCTGAGCTCTGCTCAGACTCCTGATTTCTGTATCTCTAAAGGTGGTGGTACTTGTGACAGTAGGATATGTTCCTTAATGTATTCCTCCTTCTCAACCCACCTTGCATGGGAAACGACTGCAGTAACAAAAAGCAGACTGTTCCCTTCTCATGAATATTAATCAGTAAACTCCCCCTGCTATTTTAAATCGAAGGCTGGTGCTAAAACCCTTTTTTCCCCCACTCAAGCATCCCCCAAGGAAAACCCTTAAAGTCCTGGGAAAGCCATGCACAGAGGCTGCCGTGACTAGAGGCCTTCTAGGCAGTGACATATAAAACTCTGAGGTCAGGGGGCACAGCAAGAGGAGGAATGAGCTTTGTTTCCGCTATGTGTTGCTGAAAGCTAAACCTTTATGGAACTTTTCTAGCTGCATTTTTGGCTATTTAGCTTTGAAAACAAAAGATTTATTTATTTTTTCCTATTCATCGCAGTTTTTGTCCTAAGTTGACAGCAGTGACATAAGAAGGACCCTCTCTGTTCTGAGTTAGAGCTGTGTATGCTTCTTTGGTCATTACTGCTTAGTACAAATATTATATGACCTTTCAGCAAAGGGAAGAAAACAAACAAACAAAAAGATTGCACGTTGCCAATGTAGACACCCATTACCACAATTCATTCTTCTAAATAAGAAAACTAAAACTCTCTTGGCAAGTAAAATACATTGACTGGAGCATGTATAGTACAAGAAGATGCCCAGAAACCCAGCTGTGTGTCTTCACAATCCACTCAGCTTCAGATCAAGCCAGAGGAATATTCCCAAGGACACAGGGTGATACAGCCGGAGGTTGACTTGCCTCCTAGATAACCCTGAGCAGCGCTGAACAACTCTGAACTCAAAGCAAGTTGTGATTGTGTGCAGAAATAACACATAGACTTGCCAAAATCCAGGAGTGTATCAGCAACCAGCATGTATTTTTCCAGTGCCTGTAGTGATAAGCCAGTGCAGAGTTTGTTGTTTTCTCTTTGGGGCAGTGTTAGCACTTGTGGTATGTTAGAGGATTGCCCATGCCAAAGATGCAATTCATGTCCTGAAGACTGTGCAGTCAAGAATAATGTTTTAAAATCTTTGACCTTTATCAAAGGATTTGGACAGAGTTCAAAGAACATTATCATCCATATCTAACAGCTGGGAAAACTCAGGCAAGGAGGGGTGACATGGCTTTCCCAAGGTGATCTTATGAACTGGTGTTAGACCAGGAGCAAAGTACTGTAGTTCCTGCCTGCTGTGCATGCTGCATCTCAGCAGGTTGTGAAGGTCAGTGCAGGGTGCTGTACACACCAGATCTGATGTACTAGTTGAAGACTTTGAGTGAGAGATGCTGCACACAGTTAATGAATGGAGAATTGAGGCAGTGGATGGAACACATTCAAGCTGATCACCCAGACAGACCTGTGTTTGATGGTGGCAATAGCTACTGGCATAAAACCCATGATGGAATGGCAGTAAAGCTCACAGGACAGGCTCTGGATGAGCATGGAAAATAACCACCTCAGTCTTTGGAAACAATATCTAAGGACATTGCTAGGTCAGAAGGTGGGAGTATGGTGGGTTTTACTGCTGGTGGTTTGGTCACTCCATAGGTTAGAGCACACGTTTGATCCAAATAAGCCATGCCACCCAACTGAACTGGTGACAGATGTTTCCCTGATTTATTCTGGAAACCTGATATCTTATTCATGTACAGGAAGAGTGGCATGAACAAAAAGCACCTGATCCAGCATAAAGCTTGCTCACACAAAGATAAACCTCCACAAGTCTTTGAACAATTTAGGCTTGAAGAGTAAATTCATGTTAGATCAGCATCTTAAGTTAGGTGGCTGCAGTGGTTTTGGTCCAGAGCCCTAAAACCACATGTACTTCCATATTCTGGGAATAATTCTGAGCTAGGTAAGTGACTGTGTTCAGAGGAAGAGATCTTCAGGCAGAACCTGAACTTTGTGCTTGCAAATCTGGGTGAATGGTTGATGTTAGTACACAGAGATGTGTATTTGCTGCAGCAAGGGCTCAACCAAAACCCCAGAAGATAACAGGTGGTTTAAGAGGGTTTGTCAAGCTGCAGCTCTCCTGCTCAGGACTGTACTCCAAGGGGATGGCAGCAGTACAGTTCTTCCAGGACACAAGAATGAGAAGCAGCTGTAGCTAGTAGCTCCAGGTATAAACATGCATCACTAATTAGAGGTAGTTATAATTAGAGGTAGTTAATAATTTCCTGGCTCTATTAAGTGCTCAAAACTGATATTTACTCTTCATTTTCACTCTTTGGAGGTGCAGAGCTACAGCTGACTAATTCCAGTTGCTGTTGAACAAGATGGCAGTAGTGTCAGTTAGTTTTCATGGAGTGCTGTCGATGTGTTGAGTGTGAGAATGCAGGTATTTGCTAAAAACCAGGTTGTTTATTTCAACAGAAATATTTGGCTATCAGTGTTTTGGAGACTGTGCTGCATGATGACAAAAAAACCCACAAACCAAAAAAGAGATCAGAATTACTAAAAGTTTTTTAAAAAAATATTCTATGTATTTGAGAAGAATGCAACAACTGTACATTCAGGCAACTACTTTAACAACATTGTTTTACAGAGATATAAAATCAAGCAGTTAAAGATTAATGGGAGATTCAAGTGCAAAGTGAGAAATGGACTTGACCATGGCAGAAGTTGTGAGACATCAGAAGCACATCTCAATAGCTGGTTGTTTCATTTCAGCTGAGCACTTGTCAGGAATCCTTCTACCTTCAGGTCAAGAGGCCTTATTTATTGTACTTAGAAATGCAGATAGTCACCACTATATTCACCTGTGATATATTGAGATTAATGGGGCATTTCCAATAGGCAGGTATGGCAAGTTGACTCTTGATCTCAAACTCTCAGTTTTTCTGTTACCTGGCCCAGCTGAGCTAGCTTGTGCTGAGGCCCTCAGCTTCTCAGTCTTCCAAAAGATAGGAGAGATGAGACATCAGCAGTCAGTATTGAAGGTGCAATGCTCTTTTCCCTGACATCATTGAGCTGTGACTGTAGATACTGGAGCCAAGGTTGGCCATGTTTTGGGGAGGAATGTCTCTGGGCTACTGCACCCAGAGGCTGTACTAGCACTTGAACTCCTTGAGCAGTTCCCAGCAGTGCATACAGGAGCAGAATCCTTACTTCTACTTTTTCTTTGTTAGTCTCCCCATCTACCCTGTGGGCTTCTGCACTTCAGGAACTTAACAGGGGACATGTCTTTCTCTGTGGCATTCTCTCTATACTTATCTAGGGGGTTGAATACCTCCCAGTTAGTGATTTCTGGCAGAACAATGTACACCATTGATAGTACAGATTACAGCCAGCTTTCCTTTCAGTTTCCTGTTTGACCTTTTAAACTTTGTTATTTCACAAATATTCAGACTTGAAATTTTACATACTTAAGGCACCTAAAAGCAAATTCTCCACTGGTAAAGTTGTCTAAACAAACTAGCCAAACCTTGAAAGGATATAATTTCCCTTGAAAATACATCCTCACAGATAATTGATAGCATAGCCATCTTTCAGACCAGATGGCTTCTTTCGGATGCTTACATAGAATAAAGTATGAGAAGCAAAGTAGCCTTATACCCTCAGAACAGATCCTGCCATCATTTCTTAGACTAAAATCCACATTCCAGAACGGTATAAGCTAGTAAAAAGAACCCTTGCATTTCACCTGATAATAATTAGCTTCCTTGCAAGAGAAAAGTAATGTCTATACATTAGTTAGGTCTATCTCTAATATTGATGATTGTATGATATTCAATATGTATTATTCATACATACCTACTAGGCAAGTAATATAGTGCTGCATAAGACATAAATATAAAGGTATATTTCAATTTATTCTTACATTTATCTCATGTTTTTCTTCATAGAAATTTGCCAAGGTAAAATCTATAATGTCTTCCATGAAAGGCAGGCACTTCTGGAGTTTATGTTGGTGTCATAATTGCATCTAATAGCTGAGGCTGGGCTAATCCAGCCTTGCCTTTTAGGACCCAGGTAGTAACAGTAGAAGAGCACTTGCTTTCTGTATCGAGCATAGGAAGAGACATGGCCTCAATCACTCCTTCCTCCCTTATGAAAGAGCTGTAAGCTTTTCACAGGCATGGGGAACACCTGTCCTTTACTCCTGAGGTGTTTCTCTGCTCTGCCCAGGCAGCCTGTCCCCTCTCCTCCTCTGGAAAGGCAGCAGAACACATGGAACTACCTTGGGAGACGACAGATCATCTACAGGGTGGATTGGGCTGGTTAGAATAAAGGTGAAGAAAGAAAGCAAAGTTTAAGAGACATGGGGGGTTTCAGGGAGGCAGAGAGGAATCTCACATATTGGCATGAGAATTTTAACAGGACATTTTAAAATAAAACCACAAACAAACAAAAAACACTTCCTGAGGTTGTCTGTGCAATGTGGAGGGAAAACACCACAAAGTGAGTCAGTAGTAGCCCAGCTGGGACATATCTCAGAAACTGCTTGTTTCTGTTTCTGGTGTGTTCAACCACCCGTTCTCTGCTGAACTGCTGAGAGTACAGGATCATGAGAGAAAGGAAAGGAAAGGATACTTGGGCAGATTAGGAAGGAAAACATGCCTTCTAAGGAAAAAACACTTGGGCATCCATCACTGGAAATCATGATGGTTGCAAAATTCTCCTACTTTTTGTCTCCCTTCCATGTGAGCATACATCAAAAGGGATGGCAAGGCTGCAGGGAGAGTTCTGTGGAGGTGATGTGAATGATAAAGTTTTTGAAATCAAAGCAGTATAAGAGGGATTGGTCTACTGTTCTAGCAAGATTGGCAATAATAGTAAATTCAGGGAGCTGTATACCTAAGGACTATACTACATTCTCCTAATTTTTTGTGACAGTTCTGTATTTTTAATTATTTTTTAACTTTTATTACTCTTAATGCTTCTAAGAAATTGCCTCATCAGAACTAAGAAGTTGGACAAGTGACTCATGTAACGCTCATCAGTATGGGCAGCCAGAGTTATGTCTTTCCTGGAATAATTGTCCTTCCCATTTCCACTTTTTATTCTAAGCTTGTCTAATGTTGCGTTCAGTATGGAAGCAAGCAAAGGTAGGGACCTTGCCAGGTCATGTGTTTGCTGTGTTTTTGTAAGATCCTAAATTTTTTGCCTTTGGGAGCAGCATTGGTTGAAGGGGTTGTAATCCAGACATGTTTGTGGAGCATGAGAAGAGTTCGTGCTTTGATGGGGATGCTGTGAAGAGGAGGCTCTGCTGTGGTAGTGTATTTGTGGAGAGGGTGGGTTCTTCTCAGGAAGCCTGGATATGCTGGCAATTCCCAGCCATATGCTTCCCCCAGGTACCAACTGCACTGGCAGAGCTCAGGCTAGGAGAGCACAGGATGTACTTTTGGAAAGGTTCAGTTGCCCCTTCATGTGCCCTTTTGGGCCTTGGGCTAGCCAGGCTTCAGGAAGGGCAGAGAGGAGAAGGTCAGAAGATGAAAGGGTCTTCAGAGTAAAACCCTTTGCTGAGATGCAAGGCAGAATGACTTTGTCACTCAATTACTCTGGACTTTCAAAGCACAGAATGAAGTGTTGGATGTAGCAATGCAGCCCTTGTCAGCACAGTGTGTGGGAGGCAGCCCAGCAAAGGGAAGTGAAGAGGGTTTGTTCAGCAGCCGGCACAGCAGCTGGGCCCTGCCAGCTCCCATCCGACTTGCTTCGTCCCCATCAGTGACCAGCTTCTTCTCGGGCTGTGACACTTGGCACTCTGCTAAGCCTCTTCCTAGTGCTCCTTCCCTGGCACAAGGCTCAGCAGCAGACATACGCCCTGTGGGAGCAAAGAGCCCAGGACCAGCACAAAGCTTCACAGGAAAAGGATTTTAAGGCCTGTTTATGTTAAGATATTAAGAAACAAGAGTTAGTGGCATCTAAACTAGGAGTAGTAGTGGTAAAAATGCTTTGAAAAGCAAACTAGCTTTTAATTATATTATTAAATCCGTGTGACTACTCTGACCTTACGGAATGCCTTGGCTTGAAGGCTGATCTATTTCATGCACCCCTCTGACCAAACCAGTGAGGAGTGTTGGGTAAACAACCCTTGGGAACGTGAGACTCAGAGCCTTCTGAGAGGAAATAGCTCCTTCATAAAATTCAAAGGCCTTTCTACCTGTGCAGAATGGGTGTAAATAGGTGTGAGGATCTTCTTCAGGGGTCTTTTTAAGCTAGACTGCCTAGTCTGCCTGGCTAATGCATTAAATATCATTTGTATCTGTAACTAAGTCACCTGTATAATTTGTGCTTTTCAGTGCTGTATGAGCTGCAATGGTAGTTGAGATTTTCCAAAGTCATAGGAATTAAGGTATAGAGCAGGTGCCTAAATCCCTGAGTCTTTGTGAAAAGGCAGTCACAAAAGTTGTTATGAGAATCACAGGGAGAATGCCCTGGGGAAGGACCTCAACATTTGTCCTAATTAGAAACAGATTTCTCAGGCAGAGCTTCTGTTTGTAGCATTTTGCTAAATCCTACTGTCATTTAACAGTCTCAGGATGACTCTACAAACCACTCCTTATCACAGCCAGGTCCAAAAACCTGTTCTGCAAAGTCCAGAGTGGTTGGGTTTTACACAGGTGATTCAGGGGATTTCTTCTACCACAGGTATCCTTTCTCCTCAGCCCCACAGCACATCCTGCCTGCATCAAACACTGTATTAGAGCCACTGCTGCTCCTAAAGATTTCTTACAGAATTCGTAAAGATTTCTCCTCTAGGGGTGGAGATCTGGCTACATTTCCAACTCTGTGTGCCACAGGGGAACTGGAGTGTGACTGAGTGTCTGTTCCTGTGCTTCGACAGTTTGAGCAAAAAAATGTTGCTTTTACCTCTCTGTGTCCTGGGTGACCTGGTGCACCTATACTGTTCTGCTCCAGCCTCTGAGCCCCAGTCACATTGGGTACACATCAGTTGGAGCCCAGATTCTGCTACCAGGCAGCTCTCTTGGCAGGCAGACTAAACAGTGAAGGGCTTGGAAGCTCTGCCCCATGCAGGCAGCCTGCTTTACTTAGCAAGAACAAGGATGGCTCCATGACAGGTAACAAAGACAGGATAGCCTAAGGAAAGGATGCTCAAAACCAACTGGTTTTGATTGGTTACTTTGCTGATGCCGCCTCTCTCATCTTCACTACTGCTGTTACTGTAAGTGCTGTAGCATGACAGAGAGAATTGCACCCACTGCATCTTCTTGAAAGCTGAGCACCAGGTAAGCTGCTGGAAACCCTGAGTCTCAGCAACTCACTTGGGAGTAATCAGTGTGGAAAGCCAGGTTTTCCTGTTTTGTCTCTTGTTAGGTTTTCCAACTGACCAGTTACTGTCAGGACTCTGCTATCAGCCCAACATCCATCAGAAAATGAGAACCTGTGCTATTAGAAGGGAAAAAGAACATCAGCTGCTCTCAGGGAAAACTAGTGCCAATTTATGGTTTGCTTTCAAAGGGCCTGACAAGCATCTTATTGAAACTGATGGAACAGCTGGCATTGATTATATTGAGTTCAGCTCCAACATGAAATTCTAAGAGCATTTTGCAGCATCTAATGATGGCTTCCTACATAACAGTTGTGGAAACCCAATCTGCTTTCCTTCCAGCCTCATTCCAGTCCAGGTTGGCTTGTGTTTCTTTGTTCACTAAAGCTCTTGTTGGCTAAATTTTTTGGGACAAACATGTAACTGGTGCTTAAATCCCCAGACAAAAGAAAGCACAGATGCCTTTTCTGCTTTGAAATACCGAAGGTCTTTCTCTGCATAGCAAGAATCCGTGTCCTGAATGGACTCAGGGGGGGCAGAAAAGGACTTGCTGCCTGTGAGGCTTGGTTAATATGCCTCTGACTGGCTGGCTTTGTGCCTTCTCTTTACCTCCTTGGGATTGAGAATAGCCTGCTGGCAGGTAGCCTAAGGGCTATGGCTAGTTGTGAAAGGGTGAGCTGGGCAACAGGAGCAGGACTGAAAGCAGGGAGTAACAGATGAGAAGAGAGGGGAAACCATTCTAACTGATAAGCGCTTTACTACTGCGACTACTTCTGGTAATCTTGTAGCTTTCTCTCTTGCTGTCTGCAGCAGATCTCTACAGCACCCACCATCCATCTCATTGATCCTTACCTTCTTGAGAGTTGCTCAGAGGTAGGTTTGGGAGCCAGCCTTGCCTTGCTGATTATTTTCTCAGCTCCCTCAACACCCCAAGGCTGGGCCGCAGGTACTGTATCTGAAGGCAAAGGGTTTAAGATGCCATGTGTCAGTGGCATTGGCAGGACACCCCAAGTTGCTGATGTATTTTTCTGGTTTTCAAAGTTCTCAGTTGCTTTATTTGTATGACATACACTGTAGGAAGGCTTTTCTGCTCTTCCTGCCCAGCTGTTTGCTGCTAGACTTGGGGTTCTCAGGAACTACACATTTTAGGAGCTGAAATTTGTTGCAGTGTTAAAGACAAATGTTATAAATCACATATAGAGCCCTCAAAGGGTGCATGCTCTACTTCAACACAGCAAATCTGTTTCCAGCTTCTGGAATTTGCTTCATAAGTGTGATCACAACTGCTAATTCTTTTTATTTCTTTGCATATTTTTGAGTGTGAAGGAAGTCTATGGACTTACTCAAACTGGTTTGTAAAATAGCTACTCATTTTTTCCAGGTGGTTTCTAAACCCATATTTAGAAATTTCTCTTCCGTCTCACTCAGAAGCCATTAAGCACGTGGAGTATGTTCAGCAGCTGTCAAATGTACTGAGATTTGGAAATAATAAGGATAGAAGAAGTCATTCACCAAAATGTAGTAGCTCATGTCAAGGCAAGATGGAAAAACAGCCAGTGGTCATTCAGTGTTAAGCAAGAAGCCTATCAGAGGTTCAGGCTGATTTAAATAAAAGAAAAAAATAAAAGCCAGAAAAAGAAAAGATCACTCACTGAAAAGAAGAAAACCAGAGGAAACAGGATCTGGATACCGTTCAGCACCCCATATGCACTGTGAGGGGAAACAAAATGAGCTGTGCCTGTGCTGGGCTGTCGGAACCAGGGGCAGAGGGAAGCAATGGACTAAGCTCTTGGTGGTGTTGATTTATCTGATTCATGGAAAACCAGCGCAGCCCTTGTGGCAACTGTGGGAGCTCTTGAGGTAGCACATTTGCCTCAGCAAAATCAAAGCAGTCTTGGTCCCTTGCTAGCTCACAGGAGGCTTCTTCTCCTCTGCTTGGGGCACAGAGCACTGCAAAAGGTTTTCTGGCAGGGACTGTGCGCTCTTCTTCCCACACCCATGTCTGTAGGAAAAGGGCTGTGTGGAGAGGTTAGGAAAGAGTCACTGAAAGCCTTTGGTCCTTCTTGTCTATTTCTGTCATGCTTTTTAGACTGAGGCAAGGTCCCAGGCATTTAATTTACAAGAAGTATTTCAGGGAGAGTTTTCTGCGCTAATTGCCATGCTGTTTACTGCCAGAGAGATGCAGGATTTATTACTTCATGTGCTTTAAAACTGGCAGAGGGTGACAGGGTTTATGATTTAATCTCTGGCAAGCGTCTCTTTCTTTGGAGATAGGTGAAATGTTACTATCATCTATTCAAAGGTGGAGTGACAGTTTTTTACTAGAACCCAACTAGCTGCATCTCAGAAAAATGCTGATACAATCACACACAAGAACTGGATGAGATGAGACACTTTCCTGCCTATTCCTGTGGCACACAGTGGAAGCTGCTGATATTTGATGAGCTGTAACAAGATGCCCTACTGTGACACCCCACCAATGCCAATTGTTTATGCCAAGTCTACTGAGCCACCCACATGCTGAAGAGGCAGAGTCATGTTCAGCACAAGAAGATCCAGGGATTTGAATGTGTTACAGTGTTAATTGTTGATATTGTTGTTGCCGATGAGAATTTATCTACAGTTTCAGAGAGCAGAAAAATTCACTCCTAAAAAGAAAAGAATTAGAAAGCAGTTGTTTCTGCATGAGCTGATCCCATCAGGCTCCACACACCCCTGGTGTGCAGAACTAGGATGGTAGCTTAGCCTTGCCTCAGCGTTGCAGATTACACTCAAATCCCATTTATCCTCTGTAGCTCTATTGATAACTACTTTAGGAGACTGCCTTCAAGATGTGTTACCTTAATTCATGGTTTGTCTTGGTTCAGCCACATAAATACCATTACACTTAAGTGGTGTTTTCTCTGCAGCAGGGACGTGTCTCAGGCCATACCAGTGGGCAGGAAAATGGTATTGCAGCTGTGTCCACCATGTGATCTGCATGGGACACTGAACGTAAATTCCTGTCATAATTTTTTTGGCTGCTAATGTAATGATTTTTGGATAGATGCTCTGAGGAGGAGAAGCATCTAAGATGTATCACTTGCTATATGTGCAAGGAGTCCCTCAAATTAAGTAGAGGAGCCCTTGCCACAACGGTGTGCTGGCATGGTGGTGTGGTGATTGCTGTGTTTGTTCTGCAGGGCCAAACCAACATGTCATGCACAGCACACAGGTATCCTGCTCTGGTGTCACTTGGTCTGGAGCAAATGAAGCCAGAGCAGTGGGGGTTGTGTCTTTTAAAATAATGCAGAAATGTGGGGGGAGGATGTTCAGTGTTCAGTGAAGATCTACATTAGTCTTTCCCACCGGTGCCCTGCAGCTTTTAATTAATCAGGTCCAATTATTCAACCTATATCCATTTGAATGGTGGATAACACTGGAAGGAATTCACTTTCAATGGGATTTATAGCCCCCTTCCCTTAAATAACTTCAGATAAGAGATTGTAAGTGTTATGAAGTCTGCACAGATCAGTATGATCCAAGCAGTTAATGCTGTGATGTATTTATTCAGGGAACAAATTGGAAATCAGGAGGAGAGGAAACAGTCTTTTAATTTACAGGAAAACAATAATTTATAATTATTTTGCCTTTAAATCCGAGAACAAACACAGCTGTTGTTTGAGGCTCTTAATCTGATTACTGAAGTACTGGCTTTTCAGTGCAGAGTGAGCCAAGGGGACAAGCGCTGCCCTCAGGCAGCAGAGAGCAATTCTCTTCTGTTAAGGAGACTCAGGTGAGGAAAGAACTGGACTTGCTTTCAGAACGTGATTAGACCCGTGTGTTTCAGCTTTTCTCAAACGTGTTACTTTCTACCTTCCATTTAACGTATCCCCCACTCCGCTCACACTCCCAAGGTGAACTGGGAGCCAATCAGCTGTGGATTTGTGCTGATGGGAAAGTTCCCAAAGTCTTTTCTCACCTTGCTTCCACCTCCTGCCTCCTCTGTCAACTGCCAAAACATCACACTCACTGGTGACAGCAAAGGAATCAAGGTAGTGTCCCATCTCTGCACAGCAGATAGCAGTGTCTGGAAGCTCCAGACAGGTTCAGGATGCTGTCAATGAAGGGCTGAAGCCCTGCGCTGGTCAGAGACAAGGGGCTCTTGAGGGTGGGAGTGAACACTGTCCCACCTTGCCCCAAATCTTCCATCCTGCCCTTCTTGCAAGGATGAGTGAAGGAACACCCACACAGTAACGGGGGCACTGGGGCATCTCTTTCTGCCTCTTAGAAACACAAGAGTTACAAAAGAATTCTTTTAAAACTAACTGCCTTTCTGAAATGGGGTGGTAATATATTCTCTTTTATTCTCCTAATGGAAACATTAGTGACTGATCAGTTCAAATGAATTTCAGTGTATAATCAATCTATTAATGTAGTTGTATCCCATGGCAGCCATCAGTTTGGAGAGGACTCATTCTGGCTTTCATTCATCTGTCTAGGGAAGTTCACTGGGATTTAGATATTTTTACTATCCCTCATCCTCTGTAGTAGACAAAGTGGAACAAATGTCCTTGAGTGCTGGTGACACTTGCAAGGAACAGAGGTGATGAACAGAAAACAGCATGATGAAAAGAGACTATAGGGGACGAATAACAGCATATGTCCTATTTTGCTGCAGGGGCCTTCTGTTTATAGCAAACTCTAGGGTTTGGACGTAGCATTATTCTGCCTATGCAACTGGGTTTTTTTTTTTTTTTTCCTCTGTGCTTAGTCTTCACCAGCAGAGATCTCTCAGGTTTCAGAGTCTCTCTGTAATTAGAAAGAACAGCTTAAATCCTGACTTCAAACGAGAAGCCACCAATCTGCTGTGTAAACAGAGAGCTTGAGTGAGCACCCAGGAGGGTTTTTAAAATATGTTCTGCTAAGCCCCTGGGGGCAGGAGCCAGATCGTGAAGGGGATGAAGCCCTTCATTGCTACCAAGCAATCACACATGTTGGGGACATCAGGGAGCCCGGGGAAGGAGCCGCCCAGTGCAGCTGCACAGCATGCAGGTGCTTTGTTTAAGAGCGTGGCTGTACCTTCGGTAATGCCTCCTGAGGCTGCACGACTTTGGTCTGCACCAGGAGGGAGCCCAAATGATTTTCTGCCTAGGAAGTTAAATTGCATAGCACGTGATACTGGCCTCTGTTAGCTGCAGGGAAGGAGGAGGAGGTTTGGGAAATAGTGTAGTACCTGATCCAGCATCAACTCTACAGAGACAAAATTCCCTCTTTTTTTTTTTTCTTTCTTGAGGTAAATTCGAGCTGACAAGTGACATCTCAGGTGTTTCTGGTATATAGTGCTTCACACTAAACTGGCACTAGGCTCCCTCCAGCTGGGTCTGCTTTCCTGTAGAGCCATAGTCCAAGTGGGAGTCTGGATCCTGAAACAACTTCATGGCGTTGACTGCAGGGCCTTCCCCCAGCTGCTGTAAAGAGCAGTAACATTGTGCACTGTCTTTGTATGGATATTGAGAACAGACTGAAGTAGACTGAGGTGTGAAAATCTCGCAAGCCTTTTACCTTTTGCAGAAGATAAAGGAAATCTGTGGAGGAAATCTATTGTCCCACACTATCTGTCTTATCTGTGCTAATTATTGTTAAGGTGATTTGAATGATAAACAGGAACATAAACAGGAATCTCTGGAATTCCTCGGTAAACCCATACAGCTGACTTGCTCTGGAAGTTACCAGCAAGGACAGCTAAGGTGCTGGTCATTTTAGGAGAGTTCACGGGGTCACTTTGGCAGCCCAGGAATTAATGTGATCAATTCCTGCTGGCCCTAACTCTCAGCAAAGACCAAGAAAACTCCTGACAGCTTAAAAACTGATCAGGAAATGTATGACTGTGTAAAGTCACCTTTTTCCCCACTTGTGTTGCCTTATTTTGGACTAAGTTGTTCACAGAGTCAGGCTTAGCATTTCAAACCCATGTGTTTCAATGTCTTTACTTGCTTTTAAACCTAGCCATTCTGAAAATACAAAGAGTAGACCTGGAGAAATAAATTTTGCCTGCGTTAGGTCTTTCATTGCACAGCCAGGTGACACTCTCCCCAGGAGCCACGCAAGCCACGACCACAGGGACAATTAACCTTCATTTTCAGGAGGAGGAGCCTGTAGGCATGCTGTCAGGCCTCTCAGCCCTGCCCTGCCAGCACCACAGGTTGCTGATTCTTCTAACTCCTCTGCCTGTCCCAGAACCAATATGGTTTATTACATCTGCAGCAGCTGTTTTGCAATATGAACCCAAAATTTTGGAGCTTGTGTGAACAGGATGGGGGAGTTTCTTTGATATAGAGGGGATAACATATCTTTGGCTACTGTATGGGCTGGGAAGGATTCTCTTTGTTTCTCAGGGCAAGCATGGTAAGAAGGTGATTAGATAACTTGTCCCCTCTGTCATCCTCCATTATTCTTTCACACTGCAGCCAGCTCTCCATCTGATTATTGTATTGTGTGGCTAGGAGGCTCTACCAAACTCTTAACTTCATCTGGGAATGCCAGTCCTCCAAAGAGCAAAAGACCCTTATAACATCCCATCATTTCACAGAATCACATAATATTCTGGAAGGGACCCACAAGGATTATAAAGTCCAACTCTTAAGTGAACAGCCCATATGGGGATCGAACACTGACCATGATGTTATTAGCACTATGCTCTAATCGACTGAGCTAATCTCTGGGTTTCATGGCAACAAAGAGCCAGTCAGCAACACAATGAGACAAGTCTCCCACTTCCCTGAAGCCTCCCACTTCTGGTAAAGAGATGTAGGCTGAGATCACCTTGTTATCTGGGTCTAAATCCTGGAAACGCTTGTGCAATATTTTGGGCATCTGGCAAAAAGGCATGTGCACTGCAGAGTTAGTTCTGGAAGGGCTTTGTAGGACTAGCCCTGTTTTATAGGACTGGATGAAACGTGAAACCTGGAAAGCATGTGATGGAGGTGGACATGGGCTGTGGAGCAGCTCTTACAGACCTTGCTGTGACACTCGTGGGATCTGCCTCCACACTGGCGTGGCCACCACTGAAACCAGAAGTGGAAAGTCAGGTAGGGCTTGGTTTGAGCTCCACATTTCCAGTCATTCTGGAAAGCAGTCTCATACCTGGATTGCTGAGTGGCAGTACACCATGTACAGACAGTGTAGAAACAGATGGAAATGAAATGCAATATTCTAGGGGAAAAGGTTTCTAGGGGTGCTTGGTACTCAGTCATCTCGTGGGCTCTGTGGGTGGAAATGCACAAGTGATATCAGAGTAGGGAGTTACGACTGTTCCCTTGAGAAAAATGCCCCAGAAACTGCAAAGATTAGCAATTGGAGCAAGAAGTGGAGTGAGATTTGACCTGGAATGAAGAAGGTTGGTTAGCCTCAAAAAGGCTTACACCAAACAAAAGACCAAGTCTTTAACTGATGCAATTCACCATTTCAGTCAGCTGGCCCAGAGTGATTTAGTGGAAGAGGGGCTTGAAAAGCTGTTTTGCTAAAAGAGATGTGAGTGTGATAGTAGACAGCAAATTGAATCATGTGAGTCTACAGTGTGTTATGGTAGAAAAAAAAAGGAGCTAACAAGATTCTTATCTGTGTATGGAAAGGCATCAAACCACAGCTGAGGCAGGCACTGTTTCCTCTCAATGCTTGATGACATCCCAAACAAAATATACTGCTTTCAGTCCTGGGCTGTATCACAGTGGAAAGGTATAGATAAATCCATGAGGATACAGGGGGAGGCTTTGAGATGTAGTACTGTAGGACTGGAGAGGCTGATTGGTGAGGAAAATGACAAAAGGCAACATAGATAACAAGAAGCCTGAAAAAAAATGAGATATATGTCCATGTGCTTGCCAGCTGTGAGTTCCACAAGGTAGAGGAATACTTTAGGTGGTTATAACAGGCTATAAGAAATAGTGGCATAAAATTATCAAACCTAACTGACGGTAATATGAGGTCACTTCTCCCCAGGTTACCCCATATACAAGTGTCTGGGAAAAAGGTGAGGAAGTGCTTTTGCATGGCATACACAGCTGGAAAAAACATCCTTGGCCCCGATCTCTTCCATTTCAATGTGTCCAAGTAGCTGCTGCAGTAAGAGTTCGGGTTTTCCTGCTCTTCTTTACCTCTCCGTTTTGATAAATATTGATAGCCTTGCCCAGAGCACCTCCCTTCTCCTTGCTCCATGTGGATCCTTAATGTGCAGGTTTGAGCTGTGCTGGGAAGGGTCTGGCTTCAGCTGATCTCTCTCCCTCTCTTGAGAATCTGTGGTGCTGGGAAAGGGTAGCATTGGAGGGGGATGTGGGTAGGTGACTGCCATTAGCAGTCTGTAGGGAGAAAGTTGCCAGCAGTAGGGAAATAATGGTGTGTTGTGCATGTGATCTTTTGCCCTTTTGGCTGATGAAGGAGCCTCAATCAGTCCTACCCCTGTGGGTAGGGGATGGGAGTGCACACTGGGCCCTCTGTTAATAGCTGGGAAGAAATTCAAGCAGTAAGCACCACCTCCAACACAGGCAGCCCCTCAGTCAGTGGAATAAGGCGTGAGTTTCTCGGCCGTAATGAGCTTGTTTTTCCATGAGATTGCTGTAATAAGCTGTAATGAACAAAGAGCTGCAGGATACAGAGTGAGTGGGTGATAGAATGGCAGATGAAATTCCATGTTGATGTATGTAGAAGTAATGTGGGGAAAAACAATGATAAGTGGATGAGTATGTATTAGCTATTACCACCCAGAAGGGAGATTTGGAGCCATCCTGGGGAGGAAAACTGTGCAGCATCAGTCAAACTGGAGGTGGGAGGAGGGAACAGCCGGGAAAGGAACTGGCAGCAAAACAGAAAACATCATTATACTGCAGTATAAATCCATGGTACATATGTGTTTGAATGCTGCCTGCAGTTGCTCCCTGAGAGAGGACGTAGTGAAATGAGAGAAAGTGTGGCAGTGCTGGCAGGAGTCCTGCAAGGTGACAGGGTGCTTTGGCTGGGAGTGAGAGGCAGGGACAGAGCTGGGAGCAGCCACAGGGTGACATTTTGAAGAGCTGTTGGTCTGGAGGGACAAACATTGAGGCAACAGGTAAGAAATTACTCCCTTATGAAGGGACTGTAACCAAGCTCTTCAGCTTGAAACAGTGACAGCTGAGCGGGCTACGCTGGAGATCGGTCAAGTTGTGATGTGCACAGAGATGTGAATAAGGAATGATCATTCACTATTTATCACAGCATGGGAGCTAGGAGACAAGGAACAAAATTATCTTGAAAAAGTTTAAAGGAAAGAGAAAAGAACAGCCTTTTTATCAATGCATGGACAAATGTGGAACTAGTTACCACAGGACACAAGTCAGTGACATATTTATAAATTAGTTCAAAGGCCTTGGAAAAGTTGTGAAAGTAGCTTAAATAGGGATGCTAAACTGGGATGCAGATGCAACCTCTAGGTCAAGGAATTTCTTTGCAAGAAATTGGGGGAGATTCCATCCTGTTCCTCTCCCGTGTTTTGGCCCCAGATGCCACATTGGCTGCTGCCAGACATGATACAGAAGAAGACAGACTTGAAGTCCAAGGCAGATATGTCAGAGGCTGTGTTAGGGGTCTAGCTGTGACTAGATCAGTGCAGACTCCACATCCTCCAGGAAGCAAAGCCATAGTTAGCAATTAATGTGCTAGTTCTTGTGACTGACACACTTTCAATACAGTCCTACTCCAGGGAGGAGTTAGCTGTTCAGGAGCATGTGAGATTAATTCCTTACAAAGTATTGTCCAAGCATTTCCTTTAGGGAAGCAGCCACAAGAAGACAGGCTTTTGTTCTGCATCACTGACTGCTTTAGGTCATCCCTAGAGATGGATTTAAAGCAAAACCTCTTGAACCCTCTTGAACTTTTAAGGAAAGTCATTCCTGGATCTTCCATCTGGCTGAAAAGCTCTGCAAGGGGCTGAGATTCAAACACCTCTGAACTGAGGGGAAGTCTGGAGCCAGATCCACAGCTGTAGCTTGAGGCCATCCTGAGCTTTTCATGTCAGCTTTCTTTGAGAGCACCGGCTCTGTTCTGTTCTGCTCTGCACGGTGCAGATGGGCCACAGGCCATGTGGAAGATAGAGTGAGAGGAATTCCTCTCACACACCAGTCACACAGAAAATTTACCTTCAGGTAAACTACTTTAAGAAGGCTTCATTATATTGGACAGCTGTTTACTCTATGAAAAGTGTGAGGATTCCTTCTTTTCTGCTTTTCCAAGACTTTCATCTCCTTTCTCTTTCAGGAAGAGTAGATGTAATAAGATTTAAAGCTCTGGCATGTAATTGTCATGAAGTTTATATCCCATGATTCCTGTTTGTGAGCAGAAATAAATTAGGCACCTGGATAAGCCCTCTTTCTCTCCCCTCTCCTGAGCACCCAATGTGATGAGAAAACTGCTGAGAAACAACCACAATTAACGACGGGGTCACATTTAGTTCAGCACCATCGGCTGGTTAATTGGCAGATTCCATTACAGTTCCCCTTATCTGTGTGCCAACACAGCTTCTAACAAGCTGTTTGCTGGGTAATTAATCCTGTCCAGGGTTTAGATCCTGAAGCTGGGTCTGCTTTAAGGAGCTGTGCCATTACTAACCCTCTGTTAGCAGGGCTTCTTCATTCAGAGCTCCTCCCCACAGAGCCCGACTGTAGGTCCAAGTGGCAGAAGGGACAGGTGGAGACATTGCATTCCCTGGAGAAAAGCCAGCCCTTGGTTTTGTGAAAAGAATCCAGAATCCCTGTATTCAGTTTCCTGCAAATGCTTGATGTTGCTCGGCAGATCCGTAGTGAGGCAATGCCTTGAGAAGTTAACTGGCCCTCCTGCAAATGCAGGTAATTGTCTTAAATAAATCCATAACAGGATAGGAACTCTGCTAAAAAAATGAAAGAATAAGTTTATTAAGTAACCAAACAGTGTCCTGATTGACAAAGCAAGAGGAAAATGAAAATAGAGACTGAAAATGAAGATGGAGCTGATCCTTGAATTGGTGGCACGGCCAGGCTTGAGGGTCCATGCACAGGGAAGAGCAGACAGACACTAGCAGAGTCAGCAAACAAGCACATACCAGGGAGGTCTGTCACCTCTGTCACTGTTGTGCCTTCTGCCTCAGACACTCAAGTGGGCTTTTGGGTGTGAGGCATACCCTTGTTTATTCTGGTGAATGGACTAGACAGAAGTGCTGATCTTATGTGCTCTGATACAGAAAAGTCCTTTCAGCCTCTCAGGTAATCTGTAAGTGAGGGAGGATTCACCTTGACCTTCCCCAGTCTCTGTTGTGCCAAGACATTTGCCAGACAGTCAAAAAGAGTGATTAAGGCAAGAAAATTAAAATAAGGGGGTGAATGATTTGAGATATTCATTCATGTAGCCTCTATTCTCTGATTTCTCATGAAAATACTTCTAAAAATGAGTACATGAACAGTAGGTCAGGTTGCCCAGCATTCTTGGAAGCTGGGGCATTGGAGATGCACATGGAGAAGGCATGATGTCAGGATGAGCAGGAATGCCAGCAATTGGATGCTTTGAGCTGTGGGTAAAGGAGAGAGGTGCTTGTATATTTACCACCTATTCTCAGCTTTCACTTAGGAGGAGATGGATTACCCCCAGCTTTTTTCATGGGAAACTTTCCTGTATCATGTGGCCTCAGCCCTTGCTTTAACTTGCATCAGCCCAATGTTAAAGTAGTCCAGCAGTTGTTAACAGTCAGCCAAGTGGTTTTTTTACTTCTGGAAGTTGGAAAAGGAAGGAGATGGTCTTAGAGAGAGGACTCAATGAGATTAATCTTCAGGTATTCCTCAGAGCCCATTTGCAGCTTGCTCAGTGCAGGAGCACCATGAGCTCAGGAATCTCTGCGTGAGTTCTCCCAGCTAAACTGAGTTTTGCTTCAGCCAACAGCCAAGTGAGCTTGCAGTGTGCAGGGCAAGTACCCAGCCTGAAGCCAGCTCCAGAGCAGAAAGAAAAGACATGTACCTCCCAGTCAAACAAGACAGGAAAGGCTCTGTTAGCTGGGCTACCTGGAACACCAGGAGACAGTGGGGGCCTGAGACAGCTTCATAATTGTGAAGGTCTGTTGTAATGTACAGCCACACACATTATATAAAAAATTCCTAACTATTAATCTTTCCAGAAATCAAATTTGGACATGGGTCTGCACGTGTCAATTCAGGTAGGTGAAACAAACACTCAAGAGGCATTTGATAAAGAGAGATCCTGGTGATGAGAAGGGATTGCTTTAAAGAGTGGTGCCCCTGGAGGAGCTGGGGAAGGCTTTGTAGCACTGTGCCGTGGAGGGGAGATCAGCATGATAAAGACAGAATTGCTGAAAGGACACAAAGGAAGCCAGGGAGCAGGAAGGGGAAGGCACTGAACAGGGCATGGGGTCAGCAGTTGAAGTCTTGAAGGACAGATGGAGTGGAGAGAGGGAAGATGAAACTTGTAAAGAAGCAAAGAAGGCAACTGTGTGGTTTGGGTGAACTAGAAAGTGGGGAGAGAGGAGATTACATGGCTGTAGTGAAAGAAAGACGTGGATGTGCATGTTCAGGCACTCCGATATGTCAGAGAGCAGACTGGGACTATTGAAGTATTTGGTGCCATGTTTTCAAACTGCTGCCTGTTGGGAGCCACATCCATCTGTCTTTAGTTTTTTCTTCCACCAGGAGTATGTACTAAGTACCATCTGATTTAATCATGAAGAATGAAACAACCACTGTTGAAGGGGAAATCTAATGCTATTCAGGTCATCCTAACTTCAATGGATAAGGCACCTGAAGCTTCGATATTATTACTGAGGATATCAGAACTGGTGAAGCCTGAAGTACAGCATTTAGAAATTTGGGAAATTGCTCAGCTGGAGTGGGAATAGGGTTGATGAAGGAAAATCTTGAGACCACCAAGAGAGAAGTTAGAAGTTTGATGATGATGAAGATGATGCTTCTTATTATTACTACCAGTCTGCCTTTACAAAGGGGCCAATGAGAAATCATATTAGTTTTCCTGTACAACTGCATTGCTCAAAAGTATCTTGAATATCAAATGCAATTTGTTGAAATCCACAGTCCTGATGTTCTGTTAGAAGGGAACATATTATATCCTATATGTTGGTTATTTTCTTTTTCTTCAGGAGCCCACTGGTAGCCAATGCAATTTTTCTATAAGGAAAAAATTTCAAAGGGTCAGGTCCACATATTTCTGGTGCTATCCATGGAAATTAGCATTTCTGACAGACCAGCATGCAAATCTTTTTTTTGTGTCTGTGAATGTATTGTGGCCTCTGTTTGGTTGTTAGGGGATTTCTTGTTTGTTTTCTAGTGAGCCTAGCTAACACACAGTTCCTGTTGATCTGTTTATGCTGTGGAAGGTCTGAGCTCTGTGGTGTTGCCTGTACATTATAAATACTGTGTACACATTTTATCCAGATACTGTACAGCCTCATGAGAGTCCCAGAAGTCACTGACTATCTCAGATGGGATTGTTTGCACTTTGTGGAGTGCAGGACATAAGCCTTGTCATGAGGAAGATGGGTTAGACCAGTTCTGCTTGCCTTTTTCCATAGGCTTGTTCTGTGCATCCCTTCTGAGACAGACTAAGCATGCTGTTTATGGATATGATTTTTTTGCTACCAAAACAGGAATGCTATCTCTAGTCCTACTTAGGTGTGCTGACACTAATAAGCCTGGTATTAGTAAAAAGATATTTCCCTCTAATAGGGAAAGTTTTGTCAAATAAGGATGTTTTTTAACAGTTTTCAAGAGGGGAAGAGAAAGGGATGGAAGGGAGGAGAGATGTGCTGCTTTAGCTACACTGATCTAGTTAAAGCAGCACCATTTTTGTGTGTAGACGAGCTTAGGAAATGTGCAAGTCGTAGTCTGGGGGCAGGACTTTAAAGCACCCATTGAAGTCTAGTGTCAGTTTTCAAGGCTGAAGAATATTATTTTATTTAGGCTTCCAGACCAGCCTTGCTCCAGGAATGCACTTAGGTTGTTTTTAAAGCAAACATGAAATCAATAGCCTGGTGTTCTGCTCTGCTATTTCTTGCCAGAGCCTAAGGACCACACATGGGTTTTCCCTCCTCTTCGTCACACTGCCAGGCATGCTCTCGGATAACGGCGGGCAGTTCTTGGGGATGAATGCAGAGAGGTTCCAAATGGCCAAACACACACTGGACATCTGGGCAGCTTTTGCTGCAAAGTATTTTCCATCAGGCTTCCCTCCAGATATTGCCATGAAAGGACCAACTCACACCACCCTGTCACAGATTTTATCCAGCCTCTGACTTTAGTGGGAGTTTTATCTGAGTAAAGCTCAAACAGGAGCCTGTTGGCTTACCTCACCATTTACGATGTTCCTGGTGGAAGGTAGGGCTGTTCATTTTGGCCCTGGCAAACACCAGCCCTGAGAGCAATACAGCACTGTGCCCTGCTGCACACCGCTCCAGTGATGGGCCTCAGCTCACATTTCCCTGCTCTCTTGTTTGGTGCAGGAAAGTAATTTTCGTCCATCCTGTACAGGGAAGAGGGGCTTCACCTGGAGTAACAGAAGCCAAATGCCTGTCCATGTAGGACTGACCTGCAGCTGGGTACCCATTCCCAACTCCAAGCCGCCACCATCCTCATGAGCTAAATAACAGCCTCTGGCCAGCTACTGACCTCTCTGGAGACATGAATGCTCCTTTGGTTTCTAGCAGCTCCTCCGGCCAGGCTAGCTCCTCTCCTGCAGGGTTTGAAGCTGACCCACCGTGTCAGGTCCCCAGACAGAATTGAAAACACACATTAACTAAGAGGAGAGAAACAGGCTAAAATTGGAGGTGACCATTTTGTGTTTGATGTTATTCAGAGGAGCCTGTTCTTCATTTAGGACATTAATAGTTGTAACAGAAGCTGTAATATTTCAACAACAGTGGTGATTAGGAGCAAAGAGGCAGCTAATCTCCATCTAAAAAGAGCTAACTAGCCCGTCCTTTAGCCCCCACCGCACTGTCACATTTAAATACCATGAATATTCACTGCTTGGCACCCAGCTGGCATCTGAGCTGTTTTGACACAAAAACCTTCAAACTCAAAGAGTTTTTAATCAGTCTGCAAGAGAGAGAAGAAGAAAGTGAGAGAAAGAAATAGGAACAGAGAAAATGAATCAATGAGTTCAACAGAGAGGGGGGTATCTGAATCCAGTTAACCCCTTCCTTTCCCTGCAGACATAAATGCTGCCTCTGCAGCTCTGCAGCCCTCTCCCAGGCTGCAGGGGAATGGAGGAGGAGCACCCAATCCCCTCTGGGCAGCCCCAGACCTCCTGAGTTCTCAATCCTACTCTGGAACCCCATATTCCTGGGTACCCCATCCTAGCTGAGTGCCCGTTCTGCCTGGCTGCCCCATTTCCTCCGGCTACCCCATCCCACCCACGCCAACATCCCTTGCTTCAGGCACTTCCTCCCACTCACCTTCCCATCCTTAAAACGCATCCCCTTCTGCTGCTTGTGCTTGTTTCCTGGCACAGGGCTCTCACCTTTGCCTGTGTTTGTGGCTGGTTACAATATTCTTGTTGCAGACTGCACAGTTCACTCACAGTATGTGATGTGCTTTAGAACAGCCAGTCTGCCTGCAAAGAGTTTTCATCTCAGAAGGAGATTTCTCATTGTTAACAGCTGCCATCTCCAGTATCCCTATTGGAATCTCAAAGTTGCCTACAGCCCACACAAACCTCTTTGCATCAGCTTTTGGAGCCGGATTAACTACGCAGCTGCAAACACTGAAAATCATGCCTTGTCCTGCAAGAAATGACCCCACAAGGTTCTGAAGGGTGAAGTTTTACCAGCACTGTGGATCTGGGCTCTGACATATCACCCAGCAATCCCCAGTTAACCTGAGTCAATCCCATACACACAAGTGCATTTCTGTCAAAGTAGTCAAAGCACACAACACAGAATTTATGCAACTTTATGCTGTTATGTCTACTTGTGGTAGACAGTTTTTAGCTGATTTGGCAGAACAGTCGTGTGGTGTAGGAACTGGTCTACTCCAACACCTTGTAGTGAAAAAACTGACTGGTCTAAATTTTCTGAATGTGTTTAACTTGCTGGAGTGCTACATCCATGTTTCACGTCATATGGCTGTGGCATTTTTAATCAATATGGGAACCCCCAAGTCAGATTTGTTTTCTAATCAAACCACAGCCTAAAGCTCGAAACTTTGTGGCCCAGGCTTCAGACCTCAACCACACATGGGGAATCTGTACTTGCAACTGAGCTGACAGCATGTTCAGAGCCCAGTGGGGACTTTTCCAGACTACTGTGTCTTCAAGGAGTCTGTTGTGGGCTTAAACTACACATAGGTTGTTGTCTCACTTGCCTTCAAGGTCTTTAAAACTGAGATGCACCTCAAAAGCCACTGTTCCAGTTCTTTTAAGGAAAACCTCTGCCAAAGTGAAGTATAGAAGCCTGGGACTAATTTAGGCAGATTGTTATGGTCACTGCAAAGGACGCTGGTATTCAGGAAGATGCTGTTGTGCAGACCTTCCGAGGCAGGCCTGTGCTGAGGGGAGGAGTTGCAGCTGGAAACAAGACCACAGTGGTTGGAAGTCCAAGGCCAATGAGGAAAATAAGAAACTAGCACTGGAGAAGCAAAGCTGCATCCCACTGGCAGTGGAACAGAAGATCTCTTGGGAGAACAAAAGAGAGCAGGGTTAGTGAGGAGCCTGAAGGCCCTGCTACATGGTGTGATGAAAGTGGTGCCTCAGAGGAGGGACTGGGAGCGATGTGGTGGCGATGCTGTGTGAGTCACATCTGCACTACACTGATCTGTCCAGGCTGGAGGTGGAGCTTCATGGATGTCAGGGAAGGACAGCAAGGAGAAATTAATGTAACCAAGATGGGAGATGAGAGTTTGGGAGCAGGTTTTTCCTGTGTGGGTTCTCCAAGTCTAAAGCTAGTGTAAGATTTATTAGGAGTTACTGAAGCTGTGGTGACTTCTACTGAATACAGTCTGGGACTCCTTTGGGAGGAAGAAGTAGAAAGATTTGGGTTCCACATTTCCTTAGTGCTCTCAAGATCCTCTGATGCTCTCCAGATACAGAGATCTCACCCAGGACTTTAAAATTTACAAGCGTGCACACAATAGCCAAATGTGCTTTGCAATCTCTTCCCAGGCAGTAGACAAAGTGGGTTTTGCATAGATTGGTACTTACTCTATTCAAGTTGATAATTATTTTGAATGGAATACTCCCCATGAAGCATGTCTGGAACAGCATCAAACCCTATGGGCTGTGGGAGGCGCATCCATCAGCTGCACTCTGGGGTGCATTCTGGAAAAGCTCACAGCTGGATAGGAGGATCCATTTTCCTATATACTTAAATGAGAAAATAGCATGAGCTTTTCTTCAGTCTCCTCTTGCCAACATCTGGCCATGACTTAAAATGAATTTGTGCTGTTGCTATGAACCGTATCTGGGCATGCTTCCTTTGCTTACGGAAAAATGTGGGAATCTAATCATCCAGTACAAAAAGAAGGTGTTCCAGCTAATAGGTGCCTCAAAGACCCTAAGGACATGGATTTGGAATGTTTTCAAGGAGATGGATCAAAACTATTTTATTTGATATTCACCTACAGTTTTCTGTTGCCTGACTCCATCACACTTGCATGCAGCCAACAGGTTCTGTATTAGGAAAGGAAAATCCAGGCTGAGCTGCAGGCAGCAGAGGTGTTGAACTGGCAGGTCTCACCCACCTGAGTCCACTCTCTCCCCATCCTGTCCCAAGAGGAGGATGGTGCTGCTGTGGTGCTGCTTTGAGGGTGGGGGGTTCAGATAAGACATAAAACAGAAGCTGTGGCCATCTGTGGCCATTAAAATTCCATGACACCTTTTGGTACTGAAGCAGTTGGTGCTAAAAGTAGCCCACTGCAATGGAAGGCAGACAAGTCTCGTGCAGCCTGGTGAGAAGGTGCCTCCTGAGATCTGACTGGGGTTTTTCCGCATGCAGCTGAGAATGGGGCAGACCCTTACACTCACTGCCAGAAGTCAGTAATCCCCGAGCTGGGAGCAGAGCTGCTGCATCCCTGTGACCAGAGACCAAGCTGAAAAGGAAAGAGCTATGTATGGATTGTACAGCTTGCTAATAAGAGAGCTCTATTGTTCCTGTGACTGGATTTACACACACAGTGCTGCTGGATGGTGGCACATAAATGGACAGGTCTATTTGCAGGAGGTAGAACCACAGAACAATTTGGGTTGGAAGGGACCTTTAAAGGCCATTTAGTCAAATCTCCCCCCAGAATTTTTTAAGCTTTTGGGATCCTGGGGATCCTTGCAGCAAGCCACACAGTGAGATTTAGCCTGACACTCCAAGGTTGTTATGTGAGATAAGAAGACTCTCAAGCTCTTGCTGTAGGTTGAATCACATATCTGCAACTGTTAGAAAACTAAACTTGGGTGAAAGAAAAGGCCCTACATAAAATGAACTGTAATCTACCACACAGAAGAGTAGAAAGCTGTGGTGATGGTGGGGACTTTTACTGACTGACAGTTTACAGATCCCATCCTCAGCACTTGCTCTTATCCCTGAGTCTCCCTGCTGTGCAGTGACCCAGGGCATGAACCAATCCAGCTGAAAAATAAACATTTTTTCCCTAGAGTTGTTTTTTATCTGGATGAGTTATCTGGTCTCATTCACCATGTGCTACACAGACAGCATGCTGGCATAGCTGGTGGTGCAGGGTATGGCAAGGAAGCGACAGGGAGTGGAAGGGGAGCAGGATTGCTTAAAATGATGTAAGTAGCCCTGATTCCAAAAACACAACCACAGCCTGCCCAGAGTGCTCTCCTGTGTGCCAGGCCTGACCTACAGTTTGCACAGAAGGAGCAAGGGGAATAAATGCCTCTCTCAAAAACCCTTCAGCAGTTCTCGAGTAATCAGTGCAAATCATCCCAAAATGCTGCTTCTGGGGTTTTGCAGTTGATGCATAAGGATGCTGGAGCCTCAGGAAACTTACTGTGAGGCATCCTAAAACTGAAAAACAACAGCAGCACTTTATGTCTTGGTTTCTGTCTGTAATAGCTCTCTTGAAGAATCCTGTCCTTCTCTGTGAGGAAAAGAATCTGGTATTTCCCTTTGCTCCATTCCCTGGCATATCCTGTGTGCCTGGGAGCTTGCTCAACATTCCTGGTATCACCCTCTGTTAGGAAGGTGTTGTGCCTATGCCCCAAGGGAAAAGCTGCTTGGTCTGGCATCCTCCCCAGGGCACCAGCCCACCTGAGCTGCTGCCCGGGGCTGTGAGCTCTGTCTGGCTGCTGTGTTCCATCTCTGTGCTGCTCCTTCCCAGGCAGCATGTGATCCTCTGCTGTGCTCTGCCTTCTACAGGGAATGGGTTAACACTCTAAAATAGTCTTTTTATGGAACCTCTTGGCAACGCAGAAAACTTTCCCATTGCCAGGGTGTTCTTTTTATTCAACAATTTGTTCCCAGAAAGCAGCCCATTTAAACAGGTTTTCTCTATTAAGGGGCTTCAGCTGCATTTGGGTTTTTTGAGCTTATTCAGTGTGCTGTAAACTGCAAAATAGTGTCCTACAATAGATTTGTCTGAGGGAACTGAAGTGTGTACTCCTGTGATTCTGCCTACTGTGGGAGCTCCTTGAAAGCCAGATGTCACATCCAAAGAGTAATCTGTGTTTACAAACACTTGGCCACACATACTCAACATTTTCAACAGCCACCAAACTGAAATTCAAATCCTGCAATTCTGCTTCTCTGCCCACCTGCCCTGCACACAGCCAAAGCAGGAAAAAAATTTTCCAGAACTTGGATGGGATCATCTCTTTTATTTAGATGAGGAAAACACACATTGCTGTCTGCAGAGGGCTGAGTTTAACTTCCCAGCTGGGGCCTCTCATCTGTAAATTCTTGCAGACAGAAAAACACCAACTGCTAGCAAGATAATCCAATTTCCCTTCTTTCCCACTCGGAGGAAGACTGCCTGCTCCCCCACTCCATGTGGGTTTCAGTCTGGCAGAACTTCTCCCAACCACTATACCCCGGGCAAGATCCATATCAAAGCTTCAGCCCCCCAGGGATCATTAGAAGGCATTTATTTCTGCATATTCCAGTCAGGGATGCAGGGGCAGGGGTGGAGGAGGCAGATAACTTTATTCACAATGCAAATAGGCTGCCCTTACTTTCAACCTTTGCTTCAAACCTGGAGATATTAAAAAAACATGAGCTCTTCTAAAATAATAAATACACTAATTCTGCTGGGTGTTATATTGCTGGTGCCTCCAGAAAAGTGCCCTGGCACCATTTGATGGGAAAAGCCAGTGAAATCTGTTAACTCTGCTCTTGCCCTCACTCCCCAGATTGCTGGTAAAAGTTCAGTCGAGTGGGCTGAACCCATATTAGAGCACTTGGCTCATTTAAGAAAGATCATTAGTAGGTAGTTTTGCACAACAGGACTAAGATGCTTCGAGGGCTGAGGGGAAAGTGAACCCAATTCTCTCTGCAAATTTGAAGCACTAGTCTGTGATTTACTAATAGGGAGCAGGGAGTTATTAAGCTCATCACAACACAGCATCCTGCTCCTCTAATCCAGAGGGAGCCAGCTATTTAATAAATCAGAAACCAGTGCTAAGCTACAAGGATAAAAGGATCTACATTAATATGAAAATATTAATATCTAGAAGAGCAGATTATAATCTAAATGGGTTAGAATGAGATAGCACCATTGTTTAGAAGAAACAGCTTGCTCCTAATCTCATTAGAGCTGTAATCATACTAGCTATGGAAGATATCTCCAGACCCTTGAAAGCAGTTTGGAGGCCTGGTAAATGTGGGGATCGTGCTGGGTGGGTTCAAAAGCCGCCTAAGGCTGCCTTTCAGAGTCAGCTGGATCTGTCTGAAGGAAGCAGAATGTTCAGCTGAGGGAGATGATGTGGCTTTTCCTTCTGAAAGACGTGCAGCTTTGCAGAAGTTCTGCACCCCTGGCAAAAGTGAGCATTGCCCAGAGATGCTCACGACTGGGGAGGTTTCTCTGCTCCACTTCCCTCCAAATCTTTATCTGGAACCACAGGGCAGGTGGGTGGAAATCTGTAAGATGAGTCTATATTCTCTCTCCCTCCCTTTACAAACCAGAGGGGACTTGGCATAGCAGTGCCTGCTATGAAAGGGTACAAAAGGTTGGGCTCAAAGGGGCTGTAGTTTCCCCCCAGGCAGTCCCAGAGCAGCCCTTCAGGGTCCTGTCTCTGCAGTTGCCTCAGGCACTGCCAGATGTGAAGGGTCCAACCCGCACTGCTCATGGACTGCTTCCCTCCAGGCCCCTCATTTTTTTCCTCACCTGTGTTAAGGGAGCAAGCCTGCCCTGGCAGAGACTGTGGTGCAGCCTGGGCACATGCAGGCAGCTCCCTGAAGACATGGTGATGGCTAGCAACCTGTCTGCCTGCATTGGTCATGCCCAAATGATACAGGCTCCTCCTCTGCCAGTGGGGCAGCTGCTTTCCTGGGTTTCTCTCTGCCACCTTCAAAGACATTCTCAGATTGCCTTCTCACTCAGCCCCCAAGGCAGCTTCATCCTGCTTCCAAGAGCCTCAAACATGGTCCCAAGCTATCTCCAATCATCTTCTGTCTCTTTTTGTACAGGATCTGCAATGGATGGTCAGCATCCCTGCTCCCAGGTCTCTTGCAGACTGTCTTCTTTCAATGGCATTAAATCTTCCAGGTCTGTGTCCAACTGAATGGCTCTGAGAGGGTTTTGTATAAAACAGACACCTAATCAAGTGAGAAGCCTCCAGCATTTACCCATTGAAGCATGGTGTGGTTTATCTTGGGGTTTTTCACCAACAGCAGCATGCAGGTCCTGCAGCTCAGCCCTCAGCTCACCAGCATCAGCATGGTGATCTGTGCAGCAGCATCGTGTTTGGCTCATAAGAATTGTTCCCAGACTTCATCATGGGGATAGCTGACCTTGGCAGTACTGTCACATGGTGATAAACCCAAGAGCTCTGTTCAGAGACGTAATTTTTTCAACCTTTTTGTTTTAAATCCAGTCAAAGTGTGAAATGGTCCAGATTTAATTAGCAGAGAAAATTCTGCAAAGAAAATGCAACAGCTATTACTGATGAGAAGGGTGAAGCCAAAGTGAGGCTGCATTGCTAAGAGCTGTTATTTTCCTCTGGCAGCTGTGACACTTCCAGCCTTCGTCACTGAAACAAATTTTCCAGCACATCCTTCAGGGAAGTGCCCAGTCAGGCCAGCAGTCTGGCTCATGCTTGCCTCATTACAGACCCTGCCATGAGACATTGCAAACAGACAAACTATGGCCCAGCTGCCCAGCCAAGGCTGGCACATAGAGCTTAATCCACTCAAAATATGAAGGACCTTCCATAACACATGGTTTTGATTTTCACAAATATTGAGACTATTCTTTGCATTAATGATAAAGTGGATTAAACATGCCCCATTTTCCTAGACAATGCCCCTCTGGAGTTTCACTGGGACCAAAGTGGATCTGGCATTTAAACTAAAGAAATCCCTGTTTAGCGTGTGGGAGTCTCTGGAGAGGCCTCAGATCTGCATTGCAGCTGTGAAATACAGCATCTCCTCTGTTGCTTATCAGAGATCTATGTTTCTCCTGGGAAAATTTTGCCCAAAGGATTCAGCCCTTGCCAAATTTTCTACTGGAATTTGTTTGTTTATTTTAAATTTCTTTTTAAACATCTGAAACCAACAAACTTAAAATATGCTCTAAATCTATCAACTTGTGTTAATCTCTTAAAATAAAATTATAAAAAAATTAATTCCTCCAGGCTGCCAACTTCTATTTCTGACTTAGTCTAAAATAGATTTAAATGACTGAAATTCTAAACCCAGGAAATTTGAGGTTTAATTGGAAAGAATCACAGTTTTTCTTTTCTCCTGTGCTACTGCACCTGCTCTTGACATCTGATTCTCCTGAATCTTAAAATGGTCCATCTCAAACAGGCATGTGTGTGTATAATGCTGTTCTTTTGACCCCTGTGCCCACTTTGCAGCCACAAGGAAATACAGGTACCTAAGGAACAAGTCACTCATGGATGGCTTTGCCTCATCTCCTCCCCACTCAGTCCTCCCAGAGAGCTTTCCCCTTTTCTATGCTCTCTTCCTTCTTTGTGTCTATACTCATTTGTCATGCAAAAAATATCAGGGCAGGAATGGAGCCAGATATTTTAGGTCCAGTACGTCATCTAATGTTTTCCATGGTTTCTACCATGCTGAAAGGCAGAATTTTGCCATGATGCTGTGTGGACCCTGGAGGTGACTTTTGGCAGTGAATGCAGCTACATCTCCCATAGCTGCTCCCATAGCTACATCTCCCAAGCAAGTGGGTGGACTGGGATCTATAAATACTAATCCATACTTCAGTTTATAGGGAGGGATAGTAGAAAACACACAACTACAATGTGTTCAGAGAGTTTATTAATAATAAATCCTCAGGAGGTATCTCTGCTTACTTCACAAACATCTCTTTGTTGGAAATACCATTCTGAATAACAATTTTCTCATCCTCAGCATTGTAGCAGTACAGATGTTACAGGTGATGGTGATCATATTGTCCTTTTGATCTTTGTGCAGGACTGTTCTCCCCAGTACAAAGGTGTAGGACCACAGTTCTTTTCTCACAGCTGCACCATACATAGACATCTGCAACACAAGAAGCACTTGGGCATCAGCAATCATAATCAAATCCCCAAAGTGAAACTTCAAGGAACGGTATACCCCAGGGACCCCCAGTCCTCTGGGTAAGACACATTTTGAACTCTAGTGATGCTAGATGGAGAACTTCCAGTGTATCTCAGCATTAAATATGTTTGTCCTGGAAGTAGCTTCAACTGCATATTTTGAATGAAGTCTGTTTGCTCTGGAGAGAGCTAATGGTCAGCTACCTGTAGGTATTTTTCCCATGTCATCATCCAGAAACCTGCTGACCAGTAACATACAGAGCTGCCTGATGTAATGTATGGCCAAGAATGGAGAATCCCAAGTTTCTGCCTCTTTCTGGTGGCTATCCAGGGCATATGGTATTCACTGAGGAGGACAGTGTGGGAGAACAACCTCCTAATAAAAAGTGAATTCTGATGTTTGTATCTGTATCCAAACTCTTGCAGTGTATACAATGACTTCTATTTTAAGAGCCTGGCTACTCTGTCTCACTATCCTGTAAAAGACTTTGGAATATTAAATAGAGAACAATCCCACTATCAGCAAATACTCCTCTAAGAGATAAATACAGTAAAAGAGTCATACTTGTATTAGCCAATATTGATATAATCTCAATTCCATTGGTTATTTCATTTGAAGAACTATTCTGGAATTATTCAGAGAACATACATGTGATGGGGTAAATGAGTAGAATATGATTTATCTTTAAAAGGTCAGGCTGTGTACCAGTACATATTGCTAAAAAGTGTATTTCATTGTATGACCAGCTGGTTGGATGTCTTACTATCATACAGCAGCATTGTGTTACTGTACATTTTGAAGACAGTGCTAAATTCAGATCCTGGCTCCAGCTGGAGGGCTCAGGATGCCATGACTTGCTGTTTGGGGCACTTGTTGAAGAGGAAAGCAAAGTTCAGGGTTGGATCCAGACGGGGAGCCCCAGAGTCCCTATTTTCCTGCTGCCAGGAGCACTAGTTTTGGCTTACTTGCTTGACTAGGAATGAATGGGACTAGCTTGGTTTTCTTCCAGACAGGTTTTACTTTGCTTCATTATAAACTTCACCATGCACTGTCCTCTCCCCTGCCTTATCTCTCTGTCTCCTTCAAGGGCAAAGATGGAATGTAAGAGGGGTGCTTTTGCTGGGAGCTGTTCTGAGCTGAGAGGATAGGCAAAAGTGACCCTTTATCCTGCTTGGTGTTTCAAACAGCTTCCGCCTGCGGGGAGAGGATGCATTGAGAATGTGTGAGAGAAAACACTGAAAAGGGAAAAAAGGCACAAAAAGGGAGGAGAAAAAAAGTACAGCAAGGAAGCTAGAGACAAACTTCAAGTTGTGGATTATTTCTCACCCAGGCTCTAATTAGGAAGCCTCTTATGGGACTGTGAAGCTGTCAGGCTGCCAAATGTCAGCGTGTTTATCGGAGATCAGGCGAGTCTCCTGTCTGCAGCAGCGAGTTTGGTGCCATGATCCTCCTGGGTCCTTGCAGCGTGTGTGACTCACTCGGCACTGGCACCTCCGGGGCCTTCGAGGCGCAGTGGAGGGCTCCTTCTTCTCCTTTAAAAACCCAAAAATAGACCCTTTCCTGGGATTTGGCCTCTTCATGCTGGCTCTGCGTGGAGAGGGTTAACCATACAGTGCAGAGCAGCTTCAGCGTATGTGACTCAGATTCCCGGGGAAATCCCCAGATTATCTGATGGAGCCTGTTAGTCTGCTAATTGAATAAGCTCCTATTAAAAGTGCAATGTTTTTTAATGACTGCTAACAACGGGGGCCAGATTCTGATCTGATCTTTTCGTTTGGGATGGTTTTTGCTGCTGGTCGGGCCCAGCCCCTGATTGCAGCCTGGCCCCCAGCCCCAGCGGCCCCAGCGGAGCTGCAGCCGGGCACGGAGGCTCCAGGGCAGCCTTTTGGGGGGCGGGTGAGCGACCGGCCGGTGTAACAGGCAGGAAGATTCATTTGGGATCTCTAGGAAGAGGCAGAGTGCTGCAGTGCAGCCAGCAGAGGAAAGCATTTGTTGGGAGGCTACCAAGGATTTCGTGTAACATAATTGCTGCAAATATTTTTTAGTGATTTCAGATGTGCTATGAGTAATAACCTTTCCCGGTGTTGAAATCAGGTTGATTTGTTGATTCTGCACATAAGATGTTGTCTGTGTCTGCCTAGGAAAAATGTTGTGTGTGGCTCTGCATAGGCACATTTCAAACCCTAATTTTAATTAGAATTATGTGTATACTATCTGTATCTCCTTTTTCTCAACAGGAATTGACTTTGAGAAGGTATTTGCCTAACAGGAAAACTTAAAAGAATGTGATTAGCATTTACTTAGTGGGTTCCAGGGTACTTCCGAAGGAGACCATAACACCTCTGATTTCAGCTAGGCTCAGGGTGGGGTTGAGCTCTTTTGCATGACCCTGTGACCACATTTGCCTTCCTTTTCTTACCTGGAATTCCCAGTGGGTTACCAAGCCTACTTGACATCAGAACCATGTAAAGTTTTCTAATATGACTTTTTTTTGTTTCTTCTTGCAAGCCAGGAATGAGATCTGACCACCTTCACCCCCACACATCTCCACCCTACTCAACTCCTTTGTGTCCTTTTTGCTTTTCTCCTAGGAAAGTTTCTATTAAAATGCAGGAGCTTCTTTTAGGAGGTCCCACACATTCACACTGGCACTGAGCTGCTGCTTTAGAAGTTTCATAGCAACCCTTAAGTTGTGTTTTTTTCCACACAATAACAATAACGAAGTGTCAAAAATCTCAAGCTGCTGTTATCAGAGGCAGAGTCTAAACTCCATTTCTCAGCCTGTTTTCTATTCCCCACTCCCGAGTTGTCAGATGCTGTGACATGGCTCCATCACACCACGACTAGCAGTCCCAACAAACAGAAAATGATTTCCAACTGGCAAACACGCTGTTTACTTTCCAGAAAAATTGCACTTTCCCATCTGACAGCTGATCAAGGGATCTCCTGCTGCTGTCAGCATGAAGAAGTGTTTAAACACAGGGATGGAAGTTTAAACATTTTCTCATTATCACAGAATAAAAAAAATTAAAAAATAATAAAAAATAAAGGCATTGAGTCTCTCCGACCACCTGCTGTGCCAGTAATGAAGCGGTGTCACATGACCAGCCGGCGAGGACTTTTATCTCTGCCCCAATATCATTACTGAAGTGACACCTGTCACATGACCCGCATCAGAGCTTTCATCTGGGCTCCCCAAATGCAGTTCTGGCTTGTGAGGGGGATTTTCCTGGCATTTCCCTCCCCCACAAACACTTTAAAGAGCATTGCCCACTTGCGCCATTGCAGACAGGGGTTTGCTAGTTTTAAAGCCCTTGGATCTTTTCTTGGATATATAATTCGGCCAACAAACTTGCTCCAGGCTGAAACAAAACAGAATCCTTGCCTGGGAAAGAAGTTATTTCATTTACTTCCAGACATTTTTAAAGCAAATATTTAAGTCTGATGTTAATTCTCTTAACATAAAGGAGGATGTTAAAATATTTCTCAAAAACCTCAGATTTGTTTTTGGTTTTTTATTAGGTGGTGAGAAGGAACAGTTTTATGACCCTTAAGCACAATGACCTTCATTTACATGCACTTTATAAACCCTCACCTGCTTTACCAAAGCATCTTGCTCCTGCCAAAAGAAAATATTTTCTGGAAAAAAAAAAAGAAAAAAAAAGGGGAAAAAAAAAAAAAAAGGAAAGGTCAGTCCTGCACCTCTCTGCAAAGGTCTGGAACTTTTTGTGAGGTGTTCAACAGCAAACATTTGGATTTGAGATGGGCCCACATAAATGACAGCAGTACTGAGCACTTACTTGCCAGAACCCATTCAGTTATTATCTCAAAACAACATCAGACATTCAAATGTGACAGAGGATGATCACACCACAGGAACTAGATGTGAGCAGGCTGGAGATAAGAGAATATGAACTTTATGGATTTTTCCACCTCCTCCTTTCCTCCTCCCCACTCATCCATGATTAAGTCTGGTACTTTTCTCCCTGCATAATCTGATTCAGCTCACTAAAACAATGAAAAACTAACTCAGCAAAAGAGTTCATAGTCTTCCATCTGTTTAGTGAATTAAATCAGTTTTTCAAGGGCTTACAAAGGTGACAGATAGAAAAAGACTGTAAAGCTTGAAGCAGGGAGGGTAACGGGGGAAGCAGAAATGCCTTTTTGGGTGGCACTAACTGGGTACATGGATTCAGACATGTTTCTTGTTACCTACTCTTTCTGACTCATTACAACACTACAGCCATTTTCCCCTAAGGCTGTTGCCCCTGAGATTGTGCAGGCCAGGGGATGGAAAATCTACTGAGACAGTACTCCTGATGTAAATAGTATTCTCATTAGTTGAGGAGAGGAGTGGTTTGGAGTCAGTTTCTCTCTGATCTGGCATATTTTAGGCATTGGGCCTACAATGTTGAGTTAATGAACAGAAGACTGCTGGGTTGCAGTATATCCAGGGTCATCCTGGCTTTCTGCCCCTCTAGATACAGAATTACAAGGTATCATTTGACTCATTTGGCAATTTAGCATATGGCTAAATTTAGCAATGGCATGGCCATGATGGGGTGGCAGCTATGTAAAACAGCAAAGCCATTCTGTCCCACTGCTCCAGGGCAGAAGAAATTTACAATTGATGTCCTGGATAGACCATGAGGCAAAGTAACTCAGTTCTCATCATTAGATCCCTCACTGCCCATGCATAACAAATCCTTTCATTTAACATATTTTGAACATTTAGTTACTCTCAATTAGGAGCAGACATTCAGTCACAACCACCCCAGTGCAGGCCCTGGAGATCCTGCTTCTTCACTGCTCTTAGTCCAGACATCTCCAAGAATGCAAAAGCAATGCAAAACAACCTCTATCCCAACTTGGGTATCATGTACAGCTGCTCTGTTCAGTATTGCAAAGGGAAGTCAGATCATTGAGAGTGGCTGATGTTTGGGAGATCCAAGTCCATGCAATCTACAGGTAGAAAGACTTTTGGGACATAGCTTGCCTTTTCATCAAGACAGAGAATTTTAAGGAACATAACCTAAGGAAAATCTTGTCCTCTTAACTGAGCAGTGCCTGCAGATAGTCTATGTTGCCCTTCATGTAGCTAATCTATACATTCCTGTAGCAAGGGCAAAGGGGAACATCAACTGTTGTGCTGCTTCCTGCCCAGATCTGCAGTGTGTGTTTGGTGAACGATGGACTGGAGTGGGGCCAGAGATGCAGCTCTCTTAACTAAAAGCTCCTTTCAGCTTTTCACCTTTCAGCTGTTTCTATGGCTGCCACCTATGGCTCCTTGACTGGTTTTGTTCCAGTGTCTCAAAGCTCTGCATAATTCTTGCTCAGAGTTCTCCCAGCCATGCCAGTGACACTACTCAGATGAAAAAAAATATTCAAGAAGGTTTATATGTCTGCATCTCAGTGATTTATTTTTGTCTTCCTTTTCTTCCCAGATGTACTGTGAGGTTACACCAAGGCTACTGGTTTCTATGTCCCAGAGCTAAGAAAAAGTATCTGAGAAAACTGAAACCAAGCAGACTAGTACTTGAACACAGTAAATTACTTGCCTTCCCAATTCTTCCAGGAAGAATTCTATGAGGAATTTCACAGTAACTGCATTGGGAAAGAGGTCTCTGATTTCCCCATGTATCCCCATCAGCACTCACCTCAGATTAGCTTTCCTTCTTATGGTCTGTCAGCAGCCTTGAGATCAAGGAGATTAAAACACTGTGGAAACTCATTAATGAGCCAGCACTCTCTGCAACAGCTGGACCAAAAATGGACTAAATTTGGCCGCATCTTAATTCTCTGCCATCTCCCCTCTGCTCATCAACACCTGCACACATTTGGGATGCTGTATAAGACCCCTGAATTCAGCTCTAAGCAACCAGTCTGCAATGCACATGTCTAATGCTCTGCTGGTGTGGAACCAGTATGCTGGTAATCCTGTTAGTAATGGCAGAAGCTCCCTCTAGGAAATTATCACAAATAGTCTTAAACAATTCCTTTTGTTGACAACTCTATCCAAGAAGCCATCTTCCCTGGAGACTTCACTCAACTTTTGACTAATCCCCTCCTTCCCTCAGGAGCTCTTTTGTTGAAGGAGATTGTAGGCATACCCCAGGAATGACAGGTCTCTGTAAGCCTTGGATGAGCCTCTACATTCTTTCAATTGTCAGTCCCCATCTGTCCTGTTTGTACATCGATCTTCTGGTCCAGGGAGCTCTCTATTAAGTGACACATGGCTGAGTATATTCTGCAAGTCCACTGTCCAGACTGTGCTGTTACCTCTTCGTTGCCAAGTCAATCCTTCTGACATTGCTTTCTGAAAAACAAAAGGCAGGACATCTGCACAATTTCATTCCCTTCTACTCAAAGGTGACTTTTGAAAAACACACACCCCACTCCTCAAACTGTGTCCTTGCTTTATAATCTCAAAGACTTTTCTTCATTTTGTCAATATAAGGAGTTATTTCAGAGGTCCTTGGTGTAAGGGAGGGTACAATCTGCCCCTATTGCAGAGGAACTCTGTCAGGGGAAAAATCCATGGCCTAAGTCCTGAAACAAAAAGAAAAATAAATCCCAATTACAAATATTCTGCAGGGATAGTGCCTTCAATTATTCTGCTTGTCAACAGTTGGTTTAAAACAGGCTTTTCTCTTCCTGTAGATTCAACTGCACTTAGCTGGTACAGTATCGCACACATGTAGGTGGTGCAGCATTAGATATCTGAATAGTTATTTTGAGAGGCAGAATGAGAACAGTAGCAGATTCTAATGACCCATATGTTCCTCCTCAGCAGGTAGAGGGAAAGTGGTGGGTGGAATAGGGCAGAAAATGGGTGGAGTGTTGTCATGGAGTATATATCACCCTGGGATAGACAACTGACAGTATCTCATATTTTCCTGAAACCAGAAGGAGAACAAGGAGGAGTCTGGGATGATGTTTTGTCCCTTGTGTTGCTCACAGCCCATGGATTCAAGATGGAGCCTAGTATGTTTAGTTTTTTGGTTTTGTCTATTTTTGTAACTTATGTCAGGTTGGCAAAGGAAGGAAGGTTGGCCAGTTTCATTATGTTCCCAGGAAATTCCATTCTCTCATGTGCCAGCATGAGGCTGTTGTGCTTTAGATGCCTATCTGCCTCTCATTAGATTTGAAAAAGCATACAGAAGCCCCTGCTTTCTATTGGTAGCCTATTAAAATGACAGAAAAAATTACTGTAACCTTGCTTGCATGTCTGAATCCAGATGCCTTTTATAAAAAGAGAATTAATAATATGAACACCATCACATATAGAATGTTTTCCTGCAATGACCTGCAGAAGAAAACTTGAGTTGACATTTAAGCTTGTCTAGCATGTTTTATAAGCAGCTAAAAAAAGGGGACACAATCATTTTGAGGACAGGTTAATATATAAGAAAAATGTTAAGAGTTTCTCCTACTATTGCAAGCTTTCACTATTTAAAATTATATATTTGTTAAATGCTCTCTAAATCTAATTTAAAATGGGCGAAATCCAAGTTCATAGAACATTGATGCATGAGTGCCCTCCACAAGTGAGTTGCCCCAGAAGCCTTAGTGGAACTGACAGCCAGCTTTTCTGGCAGGATTAGTTCCTCTCTGATCACAGAGAGGGAAAAGCCATCCTGTCTGCACTCAGCTGAGCAGGTGAGCAGGGAAGGCATCCAAGCTGCTTCCAAAACCCAATCTGGTCACAGCATTGGCAATGGCAGGTTCAAAGGATTCCAGGCTGGCCCCTCTGCCTGCTGTTGTCTACATGATGTGGGCAGAAGGGGTAGAGAGGCTGTGAGATCAGGCACTGAGTGCTGGGACCTGATCCTATAGCAGATACAGCCATCTACATGCATTTGAAAGCACAGATGGGTAGCTGAGGTGTGTCCTGCTATCCTAAGGCTGCCTCCTCACTTGGCAGACAATAAGACAGTCAAACTAATTTGGCCTCAAAATCAGTTTCCAGGTCTGCCCTTCAAGCACAGACCCAGCAGTGGCACTGACAGGACACATGCTGCTAACAAAAGCACAAAGTAAACAAAGAGACAGGATATAATAAAAGGATATTTTCTGGTAATTTCTTTTAATAACAGTAATTTTAAGTGACCTTTAAGTCTTCTGTAACAAAAAGATAAAAAATATTGATGCTGAAGCATAATTTTGAAACCTGACATTAGAATAGTGATTAATTAAAACCAAAGATATTACAAGATAAAGAGATTTTGCCTAGCTCTGCTCAGGTTCCAATGTGTGTGAAATCAAAACAAGTAAGGTATGAAATGTGAGCTCAGTAGGCAAGGACAGAGGAAAACAAAGCAATTTGGTCAGTTTAAGCAATGGGGAAATGAAGCAATACTTTAACTGGGGAGGCATTGGAGGAAAGGGCACTGGTCTGAGACTTGGCAATATGACAAAACAAATCCAAACCTCCCATGATACCACTGAACATTGTTCACTGGGGGCCATTGGCTTGCTGATCTCTTCTCTCTGTATATGAGATTACCCACTTTGTTCTCACCCTGGATGTGATCATCCAGCCCTGAGTATCAAATCTGTTTTCCCACCTTCAATACACGAAGGAATTCATGTCCTAAGGGTGGTGGCAGCAGCTTTGACAATGGCAACTACATGCTTACCCAACAATTATTCAGTCATCCATGGTTTCTACCAAAACTTGCTCGAACCTCCTGAGACACGGCCTTTTCCATAAGAAGCAAACAGGTCACAGATTTCAGGTTGCAGTCTCACCCCTGGAACTGTGAGCACTGATTGTCCTGTGGAAAAATCAGGTTAAAGAGAAAGCTGCAAAAGGGTCCTTTTCCTTCATTGTGCTACTTTCTTAATGCTCTCCTGTGACATTAGCTGCAATATAAATTAATTCAAGATCCCATTTCTTACAGCTGCATTCCTTCTGATTGTTTTTGGAAAATTATTTCTTTAATCTAGACACTCTTCTCTAGAAATTTCATCTGCAGTTTCTTTTCTTTTTTTCTTTTTCTTTTTCTTGGAGCAACCAGCAAAATACTATTTGGTAGAACAGTGGTAGGAAGGCAACCCACTAATCAAAAGGATTCAAATGGATCTGCGCACTGCCAAGCTCTCTCCTTCCCACCCAGCAGAGGGGAAAAAAAGAAAAAGAAAAAAGAGATAGAGCGAAGGCACAGAGCTTCTCTCCTTCAGCAATCTCACAAATGCAAAACCTTCCACTCCAGTGACTCCTCATTAACTTACCAAATCTGACAGTCTAATTATCGTAGCTGCTTCACGCTTAGAATAAATAAATACTAAAGCGGGTGTTTAAAGAAATTGAGCAGTGAAATTCAGTCATCTAGACAGTCAATAGAGAGTTTATTTTAAATTTTTATATTCTTATGTATTTATATCATTTTAGGAAAGATAATGAGATAGTTGTCTTTCAGGCTAATTGAGTTCCTATGCTCATGGTTGCTTGCTGTCACAATCTCAAACTTAGCTTTAACTTTTGTGCCTTAGAAATCTGATCACTACCTCCCTATTTACTCTTTTCTGCTGATAACTGGGTGAAGTCACAAGTGCACCTGAGGATGGGAAATGACTATGTGAGACTTCCAGTCTGGATGTCTTTTCACAGCAAACAAGACAACTAAATCTTTTCAGATTTGCATTTAAGAGAGTTAAAGGGGAAATAGAAGTTAAAGAAACCTCAGCTATAACTTGCAATTAGACAAAACATAGAAAAACATCTGCTAACCTCTGATGCAATAGTGTCTGCCTCCATGAACGGTATTAACAGCACTCCCCCAAGAGTGGTTTGTCTCCCTGAACAATAAGACCTTTATAGAGATTCTCTGGCCTGAGATCAATGGGAGTCAGAGCATTTGATCCATGTCTGTAGGACTTTGTTTCCACAAGTCATGTGGGCCAAACTTTGCGCCAGTTGCTTTTGCAAGAGCAGGAGCTGGGGAGTGAGCAAAGGAAATATTCCTTTTCCCATTTTCCCCTTTGCCCCATGCTCCTAAACAGTGCCCAGCACAATGGCTGCCCCAGGACAGCATGCAGGGAAAAGCTTCAACAGGGCAACATGTCCAGGGCCCTGTGCACTTGGCAAGCATTTGCTGTGATGTTGCAACAGCTCTTTCCTAGGGCAGTGTCTTAATGACACAATACAAAACTTTCATGTCCTGTCAGTATGAAGGCAAGCACATCTTCCACTGTGGGGATCACACCAGGTGAAGGGGGGTGGTTTCCTGAGTTAAGTGAAGATTTGTTTTATCACCTCACAGATAAGAATGCTTCTGGCTTAGGAGGGGCAGCTGATTTCCTGCTCATCACCAGCTTTGGTTTATTCCCGTATTAAGACACATTATAAACCAGACTCATATACCTGGTAGGAACTTTCTAGGTGTCTGTATCTGACATATAGTGAAGGATATCTGTTTGCTGTGTACAGAGGTCACAAAGCAGAGTGGTAAAAAAAAAATCAAGTGACTGTATGAGCCTTTTAACTATGTAGGAGAACCAAGGGAAACCAGCCAACCCAAACAAGGGATGATGAAAGCCATCCCTTCTTTATATGTCCCCCGTGATAACCAGTGCTGGCTAATCCCAACAGTAGTGGGATTTTTAGTAGGCAATGGCTTGCAGCCTTAACCTCCTCATTGCCCACACTTACTGACTTGCTTTGTCTTAGTTTAGATGCAACAGACATTAAAATGACTGTCAACATCAAGCCTCCCTCCTCCTCCTCCTTGTCTCTGAAAGGCTGAATAGTGGGCTGTTTCAGGAGAAATGGTAGAGTGTCTTCATCACCTGGTGCACAGATTTTGTGTTGCTGGGGGAGATAACAATTATATACCAATTGTACCCCAAAAGAGCAACTACCTCCTAGTCAAAGCCGAGATCCCATCCATGCGACACACAATCCTGATGGAGCATGTACTGGAATTTACTGACTGCTGTGCCAAGGGTACAGCCAGGGTTGAACGTCTCCTACACTGAGAGAAAGGTCTCTCCTGAGACTGGGCATTGGTCTAGTGGGGAAAGGATCTGAGCTGTCAGCTCAGGCCTCCCTGGCCCCTGTGCCTATGTGGTTTGTCCAGAGCTCTTCTTGCAGTGTGTTTTTTTGGGAGTGCACTGTTGATAACCCCAAATCCCACTGCTTACCTTCCCTTCTTGTAAGCCTGCTCTAAAGCATTGGAGGGAAAAAGAGAGGGAAAATAAACCAAATCTATAACTAAGAATAATAAGCTGCAATTGTTACTGTGTCTGACCTGTCTGACAACAGAGTGAGATATCTCCTCAGAAGGCCCTTCTGCACTTCAGGACTGACACTGAGTTGAGAGCACAGCTCATGCTTTCTTGATTCAAGGATCTCATCTTTCTTCCAGGAGGGATTAATTGGACAGAAAACATTCTGCTTTAGCAGGTGGCAAAGGGTGAGAATGAGGTTTTATCAGAGCTGCTGCAGTGCAGGGCTGCACTGCACAAAGATAATTGTCTCAGGATTGGCTCTGGCCAGAAAAAGGACAGCAAATGCTCCAGTTTTACAAAGGTCATTACTGCCGCCCCTTAGACTACTAGCCTAAAGGAAAGAAAGCCGAAGAAACCCCTGCACCTCTCTCTGTTTTTATATCCAGAGGTGCTGGTGGCACATGCAGAATTAAGGCCACTGAGATGATGAGCGAGGTTTGAACCCGGGCCTCAGGAATCCCCTCCTAGAGCTACAGGCACAGGAATGAGCAGCTGTAGGAGAGGCCCATCTGTGGGCCAGCCCACTCAGAGGACAGAGAACCTTCTTCTTCCCTTAGAGCACAGGCCACTCTTTTTTCCCAGCACTTTGTGCTTAGATGAGCATAGCAACAGCAACCTGTTCCACTCTGTAGGAACTGCTCTCAAGGAAGCAAAGAGCCCTGTGCTCCCTCTCCCCTTCCCAGGGGCAGCAGCCAGCCTCTAACCATTAACATTCCCCCTAGGAATCAGAAACATGCTATTTGGAGGGGTACTTAACTTCGAAACAGTGATTTCTCCAATTATTTTTTTCCCAGGAACTGACCTTTGAAAAACATCCTCTAGCTTCCAGCTTGTCATAACAACTTATAAAAAGGACAGTTATGGATACAATTATTTCATAAAAACAGAGAATAATTTCTTACAAGAACCTTTTATTTTTTTCAAATGTTATTTCCCTCTTACTCTCTTACACACCTTGGGATTAACCCCTTCTTCTTTCACCTTTCATCTCCAGATCACATTCTGCCCTTATGCTTTAACTTTCCCTTTCAGAGGATGGCAACTAATAGCCAGCATCCTCCAGAACAAACTGGGAACAGAATATATTTAAAATCTGCACTGTTATCATAGCAACAAGAATTTTAAAATGATACAGTTAAATTCCAGAAGAGTGTTATGCCAAAGTGACACAAGAGAGCAAATGTCTTAAACAATTATGGCAATAGGAATGGCTACATGGGGAATTATTCAGAATCGCCTAAATTTTACAGGCTTAATGAGTCACTCATGAATATGGTCTTGCATGATCGTACTGTACTTGTTTCAGCCCTATGCACTTTGATTCTGTTCTCAGCACATTGGTTGCTATGATAACACCATGCAGTTTCCTGTCCACACGACACTTCTTGCTGCAATATGGGGATAATAAATACGGGATGGTGCCTAAACCCAGGTGAAAGGAATCTGTCCCCTCACTGGCAGCACATCGGAGAGATTGACACATTATGCCAATCTGTTTTCTCATTCCTTCTATTTCTCCTCACTCTCTCCCTTTCTCTCACACTGTCTGTCTCTGTACCTGTTTTTTTCCTCTCTCTCTCTCTCTCTCTCAGCACTGACACTTTCATCTTCTCCCTTGGGGATTGGAGATGTCACTGCGGGAAGTGCTTGTCCGCCTCTCTGGCAGCAGCAGAGCCCTGTGGCTTTGACAAACCTCATTTAATTGGGAGGAAGCCAGGAGGGTTTGAAAGAACTGAAACATCCACGAAACTCCTTTTATCAGGCATAATTTAAACTCTGCATGGAAAAAACCCTATATGTATAAAGAAAAGTCAACTTCCCTCCTGCTGTGCGTGCTCCCCTCCTCCCCCCCCGGCACAGGCAGGCTCCTGCGAGATTCCATCTTTTCATTTTTCTAAAAGTGTCAAAGTAGATTTGTGCTCTGTGGCTGGGTGAACAGAAAAGGAATGCAGATGTCTCTCACTCAAGCACATACACACATAGAGCACCTTCTGAAGGGCAGCAGTTTGGGGGATTGGGAGAGATGCTAGCTGGCTGCTTCTCCACTTGGGATGTGTCACAGGAGCCAGAAATTTGGTTTTCCAATAGCTTGACAACACAGTCCATGAAGGCTTTTTCTTAATTGCCCCTATCTTAAAAAACACCACCAAAATAACTATTGTACAGGGTGCCCAGGAGGCAACAGGGAATGCAAGGTCCCTTTGGCCTGCAGCCCAATAGGAGGGAGCTTTCCCTAGTGAGGAGAAGAACTGCAGCTTGTGACACCCTGTATTTTTTGTCAGCTCAGGCCAGGAGAGGCACAACTGTGTGTGCAGCTGTGTGCTTAAGAGAAGAAGCAAGGTAAAACTGAGGGAGAACTGGTGTGACAGGGTACAAGGAACAGCTGTCTCAACATCAAAAGGGAGTGGGAGGAGCAGTCCAAGGGAATTGGGGTTAGCACACCATGCTGAGCAGATGGGAATTCAGGACATCAGGAGGGACAGGCGGGTGAGTTACACTGAACACACAGTGTGAGCTGGGGAAATGTCCAGGCCCTTGGGGTCACAGAATGGGGGAGAGATGACCTGTCAAAGCACATACACCTCTGCTTTGATTGGTAGCAGCCCATCAAGGTCCCCTTCTAGTATTAACACAGTGGTCAAGTAGAAGAAAACAGAAAAACAAGTTGTCAAAGTTGCCATGAGATGTAAACTTTGCAGCTTATAGGAGTGGGGAGGGAGTGCAGGCAGAAAACAGAGACATCCAGGTGAATGGCAGAGACTTTCAAAGTAGAGAGGAAACTCACAGTAAATAGCATGTGCAGCAGCTCTTTCTTGGTGAGATGAAATTGAGAGTTAACTTACCAGCAGGAACCTGGTAGAGCTGAGGAGGCAGAGGGCTGAAGAAGCTATGAAGAAGCGCATCTTGTGCAGAGATTCGGCCTCGAGGGAAGGCTGTGAGCATCCTGGAGGCCAAATTCTCTGCTGCTGGCACCCTGCTCATCCTAGGGAAACAGAAGGAAAAATAGCACGGGAGATGAGGATGAGCAAGAAAGCTGGAACCAGAATAGGACCCAGCCCTTCTGAGCTTGAGGCAAAGATAATGGAGGGATACAGGGCAGCTGGATAAACCCACCCCAGCTACATAGCTTTGCAGGACATTTGCTTTTCCATCTGAGTTTGATTATGTTGGGGTATATGCATCCAGGATTTCAGCTCAAACTCATGTTTACAGCCAAATTTTGAAAACCGATTTCTGGTTTTTAAAAAGGTTGTAAGTGAAAGGGGGAATGATGCTGAGGAGACTATATTTTACATGTTGTAACTGTAATATCAGAGTTTGGTGGTATCAGTTTACAGTGACAATCCAAATGTAAAAAATAACGTGACTGGCCCAATGAGAAGACTAGAGGTCAAACCTAATAAACCTAAAGAAAATACCATTTCCTCTTTTCCTACCCCAGTACCAGCAGTGCAGCTGGTTGTAAAATGTGTTGGGGATTCACAGAGAAGAATCTGTTTCTCAGGATGAGTGCTTAAAATAAATGTAATACACATATGCTCCATGCCCAGCAAATACCAATGCCAAGTGGCTGCTCCCTAGAGGAGCACACAGCTGGGGACAAGGAAGTAGAAGAGCAAAAACAAACCAACAAGGAAACAAATAAAAATAGTCATTTAGTTTTACAGCTTTACTTTGTTTGTTTGTTCTGATCACATTTCAGCTTCAGAGTACGGCCTGTTGTGCTTCCTCCCTTGACCCCCAGCGGTGCTTCCCCTCCAAGTGACATCAGGGGCTGGGATCCCCCTGCTCCTGCACTCCCCCTCCCTATACAGGACATTCGACATGCTCACATTTTTGTTTGGAGGAGAGAAAATGTAAAATATAAAAGAAGAAGAAAAAACACTAAGACAGAAGGAGAGAAAGAGACCCTGAGAAACAAATTTGTAGAAGGTATCTGGCCTCACTGTGGTAGATAATTGCTGAATTTTCACCTCCAGAAAAACAGCTCAAGTCCCCTTCCTTGGGGACCAGGGATGGGACAGGGAGCCAAAGCATCCTGTCTGAGGCCTCTTGCTAGAGCTGTATGACAGGCTGCCCTTGTCATGGCAGGGTCTTGCTGGAGAATTTCTGCCCCCTGGTCTCTGCTGCTGCAGGCTCCCACTCGGGGCAGCAACACAGTTCTGTGCCTCCCACCATGGCTCAGGCTTCCTGGTGGTGGCCAAGCTCTGTGGAGAGTTCCCTTTTGATTTCTTAATTGTCCATGGAGAGTCATGGTTGAGCAGTCTGTATGAAGCAGCTCTTTCCTTCTACCAAGCTGAGCGTACCAAGGCAGTTCTTTGGCCATGGCAGCACCAGGACTCTAAGGCAGAGCTGGAGCTGGCCCATATTCAGCCCAGAGCTCTGCCATGGAGGTGCTAGGCCAGCCCCTTGGTTTGACCTGAAATGGGGTCTGTCAAAGGATTATGGCCAAAAAGCAGAAGTGCAGTATAGCACAGTCACAAGGAATATACTTATTTCATTGTTCAGGCTGAGAGAGGATTTGTTCTGTTCCAGGACCTGCATTATAAGGGTTTGGGACATATTGAGCGTTCTGTGTTTCTCAAGCTGTGCGTGACAATGGCTGGCATTTCAGTAACCTGTGCCTTGCTGAAAACTTTAGCATGTTTGTTCAGCCATTTAGAACAGCATCTGAGAAATCCTGCTCTGAAGAGCAGCACACTTCCCTCCTGGCAGGGCTGGATCCCAAGCAATCAGCTGAACAGATAATAAACAGCAATGAAAAATGTGGCTATGTCCTCAAAGGATATTTCATTAGTGGCATCTTCATGTACACAATCTTGAGGACAAATACTGTCTTGTCTTTTCCTACATATCTATAAAACCTGCTGGTGCCTCAAAATCAGCTTAGGGGGATTTAATTTGAATGACTCCCTCAGCTGGGTTAGGGCACTTTGTCTGATTATAAATTTCTTTCACTGATACAAATATATCCATTCTCTGTGTGTGTGTGTGTGTCTGTGTCTGTATGTGCCTGAAAAAACACTCCCTTCCCTTAGCACACTAGGGAGTGATTCAGCAGAGCTGGTGTCTCTGGTCAAGCTGTGTGTGTAACCATGGCCTTCATCTCATAGCTTTGGCCACTAAGAATGTGATTTTTCCCCTCCTAGCTAATCACAAGATTATTTCATTGTCTCATGAAAATGCTGTCCTAGCATGTCTTCCTTACTGCTGTTGAGCAACATTCCTACAGTCTGTTTTCAAAAATGAAAATTGGGACAGTGTGAAGTCTGTCCTCCGTCTGGGCAAGAGGGCCTGGGAAAGTATGACCTTCTCAATCGAACTGTGCCCCACAGAAAGCTGCACACAAAGTCACCGAATCACTGCTTATCTCAGAACAATCACTACTCCTCTGAGAATAATAAACCCACTATGTGTCTACCTTTGCTGCGATCTCTCAAAATCAGTTGCTTAACTGATGTTGGATCTGCTTGTTACTACAGAGCCACCCTGCTCTTCCTGAGCTTGCCAAAAGAGCTCACTTCAAGTTAAATGATTGCATAAAGAAACAAATAAACCCAGAGGCAATTTTGACATTGCTGTTATAGGTAGCTTACCTGTCACAGATGACTCGGAGTCTCTGAGGTTTCCTGGAAGCAACCAGTTCTAGAAAGTGTAATATGCAATCACAAGATTAAATGAAAATCAAGCCAAAACCCATTCTCTGAGCCCCTACAAAAAATGTGCTCAGAATTTCAAAGGGCCCTATAGAATCTATCATCTTATTATTTATAAATATACATTATTCCTATAGGACTTGAGTACCTGCATTGATCTTAATAAGGCTGTTCCAGTTCTGTAACCCTTTCATATGTCTGTGAGTATAGGCCTTGGACCTCCTCCTGTTACAGTGTGAGTCTTAGCTTTGACATCAATAAAAGCAGTATCAGTCCCTAAAGCCATCACACAAAGGAAGCAAAAAGAATTTTGCAGGCCTGAATCCCCAGTCAATTGTCTTGACTTTCTAAGGGGCTGCTGAGCTTCACATATTGCCCCCAAGGGTACATGGGGCTTTTCTACATGGATGCAGCAGTAACACTGGGGATGGAGACAAAGCACTTTGATCCCACTCTCTTCTTGCCCACAGCTCTCACTGAGTTTGTTATTCGTCCAGTTAACCATACTCATGGAGGCTTTGTACTCACTGATTATTATGATCTCTATCAGAATGGAACTTAGCAGAGTTTGCAGTTTTGTGGAGTCTGTGTTCTTGATATTTTTCAAGGACATATTTCTAAACATTGTGGTAAATATGGAGGAATACATTCCTCAAATGCTTTATTGTAAAGCATGAATTTTCTCAGGCTTAGATACGAATGAATGGCTTAAGCCTGAAAAATTTCCCCATGGAGCTGATGAACAGAGAAATTTTTTTGCAATCAGAAAGGCTGCAATTTCTACCCACCTACATTTTCCTGAACACTGTTTCTGACAGCAGAGAATGAACAGTGGCATTCTAGTCATGGGAAGGAGAGCAGGAAGGGTGGTGTCCACCTCTCTTCCAGCTCAGCCTGAACACGCATTCCCCACAGCAGGGAGACCACCAGAAGGCAAGCACCACTGGTCTGCTGACTCAGAGCTTGGCTGGGGTTAATGCTACACCCTTCCAGAGCATCTGCCCTCCCTGCCTGCCTGGAAGCAGCAGGCTCTTCATTCAGGGACAGGAGCTGCCTGCTGCAGTCCAGGTGGGAGTCCCCTCTGCTTTTGCCTGCACGGCCATTTCCAGAGCGCCAGACCCAGAGTCTGACTTGATGCACAGACAACTTGAAAAAGTGCAAATGACTGAACTTCCAGCCCTTGACCTTTCCAGCAGCAATCTTGCACCATTAAACCAGGCAAGCAGGTTGTTAAACCTCTCACAGGGTAAGTAACAGTTCAGAATTGAGTTGTTCTCCTACACCCAAATACTAAGGTAATTTCTAAAGCAGTAAATGGGAATATAACTTAGGATGAGATTCATGGCTGTTTATGTGCCAGAGCACTGGAATATCACCAATATATAGAAGTTATATATTAGCATCTTGAATACTCCCTTCCCAAGTAAGTCACCAAAACTGGCAGAACACTGCTCTTGGATCACTAGTAACATTTTCACTGATCATCTTTCCTTTTTTTTTGCCCCCTTGACTGTAACAAAAGTGTAGAAATAAATTACCCATGTAAAGTTTCCAGATAGAATAGAAGAAAAACAATTCTAAAAATGATTTGGAAAGGCAAAAGATTTTTCTGTATGAGGTAGAAATTTTTGCTTCTTCACAGAGCTGGCCAAAAACTTTTAGATGTGGTAACTTTCTGTCAGAAAGATTTGATTTGTGAGATGAAAACATTTTATGACAATCTATCAATTTCATTAAATATTAGTAAAAATGCCAAGATTATTTAAGTACTGTACTGAAATATTTCAACATTAATATTCTTTAATGAGTTTAACACAGAATTTTAAGAATGCATGTTGTGTTGGTAACAGCAGGGCAAAACGTTTCAATGATATCTTAATGAAATGTCACTTTGTTTTTGCAGAGTGTATTTTCAGGATTAACATTCCAAAAAGGAAATAGGATTTTCTTTACATTAGAAATAGAAATATCAACTTGCTTACTGGGAACTGGGAGGAATACCTGAATTATAGAGTTCGCTGTCTTGAGCGAGACCCTTGACTTAAATTTATCTTTTATGTAACCTGGAGATTAATAATTATCTGCAAGGGGTAGTGTAAGAGCCAGCGAGCCAACTACTCCTGTCCCTGTCCAAACACATCTCTCGGTGAAGAATTCAGCTTGAGTGAGGACTGCCAAATTTGCCACTTTGAGTATACAGAGCTTTGATTATAAATGGAAGATATGGGTAAGAAAACAGTGTGTCTCTGCTCAAGGATTTAATGCAGTTAACCAATGCACTTTAAATCAGTTCAGATTAATCTCCTGACTGACCCCATATAGACAAATCCTTAGAGAATGCCAAGGCCCCATTGTGTTGAGCAGGGTGAAAACAGAGCAGTAAATATTTTCGCTACTGTAAGATTAAGAGCAATCTAAAATTGTAAAACACTGTAAACAGCTACTCCATAAAGGTAAGAGATAAAAAATATTTAAATCATTCAAAAAAGTGGATGAACTACTGATTTAATCATCTCACAATGATAATGTAGACATAAAATGATGGGATTGTGTAGGGCTGATTGGCTTTTTTAACAGTATGAGTAGATCTGAAAGGTAGCACGTAGGTTTGTTATTTTCTATCCTTATGCAAGGTAGAGTGTGCTAATGAGGAAATACCTTCCTATTTGAAAACCCAGGTGGAAGTGGCTAATGAACTGATAATGAGGCAAGCAAGCCAGAGGACAAAAGTTAAACTTTCCTAATTGATGAAG